>JAPFBL010000251.1:1200000-2400000 GCA_026182355.1 Hermatobates lingyangjiaoensis
ATCATTTGAGATAACATGAAGCGTAACAGTGACATTAACTTCATTAAGTAAATTTGCACAATTTGTATAAACTCTAAAATACCTAATGTTATTTCACCTTCATGTATTTCTATGTCTACCAGTTTAGCTTTTGTTTTATATGGATTCGACTTAACCCTATTACGTATTACTAGAAATGCAAAACACATTACTAATGCTTTTTAGGAGACATCCTTAAAGCTGAATGCGACCAGTACAAACCAAAAAGAACAGAAACTATTAAAAAAAACCGGCTACTCCTGGAACTTAGTAAACAAGTAACCATTTGATAAATATCACAAGTAAAACAGTTATAATTACCATTTTATTGATTTCAGGAATAGAATACATTAATTATTTTTATTTAATGTTCTCATGACCTTATAATTTTGATGATATAACTAGATCAAACATATGAGTATCTCGTAAAAATTCCCTTGCATTGTTAGCTGGAACATTATGTTGTGGTTTATAGAACACATTAACTACCAATTAGATGGTAGCTAAAACAATAGCTATGTAGAGTAGTGGCTGGTCGATGTCAAGGTATATTAGCAAGAAATCATTAAGTGTGACTAGTGTACGAGTCGTCTAGTTTTCTGACATATAGAGTATAGATGAATAATCACTGGTATGCGAAAAGATTTTCAATGAAATTATATTACAAATAAATATACTTTTAAATATTGTGGAGTAAAAGAGTATGACGTAGACCGCTTCTTACGGTTGAAAGATCTTAGTCTTGTTTTCCCATGTCTTATTGTGGTTTGATCATTGATTGTTATTTCACGTGTTTATGTGAAATCTTTATATATATATATTGAATAGTTAATGTAATAAAGTTTTTTGTGAATTAAGGACGCAGTAGATTTGTATCTAGAAAAGCCATCACAATATTTCAGAAAGATTTATATGACAATTTGATAAAGCTCCATTGACGGCACATGGTGGCACACACGATCAAGCAGAAAGAAGAAAATTTATAGCAAGAACTACTCTCAAAGAAAGCAGGTTATCATTCTTGAATACCATAAGTTTTATTAAAGCAATAAATTTCTATCCTTAGGCAGACCCGGTTGCTCTTATTTTCTTTTTTCATTTTATTGTGATGTAGTGAATCATGGTCTTATACTAAGGTACATGTAGTTACTGCTCGTATAAGAAGGTACTGTATCAGTGAGTAATCTGATATTATTATCAAACTTTGCTTAGGTATTACAATTCTTCGTTTAAGCTAGCACGACGGCATAATCGATAGAGTATTTAAGCCATTCTTAAAGTATTATTCTATGAAGTTAAATAAGCTAAAAACTTCTTTCTTCTATTTATCTTAAAAACTCACTTTTTATATTTTATTAATTTTGTGCAAAAAGTAATTAAGAACAATAAAGATTGGTCTGGGGGAAGTTAATACATGTTGGGATTTGCAAGTAGTGAGGATAGTGTATTAGGGAGGGTGCCGAGACGAGGCGCCAGGGCCTTCAGGTGACAGGGATGCGCCCCAAGGTCAGGGTCGCCGACAGCTCTTCGCCGCCCACGCCCTGCTTCTGCACTCAACACTCTCACTGCTCGACCAGCCTTCGCCAACATCGCCGGCAACCTCTACGACCTCAAACCTCTACCTCTACATTGTCACCTAAATCAACACATTTCAGCAACTGTTTTTTCCTATATCGTCACCTAAAACAATACATCTACCTAACTGCAGTTTACACTTTAGTCGTTTAAAACAATACATCTCAGTCCATGTTCTTTCTATATCAAATGCCACCTAGATCGACACATCTCGCAAACTGTTTTTCCTATATTGTCACCTAAAACAACACATCTCATCAACTGTTATTTCCTATATCGTCACCTAAAACAATACATTTACCTAACTGTAGTTTCCACATAGTCGTTTAAAACAATACATCTCACTCCATGTTCTTTCTATATCAAATGCCACCTAGATCGACACATCTCACAAACTGTTTTTCCTATATTGTCACCTAAAACAACACATCTCATGAACTGTTTTTTCCTATATCGTCACCTAAAACAATACACCTACCTAACTGTAGTTTCCACTCAGTCGTTTAAAACAATACATCTCACTCCATGTACTTTTCATACCACCACCTAAAACTACACATCTAACCACATTTAGCTTCTATATTTCGTTAAAACCACATGTACTAATACCTTTTCTAAATTTTCAGTTGAAAATGATGTACAGAACCTCTTACTACCTTTTCTAAATTTTCCTCTATAACTAAAAATTATGCTATGTGCAATTGTTTACATAAAACTTGCCTATCATCTCAGTTTCTGTCACATTTTAAGCAAAATGTCAACAATCTGTCTGTTTTTGACGTCTGCTATAAAAGTGTTGCAGGACAGACAAGGTCGATCTAAATAGGGATATAGTATCAGAACTGCTTATTCACAATGTAATTTCATATAAAAGCACACAAAACAAGTAAAGTACTATAATAATACAATGCTCTGAATCGCCTTTTTGTTTCCGTTTTTGATACAATTCGGTAAATGGTGGATTGCACCTCGCAATTTAAGAAGCTTGCTGTTAATGAAGCAATTCTTCTTCGTTCATTAAAGATTTACAAGGCATGTATGAAATATGCGAATAAATAAATGATAAGTAGAATTACAATTGAATTGAGTTAGCCTAAAGTATTTATTGACATTAGAACAATAGGATTACGAATAAATCTGGTAGTTATTCTTTGAGATGAAGTAATATTGAAAAACGAATAGGACGAAGAATAAATTAAGTTGGCAGGAAGTTGCGAAATATCCTAGTTTTTGTTAGACGAAACAAAGCGAGCTGGTAAATCGTTTTTTTTTCTTTTCTTTTTAGTGATGGAAGAATTAATAAGGTTTAACTGTTAAGTTTTAAACAATAGAGAGGCAGTGAGAGATATGAGTGGACACGAGTGAGCACGTTTCAAGATGTCCTCGACTTGTATGGCAGTCATAAGACTCTGACAAGGACTTGCGGTTAACATCCAAGTCGTGATTCTTGAAACAGTCCGTCCAAAGAGCACTTGGCTCATCACATCGTCTGCGCGTCACCTCCCACCCTCCATCCATATCAGCATCCATTAAAAATGAACAATAAACAAAAGAAAAGTACAGAATGTCCTCATCAAGTATCGGTTATAAACTTTTAATTTTAGTGGGGAAAAATATATTAAGTTTTCACCGCAAGGATTTTATTTTACAACGCATTTCAAACACTTAGTGTTCATCATCACGTACATATACAATATAAACACAAAAATGTATGCACACTTTTGAAGTTATATTAAGGAAAAACCAAAATTTTACATCAAAAAAACAACAGGAGTTACATAGCTGCCTCAGTAAGGCAGTGTTCAGTGATTGTTCCTCAAATGATGATGAACACTAAGTATTCGAAACTCGTTGTATAATAAAATCCCTATCGTGAAGACTTAATATAGTTTCCTCACTATCATGAGTAAATACCACACAATAACTGCTTAGCTCGTAACTTATAACTTTAAATCTTGATTATAGCTTAAGCGCAGTTAAAGAGTTCTTTCACAATATAACTTCTTTCATTGTAAACTTAATTAAAAAAAAATGGAAATTTTTAAATTAATTGAATGTTACAAAACAATTTGTATTGCTGATTCACCGGTTCCTGTTAGATCACAAAAGTTAAGCAGCGCTGGGTATAGTCGGTATTTGAATAGGTAACACCAAGTGCCGTTGGTGTTGACTCATCCATGGTTAAGGGATAAAATGAGACACACTTGACCAGCTAAAAGGCATGAAACCTATAAAAGTGTGTATTGGCGTAAAAACCAAACATCGCCACATATTTATTAATGGAGCTGGCCATCTGATGATGTATGTTGGTCCTATTCGCAGAGTATTCATTACTTTAGAATAAGCCTCTGGTGAAATCTGTTGGTCATAAATTGAGAACCACATAGGACAACAAGGATAAAGGATACAGTAGACTTTATACCATATTTAGTCAGTCAACATCTTATATTGGTTAAGGCTTTCTTTAACTAGTGCAATGGACAATAGGTCATCTGGCGCTATGTTAACTTCAACTCAAAAAAAAAATGTATTTTCATGTTATTGTTATTAACATGATGCAAACTTTATGAAGTTTGCATACTATTTATTGAAATCTTATAAAATCCTAAGAATCTTACCGAATTATAATAAAATCTTATACAGCAGTTGGTTGTCTATTGACTAGACATATCTCTTACAAAAAAAAAAAAAAAAACAGGTCAATGGAGGCTGAGAGTAGAGAGGCCGTGAACAATTTGTGCAAGTTGCTGAGAAGGAAAGCTTAAGAAAGAGCACTGGTGACAAAGGCCCAAAGAAAGGCATGAATCACCGGCCTTGCGACGTCGCGTACCCTCTTCCACAACTACCACCTTACTTAGTTTCACAACAACCTACGAAAAAAATACTCCAATCTATTCTTATATAACACTGCCCTTTTTTGCTTAACCGGGAAAAAGCATTGCGAATTTGTAAACTATATAGTATCACCACAATTTTATCAACTAATAAAGAGCCAAAAAAAAAAAAAATACTAACGGTAAACCTATATGTTCTTTAATTAATTAAAAATCGATTAAAAATGGGCAACCAAAATCTCAAAGAAAACTAAATAAACTCACAAAATACGATTATAAAATTATACTATCGAATTTCTGGTTTAACTGTCGTCAGGAGGAAGAGAATAGAGAAGATTCGCCAGCTAAACGATGGTGGGCAACCCAGTACGCCACAAACGCGTTCGACTGGGAAAAGGGTGGATAGATGTAAATGTAATAATAGCAATAGTGATAGTATAGTAGTAGTAATAGTATTAATAATAGAGACATAGTAAAAGTATAATTAAGAAGATATATGTGAAGAGGCTAGAGATAATAGTAATAAAATTAGAATAAATTTAGTAAAAAATTAAAAACTAAACAAATGAAATAAGTGTAGAATATAACTGAAAACCAGAAAGAAATACAAACAGGAAACAAAAACCTTAATAGTAAGTAAAAAACATAAAGATATGAAACATTAAAATTAAAGCATTCAATAATACAAAAGTGTAAAGAAAAATTAAAATGTAGGAAATTCAAATCAAGATAAATAAATAGTAGGAAATAATATAAAAAATAACTGAGAAATAAAGAAAGGTAACAAAAACTATAAAACTTATTTCCTATGGAATTAGTATGATCTATTGAGTGAATAAAACAAAAAAAAATATTTCATAAAATAAAAAATGAAATACCAAAAGTGAAATCTTGTTTCATATATACATATATAGTAAGAAATAAAGAAAGACACAAGTCTCAGAAAAAAAGATGACTTTTGTGTCATCTTTACATTAAACAAGTAAAAAAAGGTTACAGTCAGGTTATATATAACCAAAGGAAAGGTAATGAAAAAACAATTAGTAAAAAATGAGCTACAAGTAATATATTAAAGTTAAAAGAACATAATAACGTTAAAAAATATAATAAAATAAAATTTAATTAAAAATAATTATAGCTATCTTATGTTCGTTTAAATATATTTGTTTTGTTGTAACCTGTCTTTTACCATACGTTTTGCATTACCATTAGTTTGCTTTTATATAGCCTTATTGCTACCTTGTTTCTAATTTACTTTAGTTGTTCACAAATCACATACAAAAAACGTCTCCAATCGTTTATATATTTCCTTGATCCTTTTGATTTCTTTGAATTTACTCTACCAAGAGTTATTTAATTATATATATATATATATGAAATCCTTCATTTAATGAGACCATTGATTAAATGAATTAAATGGATTCGTAACCCACCTCTATATATATATAAACTAACAATCCGACTATTATTCTCATTATTGTCCTGATGATGAATATGGTACGTTCGACGTATCGCCGAAACATGTAGAAAAGACCAGTTTGAAGTTGATACAAATTTCTAGTCTAAATTAAATCAAAATAATCCAGGATTATTTTCAATTCATGTTCAATCTTTCAGAAAATCTACATAAACGCTAGAAAATGATAAAATATGTCTAAAATAATAATAAGAAAAAAATGACATTTATGTAACCAGTTAAATGAAACGAGTCCACGAACTAAATAAACTACCTTATGTGGTTTATATATATATATTAATGTTAAATATGTATAAATATTAATGTTAATAGTATATGTATGTTAATGTACTCGTAGTTTATATAACATATATATATAACTTTAAATTACACAAAGCACGACACAGAAAAAAGAATAAAAAGAACACTTACAGAATTCAATATTTCGAACTGTTGTTCGTCATCAGGAGTAGACTAGAAGAGAGGACGAAGTGAGAGAGATCTCTCCACGTCGAAGAACAGAGTGCGAGTATATATATATGATCAAACCACAATAAGAAATGGGAAAACAAGACTAAGATCTTTCAACCGTAACAAGCGGTCTTTGTCAGAGTCAAAAACCCAACAACCCAAAAATCAGTTGGGTTTTTGACTCTGACGAAGACCGCTTGTTACGGTTGAAAGATCTTAGTCTTGTTTTCCCATTTCTTATTGTGGTTTGATCATTGATTGTTGTTTCACGTGTTTATGTGAAATCTTTATATATATATATATATATATATATCAATGATCAAACCAGAATATGAAATGGGAAAACAAGACTATGATCTTTCAACCGTAATAGGCGGTCTTCATCAGAGTCAAAAACCTAACTGAAACACTAGATGCAGAAAACATCTGCATCGATTATATATAATTCGGGTTGAATTATATACAATGTTCATAATTGTGTTTTCCCATTTCATATTGTGGTTTGATCATTCATTTTTATTTCACGTGTTTATGTTATATATATATTATTAAAAGTGTTACCATAATATGCAGAGACTTCCTTCTTGTTAAGTTTTTCTGTCTTCTTGAATAATGGTCATGTTTATGGTTATGTCTTTAATAATATAACCATTTTATTCAAAATCATTTTCAAAAATACAAGTTCAAAAATTTCAGGGATTCCTTTATGGTTGTTACAGACAAGTAAGATTGTGGTAGTATTACTTTAATAGTGAAGGATTAGCTACAGTTTAGCATTCGGCTTACAATACAAAGGAAATTAAGAACTTAAATACGTACATTTTTAACACAAACAAAAAGAAATACATTATGAAAAATTAAATAGAATCATGAGTATTAGGATAGCAATATTTTTAAGCAATAATTTTTAATATTTAAGCTGAAATTAATATTATTAATTTATTTGAATATTTAATTATCTTATTTAATCAATAAGATAGCCATAATTTTTTCTAGGTACGTTTCTTCTTTTTATTTTTTATTTTATTTTATTTTTATTGCTATCCTATTACTCATGATTGTATTTAATTTTTCATAATGTACTTCTTTTTGTTTGTATTAAAAATGTACTTATTTAAGTTCTTAATTTCCTTTGTATTGTAGGCCTTTGAAAAAGATTTTGAATAAAATCGAAACGTTGGCAATGAGAGTTTGACTCATTGACTCAAGTGTAAAAAACTGACCGTATCCCGATTTATCCTGTTTATGTTATATATATATATATAAGCTTATAAACCACAAAAAATTGAAAGAATGACTTAGATCTTTCAGCAAAGATATTCTTCATGTCTTCATGTGACTCCTAAAACACTGTTAAATGATGCTAACAGTTTGTCTGCAGTTTGAATACATACATTTATTAATCAGACACATAAGGGTTTGGTTCACATCTAGGTTAATCCATAACCTTTGAATTTATGAAAGAGAGAGTGAGAGAGAGAGAGAGAGAGAGAGATTAGAAATCGTAGCCATAAAACTATTTAGATCCAAGTGACTTAACTAGACAAGGGATTCATTTATCACTGGTATGTGGGCGTGCGCCCACACCTCTAGGTTATCGGCTTCAAAGCTAATCTAGGCATGAAAGCGTGGCTTATAGGAAATGAGTCATGTTATGGGCTCATTCTCGATACCAGGTTCAGTCTACTTCAGGAGTTTTACTTTTAGTTAAAATCAAGTTTTATTGGGTAGGCATCACCAACTAGTGCTGCTACCTTACTGGCTGGAGTAATTTGGTTTCATATCTCCTTTAAAAAACGGCAGGCTTGGACAAACAGTTCTAGCGTCTGAGCTAACTACGAGCTGAAAACTTCAAATACCATGGAAAAACAATCTTTCTAGCCACTAGAAGAAATTGATTCGGAGTAATATATATATTAGTATTTCATACTTAAAAAAACATTGACGTGTTTAAGTGAAAACAAGTGACTGTGACTAATAACATGGTAATTGTTGTTTTGTTAAAAACACATGAAATGTAGGGAGAACGGAAGGCAAGTAGGCTGCAGGTGGTTATCAGATGGCAGAGATGGGATCGCTGTCGGCCGCGAATAACGAGTGTTTGTTTACACTCCCTGGAGCCTGTTTCCTCCGACGCGGTGGCAGTCAATCAGCGTGTCAGTGAACCTGCGGAGGCCGACTCCCCCCCGTCTAGGACTGGCGCTTTGACAACCACTCTCATTCTAATACTTGAATAAACTAACATCGGAAATATCTTTGGTGGTCAAAGAATAATTTGAGTAAAGCTATTATCAAACTCACAAGTAATCCCAAACCTGTGCAATAATGCCCATTCTCTTATTTACTAGGAATCAAAATTATACATTATATCTCTACACAGAGAAAGTGCTATTATTTTTAATATTGCGTATAGATTTTTTTGAGGTTTACCTAAGAAGAAGGTTTGGAATTGTTTCCTATTCAGATAAACTTTAAGGATAACACTACGTGTTTAGTCATAAAACGTTGTTAATGTAGAATGTTATTTTATGATTTACACAAAGATATCACAAATAATGATATATTATATAGACAGGGTGTAAAGCACAATTTCATGCAGAGAGTCAGATATGCTACACTGGCTATTCAGTGGTGTGGCGTAGGTTGCAGCCGCCTAAGTACATGCCAATACCCGAAGCTCTTCTTAAAATATATTACTGAAAGTCAACACTTCTTAAAGTGGAGAAAATATTAATTTGTAAAAACATTTCTTACTCTAAATTTTAAAATTCTCAAAAATACGAAATCAAATTCAGTAGTAACGTGATTATTTTCATTAGAACTTCAAATCTTAGCCAAGACTCTAGATTTTCCGTGGAAAGATCAGACAGTGGTACCAAGTTTGTATGATTCTAGGTGCTCGTTAAAAGTCCCTACTATTATAAAATTCAGTAAGGTCAAATTTAAGACTCCCAAGGCACAATGAAGCCGGTTATCTTTAACGAAAAATTGGAGACAACAAATAAGCCATGATTTCCACAACGACGACTTTTTAATTAAACAAACTCGTTTTAAATTCTAATACTGACACTGTATTACATACATTAATATATTTAATAAACATTATTAATATAATGCACATTAGTTTGCGTTCAAAAAGTTGATTCTCACAAATTATAAAATATTTTAGCAAATATTAATGGACTGTAGATGTTCATTAGGTTATCTGGTATAACATATTTCAACTCAGTGCTGGAATTTTTAAACAGCAATTTCTTTTCCTTGGCTGTTTAGAAGTGGTTTACAGCATTGCACCACATCTTCAAAATTTAAACTTGCCAATCTATCATTTAAAGAAATATATACAGAAAAGAACGAAATGTTAGAATCTAACAGATTTTAGATCCAAAAGAATTGCGAATCTGTTGCTAAAGACAATGTTTTATGGACTATAGTGAGCTACATATAAAACAAGTTTTCACATATATAAACTTGAAATAACAATCAATGTTCAAATCACAAAAAAAAATGAGAAGAAAAGGCAAAGATCTTTTAACCATAACAAGCGTCAGAGTCAAATGTTAACTGAGATGAAATCTCAATCAGTTGAGATTTGACTCAGACGAAGACCACTCGTTACGATTGAAAAACCTTGATCGTTTTTTCTCATTTCTTACTGTTGTTTAAACATTAATATATATATATATATCACTTAAAATTCGAAAGAAACGATCCAAACTGGACGAAAATCAGCTCAAAAACGAAGAAAAGCGACCACAGAGAAGGAAACACACTTACGAAGTCAAACTTTTGGATAATCCGTCTTCAAGAGAAAATAGAATTGGCGACCAAGCACGCCGGAAACACAACGGCAGGAAACCATTATTTTATATATATATATATAAAATGTTATATATATATATATATATATATATATATATAAAATGTTATATATATATATATATATATATATATAATATATAATGTATATATATATATATATATATATATAGTTCAATATAAACAAAGAAACATAGAGAAATCAGAAGAACACACTTACAGTCTCTAATTTTCGGTTTGAACCGTCTTCAGGAGAGATAAGAGAGGGAAACCAAGCGCACTGGATCTGGTAAGTGTGTTCTTCTGATTTCTCTATGTTTCTTTGTTTATATTGAACTATATTTGTCCGTTTTGGATCGTATTTCCAACAAAAAAAGTGTATATATATATATATATATATATCATTAAAATTAACCGCACTCTCGGCATTCACGATCTTAAGACTGAGAGATTCGATCCTACGAACTAACCTCCTGCTAACAGGGTTGAACTGGAAAAGGAGTTGGCCAAGTGACATGTTAAATTATAATCGATGACTCATGCTTAGTCATTGCTATAAATAGATTAAAAGAATAGTACAGGTTAATATAAAGAGAAGGTCAAAGGTCAATAATGAACAAGAAACAAGCGGTTAGAATTAGATGTGTATATTCTAACCGCTTGTTTCTTGTTCATTATTGACCTTTGACCTTCTCTTTATATTAACCTGTACTATTCTTTTAATCTATTTATAGCATGAGTCATCGATAGCGGTTAATTTTAATGATACTTGTTGAAAAGAGGATCTGCTGCCTATTTATACCAATATATATATTTTTTAAGGAAAGCAGCAAAAAGATGATACAAATATAACTCACTTCCTTGTTTCGACAATGGGTTTAATCAAGAGTCCATTCCCTGAAATATATATATATATATATATAAATGTATGCATGTATGTATGTATTGCGGAAACGAAGTCATTTGTTACTTCAAAATGCATTACTTAAAAAAACAGTCAAACGTTCCTTGACTGTTCTTGCAGAGATCAAGCTCGCGTTGATTGTACGATATTCTTGATATAATCAAAGATAGTAATCGCTCTGCCATGTTTATTCACTATATCATGTGCTGAATTGCTTTTTGTTAGAACCGATATTTTTGATTGAAATCCTAGTTATAAAGTTAAATTTGTTTATGGGGAATATAAACATTGAAGCTGGTGCCGTACATTAAAGAGGACATCGTAGAGTTATCTTTTCCGAACGTCTAAGACATGTGACAGAAATTAAGATTCCTATTCTTACAATATGTAAGATTCTTGATGGAGCACAGTCAGGGTTTTGTGGCTCTCTAATAAAAACAATGAAATACCTTTATGCTTTAAAGCCTCCCTAAAACATCATATAACTAAGTAAATAAGTTTAAATACAGCAAATATCACACAAATGTTCATTATATTATAAAAAAATTATCCATTTTAAAAAATGAATTAAAAGAAATTTTTTTCCTACAAAAAAAAGTTAACCCTACAAAATCTGAATAACACTTCCAATAAACAGTAAAAGGAATTTGAATGAACATTTCGGTGAGCGTAGTAAGCAACCTTCTCAACCAAGCCACCGAGGCTATTCCTAAATTACTTAGTAACAAAATTGTCACATTAGTTACTATTGCTAAATAAACAAACGCTCAGACTATGTTAATAGTTGATCTTTCAAGTTTGACAGGAAATGATAGAGAATCAGAATGTTTGTAAAAGTTTCAAAGGGTTTGTCGATAAAAGACTATTGGAAACGGCATTGACCAGAGTACCTGGGATATCTCCTTTCCGCTCACAATTGTAAGTGATTACAAATATAAGTACAAAATTACAGAATATCTGTTTGTTTTACATTGCAAAATGATCTAAAATAGTTATTAAAAAAATATTTAAAGAAATATAAACAATACGTTTGTTTTTAAAAACAGTACTGCTTCTCTTTTGCCGCAGGGTGTGGCTGGGAGAGCGAGGCAGAGGGCCTAGAGAATTGAAGAGTTGCACGTGGAAGGAAGTCGCTGAGACTGTCGGAAGGCGATTGTCATGCGTGTGGCGACTCCATCCTCAGCTCTTCTTCCTTCAGCATATCCTCAATGGGGTCTCACAGCGTGGCAGCTTCTAATAAACGTTTTTCAACTCTATCTACTAGAGTAGCTAGTAAACTAAAGTTTTATTTTAAACTAAATAAAGAGTTTATTTATTGGAGAGCCACATAACCCTGACTATGCTCCATTAAGAATCTTACATTTTATTAGAGTAGGAGTCTTAATTTCTGTCACATATCTTAGATGTTCGGAAAAGATAACTCTACGATGTCCTCTTTAATGTACGGCATCAGCTCCAATGTTTATATTTCCCATAAACAAATTTAACTTTATAACTAAGATTCCAATCAAAACTATTGGTTCTAATAAAAAGCAATCCGACACTTGATATAGTGAATAAAGATGGCAGAGCAATTACTGTCTTTGATTATATCAAGAACACAATCAATGCGAGATTGATCTCTGCAAGAACAGTCAAGGAACGCTGGTGGAATACATTTTGAAGTAACTATTGACTTGGTTTGTGCAATACATATACATATATTTTAGGGGACGAAACTCTTCGCTAGAAGCTATTAGCTACTTCTATTTTCAATAGAAATACGCCTCCACGAAACAAAACAGTCAAAAAAACACAAGAATGTGCTTTATTGTGCAAGCTTTCTTTTGGACGAATAACATTGATCACAGTTGGACTCTACCACCTTCGGATCACTTTCAGATAGTTTATATTTAATGGCGTATGGTTATAATAAGATGGACTAAAAGATGCCATTATTCATTAAAGATATCTTTTTAGCATTTGTTATTAAAGTTCATTGAACCATATTATTACTATAATAAACGACATTGTATACTCGTGGTATTAACCCACAAGAAAACAGAATCAGCGCTGGTGATATCCTTCTTAGAGCCTTGTAGACAGAACACTTTCGAACTCTAGATAACTTTTAGTTAGTTATAAGGTTTATTATAAGGCTGTATAAACAAACATTGTATTAACTAAATTTCAAATTTTAAAGTCAAACTTCTACTACTGGTGTAGGCCCAGATTGCATTCTCTATATTCATTTAAATATCAGCTACACAGGTATATCTACTCCAGGGCATAACCTCAATCAAATCATAAGAGCTTGTAAGAAGGAGTCAACAAAGACTGAAGGGTAAGAGAACAACAGAAAAAAAACTGTGGATCTTCTGGGTGGTGGAAAACATATGTTAACGAAGGTTTATGAGTTTTAGTAAGCAAAAACAAAACAGGACATCGGGTATGGGAAGAAAAAAAAACACTGATGCTAACCTGGCAAAAAACCTCATTAACACATTTCTTATTAGTTTTTAAATAAGAAATCCAGAGAGAATATATATATGGAAATATAAAAGTTTTCAGAAATAAAATAAATAAACACATGCACAATAGATTGACATACTTACAGTCTAAAATTAGACTGTGGTATAACACGCCACCTCCGACAAGAAGATGACATAACTTCTTCTTCCTTCTCTTTTCTTCTCGTCTGTTTTCTTCTGCACTAACTCAATGACATCAACTATTCACTCCAAGAAACTTTTCTAAGTCAGAAAAGACTAATTGAGGTTTTTGACAGTTTGACCATTGATGGTTTAACCTCATCAAGAAGAAAAGTTGAGAGGGTGAAATAAAGACGAAACTTAAAAAAAAAAACAGAAAAAGTAAAAACATCTTAGAAAAAAGTTTACAAGTTAATTAATAAGTAACCGGTTATTTTTCTCTGTCTCTTAGTTATGCTCATCCTTATTTAAACTTGTTCATTTTTTTCATTGTTTACTATTCATTTTATTCTGTTCCCATTTACTTGTATACATTTTTGTGTTTTCTCTCTTTTTAGTTATATTTCTTAACTCTACCTTTTTTTATCGGACCTATCTTATCGAGGCTGCTCTGTCACTAGTCAACCGTGTGTTAGTGTGTTGTGTCTTCTGTCTTCCTTACCTTCCTCTTCCTTTTCGTTTGATGACGATCAAACCGAAAATTTGAGACTGTATATACATCAATCTATTACGTGTGGTTATTTAGTTTCTTTCTGAGAACTTTTGTTGAATATTTACAGTGTGTGTGGATTTTCTCCACCATTACCAAAAATGGCATAAAGAGGTGAAGACATGATTTTTAGATTCTCATGCCTCTTATTAGCGTCTGTCGAGTTTTTTTTGCACTTATTGGATTTTTTTGGAGTAGCAGTAATTCCTGTTTTTAAATGTAGTTATGAAGCTAGATATAATTACTACGTTTATAAGTGTTCTTCGATAATTTTTTATCTTTCAAAACAAAACCTGATCATTATATCTTAAATAACAGGTTCTCAGCGAAATTGGTTTGGCACCATCGGAAAATTGACTGTCAGAAAATTGATCGATTTCGGCACGCAATGTTTCCTCCACTTCATTGTAGGCACTTCAGAAATTGTTCTGAATTAAAACTAAATATGGATACATGGATATAAGATATTATGTATATAATTTATTAATACTTGGTACATAAAGAGTACTCATTCAGTCACACCTAAAGATTGACCAACTCCGCTCTGTCAGACATGATTCATACGAATGGTGCAATCCAGAATAACTAACTCCAGGTCTGTCATCTCAGAGCAATTTATTTTTCTTCTTTGTGACTGTATATATATATATATATATATAGGAAAATTGTTTATCTTAAACAAAAAAAAAGAAGCATTTTAACAAGACTGTGTCAGATTAATGGAATGTAAAATTTAAAGAATGTCTGCTGTTGATTAACCATCAATTGAAACAAAAGCATGCTATGTTGGGAGTTGCAGGAAGAAGCTGGATGACGTGACCCTCCCACCCTGATAGGCCTCTAAGGATTCGAGTTTCTGCTCTCTCGGTCGACGTGGAAGATAGGAGGGGCAGCGAGACTACAGCGCCTCTGGCGGCAAACACGCCAACATCGACAAGAAGGTGACACAACTTGTTCTTGCTTCTCTTTTCTTGGGGGTCACTTTTCTCTTTCTATACTAATTCAGTGGTCTCCACCATGCCCTCCAAGAAAATTGTCCAATGCAGTGCAAAACCAAGTGAGGAGAATCATATTCAAATAAAACCTTTAAGCTAATTAGTGTTCAGTAAACTTCAATCATTTATTTTATGATCCCATAAGACACACTGAAAACATACCAGTATGAAAGCAAATCAGGGATATGTCTATACATTTTTATAAATGTTATGCTTTTGTTAGTCAAATTGTGATTTTACCTGTAAAACTAAACCTTACAAAGTTTGAAACTTAAATATTCAATAATAATTCAGTTTAACTGAAACTAAACAGAGTTTCCTGGTAACATCCTTATCATAATAGGCCTATGACCAAAATAAATTGTACTAAGTAGAACTAAAAGCCTAAAAAAACGACGTCCTGCATGATAAGAATTTGCAACTTGCAAGACTTTGCAATCAAGCTACCACTTACAACAACTTGTAAACTGTCTCACAAAACCATTGATAACTCCCTAGATCATAAAATTCACGTCTTATTATCATAAAGCTTACGGTCAAATACCATCGTGCCCAATAAACGACTTTCCCTTTTATTTACCTGGCCCACCAAGGAAATGCAGTTACCTACAACAAAATTAAAATAATGTTTAATGAATTGTATTTACTTCAGAACAAAACTATTAGCCCAGTATCTAGAATAAATGTGTCCTGATCAAGAATAAATTACAAGACATTATCAATGACTACAATTGTTCTGATACCTTGGATGAAAATACAGACGCTCTAATAGAAGCCGATCGGTTATTTGTATAATTCTGTACTTGAGGCACTCGAGAGAGAAGAACTGTTGAAGTAATGATCATTGTAAGGATGAACCAAAGGTGAATGTATGGATCTCATATAAGATGATTTTAGTTTGGAATTAAATTACAATTATTCTATAAAAATATTCAATTAAAAAAGAATATTAAAACACAATATACGATCAAAACAGACTTATTAACCTCTGAGAGTTACTATTGGACACATTATAGAAAAAGACTTACGAAAGTTAATATTTCAAGCGGTTATTTTTTGTTGGAAGAAGACAACGATAGATAGAGAGACAGAGAGGGAGAGAGAGAGAGAGAGAGAGAGAGAGAGAGAGAGAGAGAGAGAGAGAGAGAAGAGAGAGAGAGAGAGAGAGAGAAGAGAAAGAGTGACAGAGTGAAGCTGAACTTTACTGTCATTTTCTGTTGCTTCTAGATTAATATGTAAATACCTACAAACTGTTCAAACTCCTTAAAAATTATAAGGCTTGTAAGAGCAAATTTTTATATGGACATAAAGAAGGACGTTACCTAACCATTACAACCACAAACTCCTCATTGAGTTAGCAAAATTATTTATTTCATTATGTTTATTGTTTTAAAAAACTATTTATTATCAAAATTATTTTTTTTAATGATTTCTTATAATTTATATTCAAAAAGTTTAAAAAGATGCGGTATCCCCAGTACTTGATTAGAATTCTAGGCGGCCTGTACGAATATGTATTACCGCATGAGTCTCCAAGGGGGCACATATTTGACTTCTCAAAAGCAAAAGAGACCAGGCATGAATCTTTATAGATTAAACCAGTTTTTATAATCTAAAGTCATTATATCAAATTTTAATATCAAATCAAAAATCAAATCTAAATTTAATATATCAGGCTAACCAGCTTTGTTAAGGAAACAATAAAGATATTTGGAAGTACATAATATAGAACGTAATGCTTTAATTCACGCAGAAGGATGTAAAGAAAACTTAATTTTGTTAAGGGATTTAACATGGTGAAGAGAGAAGCTTTGAGAAATAAGTTGCTCAATCAGGATTTTATCAAAATAAATAACTCTAACTTTACTTATTACAAACAATTTAATCTATCAAAACTGGGCAAGAAATATTTAAAAGAAAACATTGTTAGAAAGTAAGTAATTAAAACTATGTTTTACTAATTTTCTTTATTTTCTCATTTATTTTTTTTAATTTCTAATTTTTTACAGAAATGCAGAAACCGATTTGTCTGGCTACCTGTAAGTAGGCGGAAAAGGGTTTCGACGGATAAACTACAAATGGATCCGAACAAGAATTGGAAAGAGTGTAGTTATCAACTACAAAGTTTACATTTTTACAACTTTTTTTTGGAAATTTTCTTTATACTTCAGAATATTGCATGATTAATGAGATTTATAATATAATTAATAAGATTTGAACTATATGAATTAGAAGTATTATGTAAATTGTTAAAGTGTTTACTTTTAACTGCACTTAAGTAAATGGACATGCAATGTTTTATAATAAATGAATAATGTTATGCATCAATGTTTTTACTTTGCAAGTATGTATATAACTGTAATTCTTTTAAAGACATATGGTCAAATATAATACATTATTCATATAGTTATCAACTTCATAAGATGTCATGAGGCGATTATGAAATAGCTAAGCAGGACAGACAGATAAATGCCGATTTTGCTGCATAGACAGCATGAGTATTCCATTAGAAGATGAGAAGGACCAAGTGATTTATCCAAACTGTAAAGACGAAGGATATTGCGTTAATTAAAAACATACTAAAGCACTAGTACTAGTGTCTACTGATTTGAACACTATCCCTGTTCAGAAGCGCAATTATGGAATTATGTTATATATTCCTCCAGGCCTTTAAATTCGATTCGAGTCTCAATTGTAAAAACATAAACATAATATGAACAAAGTTGTTAATTTTCCCATTTCTAATAACTACTCCAACAACAACGTTCTGTGAGGGGTTTTTTTTTTGGATACTTCGACTACAATTTCATGTATTTAAAAGTAATTTTGTTTCAGTATTACCCCTTTCGCTTTTTGAATTCAATAAGGTAAGCATTATCTTCTTTTATATTTTTGTTTGAAGAACGCTTGAGCAAATATATACTGAGTAATTTTAGGTAACACTATAATTCATAAAAATAATTGCATGTGTCTGGCTATGAAAAGGATCTTCAATAAAATCGAAATGTCGGCATAGAGAGTTTTAAAAACTAAACGCTGGGTTATTTCAGTCCTGTACTAAATGTATAAAGAAATTTACAACAGTCACGGGAAATAGTAATCCACATATATGAACTACAGTATGAAACCTCAATGCATGGCTAAAAACTCAATATTAAATCATGTCAATAATTAAAGACGATCTCTTCATTATTAATGTTAAATTATGAAACACAGATTTCATCTTACCTAATATATAGCTTCTTATACTGCTAAAATGAATAAAAGTGGTTACGATGTTTAATGATTGACATAATCTCTTTATAAGCCTTATGTACAATTTTCTAAAAAAAAATGAAATTAGATGTCTCATTTCAATCCATCTTATACTGTGGAAGTTTCTTATTTTTTTATGCTGAAAAATGGTTTTTAGTTTTAAACAGGATAAAAGGTATCAAGATTTTTTAATTTAACATATACAAACCACCGTGGTGTTGACAATATCCTTGTGTTTACTTATTAATACTACTTCGATCATAAATATATGATTTTTTTTACAATCGTTTGAAACAAAATTGCTTGAAGTTTACTGAATGATGATTAACTAATAAGAAATGTAATTCAACTTTCTTCATAGGTACAATTTTATCGTGCTTCAAAAATAATCTAATAATGAATTCTTACTCATTGCCGTATGTACACAGCTGTCTAAAGAGTGGATCATACTCTAGTTCATTTGGCCTAATGACAGAAGTACCGTCAAACCAGATAAGCAGAACAAGAAAAATGAAACAGAAATAAATAATAAAATAAGCCAAGTGGTATAGCGGTTAAGGAATGAGATTCTCCTTCCTAATCAAATTAATGCAATTTAAAAATCATTTCAACCAATCATATCACCACTACTTATAATTTGTAATTATTTACATTCAGTGGAAATGAACTACCTACATAGTAACCAAATCTCTTTTAATAGTACTGCTCTTGGCCCATTAGCACACCTGACCCAAACTGCCGGCGGAGGCGAATACTACCATTACTCTTAAATTGTTTCTATCAACTTCATTTTACTGTTCTTTATAATCCCGTAAACACGCCAATTCGACAAATCCCTCTACTCATACAGAGTAAGTGATATGTTTTCAATATTAGTCTATCAGTCAAAGAGAGTTTTAAAGCACTGTGGAATAAAAACATCTTACCTAGTAGGTTGCATTAGTGGTGGGCCAATTAAAATCAATAATAACAAACAAGAAGCACCACTAAGTTGTTTCTAAATCATTAGTTGTGCAATCCGTAATTGTGTGGTATTAACTCATTCTGAGGTAAGGTAAAATGGATGAACAAACAAAAGTCTCCACACAAATGAAGTTTTATTCAACGCGTTTCGAACACTTTGTGTTCATCATCAGGAAGACACCAAGGATGTGGTGCTGACGGGTTGGTCCAGTAAAAACAACCTTTTTTTTTAATTTAGAGGAAAGAAACTTTTTTCTTATTTTTTTAATAAGTGTTGTTTTCACTGAACCAAACCGTCAGCACCACATCCTTGGTGTCTTCCTGATGATGAACACAGTGTTCGAAATGCGTTGAATAAAACTTCATTTGTGTGGAGACTTTTATTTGTTTATGCATTTAACCTCAGAATAAGTTGTTTCTGTTGTAGTTCGACGGTGTCTGAAGCCGGTTGAACATATATCCCAATCCAAACGTTATGATTTGAG
Source organism: Hermatobates lingyangjiaoensis (assembly GCA_026182355.1). Classification (NCBI taxonomy): domain Eukaryota; kingdom Metazoa; phylum Arthropoda; class Insecta; order Hemiptera; family Hermatobatidae; genus Hermatobates; species Hermatobates lingyangjiaoensis. Next base: position 1,219,956 of record JAPFBL010000251.1, read on the forward strand.
TAAAACATAAACCTCTTTTGTGGGTTCCTTTATTTATATAAAAACTAAAATATGATACAAAAAAATGTAACAAAAATACAATGTCTATGATCCGATTACTGCTGGATTCATTACCAACTTAATAATTATTACTGTCGCTCTGCGAACCAGAGTCCCGAGGACTTGGGCGTACTGCGGCCAAATTGTCTTATTGTCGTTCCTATAACAACAGTACACATTAAACTCATTAATGAAGTCAAATATTTTTGGAGAAGTATCTCTCACTTTTGGTGTTTTTTTGGTAGGATTTGTCAAAAATCTTTTACTTTTATGTGCGAAGGTCTCAAACTTACACAGTATACCTCCACAGGTTTCTTCATTTCTCAGACAGAGTCTACATTTTACGTCTGATGTTAATTTCAGATTATATAAGTGGTGTTTGAAAAGACATTGTCCAGTTCTACGTACACTGGAAATCTTCAGTATGCAGATTTATTATTTTCTTTTCAAATTTAATTCCTGACTGCCTGGAATGTGCTTTTTAGACCAAATCAGAGCTCGTTAAGCTAGTTACTTTTTCTTCTGCTTCTGTTTCTATGTATTCTTTATTGAAACTTTAATGAAACTCGGAGGTGTTGTGCAGAATGACTGTAGGCCACAGAAACTTTGTCTTTCTTCAACCATTGCTAACCAGATCCGCTAGCTTACTTCCCCTTTGTTACCATTCATCTACATAAGAGTCAGCTTGTTTTTACTGGCTGACTTTTATAAATATATCCGACATTCTTCCATTATGATTCAGATTCACCGCAGTACTCCTCACTTCACTGTCGGTCTTGAGGTTTTTTCAACAGCTTCATTAACATTAAAAAGCTAACTAACATTAAAAATGCTAAGCGTATGTAATGACATCAGTTTCCTGAAGAGCTAAAGCTTAGATTAATAACCACCTTTTTGACTGAGAGAAACATAAAAATATTTTTTAATGTATTTGGTTTACAGTTATGTATTTTTTTTTCTAAAAACAAATAATTAGGTACATTTTTTAAGTAAGAAAATAATTTTAAGTATAATAATATTTGAATTTATTGTTTTTATGGAGTTATACTGAACTAACTTCACTTCAGTTTTTAAAGGTTAACATTCCCATCTAGGCGGTTGATTTGACATGTAGAGATACAAGATTTTAATGACTCCGGATGTTCCTTAGCCAGGTTAAACAACATGCAAGCATACAAAAGCTTTGATTTAGGTTGGTTTTCTTTTCATATGTGACTTGAAAGTACTTTAAGTATTTCGAAGTACTTAACTGTATGTGTAGAGCTAAAAGCAAACATGATTGAAATGAATACAAGTATGCAATGTTTTATTATCAACAATTTCATCGATGAAAATTGAACATTACATATTAGCTAGGCAATAGTAGTCGCTTTTTGAACAAATACAAATTATCACTTGCATGATAATTCTATACGCTGCTACTTGTCTTCTTTTAGTCACTGTATCTCACTTGTCATTCTTGTGCGAATTGGATGCAGTCACAAAAGCGGTCAGACATGGCTCACGTGATCAACAATAATATTTACTTCTGAGCCAAAGCCAGAGTAAAAAAAATGGTAAAATAAAGGTTGTTACTAAATCAAAGTTACTAAATAAAATATGCATTTTTGTTTACCATTACAAAAATGAAAGTACTGATATTTAAGGTGATGGTTTATATTTAAAATGAATTTATCAATCCAGACCCATTGCTTTTAACTGTAACCATTGGCAATTTGCAACTGGTGGCAAATGATATGGGCCCATCCGAGACCTGGCTAAGGAACATCCGGAGTCATTAAAATCTTGTATCTCTACATGTCAAATCAACCGCCTAGATGGGAATGTTAACCTTTAAAAACTGAAGTGAAGTTAGTTCAGTATAACTTAATAATTATTACTGTCGCTCTGCGAACCAGAGTCCCGAGGACTTGGGCGTACTGCGGCCAAATTGTCTTATTGTCGTTCCTATAACAACAGTACACATTAAACTCATTAATGAAGTCAAATATTTTTGGAGAAGTATCTCTCACTTTTGGTGTTTTTTTGGTAGGATTTGTCAAAAATCTTTTACTTTTATGTGCGAAGGTCTCAAACTTACACAGTATACCTCCACAGGTTTCTTCATTTCTCAGACAGAGTCTACATTTTACGTCTGATGTTAATTTCAGATTATATAAGTGGTGTTTGAAAAGACATTGTCCAGTTCTACGTACACTGGAAATCTTCAGTATGCAGATTTATTATTTTCTTTTCAAATTTAATTCCTGACTGCCTGGAATGTGCTTTTTAGACCAAATCAGAGCTCGTTAAGCTAGTTACTTTTTCTTCTGCTTCTGTTTCTATGTATTCTTTATTGAAACTTTAATGAAACTCGGAGGTGTTGTGCAGAATGACTGTAGGCCACAGAAACTTTGTCTTTCTTCAACCATTGCTAACCAGATCCGCTAGCTTACTTCCCCTTTGTTACCATTCATCTACATAAGAGTCAGCTTGTTTTTACTGGCTGACTTTTATAAATATATCCGACATTCTTCCATTATGATTCAGATTCACCGCAGTACTCCTCACTTCACTGTCGGTCTTGAGGTTTTTTCAACAGCTTCATTAACATTAAAAAGCTAACTAACATTAAAAATGCTAAGCGTATGTAATGACATCAGTTTCCTGAAGAGCTAAAGCTTAGATTAATAACCACCTTTTTGACTGAGAGAAACATAAAAATATTTTTTAATGTATTTGGTTTACAGTTATGTATTTTTTTTTCTAAAAACAAATAATTAGGTACATTTTTTAAGTAAGAAAATAATTTTAAGTATAATAATATTTGAATTTATTGTTTTTATGGAGTTATACTGAACTAACTTCACTTCAGTTTTTAAAGGTTAACATTCCCATCTAGGCGGTTGATTTGACATGTAGAGATACAAGATTTTAATGACTCCGGATGTTCCTTAGCCAGGTTAAACAACATGCAAGCATACAAAAGCTTTGATTTAGGTTGGTTTTCTTTTCATATGTGACTTGAAAGTACTTTAAGTATTTCGAAGTACTTAACTGTATGTGTAGAGCTAAAAGCAAACATGATTGAAATGAATACAAGTATGCAATGTTTTATTATCAACAATTTCATCGATGAAAATTGAACATTACATATTAGCTAGGCAATAGTAGTCGCTTTTTGAACAAATACAAATTATCACTTGCATGATAATTCTATACGCTGCTACTTGTCTTCTTTTAGTCACTGTATCTCACTTGTCATTCTTGTGCGAATTGGATGCAGTCACAAAAGCGGTCAGACATGGCTCACGTGATCAACAATAATATTTACTTCTGAGCCAAAGCCAGAGTAAAAAAAATGGTAAAATAAAGGTTGTTACTAAATCAAAGTTACTAAATAAAATATGCATTTTTGTTTACCATTACAAAAATGAAAGTACTGATATTTAAGGTGATGGTTTATATTTAAAATGAATTTATCAATCCAGACCCATTGCTTTTAACTGTAACCATTGGCAATTTGCAACTGGTGGCAAATGATATGGGCCCATCCGAGACGCACCGAGTGCGGGTTGCAATGCAGGCGTGGCCTCAAGTAGCACGGTGAAACGGCTCACCTTCTGCCGCCTTCCAGAGTTTCACTTGACAGGATGTCACTTATCCTCTGACATACATTCAACTCTCGTACTTTAAAACCCGCTGTTTTAAAAGTATGCCGTGATTAATGATAATTTCACTTTGGAAAATCATGATTGACAAAGTAGTGAAACTTTAACATACCCAAGTTTTGAAGTCTATGAAACTAAATCAATGATCTATAAAATGATCAAAGCAATGTCTATTTTCAACAAAAAAACAACTTTCTTCAATACCATCTCTTTGCCATGGTGTACGTCTTCTATGACAGTTGCTATGATATTTCACCATGAAATCATAATTTTAACACAATTAAGATGTCTGTTACCATTAATATGATTTTGAGTTTGTGACGAGTCACTGCCATCGTGACTATCATGGATTCAAAGTTCTAAGTTCAACACTTCGGTAACTCAGTCGGTAAGGTCGCTTGTCTTTGTCACTAAGACATGATTTATGGTTGTCTTCACCATGTGTGTGTACTTTATGCTATACTTCTGACTTTAGGTGGTTTTAATAACCGTAGCCTTTGATACGCTTACAAATAAAAACTCGGTAGAATAAAAAGGAAATTTATTCTATTTACTACTGCGTATAAACCTTATTGTAAAACTAGTATAATCAAGCCCTGCTTTGTGGGTACAACTCGTCCATGACTCGTAATTAAATCTTCAGTGAAAAAGTTGTTCCTTAGAAATAAATTAACAATATATTCATTTCATACTTAAAAAAACCAAAAAAAATCAAAATGGCGTCAAAAAAATTTTAACGTTATTTATGCAAGAAATAAAGACATGATATATATAAATATCAAGAACAAAGGTGAAATACAGACTTCAACAGCACAATAAAAAAATTATTGTAGCGCAACCCACTTTCTTAAAACAAAAAAAGCACCGATTGTTTTAATCTTTTTGATTCATATGGAGAAAGTTAATGAAAAAAATTACATAAATATATATTATAACAATTTTTTTTAATAAATGTTTACTAAAACTTCCAGAATCAACAAGTTATAGATTTGGTGAACATATTTATTTTGTCTAGTAATAATAAGAGTTGCTTTTATTTTGTCATGTTTAAAGTGTTTAAAATCTAAAAATATCAACACAAGTATTCTGTACATACGGTGCCTAGGATTTTCAACAAAGAAAATCAGTGAAATATTATTTAAAATAAGAAAACATACATGCTAATTTAATGTCATCTTAAAAGTTAGGCTTTTTTAGAGTTCGTTTTAAAATTTTTACCAACTAATTTTAAAAATCAAGTTTCCCTAAGTAATATTATTTTCCTTACAATATTATTGTATTCAGTAGTACTAAGAAATAGGCATTTTTGAGTAAAAGCCAGGATAAATAATATAAGTTAGGTGGTTAACCATTAATCTACTGCACATCATGGTTTTTATTGATTTATTTATAATTAATTCTGTGGTATTCTCATTGTAAACACGTATGAGGGTACTGCGATCCAGTAAAGTGGATGGGCAAGTAGATTTAGATGGTCTGAGAGGCCTTTGTGAAGTAGTATTTCTGTTCGATTGCAGAATTTGTAAGAAACCTTGTAAAAACATAAAATTATACATAAAATTTGTAAGGAAACCTTGCTTACAATTTTATTTGGTAAACTAATAGTTTCGTGAGAGATTCTTCTCATGAAGATGACAGATGTATACTAAATGACTTAAAAGAACGCCGAGTTTTAATCCCATAGGTACAGAAAAACTGGAGACATGTTTTTTATACATCAAAGAAATGGTAGATAGTTTTAAACTGTATTACTTGAAAAAGGCCTTAGGTTACGTTAGGTGGCAGTCCCACGAGAGAACAAATTTTGTGATACCACACAATGAATATTGTATATTCTAAAATTTTGGTAATTGAAGTGTAGTTAGATTAGGGATCTGTAACACACCAGACATCGTACAGGCTCGAGCCCAATGGCTTAACATCCTCTTCGAGGAACGAATTGAGCATGTTGCCACTGGGCTAATCTGGCCCATTAAAAATGCTGTAACTTATTTAAGGTACGAGTATTTAAATAATTTAAAAAGATTTGCGGTGATCAGTTAGGTTGATCTTAGATGTCATATCAATTCAGTATGGCACATCTGACATGAATTACTGACATTCCAAGTTATAGTAGCACAGTAAGCAAGCAGTATAAGGCCTCTGGTCTGGAACTGCATAGTTACGACGTGCACTATAGTGCGCGGATATACTCGTTGGTCATTGGTCGTTGGTCGTATGGCAACAAAAATACATGCTTAATCTAAGACGAACAAAAGTGTGTTCCCTGCGGCACACACAGTAATTAGTAGTTCAGCCCAGATGACCTTTAGTGGAGAAGTCATACTGTACCATTAGTGTGAGGATCAGTCGTTTGTGTGAAACAGTAAGTCTGCCCTGAGAGGACATAGTACTCACAGTCATGTGATCTCATAACATCATAGAACCCTCATTTAAGGTGCATGAGTCTGTTGAATCTTAAATCAGGAGCCAGATGAAGTGGCCAGGTAATTTCGTTGAGGTGGTTAGTGGTGGGAGAAGTCAAGTTCAGATTACTGAACAATTATTCCATGGTTTTGGAATAGACGGGGGTTTATTGTCTTCATTGATCTTAGGATGTAATTACCAATAAATTCCCATCATAAATTATGTTGAATATCTGCACTGTGCCGTATAAAGTTTACCTCGCTGTTCTGAAAACCGGCGCGCTCATTCTGAACAATTAGGCTACTCCGTACAAGACTAGGTATCAAAATTGCCATAATCAAACTACAACTGCATTGCAGAAAAGACGAAATATTGCGTTTCGAGTATTCTTGAATCATAGAATAGAAAACAGTTTTCAAATCAATTAGAAACCTAACTTGCTAGATGAACCTCTTATAAGTTCATAAGCATACAACATAAGAAAACGTAAAGCACGTCGAATGAAACCATACCAAATTGGCTTCTTCCTGAATCAGGAGAGACATCTAAACAAAGTTGAGTTTTTTTTTTAGATATACTTAAGAATACTGAGTGAAAAATCTTCATATAATAAAATTCATTCTAAAATAATTTTTAATTTAAAAGGTTGAGGAAAAAGTTGAGTTTATTAAGTTTTTAAAGTTAGTATGAGTGAAAGTCAATTGACCAAAATATGTTTCGTGGTAGAAAAAGGTGTAATTTTCTGCCGGTCTCTAGGGTTGGCATGGCTAAATCGTTTGGAATATCCGCCCACTCTGACCAGTATGAACAGCATTCACCCAATGGGATAGCAATCCGGAGACGACACTCTCGACTGAGCTCCTGATGAGGAAGGTGTTTTTGGAAACTTATTTCTTTCGTACACGCTAGTGGACGGACACCTCCAAATGACAGCCTGTTGAGCACGCTGATTGACGTACCATTAATATTCATGATTAGGACTTCTCAACAATAATAAGGAAGAGGCCTCGCTTGGCTGTCTGTTGAAATGTATGTATTACCGTAAGACATGAAAGATAATACTGACCTACGCATACATCAAGATACATTTCTCGTCTCTTAAAAGTAATATATTTATTATTTTACATTACTTTTTCATAAACTGCTGAAATTTTTTATCCAAAACTATACAGAGATCCCACGTAAGGCCGTATAAAATTTGATAAACAAACAACAAGTGCCAAGTATTTTAAACTCAAAACTCTTAATGTCGATATAAGAAATCTAAATTATAAATCGCACAGGTAGCTTCAGTTACTATTCCAGAAAGTCAAACAAAGGGAAATCTTGTCGATATACGATCATAATTCTTAAGAAGCCGAATAAGAAATGCATGGGCTTCATAGAACGACCAAGAGAAGTAAGTACCCAGTCAGTTAGATTCCATCTATATATGTGTACATAATAACAGAAACTTAAAAGAAGAATGTGATGTTCTTCTTTTCACGCTTAAATATCTGGGTATCGTCAGGACCACTAGCTGTATTGTTTCTCGTCTCCTCCACTTTTGTTTTCTTGTTTTTTTCAGTTTAACTGGGTTGCATTCCATTTTTCATATATATATATACTAGCACTGGCGGTTCCCGTGTCGGTTACTAGCCGTTGCGTTTACAACGTGCTTGGTCTCCCTTTCTATTTTCTTTTGAAGACAGATTGCGCGGAAATTTGAGTTTGTAAGTGTGTTTCTTTACTTTGTCCTACCTATCCTCAATTTTGAACTGTTTTATATATATATATATATATATATATAAACTAGAATTTTCCACAATGGAAAAAGGAAAACAATAGAAATAAATCCTCTGAAGCCTTTCAATGTATGTCATCAGAGCATATATATATATATATATATATATATATATATATAAACTAAAGTGTCTAGTGGGATTAATCTACTTTGAATAGTTTCTGAACCTCTCTTACTTGACATCTTCACGCTAATATAAAGTTCCTTTATAATCATTTTTATTTAAAAAAAAAAACTTCCATGGGCTGATACATGAGTAGCAGAATGTGATGTTAGTCTATTGATCTTTAATCAGATTGTGACTAAAACCTTTCCAGAGTCAACATGAATTAACATATAAGATTTTATTGAGACAAATAAATGCATTAGCATATTTGGGAATACATAGCAGGGTTTATATATCAAGAAATAAGCAATTAATTAAGCACAAAAAACACATAGAAAACACCGACAAAGACCTCATACAATAATTCGACATCCGTCGTCATTAGGAAGAGTTTATGTTTACTGTTTTTAAAGCCATGATCATCGCATCGTAATCGGCAATATCAAAATATTAAAAGAAGCATTCGTTGTTGTTTTTCTAGAACATGATTTTTTGAAAAGAAACTCTATAATTAAAGTTCGTGAGTTTGTTTGTTTGTTTGTTTGTTTGTTTATTTCTTTGTCTGTTCACACATTTTCCGTTGAGATAAAGACCTGAAATTAAATATGTATTATTTACTACCTGAATAATGTTAAACAAAAGGAAATCATCACTATATTCTCAAAATTGGAGCCAGGGTAGCAAGTGTCTTGCATGCTCGCCGATGACAGTAGTGCAAATGTATTATATATAAATGTAACAATTTTTTTTTTTCATTTAATATTTGCGTAATATAAACACTGGTAATAAATTAAAGATATGGAGCCAGAGTAGCCCACTGGTTTGTGTGCTCGCCGATGGCAGTAACACAAATATATTAAAAATAAATATAACAAAAAAATTTTGAATTTAAAATTTGAATAAAATAAACAATGAATCCAGAGTAGCCAGTTACTTTGGTGCTCGCCGATGACATTAGCGAAAATTTATTATATATAAATGTAAAAAAATTACAATTTGCGAAATATAAATACTGGTAATAAAATAAAGGCATAGAGCCAGAGTAGCACAGAGGCTTGCGTACTCGTTGATGACGGTAGTGCAAATATATTGAATTGATGTTTTATTTATTTATATGATAAAATAAAAGATTTTTTTTACTTTTAAATGATTTTTATTTTGCTAAATATACTTTCTGTGTATTTAGGAATACTATATCAAATACTTCTTGAATAATGTTAGGAATACTATATCAAAAGCTTGGGACCTATAAGAATCTGTTTCCGTGCCTTAATAACAAGAATCAACAATCAAAATTATCCCTGTCTAAAAATTTCTGAAAAAGTGTAATAAACACATATAGAGTATGTTGGTATCTATACACCCAAATAAATTTATCAAACAATTAAAATACTATAATAGTAATCACCTTATAGCATAAAATCATAAATAACAAGCAGCATTGAAAGTTACACAATTGATATCTTTTATTAACTGCTATGAAATGATGATAAAGATAAGCAAAAGTGTTAAACATTTCAACAAAGCGTTGAAATTTCATAAATGTTTGAATTTCTAGCACAAACTTGTGTTTTTAAGTGCGTGTATATTGATAGTTACCGGATCTCCATCGTGTCAACTAAATGAGGGAGGAAGTAGAGAAAGAAGGACGTATTACAGTCTCAAATGAGGATTAGTTCTGCATAGATAGCAGGTGTTACTCTGCAGGTCTCAAAAGTCATAGTCATGCTAATGAAAGACAAGAAAGAAAACTTCTCATTAGTCCACAGTGTTTATAAAAATTTAAACAACTTTCACTAGATGTCTATTATAATATTTCAGATTACTATAACAATAGATGCAAAACATTCTACTAGCAATGAAGTGCAGTTTCACTCTCATTGAAGGTTCAGGGTAGAGGTTCTGTTACAGCAAAAGCCTTTTATCACAAATATCAAATGATGGTGTGATGTGCCTGTAGATCCAGTCACGTCACCTTAGTAAAGATCCAGGACTGACGACGCACACCCGTATACATGATCTCTCCAGGTTTGGATGAGCATGTGCTACCCTCTAGGTATAAAAGTGAGTAATGAATACATCGCTTCGACCGTTAGAGGATTAACTACAAACACTATGGTGATGTATAGAAGTCACTACTGCTGTATTGTGTTGATGACGAACGTTATACAAAATATTCCACACTCATCATTTTAAGAGCTTGTACTTTTCAAACTTATTTATAAAGATTCTTGCAATACAAAGATAGTGGTCATAAACATTATACATATTATTTGTAATAAATGATGTAGGAGTCACAAGTAGAAAGTTGAAATCCTTCAAAGTACTACTCCAATTATGAAGGAACGTATTCAAATGTAATGTTTTCAATTATATTAAATTGAAAATGTTTTGAAGCGAGTGCAGAACGATTTGATTGGACTGAAGTAATGTTACTTTTAATTCCATCCTGTTGATACATCTTCTATTGGTTTCTTACAGAGCATACATATCAAGTTGCACGTACGCGCCTCGCAGGACCAGTTCTCCTTCGCGACCTAGTTACCTCAGAGGTAAATTATGCAGACTACCTTCCCTACATTCGACTGCCAAATCTACAGTTTCCTGTTATTAACTAAAGCATAGTTCAACTAGTGTTAAATGCCTTATTACCCCTAATTGACTAACACATTGAAACTGTTGAGAAACCTAAAATATACCAGAAACCATTTCCCTTAATTACCAAACTTTTGACAAACACGCTTCAGATTTATTTTCAGAGACAGGCGTAGCTGTCATCAAAGAGTGTATTGTGGCTTCCTTCTCGAAGTATTTGATTAGTCTTCTTTCTCCGGAACGAATCGAAACACTGTTTTAAGTGGCTTTGTATAAATTGATTTTGTATCTACTTCTTCATTGTCGGTTAAAAGAAAATTAGATAAATTTAATATAACACACCCAATTCATTTAAAGGCTGGTTGCATTACCAGATCTATTCTAATCGGGAGCTATAGATCCAATGAATGCTTCCACATATAATTTCTTAAACCCATCAATTCTAACACCTCTAGATAGTTAAGGGCTTATGAGGGATCTTCCGCACTTATGTCTTCTGAACCCCTGGTACTCAAGAGTCCAATTTTAATTTGTCACCTTCTTTACTGCATTTGACGTCATTCTTAATTATTTCCTTGAAAACTCCCTCACTGTTCTATACGTTCCGAGTACTGGTTTCTCTGAACCATCAGCATGCTTGATGGTCGCTCTTCTCTTCAATTTTTGTCCCATTATTCACATACTTTTTCAATATTTTCTCAAATTCTTTTTAGAAAAATCATTAGATTTCTTTAGTCTTTCGATATCTTGGTGGGGGAGGTTCCAATTAGAGTTTATATTATATGTTCTTATTATCAATGCTTTTATAGTTCCATCCTTGTTTAGTTGTAAACACTTACTCATAGGATTTAGGAAGGAGTCAATAATTTTAGGTTTCTTGCAGACTAAAGTGTTCGAAATATACAAGTGAGATCCGTCAGTTCTTTTTATGTGTTCCTTCTCCCTAATGTTGTGTTCTATCTTAGTGAACATTTTGGTTATTTAAATCATATATATCTATATACAAGATGTATGTATATACTTGTATGTATATACAAGATTTCACTATAAACACGTGAAACAAAAATCAACGTCCTAATCACATTAAAAAAAAATAAAAAAAAAAGACCATGATCTTTCAACCGTAACAAGCAGTCTTCGTCAGAATCAAATTTCTCACTCTGTTTATAAGTTCAAAAATCACTTGAGAAACAAACAAAGAATTCAAAAGCACACATGCCACTCTAATATTCATTTAACGTTTACTATGAAAGAGGAATTAAAGAGAGAAAACACACCCGCTCAACAAACAGTTCAAAAGCCGGTTAGTTTCAATTAGTGTGAGTGTAACTTTCAAGCGTTTTGTTTTGGAATCGTTTTTCAACCTGTATGTATATAATGTTAGCAATAGTTAAAATCTGTCTGAACAAATTAAATAAGTTCTATATACACATAACAGAAACAGCTACTGCAATAGAAGTATTCTATCTTATAACACAGAACACGACTGTTATTTCCAGACAGTTAAAACAAAAACTAATATTATTTATTCCTTGTGGCTGATATGAGAATTGCCTCTGTGATAGGGATATGTCAAGAAGTGTCACTAACGACTAAAGAGTAGAGTTCACCTTGGTAATAATCAGCATGAGTAAGAAACATTATTACAAATCCAGAAAAACACGTTTGCAAATCGTCAATCGACAGTATGTAAAAATTCTGATAAATATGCTGAAAAAAATAAGAATTGGATCTAGTTTTGTTAATAAATCCATCACAACAATGTAAAAAATCATTCTTCAATTATTAACATATTAATTTGAATATTTCAAATTGTACTGCCATCTTCAAAATGTCTACAGAAACGGATTGTTTCAAACTTTTTTTGGAACCGGTCAAACAGAGGGCAAATAAAAAAGTTTTTTTATTTCATACCATTAAGCGTAGAATGTTTATTCCTAAAATAATATAAATGAATTACCATCCTTTATTTGTAATTAATATATTTAGGTATACACAGAATGAAGTAACTGTTGCGGACGTTCATTTTAAATAATAATCCTGATTATTCGAAACAGAGCTCATTGAGCTTCTATTGACCACGAATATATTTAGAAGATATATGAGATCATAACTTGTAAGATTTCTTCTTTACTCAGCTGGTCAAAGGCTTTGTGTAACTCTCAGAGTGTAAGCAAAGTGACTAGAAAATGGAAAAGATCAGAAAACGGTCCAGTGAGGATGAACTCTACAAGAAATGATGTTACGTCCTTCTTTAATGCTATGACCATCTCTATAAAACGAATGCAAACAATACTATGTTTAACAAATGTATTTGTTTATGTAATACTCTAAACTTACAAGGGTTCAGCGTCAGTCAGAAAGTGAGGCTCATTGTAATTTGGTAACAATTATAGTTATAGCCCAGCCACATTTCCGGGTGGATTTCAATCTGGAGTCTTAAACCGTTCCAAACTCACAATTATTTTAATAGCGATCTTTAACGAGTACCTGACATCGTGCACCTTTGAAACCGACTGCTTTACGACCTCTCCCTAACATGGCTTCCATTTACCGTGGGGAAAATTCAGGTCGATGTAGGATAATCGAAGCTCCAATATACCAAAAGCTAGCGCACTACGGCTACTCAACAGTCAACTTTGGTAGTAAAAATATAATGAAGGATTAGAATAACATACCATGTTTCATATTTTTGTATGCAAGAAAATTTCAGAGGAAACACGAACAATAAAAATTAGGTTATAAACCTTAGGGACCAAGATCTTTCAACGAGTTACAGTCCTCGTAAATCAACAAGATAAACGAATCAGGAAAAGCGGATGTTTGGATTTAGGATGAAGGGGTATAATGAGAGAGGTATTTAAAAGAAGAAAATGGGAAGGAAAATGTTTCGACAGGTTCTTGAAGAACCAAGAACTAAAAATCATAAATATCATCAAAAAAATTGTCTACATAGTCCTTATTATAGAATTAATCTTTGCAAAACAAATTCAAAGCTCTAACTCTCTGATAAAAATAATGGGCATAATTTTTTGACGATTGTAGTTCTTTTGTATACCGGTTCAAGGGTAATCAGCAAAACGACATTCCCGCATATCATTATAGAGAAACAAATAAATAAGCAATAACAGATTGTAGGAGACAGGCGAGGAATGTGTTTCCAAGGGATACAGAGCCAATGACATTCACAGTAATGAAGTAGATAAATCAAGGTCTTGCATAGAAAGCACAACTTTGATAATGCCGTCCACTATTTATGAAAAGGGTTATTTACATTTCCACCTAACTCTTGCATTATGCATGATTGCATAATCCACCATCATCATCGTCCACTCCTTATTTTCTCATTCTCTTATCAAATATCTCTTTCTCAAATCAATTGAATATTTTTTTTACAAAAAAAAATACTATTAAATAAATATTATTTTCTCTAAAATGATCGCAAAATGTTCATACTGAATTTATCTTCAAGGCGGGCTAGTGACTACAACTCGAGTATTATTTCATGAGCTAAGACATCTACGTTAGAATAAATCAATTATTTAAATTAATTGTTAATGATTATACGATCATAGTTTTGCTTATAGCACAGTTGAGGGTAGACAATATCTATATATATATATATATATATATATATATATATATGACGAACTCCAGTTGGAAATATTGAGATTCAGTAAGTGTGCTTTTTATTCCTTTTCCTGTTTTGTGTAATTTAAATTATATATATATACATACATATATAAAAAATATGTGAGTCGCTCTCTGCCGGTACAAGTGAACGCACGTACCTCTTCTTCTTCCCTTCTACTCTCTCCCTGACGACGAACTTCAGTTCGAAATATCGATCCAGTAAGTTGGTACTGGATCTTTGGTAAGTTGGTACATAAATAGAAGTCAGTCTTCTATTTGTTGTCTTTTTTCATTTATATATCTGTCCGGTTTGGACCGTTTTAATATTTTGATTTTATATATAAAAAAACTAATTTACACAATTAAGTAAGTAAGTGAAGGACCCACAGTAAGAAGATTAGAAAAATTATCTGTATCACTGTCGGTAAAAACCAAATCTATCTAAGAGAGTTAGAAATGTGACTAAGATCTTTCAACCAGAACGGTTTCGTCAGAGTCCACTCATATTGATAAGTATGACTATCAGTATCAGTGACATTGACGAAGACCAGTTGCTCTGGTTGAAAAATCGTATATCTTTAATTTCTTAGACTTGACTTTTATTTCACGTGTTTACTGTGAAATCATGTTTAAATATAAATATATATATATATATATATAATATATATATATATACAAGTTCACATAAGGGGTTATTGAGGATTTTGGTCATAAAACATACAACTCCTGATCATCAGCCGACGTTTCGCTCAAAGTTGTTTGGCATTCTAAAGGCTAAAAATGATGATCGGCTGATGATCAGGAGTTGTATGTTTTATGACCAAAATCCACAATAACCCCTTATGTGAATTTGAAATATCAGTAGTCGAGAAACTATATCAATATATATACAAGTTTTCACATAAATACGTGAAATAACAATCAATGATCAAACCACAATATGAAATGGAAAAAAAGGGACTAAGATCTTTCAACCGTAACAAGCAATCTTCGTCAGAGTAAAAAAACCCGGGGTTTTGACTCTGACGAAGACAGCTTGTTACGGTTGAAATATCTTAGTTTTTTTTTCCATTTCATATTGTGGTTTGTTCATATATATATATATATATATTTCTTTATCGAGGTTAGTTTCAGCGTCAAACAGTAAAACACCTTTCAGCAAGGTTTTGCCTGTATTTGTAGACATCTTTAGGGCTACATCAGTACAGAAATTAATTACAGTACCACAAAAAAAATGTTATATGTTACAATATTTATTTAAATATACATAAGTAACTTGATATTTTCCTATTCCAAAAAATTGTATGTGACCTAATACTAATCAATGACGAGGTATCGAAGTGAGTTGTACAAGTTCTATTAGCGTATTTCTTCGGTATAATTTGAAATACATATGTATTTACTGAAAGGATTGTGTTTACGAAATCATTTTTTTTATATTGATTATAGTATGTTTAAATAAAATACGGACTATCCAACTGGAAGGAGTGCAATGACCGTGGACAGTTTTTAATCCATACGCAGCAATGATAAAGCTGACCAACATTTTGATAGTCAGCGTATTAAATGCATCGCGGTATCTTCAGCGTTTCATAGTCTTCAGTAGAATAAGAAAGGAAATTTGGTTATTAAATACTCATGAAATACTATTACACAATTACTAGATATGAGCAGATTTCTTTTGATAATAAACGTACTTGTTCAGTTAATAATAAATATCTATATATAGAAGGAGACGTCAGGCAGAATTAACTGGCTTATATAATAATGAATTGGCTAACTATAATGTTGACTCCTGAAACTATTTCACTATAAGGCTACTACTATCTAGTCTTGAAATAACTCTGTGGAAGTCCTCTTAGATTAGCTTGTAGTGGCAGATTCACAACAGAACACACATTGACCGAACATTGGCTTTTTGTGATACCACACAATGAACATAGGTTGTCCTCAAAATAGCCTAACTTTATTCCATTTAGAGTAGGGATCTGTAACGAGTACCTGACATCATACCGATAGCTTAACGTTCTTTCCGAGAGACGTTAATAAATGCTCAGAATTATTCACCTCCTGCCTGAATAAATCGAGGGCCAGATCGGGTATTGAACCCCAGATCTGCCAGTCCTGAGGCCAAAATGTTCCCACTGGGCTAACCTGGCTCCCTCATGCCTCTTCTGCTCTCTTTAGTTAGTTGAAATATATCTGCAATTTCAGTGCTACTATATTTTGGTAATAGTTAACATACAAACTCTTATTTACATTAAAAAGTGGTATGGACTAAAAAAACCAATATATATAATGAGTAGTCGGGGGAAAGATATATGATTAGACGGTGACAAATATAAATAGAATATTTTTTATAGGTCCATATGTGCGGCTGTTAGAAGGACCATCACTCGCTACCAAACAAAGCCTCTGTTATTCCACCAATAGGTATAGAGGTTGCAACAGCTATCAACCACTAACTTATTCCTTAACTTCAAGTCTAATTAATTAATACTAATCGAGTAGTCTAAACCTTTAACAATATATCATGAAAATACACCCTCGCTATCTCAATCAATAATTTTAGTGACTTATTAGAAAGGTGATATTTAGCGAGTACCTTACGAGTAACGAGTTACCGTACTGAAATGTTACGAACCGCTTTAGTCACCTCCATGGGACACCGTGAGCAGGATTTCCATTTATCACACGAAAAGTTCAGGGTCATATCTGTTGGTTCAGTCGGTTGAAATTTGATTATTTCTACCATCTATTACACCATTCTAATAACTCTCTTATATTATTGATTGAAATCAGTACGTGTATTAACATTAGTTACTTTTGAATGATAAGACCACTTGAGTAGTAATGATTAGCTAGTCTTGATGTAAAGAATACACAATATGGTTGGTAGCTTGAGTAGAAGTAATTTACAGATTGGAGACATAAATATCCATATGTCAGGTCCCTGAATCATTAAATTATATCAAACAGCGTAAATATTCAATGGCAGGAGCCGGATAGGAGTCTGCGTTAATTTTACATATCGAAATAGTTTATTACAATTAATCACAGTATTAATGAAAGTTATAGATTCTCTTAGAGGTTTGCAGCAACCGACAGATAATAGTTTTCTCGTCTGTCCTGAAATCTTTTCTTTATCTTAACTTACCCAAAGTTTTTTCCTTTTTTTACCTTCTTACACATTTTAAAAATTTCTCTCTTACTTCTAAATGATTAAACTTCTGAATCAATTACTATCCGTTCATATATACCAACGAAATTATTCAGATACAAATACTGTAAATTAATATATTTAAATATAGATACACATAAAAATATATCAAGGTCTGAACCACAATAAGAGATTAAAAAAATTATTATGATCTTTCATCCAAGACAAGTTGGATGATAGTTCGTCAAAGTCCAAATTATACTGACGAAGACCAAATGTTTTGGTTGAAATATCTTAGACATTTTTCTGATTGTTTACTGAGGTTTAGACGTTTATTTTTATTTCACGTGTTTATTGAGAAATCTTGTTATATAGGTAGATGTATAACTGCAAGAATATCACAACAATTCGCTGACTTTGCTACGAAAATATCGTAGCATTATACATATAGAATATGTAATATAGATATATATAATATAGAATATTATATTATATACATTATCTATATTTAATCAATATAGAAGTAGTTGATTAAAACTTAACTACTTCTATATACAATACAATCAAATAACTTAGTTATCATCGTAGATCTTATTGTTTCGATTCGATTAGATTCGATAACTGTATCATATCTGTAAATAAAATCCTTTGATAAAACTCTTTTTAAAGTTCCTCATATAGGCAATCTGTGAAACTGTATTTTATGTTTTTTACGCAAACAATAATTATAGCATGGTTTTACGCAATAAGATTATAGAGTTATTTATTAGTTATAACATAAATTAATTTTAAAATTCATTTAATTATATTATAAAATACTATATTTATAATTATATTTATTGTTTACAAGAATATGATTATTTTAGGAATATGTCTATATTCATTGCCTATTTGTATTGTACGATACAAAATTGTCTATGAACCTGTCTACCGGGTTTCAGCAGGGTTACTCCAATATATTGTATAGTATATGATATAATTAATACTTTACCAATAAATTTGGAAGGATCACACTTTTTTAATTGAGAAAACTTATTTTAAAACATCGTGATAAAGAAAGATACATTAAATTTTCAAGTACTGGAATTCGAGGAACTAAGTTCTTTTTTATTTCATCTTTATTCATTGATGGTTTGTCAATTGATTTTTCATTGAGCACCGATTTATAACTATTTTGTAGATTCCATATTTCTTATAAGACATTTGAGAATAGAATATATGATATAATTAACTCACCCATGATCTCGCGGTGTGCTCACGTCTTTTTTTTTCAAATATACATATTTGAAAAAAAAAGATGAAAAACCATTAACTATGTTGGTCTTTTCGTTTTAAGCATTATAAATTCAATAAATTCAAACCCTTTAAATAAATTATAAATTCAATCACCCTTTACTTTTGTCTTTAAATTATTCTGTTTTCTACACGAAAAAAGACGTGTAATTCTTATCACTAAAGAATGAAAACCTGTTTACCTTTTAAGTTTCTACTTGGTTGTCTTGATAAGTTTAATTAGTAATTTTTATGTCAAATCATAGTAAGGACTAGATTCATTTTTGTTAATTTATTGTAATTTTGAATGATTTGTGTTGGCTTTTCATGATTCATATAAGCTCATGCATAAAACAAGATCACCCGATATTAGTATGATGTTTTCTTTTCTTTATTAATGTGAAAACGATTTTAAATAGAAATGAAGGAATGTCTCCGGTTCATCTCGAATAGTATGTTTCACAGGGGCGTGTTGTTTAATGATCAAGTATTACGTTGATGGTAGAGACATGAAGGAGGCATGTTACAGATGCATGAGATGGATTACCTGTTACAGTTGCACCAATACCCCGCTAAGCACTGGTTAGTCAAAGACTCCTAGAGCAGCTGGTTCGCACACACTCACTCCTCGACCTCTCACGTTTCACTGAAGGCTGTCCGCCCCCTTCCATATGCCTTTCTCACGAGTCTCCCACTCTTCTCATTCTTTTACCTTTGCCACTCCTCTACCTAGGTTCTCTTCGACCTCTCCCCCTCGTGTCTTCACATTTCTTGTCGTGCGGCCCTGACGCTTAGACTATCTCCATGTCTACTTACTGCTCCCCTTGACTACCTACAGAGAAACTTAACAAATAAAATCTGCGGTGGGTTCTAAACACATAAAAAGTAAAGCATTCGAGTACTTAAATCAAGTGCAAGGACTAATTACGGCAAAAATAATGTCAAATGGAATATCTCTATAAAGTAGAGAAAAAAAATTAAACATTGTAAATGAAATGGAGACCAGGTGTTTAACGCCGTAATAAGCCGCCTCTATTGTCTACCGCTGGGAAGATGTTTGTTTTATACTTGACCGCCATCCCTAGTAGATTGCAAACGTGATCAGAACTGGAGTAATAAGAATAATTTGCCAATTTATATATTCCGTCTGCTTAGGAAATTGGACCTTTTTTTGTCACTAAAGAAATCAATTCGTATTAATAAAAAAAAACAGAATTATGCGAATACAAATCAAAATTTAAGGACCTGAAAATATTAGCATTCTTTCTTTTTATAAAACTATAGTTTTTTTAGTAACTATAGCTTTTTGGACAGAAAAAAAACACAGAATTCCTCGTTAAACAAGCCTGTTGTTAGAATATATAATTGGTAGTTTGACGTTACCACAGCCTTTTTATTGTATTAAACTAGATACCCGTTAGGTGGAAAGCACTGTTTCAAATCGTATAAAAACAGCTGGTGGATGAGAGTTGAAATCCAGATTGTACGAAAACTAGCAGAACAAAGTCAAGAGGTTTGACTGTATACTATATTACTACACTTACTTGGTATATGCAGTCATAAGCAACGCTATTCAATCGACGGCCTTCCATTTCAACTGAGTCAACTGATTGACATTCAAGACAAACTAAATAAGCTTTCTACAAATACGCAAGTGTGTCATTAGAACTGACATATCCAGTTTACGACATTGCTCAGTTTAAACACAATTATAAATTTATAGGATTGAAAGGTTCATTAGAAACAACATTCATTTATAAAAAGAGGATTGAAAACATTCTACTTTGATTGTTACGAAGATCTGGTCAAAAATGTTTGTATCACTCAAGAAATTCACCTGTCGTTATATATGATAATTTCAATTATACATGTTTTTGAAAAATATATTCTTTTATATATGATATATATAAAATATAAAAAATATATATATAATATATATATAAAATTTTTAATAATATATAATATATATTATATATTATTATTAAATATTAATATTATTTAATTATTATTATATTAAATATATTATTTAATATATACAATTTTTATATATATATAATATATATATAAAATATATTATTTTATATATGATTGATAAATGAAATGCAATCCAGAAGGACTGATTGCACTTAAAATAGGCTTGGCACATAGAAAAAACATAACAGTAGGACTCACTTTTCAATATTTTGACCGTTATGTTGGACGTCCTTAAGAGAAGAAGTGAATTGACGAAGGGACGAGTGTCAACTCAAGAACTCTCTGGTTTGAGGGATAAAGCTGTGCTACCACGAAGGAGAAAAATAAAAAAAGAACCAAAGAGTCGTGATTGAAAGAAATTTTAAGAAGAATAAAGAGAAGAAAGGAAAAAATATTTAAAAAAATTATAAAGAATTATTTAAAAAAAATAAAAAATTGAATTAAAGAATGGTAAAATAAGATGATAATAAAAAAAATTAAATAATAATAATAAAGAAAATAAAATAATAATAAACAAATAAGTAACAAAAACTAAACAAAAAAAGAACTAACGGTTTAAATTCAAGCCAGGTTTAATGTTAATGTTAAAGAAAAAAAAAAGAGGCACCGACAAAGAGTTATTTATCAACAATTTGTTTTGTTTGTTTATTTCATTTCCCTTCTTTTCCCTTTCGTGCTTAGTGCTCAGACGTAGTGATAGATTTTGGTTTCCCTTTCATGTCATGGTCTAACATAACATAACATAACCTTGAAGGAAACCTGTTAAAGTCAAGGTTACTCGTATGTTGACATTTTCCATAGTGAAAGAATTCAATATGAGATTAATGTATATTATCAGTTTAGTGAGTGTTTAATAATTGTTTTTGATCTTTTGATAATTTTAAAAAAATTGTTAAAGTAATAATTATCCTTGAAATTGATCAGAGTTAATCGAAACGTCGGAATGAGTATAAATAATCTTATGAATAAAACATTTGGTGAATTGGTGTACATGTTACCTAAAAGATGGAAAAATTATATTAGAAAATTAGACAAGATGTGCAAAAAAACGGACTAGTTTAAAAATAAGCAAGGCATTTAATGAAATATATATATATACAATTAAAAGAAACGGTCTAGCGGACTTTTTTAAATAAAATAAATTCAAAACGAAGGAACACACAGAAAGACACAGACATAAGTCACCGCCCTGCCTTCCTGCGGGACTCTTCCCTCTTCACACCTCCTGATGACAACGATGGTCGAAATATCGATGTGAGTTATGTCTGTGTCTTTCTGTGTGTTTTCTTCGTTTTGAATTTATTTTATATATATATATACACTTTTTCGTTGGAAATACGATCCGAAACGGACAAATATAGTTCAATGTAGAAAAAGAAACAGAGATAAATCAAAAGCAGAAAATAAGACTGTAAATGTGTGCTTTTGATTTCTCTAGGTTTCTTTTTCTACATTGAACTATATATATATTATTTATATATATATATATATATATATATAATTAAAGTTACAGCTAGAGAACACAAGAAAAAGGACGAACACTCACGAATCTCGATAATTTCGGCGTCTTGCCGTCTTCAGGAGAGTAGAAAGAAAGGAAATAAAAGGAGAAAGAATGAAGGAACGGAGACGTAAATGCGTCCACTGGCCGATGTAAACATATATATAAAATATATATATATATATATATTGGAAATAATGTATTAAACATAAAATGAGAAAAGATGATTAATAATTAATCATTATTTCAAATAAATAAAACAATGAAATATTAAATGTAAAAAGGTAAAAAAGGTACTCAAATTTATTTCCTGATTAAGTTTAAAAGGAATGAAAGTGAAAAAATCTATATTAGTTAGTATAACCAAAAATCTACATAAAACTTAACGTTAATGTTAGGTTGGAATTATACAGAAAGGGAAAATGTTACTTACTGTTTTAGAAGTATTTGTGTTTTAACACACTCTTGTCACCAAGAAAAAAATATCATTACCTCCTAAAAAAATAAAAGTCAGTTATCTTTGGAGTAGTAAAATAAATAAACAATGTCAAGGAAATATATAAATTTATAAAATCTATTTACGTTCAAGTCACACATACAGAACGTTGATATAAAAGAACTACTCGTATACTACTACTATATTAGAATCGTTGATAAAGATTCTATTAATCAAAGTACGTCTTTAGAATCAAATACTGATTGACTACGACTCCGAAAAAATAATATTTACGATAGTTTTTAATCCAAAAAGAAAGAGTAAATAAAAGTTAAACGCAAGGAAGAGTTAGATATTTTAGAATCAATCATAAATGAAAATATTGATGCTGAGATATTTAGAACATCATATGAAATGAAAAACATCTAGAGTGACCTACACTCAACTTTACTGTAAGTAAATGTAATATCAAATCTTAGGTACCTATATAATGTTTATTTAGACATAATATTAATATCTAAATGGGAGTTGTTTATTAGTCTTTCATTCTTGGAAGTACGTATACAGATAGCGATTGAACCAGTTATCAATATATGCGCTTTTTCTGTGTATCACACAATAGATGCATATAATATCATCGGTATTACCACAACAGTAATAACATTTCCGTATAACCAAAGCGAAAATTTTTTGTTACGAAATAATCTCTTACAGGAGAAAATGGCTTTTGCTCCTGTAGCCAGTGGATTTCCAACGACTAACGTTCAACGAATATTTCCTTGCACATCAGTGCGCTCGTAAGTAGCAGTTCAGGACCAGAGGCTCACTGCCGCTAAATTCTTATCCTAGAGTGTTTGTTAAGGTCAATACACATTGTCAAAGACAATGGCGGGGGGGGGGGGGAAGGGTCGTATTCGTGGTCGTATGGTCTTACGGCTTTGCAAGGTCTAAGATACTGTATAACTTAGAAGTCGTCAGGTCGTCATATTTAGCTCACGACCGATTCTGAAAAATGTCAGAAACATGTAAAAAAAAATGTCAGTGTCATCAACTGAGGATCAGCTTAAAATTAGAATCTGTTTTGTAATATAAAACTAAATAGTCTATTCCACTTAATTAAATATTAACAGAGATAATAAGATTATCATCTTGTGATTATCATTACAAAAAAGACTACATCTAATATTAAGTTTTGTTCATGGGTGCAACATACTGATTGATTAGACAATCTATTAATCCAGCATTTTGTTAGACAAATCCATCATACCATGGAAAGCAATAACAATTATATGTCTGATTGGGTTGATTATTTATATGAAAGAATTTTAAAAGTTCTTACATCTCATTTTAAGTCATTAAATCTTTCAAATTTTTTCATTAAACTTCTAAACATCAATTTTCTTTCAGTTGTTTTACTTAAAAAATTTCTAAGTCAATATATATAAACATTGTAAATAAATTTCAACCAACCAATAAACAAACCAAAGCTTTCAAAGCTAATTATAATAAGAATTTAATTAGTTTATGAATATAATAAGATTCATAAACACAAGAAAGTTTGCATCTAAATACTCTATTATTAGTTATAATTTTATTTTGATCCGTCAAACAATATGGCTTACATCGCACATAAGCTTTCAAAATGAATGATAAGTCAAAATTTTTATATTTTATAGAAAAAATATTTTTTCAGGTGTTTTTAAAATCTGAATATTTTTCCAGTTATTACTTATGTAGATTCAAAGATTTTGCCAAAATTTCAAGATTCTAGAATTAGTTGTTTAGGTGAAAAACAATTTTATCTAATGACAGGTTTTTGGCAAAAAAGTAACTCTACCGTCTCATTCATAATTACTTCCAAACAATTGAGATCATCCAAACTATGAGGCCCATTTGTGTGTAACATATCAATTTGATTCATCAAAGATTCTGGACTGTCGACCACCAGTCCAGACTCACCCACCCACCCATACACAGACATCATCGAAAAATCTTCATAAAACGACTTCTGGGACCTCAGAACATAATTCCGTCAGAATCTCGAGATCAAGTTTTTTCACCATGACTATACTTTACTTATAGTAAAGTAAAAATAACATTATTGCAACCAAATTTTTTAAATGAATAAACTAAAGCAGTATCTGTCCTTCTGAACAACCGTATTACTTTTTTTTCCTTCCATTGTTGTAGTGTAATAAGTTGTTATACTATGTCCTTATTTTGATTTATACTGATTCCAGGACATCACTTTTGTTTTACTGTAATGTTTGTGGCTCCATTGTTTTGTAGGAAAGCTATAATTTTAACTTTTGGTAGACGTAACTAGACATTCAGACGACTGGCAATTATTTTCTCTATTATTAGTGTTCACTATGTAGTAAAACACTATCAATACTGCTTTGATAAATCACAGCTAAAGAATACAGAGTTCTGTTGAACACCATTTCACTATTATGGTTAACAAAACCAAAACAACCATAAATTAGTTATTTTAATTATGTTTTATAATTATTTATAAATGGATAAGATATATAAAATATATCTATGGATTAGATAAAATAAAACTGTTATAGCTACTTGTAGGCAATTAATTATATCCAAAACGGATATATTTTATTTCAGATAAATAGAACCAACACAAAATAATGTCTCGAGAGAAATAAAAAAATTGGATCCTACTGAAGTGAGTAAAATATGTAGTTTACTCTTATGCCATTTTGAAGATAAGTGTTTACGTAAACCCTTGTATTTAAATATAAACCAATTACATTTACCTTTAAATAAAGTTTCCTTTTAACAGTTAATAGAATGTAATTTGATTATTCTACCGTATAATGATCGTGAATATTTTTTTTGGATTTACACTTCAGGTATGCTTTGAATCCTCTTTTGGTATTGTGTTGACTATGTCTCTGGGTGGTGGATAAATCCAATTTTTTTCAAACTTCTAAACATCAATTTTCTTTCAGTCAACTTAGTTAAAAAATTTCTGTCTATATATATATATATATATAAAAAGATTTCACATAAACACGTGAAACAACAATCAATGATCAAACCACAATAAGAAATGGGAAAACAAGACTAAGATCTTTCAACCGTAACAAGCGGTCTTCGTCAGAGTCAAAAACCCAGTTGGGTTTTTGACTCTGACGAAGACCGCTTGTTACGGTTGAAAGGTCTTAGTCTTGTTTTCCCATTTCTTATTGTGGTTTGATCATTGACTATATATATATATATGTGTGTGTATCAAATTGTTTTATATATATATATATATATATATATATATATATATATATATATATAAACAATTTACTTAAATGTCAACGAACGAACAAACCAACCAAAGCAAACAAGTAGCACCATTTGATACACATCAATGATATATATATAGTCCTTGGTGCAGAATGTACCTACTTGATTTTTGGCAATATTCCACCATCATCGTGCTTTATAACCACTAATATACCGCCTCATATTGCTTATAACGTTCATTTTTTCACTGATTTGATAAATAATATCTTTCAATGAGTGATATTAATCTTACTTATTAGTACTACTACTTGTTCCAATACTACTTTATGAATAGTAGTTACATTAAATTGTTGTGAATGTTGAAGTAGAGATAGCAACATTAAATAAATGATTCTATTAAATTGATTGTGAACTAGTTTTATAGTTGAATATAAATCGCTATATAATATTACAAGTATTATTTGTCGTGTAAATTTACATATGATGTAGTGGTGTAAAGATATTTTCAAAAATACAAATATTTATTGTTATTTGTATAAGTAAAAAGTGTACCTCTTTCGGATAGGTGACGTTAAAGTTGCCGTAGTCTCGGTACTGTTGTTGAGTTGATGGATAGTCATTTTTTAACAATTATGGCTACAAGTGTTTGACAATTTTACCCAATAATTCAGTCCAAGAGAGATTGTTAAATGACCAAACACGATTAATGGGATGACAGCTATTTATATGGAATAATTAATCACAATTGAATTTATGCCTATTAGTGGCTCCGCTCTCTGGGACCTTCTGTCCCTTTCTAATTCTGTTACTATCATTCTAGCTCTAAATACTCACTCTCTCATAAAAAAATAAATTTAAAAACGGAAGGTCATACTCCATCTTATTTATTATAGCTTTCTATCTTTTTCGTAGATTAGGGAACAATAGAACAAAAATGCTCAAAGTAAAGGTTATATTATAAATGACTATTAAATAAATAAAGAAGCAATGAAGGAAATAAATAAATGATGAAATAGTTACAAAAATATCAGATAAACAGAAAGATCAAATAAATATTGAAAAAAAAAAAATTCTAACGTAGTGCAAATTAGTTATTATGTGGTATTATATGTAGAGACTATTTCATAACCTTTTTACCCTACAAAACAAAATTATTTATTTTATTTTTCCTTTTTTATTTTTTGATTTCTTATTTTATTTCCTTCTTTTACTTCGTAATTAATTCTGTAGTTTATTTTTATACTGTTGTTTAGAAAATTATTTTGAATTCTTCCAATCGTACTTTTATTTACAGTTATCGTTCATTGTACAGCATGCTCTGTGATATAGGAAATGTGATATAATTTTGCTATGATATAGAAAAATATTAGTCAAAACATCGACAATGTTATAGCTGTGGTAAACTTTAATGAGTGGCTACAATAACATTATTATGTTCAGATGATTGTACACAGCTTATTGCGTACAGGAGGTCGTACCAATGAGAGTGCCAAGAGTCCTAACTTAGAAAGAAATATTGTTGAGGCAATGAATTCAAGGTGTGAAAAGAAGCAGAAGAGTGAATAGCACATATCGCATTGCCAAGTCTTTGTGCTATTGTTTTCACGCTAATGCAACTCCTCTTTTACAAAGCACGTCATTACACTGGTGTCAGCACTATCTCAAACCTTTCCCAATGCAAAAACATTCCTTATTAACTATTCAATGAAATATGACATTTATAAATAAATACATTGTTTAAACTTAGAAACTAGGGGAAAAATTCGTCGCTAATGAGGAAAGGCATTCCGAAATCATTAATCTCTGCCAATTTCTAATGGTTAATGGTATGTTTTTGAGGCCTTGTCTCCTCTTCCCCACTCGAGAAGTGATAAAGAGACATTTGAATCCTCTCGGTCATTTCGCTAACTGCCTCTACAAGCTTCCTCCAAGGTAACGTCATAATTCTATCTCTTTTAATTCCATAAAAACTTGATAACCTCAAGTTATTGAGCTTTTTATCTATGTGTTTTTTGACCCAAGTGTACAAAGACACCTGATACATAATTCGTCCGTTATTTTTTTTTTAACCAAATTGTCTATATTATTATCATAGTTTTACATAACACCTCATTTAACCACACTTAAGGGTTATAATATATATATATATATATATATATATATATACAAAGAGGAGTGCGCCGTTCGAGTAGAGTATCAATTTCTTCCGTTGATATCAAAATACAGAAGTAAATTTTGAATATGATCTTTGTTTTTTCTCTATCTTCTATATATATATATATATATATATATATATATAAGAAGATTTCACAATAAACATGTGAAATAAAAATCAACGTCTAAATCACAGTAGGAAACCAGGAAAAATACTAAGATCATTCAAACATGACAAGCGGTCACCAGAGTCAAATCTCAGCTCTTGAATTTTGACTCTGACGAAGACCGCTTTTTACGGTTGAAAGATCTTAGCTTTTTTTCTGATTTCTTACTGTGGTTTGGACGTTGATATATATATATATACATATATATAAGCTTTGTTGAACACGACAGAGTAGTTCCTGTCTATAAGCTTCTTCTCAGACAGGAACTACTCTGTTGTGTTCAACAAAGCATGCATATCTGAAGGACTGCTACCAAAATATACTAATATATACATGAATATATATTTCAATGTACATAAAGAACCATAGAAAAATTGAAAGCACACACTTACAGTCTCTAATTTTTCCAGGAGAGATAGGAGAGGGAAACCAAGGGCACTGGTTCAGAGACCGGTCTCCAGCCGCCTCTGAACCAGTGCCTTTGGTTCCCTCTCATATCTCTCCTGAAGTCAGTTCAAACCAAAATTTAGAGACTGTAAGTGTGTGATTTTAATTTCTCTATGTTTCTTTATATACATTGGACTATATTTGTCCATTTGGGATAGTATTTCCATCGAAAAAGTATATATATATATATATAGTTGCAGTTCGCTTCTCAACGCGGAAACTTCCTGATGACGACGGATTTCCAAATATCGAAGTGAGTTCTGTAGTGACTTCCTATGTTATTTCCTATGTGTTAAAGTTTATATATATATTGATAGAACTATTGATCGTGAAATTGAATCAGAGCTTATGTTTATCAGGACTCGGTCTGTTCTTCAGGTTCAAGTAAAACTCTCATTGCCACCTTTTTGGTCCACATAACAGAGGAAATATAAGTAATAATTCAATCGTTCAAAAGTCAAACATGTATAAAAATCGCAATTAGTTACAATTAAGAAATTACAATAAACATTTGGGAATAGGTTAGTGAAAGAACTTACAGAAGTGTAAAATTATGAAATAGTAACAATTTACTATTAAACGTCTCCACCAACATAAACATATGTGCACATATCTGTTGCATACTACGTTTGTATGTTGTATTGACGTATCTTTGTACGTTGCATACTGACGTTTGTATTATTTTCTACAATATAAGAGGCTGTACTAACAGTCTGTTCATTACTAATAAAAAGATAGTTATCTTCACTAGGCCTTGAAAATCTGTATGCGAGTAACTACTAGACCATATCTTCATCTAGATCAGGGGTTCTCAACCTTTGTTTGCTTGTGGACCCCTAAAAGCTACTTGTGGACCCCCTAAAAGCTACTTGTGGACCCTCTAAAAGCTACTTATGGACCCCCACTCCCCCCGGATACTAAAAAAACATAATTATACGAATTTATAAATAAATATTTGTTTTTAGGTAAATGAATATAGTTATTTATGAAATAATTTCATTACATCTACAACGCATGCCGAAATACAAAAATGTTTTTAAAACAATAACAAAATATTTCTTTATTAACATTTTATAAAGTAATAAATAAAGAAATAAATTGTAACAGAATCAATTTTGAATGTACCATAAAGAGAAGTGCAATAGAAAATTTTAAAACATTGGAACATTTTAACAAACTGACGAGGATATTAGGCCTTATATTTTAATTATGTGTGAATATTGTACGGCCAAAGCTTACTACGCTTTGGTTTATTTTTTGTTTGCTGATAAATTCATTTAAACTTAACATAGAGCCCTAACCACGTGTCATGGACCTTCAGAATACTACTTTTCTCATGGACCCCCCAGTAATCCTCTGTGGACCACGTTGAGAACCACTGATCTAGATCTAAAAAAGCTGTAAGCGGGTTATTCATGCATCCGTTTCATTGACGTGATGCTGCAAGTAATCGTGTCTCGTAAGTGTTCTAAACGTGGTCACACTAGTTCTGCAGGGCAAATCCATGCTACACGACGCCTAATAGACCATAGACGCACGCACCTTTTCCATCGAATGATCTTGGATCGTGCAATACTGGCATACGATTATAAGTGAATAATATATAAAAAAAATCTAGAGTGGCCTACACTCAACTTTACTAAAAGTAAACTTAATATCAAACTTCTTTGGTATATCATATATAACCCATTTAAGCATATCACAGTCTCATTTAAGCATAATGTAAACATCTAAATGGGAGATGTTTATTAGTCTTTCATGTCTGAGGTAGTACAGATAGTGATTCATCGACTTATCAATATATAAGCTTTTTTTGTACATCACACAGCTTTGCAAATAATCTCATTGGTATAACTACAGCAGTAATAACATTTTTGAAAAGCCAAAGTGAACATTTCTTGATACGAAATAATCTCCTACAAGAGAACATGCGTTTGTTCAAATAGCCAGTGGATTTCTTATATCGGTTACTTGACCTCCTTCTGCATTGAATATTTAAGTCAAATTTTCAAATTTAAAACAGGAAAATACTCTTATTTTCTCTGAAAAACATCATAAAAATCGAAGAATTTATAATTATGGATGTACGATAATTACATTTATTAATCTTCAAACGGAAGATTTTAATTTTGAATTATCTTTTACATTTTTAGTCTTTTATAGAATTGTTATACTGGGATCTTTATGGCTTCTTAGTATTTAATAAAATCATTTTCCTTTCACTTTGTCAAAAATCATATATACCAATTTTTTTGTGAGTGAATGTTATCTTTTTTCTGCCTCCTGTACTCTGTTATAAGCTTGCAATAAATGTATATTGAGAAAAAATATATCAGTAATTAGCCAGTTTTCATACTCAAATCGAAGTCAAAGCCAGCTATTCAATATAATTTAAATCTTTTATAGTTAGGAGCTTCTAATTTTTGAAAACAATAAATATGAACTATTAGATTAGAATAATGAAAAAACTGGATATTTCTCAACAAACATAAATCCTCTTTCTTGAGGAAAGAGTCCATTCGTCACATTCCAATATCATGGAAAGATACTACAATTCACAAAGACAAAGTAATTATAACTCAAATTAAGTTTTGTCCAAGAGTGCAATATATAGATTTATTAAAGCATTTTATGAGACAAATCCATCATACCATGGAAGACAAAGGAAATTTATTTATGTTTATTGGCGGTGTTTTTTCTTTAAATGTCAAAATATTGTTCCTCTTATATCTCATATAAGTCAATAAATTATTTAAATTTTGCCATTATAAACATCAATTTTATCTTAGTGGATTTGCTCAAAAAATTTCTAAGTCAATGTAAACAAAGTAAAAAAATATTAAAAATTCGACAAGTATTATTCCACAAGCTGATCCCGTAGACTAGGATAAACAAACAGTTTTTATAGCTTTATTGCTCTTTGCGTTATTGAACTTTTGATGAATTTGTTTTTATGAATTGCTAATTTTTTGTTCTATTTTTGGTCAAATTTTCATGATTTGTTAATGAGCCGTTTAGCGTCAAAAAAAACATTTTCTGAAAACAGTAATTGCACTTTAACGCCTCTTTGATGAACGTAATTTCAAAACAAAATAGCTCATCTCATTCTCCATATTATGGTATATATTTCGGTATAGTTTCATTTTGATCAGTCAAACGGTATGGCTTGTATCGCTCTCACAAGCTTAAAGATTGAATTATAAGTCAAAATTTTTAGATTTTATTGAAAAAAAAAATATTTTTCATTGTTTTAAAATTCTGAATATATTTTTCGTTTATTGCATTTGTAACCACAAAGATAATGCCAAAATATCAAAACTCTAGAGTTAGCAGTTTATTAGAAAAAAAAATTACTTATAGTAAAGTAAAAAGGAATTATTGTTGATTCAAATAAAGAAGGAAACTTAAATCGTGACAAAAGTGAGAAAATGTCGTCTAAAAAGCAATCCTAATATGAATATTGGAAACTGAATGGCAGGAAGATATAAGAGAAAGAAAGGTAGAGGATATAGCTGCTGTGTTGGCGCACTCGCCTCCCACAGACGACCACTTCCGTTCCCATAGACTCGGCTTCCCATCCTAATGCAACCTTAACTATTACAGAAAAGTGCCCCATTTCTTCACATATCTTGTCTCGAAATAACATTTTTAAAATCACTTCTCTTTTACTGAAAGATTTGAAATACCGTTTTGTAATCTAAAAGAAAAACTGATAAAATTATTACAGATTTCTAAAGACTAGTTAAAAATGGAGCAATAGAACTATAAAGATAGTCATTTGAGGAGTTTACCTTCTTTCGCTGGAACTTAATTTCAGATGTTGTCATCATCACCAAGTTACTTATCTCAAAAATAGTTCAAAAATATCAGCTCTCTTTAGGTTACTTAAATATAAAGAGAATAATTACCATTCAAAAACTAACGATATCTAGTAAAAACCGTTCAGTGTTGGTCTCTTTACACTTTTAGGAAGATTTTTTTTTAAACTCAGTAAAAGCTGTTATTATGACCGTTGCACTGAGTATTAGTTTCTCTCAAAAACCATGAGCATCTCTTCCTTATGACGGCGGAAGTCAAAATATTTAAGTGAGTGTTTGTCTGTGTTCTTCCTGTACTTAGCTAACTGCCCTTGCGGACTACTTCATTTTTGTTATATATATATATATATATATTATATTTATTTGTTGTTGTAAATATATATTTGTTATATATATAATATATATCAACTTCTTTCTCTATTACTTTGTTTGCTCTCTGATGACATACGTTGAAAGGCCTCAGACCATTTATTCTATTGTTTTTCTTTTTTCCTTTTTGTTTTAAGCTTCATTGATTGCATCACGTGTTTATTTATTGTGAATTTTCAGCATATATATATATATATATATATTGAACTTGTAACCACTAATCTTTTAAAGCTTTCGTTTCAGTTTTTTTAACCTTTTTCATAGGCTTGGAATACAAAAACAGAATGTTAAAAATTATAACAACTTACAAACATAATTATTCTTGACAATTATGTAGAAGGATTTTCTGAAGGATGATATTATGAAAGCCTAAAGAATGAAATATCATATTAAAGACATAAAATCACTAAGCAAAAAAAAAAGTGATTTTAAGAACTGGCCACACCGAACAGTAATACCAACTCATGAAGGCATTTTTATTAAATAAGATAAAATTACATTAAATACAGGAAAATCAGCAATTTTGAATAATCTTATTCACCTGAATAAAAATTAATTAATTCGCAATATAACTCTACAGCTTAGTGATCCCTTTTAATATATCAATTATTATTGTCTAGATGGCATTATTAACCAGTTCTTTTTTGAATTCCAATCATAATCCCTCTATTACTACTCCCTCGATTGCCTACTTTTTTTTTTCTTTTGCAAAGGGTAGAGGGACTGACGAAGTAATTTTTGTAATGCTGATTCCTCGAGAAAATAATGCATCTCCCATGGTTCTACATTGGGAGTCTTATATTTTACCTTACTCAAGTATATTCAGATTAGGGATTTTCAAAGAGTACCTAGCATTGTACATGCTCGAGACCGACAGTTTAACGTTCTTTCCGAGGGACGATCTACAGACTTACTGTGATACTTTTTATTGCCGGTTGGGCTTCAAATAAGCTGAGCCCTAGAATGACTGGCCTTATGACTTTCTTTCATCATTTACGCTTTATAGGTTTTTTTCCACATAATGCCATTACAACTTTATTAACTTGAATAATACAACTTGAATTTTCATAACTCCTGTCATGTACTGCGCTCCACCTTTGAGTTTTGTTAGTAACAATAATTATTTATATTTTTTGTTTTCATCTGATCAATACGTTTTTGTGTGGGTGTAAGTTAGATAATAATATAAATTAAAGAAGAATTGAACATAGATAATAGTTAAACATTAATTGACTTCAGTGGTTCATATAATGATTGTCCTAGAGCGCTTGTTCTTCCTAGTTCAGAATTATTTCTGTCCTTGTTTTCTCATGAGAATAGTGGACGAGAATGTACACATATACAGGAGCAGTAGTGATAATTGGGAATACTAATGAAATTGAGGATTGCTTGAGGACGGATAAATCATCTATTGATTAATTATGGTGCCTTATTACTGACTAATAAGATACCTCAACACTGACATCGCAACTACAGAACCGCTACTCTCCTGCTTTGAATGGAATGTCAAAATCAATAGTGGCATGGAGTTTAAAATTGTCTATAAAATAGAGTTTATTATCTGGCTGAATATTTGGCACCAACAAGAAGTTAATAGTAAGGAGGAAATCAAAACGCACAACTCAAATATTCAACTGATTTCCATTCTTCAGATTCATTTGGTAAAACAACTCAACATGCTAGGCTAAAACTTCCATAAAAGAAATCAGTAATACCAAACGAAAAATGACAAGCTCTAATGAAGTGATCCTTGACCCAAAGGTCAGGAACCAAAATGCCGTCCCAAACCCATTTTCAGAGATTACGAGATTCATTTTTAATGAAATATTTAAATTGTGAAAATGAATGAGTATTGATCTACATCGAAACCACATTCTATTTAATTTAGTACATAATCGGAATATGATGAATTAAATTATTAAGGGTATAAATTACTGGTATAAAAAATAAAAAAGTGTAAAATAAATAAAAAAAATACTTAATCTACCATGTATATCAATTACCATGTACAAAATTGTCATTATGGTTTGAAAACAGAAAACTCAAGAGTACTTATTGTTAATACATAATTGGAACCTACACTTCAAGTTCCAAGTGCAGCGGTACTTCAGAGTTCGAACGACTTCGAATTCGAACAAATCAAAGTTCAAACAGAGATGTCGTGATAATTTTTGTCGAACATATTCTTGGAACTATGGTTTAGTAGTAATAATGTACATTAGTAGATTATATACACATTCTGATATGGAAAAACCTACAACCTTTAACCGATTCCCTTTATGTATTTCTTATGAGAAAATAAGTTTTGGTTTTTGACTAAATCTTTTCCGACCGAAATTGTAAAACGAATATGGTCGAAAACAAAGTTACCACTGTATCTGATGTATCAAAAGGCACTTTAGACAAATTTATTTAGATTCCCGAATTTTTAACGGATATTGCTGTAAAAAATGTATTTTCATCTTTCAGTTAAAAACCTTGTCCTTGACTATTTCCTCGAACTTTTACTTAAATAAAACTTGAAAGAAGATTTTAATCGTAATGAATAGACACACATGAGCAGAGTATTCATCTCACTAAACCTGTCCAAAAACTTATTCACAAACATTCTGCTTCATAACATGGGTCTCTATTTGGTTGAATGTTGCAAACTAAATGAGTGCAAGGTTGAGAACCACTGGCCTAAGGCCTTTCGTCAGTATGAACCAGAAAACTACACATACAAAGACCTAATTATATAAGAAGACATTTCTTTTTCTTTCTTACATTGGACAGACGAGCAAAGGTCTTCTTACAAGGATAAAACAACACAAATATTCTATCAGAAGAGAAGCGCTCATAAAGAACTTTTATGAGAAATTAATGAACAATATCCTAGGACTAGGCTATCCAAAACATCTATTGGATGAAGTTTTGATTAGCGGAATAATTAAACAGATGAAGACTTCTTCATTATTAAACACATTCAGGGTTACCAACAATTCTAGAAACTTCAATCAACCAGGTTAACAAGTATTTATTATTTTTTAATTCACTTGCTCTTTGACGATGTGTCGACGAAACGCCTTAGAACATTGTTTCCAAATTTGTTTCATTGTAGTAAATTAATCCATATATATATATGTTGTTTGATACAAGTTTGGAACTACCTAACCGTTTTTAGCAAGCTATCTTTTGATTACGTTCTATAAAAAAAATCAGTTGATCAGTAAAATACATTGGTTTGAATAAGACAATGTGGTTAAAAAATTAAAAACGCCTGCCGAATTCGTTTACCATCATCGCAAGTGCTATGCCAATCTTTTCAGTATCGTAGAAAATCTATTTCATTTACTAACAATTAGTAACAAACTTTGTTAATAACATAGCCAATTTAAACTTATAACATAGTCGATACCCCATAGCCTACAAAATACAGCTATGTTATTGGAACATAAATTCATTATTTTTCGTAAATGTCAACTCTAGATCAGTTTCAGATATTGTCCATTATCAAGAGTAATGGACTTATGATTTCCATAATCCATGTAATTGATTCCAAATAATAAAAGGTCCTGAGCTAAAGGAGTGAATAAGCAGATTTAGGATAACAGTTTGTATTTGGTAAGCTCTGTAGTATTGACTGTATTCATGTCAATTGGAAGGCTAGCAGGAGATATCAGTGCTCTTCTTCGTTCACTCACTCAGTCTAACGACTAACCTAAGGTCTATGAAGATTATTTCAAGCTCATTCAAAATGAAATTGTATTTAGGTAATCAACTTACCAGATACAAGATGATAAAATGGTGCGCAAACTTGTTTCATATAAAACGTTAATATGGACATTAATGCTGACGAAAGTTAAAAGATTGCATGTTAGCTGCCACAGGACTTTCATTAAACTCATTATAAATCTGCATTTTCATAAACTGTAATTATTTGCTAATATAAGCATAAGTTTACCTATATGTACATTTGTACATTAAGTATAAAGGTAAAACAATACTTGCTATTTGTTTCTATTTGGATATTCATTTATCAATCACTTGATGTACTTAAACGAAGAATTGTATTAATTAAAGAATAATCATAATAAATATATAAAAGATACAATATTCAGATCAAATAGCAAATTCAATGTTCATTATTTTCATGTTACTCCCTTTTGTATAACATCTGTATTAACTTAGATACCTTTAAAAGTTAGTTTATCACTATTACAGAATGGTTTATAACTTGGGATCCTGAAGGACAGTTTCTAGTTATACGAATCTTATCTTTATTAATTCTCAACTAATACTAGTCCAACAAATGTTACATGTAAATCGTGTAGAGAATTTTTTAACAAATTATAAAAAAACATTTTTTTTGCAGATAAAGTACAAACTAAGTAAGTGCAATAATAATGGGCCGAGCTTATTGCCACGTTTAATTATTCAATGTTTCTGTAGTTGATTTAAGAAATTTTGTGATTATAACTCGTTTTAAAATCATGCTTATAGCACCACTGACATGGCACTTATTTACATCAGCTAGAGGACGGTATAGGTTGTACCATATTGGTATCAACCAGAAGGTCCTAGGGCTTTGAGAGGATGGTTACATATCAGCATCACTGCCATATTTCACCCACAGATTCCTACATATACCAAGGTATTGCTTCGAGGACGAT
The DNA here is from genome assembly GCA_026182355.1 of Hermatobates lingyangjiaoensis. Classification (NCBI taxonomy): domain Eukaryota; kingdom Metazoa; phylum Arthropoda; class Insecta; order Hemiptera; family Hermatobatidae; genus Hermatobates; species Hermatobates lingyangjiaoensis. The sequence continues at coordinate 1,257,373 of JAPFBL010000251.1, forward strand.
TTTTAAAATCATGCTTATAGCACCACTGACATGGCACTGTCATGTCATTGGTATCAACCAGAAGGTCCTAGGGCTTTGAGAGGATGGTTACATATCAGCATCACTGCCATATTTCACCCACAGATTCCTACACATACCAAGGTATTGCTTCGAGGACGATTTTTAAAATCATGCTCATAGCACCACTGACATGGCACTTATTTACATCAGCTAGAGGACGGTATAGGTTGTACCATATTGGTATCAACCAGAAGGTCCTAGAGCTTTGAGAGGATGGTTACATATCAGCATCAATGCCATATTTCACCCACAGATTCCTGTACATACGAAGGTATTGCTTCGAGGACGATAAATCACCTTTCGTGGGATTGCCACGATTTAGTCCCAGCAAAGGCAGCTTATGAAGTCTTTTATAATTAAAAAAGTTAGCCTCGGTTGTGCTTCTCGGCAGTGATATATAAACAAGACAAATAGTTTTATAAAAAATCTGGAGTGGCCTACACTCTACTTTACTATAAGTAACTCAATGTCAAATTTCTTGAGTATATAAAACATAACGTATTATTTAAGCATAACATAAATATCTAAATGGGATATAATTATTAGCATTGCATTCGTGAGGTAGTACAGATAGTGATTGAAGGACATATCAATTTATTAGCTTATTTTTGTACATCACAAATAATTTATTATTTGCAAATAATTTCATTAGTATAACTACAGCAGTAAAAACATTTTTGAAAAACCAAAGTGAAAATTTCTTGATACGAAATATTATCCTACAAGAGAACATGGCTATTGTTCAAATAGCCAGTAGATTTCTTACATCGTTTACTTGACATCCTTCTACATTGAATATTAATGTAAAATTTTCAAATTTGAAACAGTAAAACGCCCTTTTTTTCTCTGAAAAACTTGTTAAACAGCGAAGAAAATGTTGTTTTAAGGTGATTTGTTAATTAAAGATGTACGATAATTACAGTTATTAATCTCTAAACGAAAGATTTATATTTTGAATTATCTTTTACATTTTTGGTTTTTAACAGAATTATTATGCTGGAAATTTTATGGCTTCTTAGTATTTAATAAGATCATTTTCCTTCCCCTTTGTTAAATAACATATATACGAATTTTTTCTGAGTGAGTGTTATCATTTACCTGCACAATATTATTCCTCTTACATCTCTTATAAGTCAATAATATATTTTCATTTTTCCATTAGAAACATCAATTTTATCTCAGTGGATTAGCTCAAAAAATTTCTAAGTCAATGTAAACAATGTAAAAAAATACAAAAAATTCGACAAGTATAGCAGGTGATCTCTTAGTCTAGGATAAACAAAGAGTTTTTATATCGTTATTGCTCTTTCCCGTAATTGAAACATTATGATTTTTTTTTTATGAATTGCTAATTTTTTGTTCCATTTTTGGACAAAATTTCATTATTTTTTAACGAGCCGTTTGGCGTCAAAAAAACATTTTCTGAAAACACAAATCGTACTGCAACGCCCGTTTAGCGAATGTAATTTTGAAAAAAAATATCTCAACTCATTCTCCATATAATGTTCTATATATAGACATAGTTTCATTCTTGTCCGTCAAACAGTATGGCTTGTATCGCTGTCACAAGGTTTGAGATTGAATTATAAGTCAAAATTTTTACATTTTATTGAAAAAAAAAATATTTCCTGTTGTTTTAAAATTCTGAATATATTTTTCGTTTGTTGCATTTAAAATCTCGAAGATTATGTCAAAATTTCAAAACTGTAGGGTTATTAGTTTAGGAGAAATAAATGTTTAAAAAAAAAACATTTTTTGGCAAAAAAAGTGACTTTCCCATCATGCATAATTCTTCCCAAACTATAGGGATCTTCGTCTTTATGAGGCCCATTTTTGTGTAAAATATCAACTTGATCCATCAAAGATTCTGGACCGTAGCGTGGTAACAAGCAATGCTAACACACGCACCCACCCACCCACCCACCCACACACACACAGACATCATCGTAAAAACGTCATAAAACGACTTCTGGGACCTCAAAACATGTAATTCCGTCAAAATCTCGAGATCGAATTTTTTCACGATCACTATACTTTACTTATAGTAAAGTAAAAAGTTTATTGACTTTTATGTTGGGGAATTATTAAATATAGGGAAGGAACCCTATTAATTTATACATGGCATACTGGTATTAAATGTTTTCTCCTCCTTTCTTATTTTTCTATAATAAAGTAAAAGCTGTTTCTACTTTACTATAAGTAAGTATAATAATCATAAAAAAAAATTGATCTCAAAATTTTGACAATTTTCTTTCATGTGATAATTTCTTTCACTTATGCTCTCTGTAATTAGATCATGAATGTGTAGTTTATATAGCTGTCTTAAAGTCCTATTTATATATCCAATATAGTGGTGTCCAAAATCACTGCATCTTATTCTCAAAATCTCATTTTAATGGATTATTATCACTACATAATTCAATCAGGAAGAATTTCATTAATTAATTAAAGCAATGAATTGAAAAATCAAAATGCTTAATATATTTCTATTTATATTCTGTATGCCAATTATAATAAAGCTTTAATAATAACAATATATAAAAAATAAATAAAATTTTCCTTGATGTAATATGATTATAAATTAATAAATGCATTTACTCATTTTATTTTTCTATTAATAAATGTATTTATTAATAACACAATGGGTTATATTTATTTGTTGATGAAATGTAGTACTTATTTTCTCTTTTGAAAGGAGCTATTTTATTTTATCAATAAAGTTAAACACAACAAATAAAAGCACATAAGAAACCTAAGCAATTACTACATGAAAAGATTCTGACTTTTTAGATAATGTTTAAAATTAATTACTTTCTTTATCAATAATTAAATTAAAAACAGTAATGAGTTCAATAATTATTGTGTAACTCTTTTCAAAGTACAATCCATTTAATTAAATATGAATTTTAAAAAAATAGGTTTAAGCTAGATCATTAAAATTAGTTTAAAACAAAAAATGGTTGTAAAATAACAGTTTCTTGATGTTTGCATTGAAACATTCATTAAATAGAAATTTATAATCATATTCTGTTATTGATTTTTTTTAAAGTTGTTAAAACTATTGTACAACTTTACATACAAAGTTGCAAACAATATAAAAGTTAAAAACGCATTAAAAACTGAATCATTTGTTATATTATGACATATTTATACCAATATTTCTGACATTTCTTTCTATAAGTATAATATTAATATTACTAGTTTCTTTCTTTTTTCTAATATTAAAAGATTATATTTAAATTTGAGCTATAGTTTTTAATATAGAGAAAACCACTTAATTATATATTAATTTAAATGAGTCAGTTTTAAAAGTTTTTGAACGTTTTAGTGACATTATATAATTGAAAATAATTCTTACACTAATTTGTAAAGATGACTTTTTTTGCATTACTACAATATAGTGTAGTTATTACTCAATCTACTTTTGTTTATCATCATTTAGTAGCAATAATTTAACGCAATGTAGTAAAAAACAGGAGGTAATTTTAAATTGTGTACTAACTTTCTTTTTGATGTGCAGATGTTTGTCTTCTTTTCTTCTTTCTTTTCAAGCATTTATACGGAAGCAAATATAATTACGAACACTTAGTAATTTAACAATAACATTACTTTTTTAATAAAAAAAGAACCGAAGCTTACAGTTATTGAACAAGATTGACGCCATTATGGATTGAAAAAATATATTAGCGTTTACTTCAGTGTTGTACAATAGACAGGAAATAATCATGAACTGAATATCGACCTGTAAATTTTGATGAGTTGTATTCAACAAAAATGATTATTCATAATGTACATTAATTTTAAGTAAACATTTTTAAATAGATATTTTTATTACGAAAGACAAAAAGTGGAAACAACACATGACTAATGGAATTTAGTCATTGACTTTTCAGGTTTGTCAACAATAATACGTTTTACATTTTAAAACACTTGTGTAGATGTACTCAACTTTCCTAAAAGTTATTTGACAATCTATTTAATTCAATGTTTTGTTTTAATGCAGTTATTTCTATTGGATAATTTTAACGAAATGTAATGTCGCATCCTTGTAAAAAAAATCGAATGTATCAAGATGATTAATAATTAAATTTGAGTCACCTGTAATATTTTAAATTAATTTTCAATATGTTGCAAATTTATACAGTAGAGTTTACATAGTTAATTAGTATCATTTCAAATGTTTGTAACAAACAAAGAAATAATAATATATTTAATAGGATGGAACCATTTTTTAAAATTGTCCTGAGAACAATATATTTTTAGACTACATTTGCATTCATTATTTTCTCAACTTCATTATTTTATCGACGACATTTTATTCTAAGTCATGTAATTAGTTATGACATTTCTTTTACTTAATTATCTTAATATATAAATTAATTTAATTCATTTAACCATTAATTAAATCAGTAATTAATTCAACTAATTACTTAGAAAAAAATAATTCTATTAACTCACCAGCTATGCAAACAGTTATTGTCTGGTATTTATTCATGATTAGAAAGGTGAAGAAACACTAAGTCTCCACTCACAAGGAGTCAGTGTAAAAAGGACACTGAGTCAGAAGTGAATCAGAAGTTGTGAAACTGAGTCCTTGTGAAAATTGGAAGTTTTCTTCAAATCTTTCTTTAATGACTCGATCAGTGTCAAAAAAACATTTCTTGAAAACATGAAATTGATTCTAACACACTTTTGGTTAATGAAATCTTAAAACAAAATATCTTAACTCATCCCATAAATAATGCTCTATTTATAAATATTATTTCATTTCGGTCCTTCAAACTGCAGGGCTTATATCGTCCTCTAAGCTTTCAGATTGAATCATGAGTCAGAATTATTACATTTTATTGAGACAAAAAAAAATATTTTCTGTTGTTTCAAAAATCTAAAAATTTTTCCTGTTATTTCCTTTGCAGCTTCCAAGATGATGTTAAAATTTCAAGACTCTTAGTTAGTAATTTTGGAGAATTAAAATGTTGTCTAAAAACAAATTTTGACAAAAGAAAGTAACTTTCCCATTACCCATAACTGCTCCCAAACAATAGGGTTCATGTACACTATGAGACCAATTTTGGTATAAAATATTAATTTGATCTATCTTAGATTGTGGAACTCTAGCGTCTACACAAACTTTTGGATACACACCCACGCACTCATCCACCCACCCACACACACACACACACACACACACACACACACACACACACACACACACACACATCATGGAAAAAATGTCATAAAACGACATTAGAGATCTAAAAACATGTAATTTCATCAGAATTTTTAGTTAGAATTTTTTCACCATCACTATACTTAATTGTAAAGTAAGAAAATCAAATAAATTCGCGAAACCCATTTTATGGGCTGAAGGAACCTCCGAATGTGTATTTCCGTTGGAAAATAAATATTGAAACTCAATTCGTAAGTAATAATTTTCATATCTTATTAGTTTACATGGTGATAAGAAAGTTTATATATATATATCAATGATCAAACCACAATATGAAAAGGCGGATTACCGTGCTATTGCTGTTTTTTACACTAGCGATATCAGTAGAATGTACCATCTTACATTGTAATTTTCTTTCCCTAGTCGAATGGTCTCAGACCTTGTTGATCTACCAGAGTAAAACTAGGGAAATTATGGAGTCAGATGGTACATTTCTCTTTTATTGGGACAATAAGTATTACTGGAAATTAAAAAGGTGTTTAAAACAACCGAATACATCCAAATGCAGATCTAGAATATGTGCAGAGGTTATACTAAAATGAAATAGATTGTATAACAGTTTTTTTTTTTATTTTCTTCCTAGAACTGAGATGATCTGGAAGAGCCAGTTGGTCTTTTCACTCACACTCGTGGTTATCCTGAGTCAAAAAAGTTTATCTCAGTCACCCGAAAGCTGCTTCTGCGTTCCTTACTTCAACTGTAAGGACGGTAAAATAAATTCCTATGGCAACGCAGACCTCTTTGACATCAAGTAAGTAACAATTTTTTACATTTATTTTATTTCTCAAATTTATTAATTAGTATTGTGTATCTATTCAGTTTCTTCTGTTCTGGTTGCAGCGGGTCATTGTATATCGGTAATTTTCATATAATAAAGAGTATATTTTTATACAAAATGTGCTCCAATATTCACTGAGTACGAGGTGTAAAAAAACAATAAACACTAGATGCAATCACTGTAGTTTGTTAATGCACTGATAATTAAATTTTAATATAATCATTATTCGAGTACCTGTTAATTTAAACTGCAGAGTGCGTCACAGCCACACAGATAATTTTACTTGGCTAGTATTATGTCATGATCTATTATTGTCTTCATTAGATTGTGATAAACGCCAATGTCCAAAGTTGTGTTGAATACTCCAGTTCCCACTAGGTCACCAAAGTTAGGCAGCATTTTAAGTGTATGCCACTTGGATTTGTGTCACGCTGGGATGCCCTCAGCAATGTGATATACCCGTGGTTAAAGGAAGCAGTATCAGAAAAGGATCACACCTTTCCTCTAGGATGGCGTGAGGCCAGTAAGTATTTACAGTGGATAATGAAGAGATGGTACAACATAAAAGTAAATTGGGAATCAGTTTGTCCCAACATTGGTATTATACCTCAGAGGTGAACAATTTAATACTATCAAGCATTCATTACTGTTTCATATCTATGTATTTTAGGCACTATAAAGAGCGATTGAAAACTACACCCAGGACGTTTTAAATTTCCTTATTCATATGAGACAGAGAACTCTGTGAACCGTCGGCTGTGGAACTCAGTAGGTGGTCACCGACTTTTATTATATCATATAAATCGATTGAGTAGAGTAACATCCTAAGACAGTAAGAATTAGGAGATTATTGCGATATATTTACGACTTTGGGGGAACTTTTACATTTTTCACTTCATTTATGCTTTAATTTAGTTCAGAATTTATATAAATTGTTTCAGTCATGCCTGGATAGATTTATAATATCCATCTTTTATGGGAGTGTTAAGTTTAAATATCATCTTTTAGATAGTATGTGCTTGTATATCAGTGTATAATCTGTAACATACTCGTAACATGCTCTACAAAGATAATTGAGTAATTAATACTTGAGTAAAAAATTAATACCTCAGTTCTAACCAAACGCTGATCCGTAAAACATATTATTGAGTCATTCCTCTTCGACCAAAAGTTATGTACTCGTAGATGTATATTTGATATTTTCTTGTTTCTGAATATTTGATAGTATGTACATCAGTTTTAATGCTGCTGCGGTTACTACTGAAACTGGTTGCTTTCTTTCAATACTTAAATCTGGTATGAATTCATGTGGCTAGCCATACCAGAGGTCAAGGATGCTGTCTACTTTCAAACTTCATAACTAACATGAGGCTAAAGGGTAACTATATCTTGAAACTTGGTTGATGATCTGAGAAGATTGGATAGTTTTCATAAATAGACTCTCGTTCGTATGAATAATATAGTTTACTCTACCTCTGTCTAAATCCCACATAGATTTAGACCTGTTTTGTCATGTAATGAGGTTCGTGTAAAAAATTAGAGCCTCTCTTCAGTTGTTAAGATCTTTTAGGGATTTAGCAGATGTGGTTGTATAAGCTCAGTAAATCCATTCCAACAGAGTCTTTGTTGAAGTAGAGCACTCACCTAATGTCTACTCTATTGGCTGAGTCACACACATACACCAGCATTTAGTATGTGGAGTTTAATGGCTAGGTGAATCCAAATGGATTATCTCTCCATTGAGCATCTCAATGAACTAGCAACTTCTGGATGAAAGCCAGATAGTGAGTTGTATTTGACTCTATTAATAGTATTTATTTAACACCATTTATTATCGACGGGTATCTATTGTTCTGGGTGAAGGTTTGGTGAGAAATCTGGCGAATCTCAATGCACTGGAATCAACGTCTGCTGCAAATTAGACAATAGTTCACAAAATGAACAACAAGACTCGAAGAGCCCTGGTGCGACCCCATCGGAACAACAAAGCTTTATACTACCACCCACCGTGCCTGGAGGCCAGTCAGGCTGCGGTCTGAAGAGGACCAACCCTTTGGAATCCAAAATCTCACTCCCTTCAGGCTACTCAGGTTTGATCATCCCTCAGCCCTCCTTCTGTAAGGAAATTAACGCTACTCTAAAAAATAAAATGGAACTAACAAATTACGACACTCGTTAACCTCAGTCAACAGCAAACAAATCCTTCTCCAAAAAACACACCATTCTCAATTCTTCTTTTCCTCTAAAATTTCTGAAAATATTTATATTGTAGTTCTTATGTTTTAACACTGAATTATTGTGTATATAAATGGTCAATATTTCTGACAGCAGTTTTTCATAACGTGAAAATCACAAGATTTGATGAAGGAATAGTATATGTTAAAAATGCAGTTTGATTTCCGTTTGCAATAACATTTTTTCGTTATAATTCAATACCACTCAATTGATTGATATCATTGTCGAAACCGGTTATCTCAATGTAGGATGTATCGAGATAAACCTAAATTAGACGACCGAGTTGTGTAAATGACATTGAACAACAGTTAACTGGTTTACTTTACTGCGTGTACAGTATTTGTTTGTTTGTTTTTCAATGCCTACGTTTTGAGGCTTTCACCTTTTTGTATGCTGTTCTATGCCCATTTTAGTAATGGGTCAGTCACATCACCGGGTTGATTTTATATTGAGAGCCTAAAATTTTGCCTAAATTAACTGTATTTAGGTTAGAGGTCTTAAAGGAGACCTGCCATCTCGTTGTCCATGCTATCTCTAGAATGTCGACCTATCTTCTGTTAATTCTAGAGATTTCATATTTTATATTTACAATTAACTTTATGTAAATAGTTTATTAAAAAGTTAATATTTTCCACTACTGCATACTGCAATATGATTAAATAGAGCCACTATTTCATTACCCAGAACCATATGTGAGATTTCTTTGTTTTAACCTTTTAAAAATCTCTAAATTCTAAATAACCTTCTTATTCCATTTCAAATATTAATTACGAACCAATTATTAATTGACATGATTAATATATTAATCTCAAAAATCACTAACCACTCACACGTTCTAGAACAGTGATGTTTTGAGTTTGGTGTATCAAAATTTTAAAAAAATCGAGACATAATTTTCGTAGTGTGTCACATATTGTAAAAGTAAAGCCTAAAAAGAAAATATACATATTCATATTTTTTGTAAGTTAGTTGTTTGTTTAATACGAATTAAAATATAAAAACCAAAATTTAACATTTTAGCATTTAGAATTTAGCATATTTTCAGAATTTAGAATTTCATAATAATATCAATATTAAAAGAATATATTTAAATGTTAAATTTTTTTTTGAGTGCAATTTAAAACAGAAAAACCAGAATTTACGATTTTAGGATTTAGCATGTTTTCAGAATTTAGCATTTTTATGTTAATATTAATATTAAAAAGAATATGTGTAAATGTTTGTAATATGTATATTTGTTACTCAATATTATTGTACTTATACATATATACGTATGGTCCAGAAATAATGTATTAGTTATTATTTACGTAAGTAATAATATTATTATCATTAATAACCAATTTTCGCTGTTACGGCAGACAAATATTTAAATTATGATATTTTTTTATTTTTGAAGATGCATGTCACTATAAGTGAGGTTGCGTGTCAACACTGACACGCGTGTCATAGGTTCGCCATCACTATTCTAGAATGAAAATATACAAAAATTGAAATGAAATAAATATCTATAATTTCTACTTTTAGTTTATGATGTTGCTATTATCTTAATCAAACTGTAACTAAAACAAATAGAATACATTTACTACGAAATTAATCATTGAATCTCCAGGCTCATTCTTATGTAACATGGTCTACCTTCTACAGTCTAGATATATTGTAAGTCATTACAATATGTTATCAATTTTTTGTAAAGTTTCAGTACAATACCCTCTCCATTAAACAAGTAAATTAATTAAATTCATTGTCATTAGTTATTATAATGGCAATCCTTACAGTAATGTTGAGTTCAGATTTTTATTGTTTTAGTATACATATTTTGATGTTTCATTTTTTAATTAAATAAATCAATACCATCTTTTATAGTATACCTACTAATACAGCATTGTAAATGTCTTTAGTGATTAATTGTTTGGTGATTCAGACAAAGTGAATACCAAGATGTTTTAGGAGACACCTTCTACGGTGAGTACCCCTGGATGGTGGGCCTTTATGTTCGGCGCAGTGGAAAGCTTAACTTCATCTGCGGAGGGTCTCTCATCGCCAACAACGTCGTCCTTACAGCAGCTCACTGCCTCACGTCTGTTCAGCCAACTTTTCTTATTTGTATTCTATCATTAGTTCTTAAACATTGAATTACTGCATTAAAAAATAGGTAATCCACGCAATACGGGGAAATGTTATTGAGAGACCACATATTTGTTTACAAATAAGAAATAGAAAGATCTCTATGTGGCATTTAAGCACCTTTTTAGACTATACAGTTATAGTTACGAGTTAAAGCCATGTTAGATGGATCCACATATTTGTTTACAAATAAGCCATGAGGTATCTCTATGCTGGTAAAAAAATCGAAGTTATAGATTTCCGTGATAAAGCAAAAAAAGAGATAACATATTTGGTTTCCAATAAGTCGTAGAAAGATCTGAATGTAACTTTTGGATACATCATATATTATATTGCAATAGAATATAGAGATGAAGTCATGTTCTTGATATAGGCAGATATTTGGCTTCCTACTGGTACGACCTAAATTTACCATATTTATACCATATGATGAAGAAATTTAATTGACAGGGAATATGAATGCCTATAAACATGAATATAATATGTTAATAAAAATATTATATAGATGTGTATAGAGCTTTTTAAGTACTAGTTCAGATCATATGAATGTTGTAGAATTCCTGGACAAAACAATGCTGATATGACCAAATATCCCATGACCTCTAGGTTTTAAAATGTTTTTGCAATGACCTTGTAGAAAGCTATAAAAGTACCAATGGTTCTCAAGTTTTAAGGAGATTGACAATTTTATTTACGGATATCGTTGAGACTGAAAGTCCACACTAGGCACATCGTGGATACCATTCCTCATTATAAATCGTAAATGATAGGAGGGGGCTTGAACCCAGGTCTTGGTTAAAGAGTACCATGTAATAAAATTCAATTTACCTTGCTTTAATCCGCAGTTATCAATCAAAACAAAACAGTAGTAATGAAATAAAAAATAGAGCAATCATTTTATTTTTGATATGTTGTTTTTTTATGTTTGATAATTACGTTCTAACATTATTTTCATCATCAGAAATATAAGACATGATGAACTGGTGGTGAGAGCCGGTGAATGGGACACCTCATCAGAAAACGAGCCCATCCCAGTTCAAGAAAGCCAAGCCTCGTCCTTTGCCATTCACGAGGACTTCAACAGAGCCAATCTGATTAACGACATTGCCCTTGTCTTTGTGTCTCCGGCCTTCCAAGGATCAGCAGTCATTGACATTGTGTGCGTCGTCAGAGAAGCCTTCTCCACTAACCTGTGCTATGCCACTGGCTGGGGTAAAAGCAAGAAAGGTATTTTAACCATTCATAAATAACCAATATTTCGGTTTTTAGATATATATCTTAATCTAATAATTAGATTCTTGAACATTATGACATTGTAACGGTTAGTTATATATGATATATTAAACCTACAAGAACTCTAATTCAATTATCATGCTTTATTATAAGTGTTAAAAACTAAGACTATAACTTCTTAACAAACTAATATACAAATTAGCAATATATTTCATTCATGTCGCTACCTTCAGGTACCCCTTAATAAGCTACATCAATTTCCACTATTTACCTATTTTCACTATTTAAATATAAAATAAATTTCGTTTAATTAATGAAAAATAGCAGGATAGAAAAATAAATCAAGTTCATTCTTAAGACAACATACATAATATATTGCAAGATGAAAAAGGAAGACAATAATCGACTAAATACAGAGTATAAATACTCGATAAGACAAAATAATATCCAGTTTTCTCTTGAGAATGTATTATGTCAGATATCTCCCAATGTATGTAAGAAACATACACAATACGATAATGTATCATTTTAACATAATTTTTTTATGAAGTCATAGATAAGGGATCTAAAGAGATATATTTATAAACCACATTACTAACAACTATGTTGCTTGAGTGGATATGACTGAGTGTATACTTAATTTCTCTGGAACAATGACAATTGCTGTAAAACACGACGATGCAATTGTCTTGTGACAGTTCTATAAAAACCGAGTAAGTGGCACTGTTTTTTTTTTCAGATAAATCGCTGGCAGAGGGTACTCTTAAAAGCGTATCACTGCCTGTAGTGGAACACAAAACATGCGAAGCAAAGCTGAAAACCACTCGTCTAGGCAACTTCTTCAGGCTTCATCCGAGCTTTGTATGCGCTGGAGGGATGGAGGGTATGGACACGTGCAAGGTACTGCCTTCCCAATCAACCACTTTTACATTTGCAGACGTGCTGAAAATAGTTAAAACGAATTGATAAACTACTTTTAAAAGGACCAACTGCTTCTAACACTCCTTAGAAGAGTCAAACAGCCCATAATACGTCTCACTAGGATCAAACACCTCATGCACCCCTCAATAACACAAACGGCTCCTAATACTCACTAACTAATCAAAACAGAACAAAACACTAGAGAAAATCTACATCCTTGGCAGAAGTTCGTCAAAAGGAGAACACGAGATGATTTTTATCTTCTTTTTAATGAACTGTTGTCCAAATTATTGTTTACTCTTCCAGGTTCTAATCAAACACTGATTTATTTAAAATCTATTTTTTAAGTTTACAAAATAGAATTGATGGTATTTTTCCTCCAGTTTATACTGTTCATTATCTAAATAATTGCATGTTCAAATAAAAAATGTGACGTTCGCTTAATGCGTGAAAAGTAAGAGCAGTTGCAATACTTTTATTTGTTCATATTGAATAACTATGTTGATACACGTGCTCTTCCAGAAAATAGTTCATTCCTGAATAGTGTTTAGCCAGAGTCTTTACATTTAATAGCAATAAAGAGATGAACTTTGCATATACTTTATTCAATACGGTTGCAATTAATTTATAATAAAGTCGCATACAACTTTTTTAATGGCAGTGTAAAATATTTTTGGTTTTTAGGAAAAATTTGCTCCTAGATTATTTATGTACTGCCTATATGAAAACATATCATCCCCAAGACATTGTTGTATAAGCACCGTTATTTCATATTCATAATTATTACTTTGGTAATGTCAAACCAAATTTATGTTTCGAATATTCCAACTTCTATATGTACAAGTACTGTTCACGATTTACTTATGTTTATTTCCCGCTCTTATCCCTCCTGAAGACGGTTCAATCAAAAATTATAGACTGTAAGTGTGTGTTTTTAATTTCTCTATGTTTCTTTATGTACATTGAACAATGTATATGTATAGATATTAATAATATTTTTTATTGCAATTAATATAGAACATTTATATTTTATGATCAGTTGTTTAGAATCCTTGAATATCCTTTTGACTTGGTAATAAGCCATCACTGACAAATTTCTTTTTTGTCCCACCGACAGGGTGACGGCGGCGGTCCACTCTTTTGCCAAGTTGATGACGCCACAGGTCGCCGTTTTGTCCAGTACGGCATTACATCCTGGGGGATCGACTGCGGCCATGGAGTACCCGGTGTATACACATCTGTTACCTATTTTTTCGATTGGATCAAATCTACAATCAATTCATTTTATCGAACTAAATCCTAATAATAAAAAATTAAACTGAACTTAAAACACACTAAGTAAAAGTCTAACATATATGGTATGGGCAGCAGTGTTCAGAGAATTGCAATAAAAGTAAAAACCTGAACAATAAAACAAAAATTAAATCAAGTATAAGATCCTCCTAAATTTATTATCACCTTTGTTATATCATTTATTGTTTCACTGTTATATTTATTTATTTTTTACTTTCTTTACTGACCTCTTCTAATCATCTTCGTTTTAATCCGCTTGTTGTGATGATTCGGTTCCTTTTTTTATGAAATATCTAAATAAAAAAACTAAAAAGTTAGTAAGTTATTATATGTAATGTTCTTATACTTTATGGTATATACAATTTATATTCTCAAAATAAAGAGATTGTGTTCCAACACTGTATTCGAAAGAACAGTTCGTCATCAGGAGAAGAAGACGTAAGGAAATGTTAGTCAGACCGGTATGTCAAGATTGTCAGCTTTGACTCGGCTTCGATATGCAAGAAGCATAACATCATTCTAACAATATTCCTTCTTTTTTTCTAATCTTTTCCTGATTACCCACTGTTGTTCTTACTTAAGGTTTTCTTTTGTGTTATGTTCAGCATTCCGACTTATACAATTTTTTTTTCTAGTCTGATGGTGGTAACTTTAATGATTATCAAAGGAATTGTAATATGTATTAAAATTATGATTTGTAGTACACTTAAATTTAAACAAATTAAAATGAATCCTATATTTAATAACAAGGACTTTGATTGAAACTATACTTGTATTCAAGCACTTAGTACTTAATAGCTGATATTAAGATAGTTAATTGCTGATTCGTAGAACAAAAAATATTAGTCCTGTCACTTGGAGAATTTTTCCCCTTATTTGAGCAATTTACGTTACTATATTTGAAAATGAATATTGCCAATGTCACTTATTAGTGCTCTACTAGTTTATGTATAAGTCACAGTATTGATGGCACCATCATACCTAGGGTGTAGAAACAGGAGTTCTTCGGTTGGTTTCGGAAGTTGTCTATTTTCAAAAAAAACTAAGTGCTAATCAGTCAAAAACAAGTATTTTAAACCATACTATGAAAAAGAATGACGATACTAATAATGAAAACCACTACAGAACACATGGAACAATAGTGTTCTAGTACTATTTTAGGCAAGATTTCTTTTTAAATGTACAATGTTGGTTTCACATTTAATGTTCTGTGTCAAATAAACATCATTATTTCTTTTTAGTCTTTATTCTTCAGTCTCTCTCTTTTCTCCTGCATAAACCTAATATAATTCTTCGATTTCGAACTCGTATTATGTCCACTTTGGATCAACTTTTCGTTGTTACAGTGAATATATATATATATATATATATATTAAAAAAATAAAGGCTGAGTCGTTGTCCGCGATTCACATCTATCTTCCTGATGAAGAGACCATGGAAATATAGTAATGACTTTCTGTTTCATTTCTGTGTGTTCATTTTGTAAATATATATATATATATATATATATATGTGTGTGTGTGTGTGTGTGTGTGTGTGTGTGAGTGTGTGTGTGTGTGTTTGTGATAAACGAAATGCGATCCAAAATGACTGATACACTTAAAATAAACTGTGAAACATACAAAGAAACGTAACAAAGTACTCACTTTTCAATACTTCGACGGTCATGGCGGTCATCCTCAGGAGAAGTTGTGATGTTCTTCCTATGGCTAGAATTTGAACTGTTAGTTTTTTTTTTACTTACATTAACATTTCTTATATTATTATTTTTATCTTATTTTCCCATAATTTTTAATTCATTATGTTCAATATTTTTTTAAATAAACAAAATTTATTAATTTTTTATATATATCTTATAATTTCTGTTTGTCTTCTTCCCCTTTATTCTTCTTTATACTTCTTTCAATCTCGACTCCTTAGTTCTATTTTTATTTTCTCCTTCAAAGCAGCACTGCTTTAGCCCTCTACCAAAGTCCCTCCATCAATTCACTTTTTCTCTTGAAGACTTCTTCTCCATAACGGTCGAAATATTGAGAACTGAGTTCTTTGTTACGTTTCATTCTATGTGTCACAGTTTATTTTATGAATATATATATATATTTTCAAACTGTTGTTCGTCAACAGGAGAAGACTAGAAGAGAGGTCTTCTAGTCTCTCTTCTAGTTTTCTCCTAATGACTAACAAGAGTTCTAAATATTGAATTTAGTAAGAGTGCTTTTTATCTTTTTTTCTGTGTCATATTTTGTATAATTTAAAGTTATATATAAATATATATATAAGAACACTTTGTCTTCTTCTTGGAGTTTGGTCTGGAGTTTGGAATCACCGTATATTAACCCTGACCAAACTCCAAGAAGAAGAAAAAGTGTTTATTAGTAAATTGTGGTCAAGAAAACAAGTTGGGTTTTTGACTCTGACGAAGACCGCTTGTTACGGTTGAATGATCTTAGTCTTGTTTTCCCATTTCTTATTGTGGTTTGATCATTGATATATATATATGTATATATATATATCTAAAACAATTAAAATAAGCAGTTACACATAAACTGAAACACAACAAAGACTCACTTTTCAATATGAAGAGAAGAAGTGAATTGACGGAGGGACGTAATATGTCAATATTCTGGTCGAAATATTGAAAAGTGAGTCTTTGTTGTGTTTCAGTGTATGTGTAACTGCTTATTTTAATTGTTATCTGTCCTGCCAGACCGTTTTTCGTTTATCATGGTATATATATATATATGTGTGTGTATATATATGAATCAAGTCTTCTTGAACACATATATTATTAAAATACCATATATTATATTTAAAATATAAATATGCATATGTGCATATTTAGTACCAAAACTGCAAATTTTGACACCAAAATATTCTGGTTTCATTGTAGCACAGTAATAATATAGCAAGGTGCACATGAATTCCCAGTAGTATTCATATAAATCAGCCGTCTGCTCAAGAGCCCCGTTTCCATCAAAAAGGTTTCGCTACTTTCAATGAAATGGTGGCGTAAAATCAGCAAGTTTGTACAGTAGCATAAAGTCACGGCTATCATTTACTCGTGCCTTTATTTCTCTAACAACCAATTTAAACTCTTTAAGAGTAAATAGAGCCCAACTCATGGATTCCGTACTTGGTTTCAGAAGTTTCTACTCGCACCTCGCATATGCCCACCATTTTCTTACATTAATAAAATTTAACCGGCTTGATAAAAGTAGGTTGTAAAGAAAATCAATTTCAATTATAATTATTTTTTCAACTAAAATATATGTATTTAAAAAGACAATAATCATACAATAAAACTATTCTTAAATATTGCTTAAGTTAAATAAAATACTATGTATTTTTACATTTAAAACGAACAATTATTTAATGACCGTATGAATAGTTTTAATTAAGTTATTTGTTTGATGATTGATTAATCACACATTAGTCACTTTGTTTTAGCAATTATATTAATAATAAGTAAAAGATGTAAAACTTAAGCAGCACTGTTGAGGTCATTTCTAAGGTAGAGAGGAAGATTCGAAGTACAACTTTTAAATTATTTATTGATGAGGCTCTTATAGCATCTTCTTTAAGAAGAGATGGTAAACATTTATGTAAATACATATTGATTAGCTTAGTAATGATAAGGTCGCAAAGAAAGATAAATGAACTTATTGGAGTAATAGACGTTGGAGTAGCCTGCACACCGGCAACAAGTGAAAACTATACGACAAAATTATAATTTCTTTTTATCGTTTTAAAAGATTCAAGAATCCTAAGAGTTTAAAGAGCGATGTGATCTTTGCCAGAACAGTGAAAGGGAGGGACTGCACAATTTCAAAGCATATTGTATTTACCAAATAATTCATTAAATTTAAATGGACACGAATAATTAAAAGATGGAATTATTACATTTAGAATGCTTCCCCGAGGTGCTTTACAGCGGAGCTAATTCCATCCACTAAAGAACTGTCTCGATCTGGAATATCTGGGGTTTCTACTTGGGAAGGGTTCTCCCTTGATCTACCAGAAACCCCTGACTCTTTCCCTTCATCATTATATTTAAAGAACTTCTTGTGAATGCCCTCATGAAGGCCGAGAATTGATTTTGAAATTGAATCGAACATAGTCCTCATACCTTTGAGAAAAGATTCAATGTTAAATCCTTGTTTACTGTTTTGAACAGTTCGCTTGGTGACTTTGTCTTCGTTATCCCAAGGGCCTTCAAGGTGTTCCCTTTCCCTCTCATCCATGTAATCCGCGTAGCCCGGAGTCTCCGTGTAGTCTTCATCATTATCAACCTCGTTATAATCGAACGTATTCTGGTCATCACATCTAACTTGTTTCTCCACTTTTCTTTCTATATTGACAGTTCTAGGTAATCTACAAAGTAAAATAGTTATTTCTAAGAATACAGAATATCAATTAGCTTTCTTATAATTATTAAGAGGAATCTCTGTGGTACTTATGATATTTATTGTAATTAATATCTTATAATGTCAATTACTTAAATTAATAATTAATTATAATACTACTTAAAAAAAATTACCTTTAATGAATTATTTACACTGAACTCTGAGGTTTGAATGCGAGGGAATACACGTGGGACTTAACCTGTTATCATTTGTAGTGTTGTATTACCTTGTAGAATAGTACAAAATGTCAAGTCTTTATAATAGTCACAAGAGTAGGTAAAATTAGTTTGTCTTTTTTAATACTGCAAAGTAACTTACTCTTTATAAAATATCACCAAATGAAAATGTTTCTCCCCTACATAGTAGGGATCTTTGACGAGTACCTGTCATCATAGAGGATAGAGGCCGACGGCTTCACATCCTCTCCGAGGGACGATGTGCTCAGATCGTTCCACCTTCCGCGTGAAATAAATCGAGGGCCAACGTAACAGTTCAGACGGGAGCAGAGTGCCACCACTCTGCTATCCTGACCCCTCTTCAGTAACTTTTAAGTTCCTCTCTTAGTTTTGATTCAGTTCAGTTCAGAGGCGAGCAGAGTGCCACCACTGTGCTATCCTGACCCCTCTTCAGTAACTTTTAAGTTCCTCTCTTAGTTTTGATTCAGTTCAGTTCAGAGGCGAGCAGAGTGCCACCAATGTGCTATCCTGACCCCTCTTCAGTAACTTTTAAGTTCCTCTCTTAGTTTTGATTCAGTTCAGTTCAGAGGCGAGCAGAGTGCCACCAATGTGCTATCCTGACCCCTCTTCAGTAACTTTTAAGTTTCTCTCTTAGTTTTGATTCTTCATGTCATGGCAAAATAGTGAGTAAATTAACATTTTATCAGATTATTTTAATTATTATTAGCGTCATTACATAATTATACAAATTTTATTTATTTAAATAAAACCAGTGTTATTTTATCCATCATTAAATAAGAAATGCTTAATCCTTTTGAACATTAATAAAGTAAAGGCTAACAAACTCAACAAAGTGCCTATAAGTGAACAGCTTTGATTGCTTTTGTGGTTTCCTTAATTTTTAGTGATTTATATTTGTAAACAATATATTCAGAGTGATAGACTGCAGTAATTGACTTCATCAAAGTTTATTAGGATTTCAGAACCAAATCCCTCTGTTTCAGATAACACAAGGATACATGACTTTTTATTCATGTGCACCAAAAGACATATGTAACGTAGAAGAAATTGGATAAGTATCTACATATTATATGATTAAAAATAGCATATCACTTAATTAGGAAACCCATCCATGCTTCGGACGGTAAAACAATAATAATATTAATTTGATAAGATTTTTATTATCTTTTTATTATATAGTGGTATAAGTCGATAAAAATATTTCACAATAAACACGTGAAATAACAATCACTGTTCAAACTGCAATAACAATGTAGCCTTTTTCTCATTTCTTATTACGGTTGGAACATTGATAGTGGTATAACTGTTTAGTCGTTTCTATATTGCAACATTTCTAAAATTAATTTCAAGTAAAGAAAAACTTAATTAAAATTAATCAAAAATACTTGAGTATAATTTGTTTATATTAACAGAACAAACTAATTATATAAAGTTCCAGTTTCTTTTTCGTCGCAATTTTAATGAGTTTAAGTAATCAAAGTATTCGTAAAAATGACTTCAGAGCAGCTCTGCGGTAGATGCGGTGAATAGGACAAAAGTGTATTATATTTCTCCTTTCAGTAAACCATAAAAACCAAGGTAATAATATGTATTCATATAAATAATGGAACTTTTGTTTCATGTTAAGGTAATTAATTCAGTTACCGATGTTTTAAGGAGTAGACAATATAGATATAATCTATATCAATCAGGTTGAATTTATCAATATTGTATACAAAAAACACATTGTATGTGAAATGGAACGTGTTAATAGTAGTTGAAGTATTGACTATAAGTATTACATAACTAAAAGAGAAATAAAAGGTAGAAATAATTGCGGGGTTACCTTGCAGAAAAAGAGCAAGCAAGCATGGCAGCTAAGAGGGCGAAAGTGACCGAGGATAGAAACATGGTGAAGAAAATGTAGGAATTAGCACTTGGAGAAATACTGAAACAGAGTACGAGTGTTTTACTGCCTTGGTTACTTTAGGTAAAACAAACCATTTTAATTACTATTTAGAGAAAACTTTATAGTCAAAGCCATTTTAAAGCGAGGCTTCAAACAATACTCTGCAGTCTAGGTTACTCGAACCAAGACTTTAGGTAATATGATACTATAACAAAACACTCTGAAATCATAATAGTTTAAAAACGAACATTATTACATGACTGTAAGAAACAACAATCACAATGAAAATGTAAGCTGTATGATCATGATGATACAAAAGGTTACAGTAATCGAATTAGACTTCTGTCAGAATGAATAAATAAATATGTTATGTATTCTATTTTATCTGTTCCATATAAATATACCATAAGGATAATATTATTATACTGTTTCTACAGTAATTGAGAATATATATTAGTTTTACTTATAAGTGAGGAGAGAAGAAAGAAATAGATAAATAAAGAAAGAGAGAGAGAGTAAGTGAGCTTAACTAATTTTGATAAGAATATTCTGATAATTGTTTACACGTATAATATATTAATAAAATAGATGTATTCAAAGGTAAATTATCTTCAATATTAATGATTGTTACAATCTTTTGAAAAAAATTGAAAATTTAACTAATTAGGTAGATTGAAAATAAGTCTATTTATTTTTATCTAAGTTCCATTAGAATTCACTTGTTTCAAATAAGTAATTTGATTAGATTTAATAAAAAACAGTAAATTTTATTAATAGCATTAAAAGGATTTTAGAATAAACATGTGCAATAAATAAATGTATAAACTACATAAGAAAATTCTAAAATGGGAATGAAGTAATCGCTAACTTGCGAAAAGAACACTTTTAATCTTTATTTTGTCGATTACAGATTAAGATGAAATTCACTGGTACAAATAAATGATTTAAGTAGTCTCGATTACCTTTATTAGTGTTCATTTCGGACGACACGCAGTCTATGGCTGCTGCTTTGACAGACAATACAAATGAAAAGTCTACAGCAATGATTAAGATAGTAGATTTATTTACCTGCACGTTCAAAGGGAGTGGAGTGCTCGTTCGACTAGGGTCGCAGAACTGAACAAGTTAGCCATCCTCGACTGTTGTTTAACTTCAACTTTGACCTCAAAGTGTTATCACTGTTCAATCTATTTAGCTTCCTCTTGCCTTGTCCAATACAGTGACAATCAACCATCATCTCTCTTGTTTTGTGTACACAAACAAAAAACCTAGAGCAAACAGCTAATAATGGCATATTCTAAATGCTTCCTTACCGCTTTTATAGCGTTCATTTATTTTATTTTTGTTGAATATTATTTACTCGGTCTGAAGATCAATAGATTCACAGAAAGAAAAAAGACCAAAATCATTTTTATATTTAGACAATCGTGGCGTTTTATATTCTGAGTGATGTTCTTGAGGCATATATATATATATTTAATTAAAGAAAACGATTCAAGTAACTAAATTCACAGAAGGAACAGACATAAAAGATATCAGAATAATTCAGTACTGTATTTAAACTGTTTCTTCATCAGCTAGAAATATAGTAGTGAATTTTTGTGATCTTTTGTATGTGTCACTCTGTGAATTTATTTAGTTCTTGGAATCCTTTTATTTAATGACTTATGTATATAATCTAGATAAATAACAGTATATAACATATATGTAAATAACATAACAGCTCTATATATCTAACATCAACATTGTAGTAAATGGTTTAAAAAAAAAAACAATAAAACTATTGGATTTCGTCTCCGCATCATACTACTTCCTTCCCTGACGGTTGAAATATGACTAGTGAACCTGACGAGTGACTAGTGTGTAGCTTTCATTCGTGTTTCTTTCTGTTCTTACAGTACATATATATACCTGCCATATCATCAACCCTAATCCCTTTTTTACTTCCCCCCCATAGCAACATTAACTACCCTTGTCCTCCCCACACCTCATGCACCTCGGATAATTGCGTTTACCGTATGGACTGCACCCAGTGTGATGCATTCTACGTTGGCATGGCCTCTACGCAGCTCAACTTACGTATGAATGGCCACAGGGCTTCCGTTGGTCAACGCAAAAGCCTTCCTATTGCTATCCATTCTAATTCCCATGGAATGGATTTTAATCACTGCTTCCATGTCCAAGTCCTTAATCAGATCCCTGAATCGTCTTATCGGGTTACTTTAAGAGCTTCTGAGGAGGCAATTATAAGCCCGCTCTCCTCCTGGCCTTAACTTGGTTAATTTAATTTTTTTTTAAATATTTTTTTACTTATTGGTTTATTCTTTAAATGGTACTTTGCTTCATTTAATTTTCTTTCCTTCTGTTATTGTTATTATTAATTGATTTTTTTAAGTTACTTTTCTCTCTCTAGATAGTAGCTTTCCTAGGACAGCTAGCAGAGTGCGTGCGTGTTTATCGCTTTCAACCGTTCGCTCAGTTAGCTTCAGCTGCTCGAAAGGACTACTACCCCATGATGATGAATGTCGAAAATCGCTGTGAGTCTTTTTTGTGTGTGTTTTTATGTTTTCTCTTTCCTTGGTGAACTATATATATATATACAAAACTGTCACAATAACAGGTGATATATATATTCAGGTAACTCACCACAAATGATTGAAGATAATCGCTCTGAGGCCTTTCATTTACCACGTCGTCAACCGTAAGTGATGACGTGATAAACGAAAGGCCTCAGAGCGATTATCTTCAATCATTTGTGGTGAGTTACCTGAATATATATATATATATATATATATATATATATATATATATATATATATATATATTTGTGTTAAAGTAGCAGCAGCTTCTGCTCTCACGATTTTTGAACTGGTGGCCTCAATCTTGCGGGCGATTCTTCTATCTTGTGGTTGGAGCTTCCACATCTATTTTCCAAGGGACACTAATTCATATAAGCTTTCGACCATAATTGCGTTGGTCATCGTCGGTAAAATATTCTTCTGTAAGGATGCTTATTTAAACTTCCTTAGTGGATGTGATTTTTAATTGGTCCAATAAACTTGCCTTATTGGTCAATCAGAGTACAGGTTTCAGTTTGCGTTCTTATTCCATTTTATTTTAGGATCTATGTTCTTGTTTGTTGGAATAACCAACATTTCTTTCACCTGAAGATTGATTGAGGGGTTTCTTTCTTTGATGTACAAAGCCTCTAAAATATAAATAAATAAAATAATATATAAATAAAGCCTCAAAGCAAATTTTCTTGATGTTTGAAGTATAAAGAGTACTTAATTTGAGTAACTATCTGTTTTGGTGGAGTTGGCAGGAGGATTGGAGCTCATACTGTCCCAGCTGCAGAGAGTTGTGACTCGATCGGAGACGGACAAGCAAGTTAGGTTAAAACCATCTAACTCTTGGCTTTCTTCTCGTTATGTACGGTTATCGGACTTGCCCTATCACCTGAGGCCAGTGTTGACACATATACATATAAATGCTGTGCTTCATCTACATTCTTCGAGATAATATAGTTCACTAGTGTGCTGAACCTCGAGATATGAACGTTTCGCTTGTCAGTTACTAGTGGCTTGTTGAACACTACACAGGCGCTGCACTAAACTTATTGATCTTCATCATATCGAGTGAACGTTAAGTAACTTTCCTTTTCTATGAATCATGTGTTAAGTGTCTGAAATTAATGCAGCAGACCTAATAAAATAATCTAATCATCCAAGATAAAGTTGCTCTGGGGCTAGGAAGTCGGTATGAGATTATAGGGAAAAGGCAAGGATAGAAAGAACGACCTTAAAACATTTCTTTCATTTTTTTTTTCTTTTAACCATTTATTACAATGTTAAAGTGCGTTACTATTAGGGTATGGAGATATATTTTTATATTGTTATTTATATAAGTTACAAATATTTATTATGGAAGTCAACCTCAATACTCACGAGACAAAGACAAAACTTTAAAAACAGTTTTTTTAAATGTTTGTGCCAGAGGTTCGGTATGTATTCTCATAAGATATCGCTCATACCTAGTTTATAATTTTACAAACTTAGGACATTGATATGTAATAAAACACAATATCAGATGTTATTTATAAAAGGAGACCATCTTGTTTTATTTCATGTTAAGGAAGTTTATTCTACAGACTGGACATCCGCTGTGTTTTCTTCAGACACTCTCGTAGGAGGAGGTCTGCTCGGTCTCATGCTATCCAGGATGATTTTGTTACCTGTTCAGGCCTATGTTTTTGGCGCCACATGAATTTTCTAATATTTCTTCCTTTCTCCTTTCCCCACGATCCAATGCCATCTTCCATCTTCTACTCCGTCTCTAACTTATATATATGTTTTATTCTTCTTAACTCCTTGTATTTGGTTAATGTATATCGTACAAGTCGGGAATATGGCGGGGACTGTCTCGCTTTTCTTATTTGTAAAGACGCGGGTCGACTCGCGTGACGGCAAAAGGGTCTAAAATAACATCAGCTGGTCTGGTTTCTCATGAAATAGCCGAAAGACTGAGCTAGATTGTTTAAATCAACAACACTGTTGTTTCAACTCTAATAACTAGTTTTGTTTTGATGTACCTCTAAAGCAATCCAAACAGGCCTTACTTTCAGATTGTAAGGGTCGACAGCTGAGGGACATCACGAAGTTGAATGTTTTGCTTAACTTATTGAGTTGGAATCATAGGGGATTTGAGGTGGTTGACTCAGGTTAAACTTCAAAGCTGATCCGTTTTCCCTAATTTTTTTATTTGTAATAGCATTCTAAATTCCAAATAGTTTAATGCTTTTGTTTTTCTAGTTTAATTTTATATTAAAATAAAATCTTAAAAATTTCCACTCAAAAACATCACTGGAATTGCTCTTTTCCGAAATGATAATGAGTTTTACCAGTAGAAAGTTACAGATTTTTGTAATTTGAGTGTTTTAAAATAAAATCGAAAGTTACGGACATAACTCACCCGCTAAGTGTTTGATACATTTGGCTTAATTGTTTATAGATTAATTGTTTATAGATATATATATCTTTTCTTACTATATTAGGTTGCAGTGACAGCAACACAAGGAACACATATCGACTGAACGTTGGCCCTTTGTGATACCACACAATGAACTTTCTACTACATTGCAAGTCCTACATTTTGGCTGACTCACGTGTATATAGGATCTTTAGCATTTTACCTGACATCATATAGGCTCGGACGGACATCCTCAGATTTATTCACCTACCACGTGAATAATTAGAGGGCTTGAGTGAAATGTGTGAATAAACCTGGCCCCCATCCTGTCTTTAGACAGGATACTTTATTTGAATATTTTATTCAAATCGAGAGTAGAGATTAGGATCAATAAACTGAAAGTTTATACAATGTATATAGCAGGACTCCCTGCTTGCAACACGAAATAAAATAATACAAAAATTAAAATAAAAACAAGAGTACTTACTTTTTTCTTCAGGCAAGACCCATTCTTGACTGTTTAGTCTTGAGTGCCGTGCCATCCAGTGGAACATTCCAAAGCTTTGAGATGTCTTTCGTGTCGTCAGTATAACCATACAATGATGTAGCGCATAGGGTCTCTCGTTAGCTAGCGCCTGCTATGTCAACTTGTTCAGATGGTTGACCAGGTGGCATGTCCTGTGCTTGATATCCCTGGACAGGTTATTCGTGATCGCCATTAAAACAATCAATTGTTCTCTTCACCTATACATTTAAACACATTACATCGATCCCGATGTACTGGCCGATGCAGTGTTACCATTTGAAACTTACTAAATCTGGAAACTCAGGGTAAATTATAACAGGAACAAAGTATTAGGATTTCCCTTTTGTTATTTAGCTCCTTCCTTAAATCCATAATTTTTTGCGTTTCTTTAGTTAATTTTTTAATTCAGTCAAATTATATACTTGTTTCTCCAATATATTCTTTGCAAAGAATACGATATAAATTTCAAAAAAGTATTTAATTTAAACAACTGAAAATGAAAGTCGCAAAAGTTAATTGGTAACACAGGCTGATACTTACAAGAAGTATGATTGTGTTGATAGATTCAATTTTGAAAGCAGTCGAGTAGATGGTAAGACAAATTACAAGAAGTTTATATATATTCTAATAAGGACATAATATATGAAAAAACATAATGAACAGTAAACAAAGTTACAAAAATTTTATGGGAACGAATTAACAATTCCCTCTTTATTTTTCATATAAAAAATATAATTTTTGAATATGATGAAGGATCTGGAATAAGATAGATGAGAAGTCGTACATGTGCACATGGCATCAAGGTATCAGTTACTCAACCCAATTACGTAGGATAGTACATCCCTGGATCAAGTGTTTAGCTACAACATCTCTCCTCTGTCACAGTATGACAGACTGACCAATGCAAAGACTGATGCATAAGCCAATGGTCCACTAAACCACCAGCACCACATCATAGCGGTCTACGAGTCAGTGCGTCTCCGAAATGCACATACATACTATGAGTATCAGGGGAAGGGAATGTGCACTTGGTATTGGTCTCTTGATGGCTGTGGTTCTTACTAAAGACTGGGTATACGAATCGACAGGAGGGTTCATCGCTACAGTGTGAGTATTACCTCCATCGGCTGCTGCCCAAATTTAAGCATACAGAACATTGTGTCTATCCGGAACACTCCAAAACTCCAGTAGTCAGGCGTATCTCAACCTTTTGATCCATGTTCTCGAACACTTTATAGTTTACCAACAGCAAAGGTGCTCAAAAGCTCATATGGGTACATAACCATATTGTGGCATAGGGCAGGCAACACACTGTACAAGAACTCCTTAGGAAAGAGGATAGGGAAAACAGGAGGAAATAGTGGGATTCTCTAAAAGGACTCAGACATATTTCTCGACAAGTTTGAGAATAGGCAAGTCTTATATTGTATGGAAAGGAGCAGGAACAATCTAAGGATCTTACAGGATCTTAACAGTGATCCTAACGGGTCACTGCAAACATAATGTTCATTTTCAATGTTGGTTTGTGCAGATTCTGTAAAAAACAGGAGGAAACACCGTTCCACCTACTGACTGACTGTCAGGGGTTGGTGTTTCCAGATACTCAACGAAACCATAGAACTTATACTGCTGAACCCAACAAAAGTACTGAGCTTCTTGGGGGCACTGAAGCTAACTGAGGTACTTTAGTACAGAAGGGTGATGGGTAGTACACTAGTTCCAAAGGAAACGCAATGTTATAGTCACCTTCAAATATTAATAATAATAACAACAGCAAAGTTCTAAAGCAGTCTCTAACTAGTAGACTGTTAGCCGAGGCGATACCACGACGTTACAGCGCTACCATTGCAATTGTAAAACATACTAACTGAAAAAAATAGAATCCCCTAACTAACTTTAATTAAAAATTAACCCTAGTGCGTAATCATCACAAAAGGCCTAATTATAGTGAACGTAATTCCTTGTGAGGGCAACTGTCTTACTACATACCAAACTAAAGCTTCCTTATGCTGTAGATATTAGAACAGATTTCTGTTCAGTTTGATATTTTGCGATATTTATTCCCAGCCTGATTGATAAGCTATCATACCACTTTTGGATACTCATAACCTTCAGCAAAAATAAAACTAATGTCAATACCAAATAGAAAATAATAAAAAAAACCATACAAGACCCTTTATTTAGAAATTTACAAACAACTATATACAAAGTAACAATGCTATCATATTTGTAAGGCAACACGTCACTAACTTCTACATGATTCATTAGAAATCCAGAAAAATGTGAAGTTAAACAAAAACAAACACAAACCGCTAATTTTTAACTAAATTGCTCCATTTCCCCATTAATAATAAAATATATCATTAATTCAAAAATCAAAACATACATATAAATTTGACATTAAATTCATGCTCAATTAATGAATAGAATAAGAAATAAAGAATAATTATACACTGTCTAAAATTAAATAAATGTTTCATGTTATGAAATCAGCCCTTGAAGAATTAAGGGTTGTTTACTTAAGGATATAACACTAAGTGCCCCACGATTTTTAGAAATCCTCTCAAATTAATACTGTTCACTTAAAAAAGTAGCGAATGTAAGCGATTGAGAAATAATTATTTATTAATACTGCAAAAATGTTGAATAGCTTGCTTTTAAGTTACTAGTGTAATGAATACAGGTTGAACTTAACTAATCAAGACTCTCATTAGATGGTCTTATTTTTTAAACCTCAAACAGCTTTACTTGTTAAACTCATTTAAAACGAGTCGCTTTTCTACGATGATAATCTAGACATAAAGAGATCCAGCGTTTTACCTTCATTTGTAAAGGCATTTTTGTAAGCATATAAACTATAATTACAAATAGAAAAATTATAATCTTTATGACTGCTTCGTAATTCATACAGTTAGATTAAGATTAATATTAAGGCATTATGATTAAAACTAGATTTTTGAAAATGTCTTTAAAAAAATTCAAAATGAAAAGAGTAATGAATATCTATTTAAATATAAGAAAGAAACGTAAATGTTAGTCCCTTTCCAATAACATATTTCTGTTACTATAGGGAAAGTAAGAATTCGAGCTAGCCGATCTTGGTGCTGGGAAACACTTAGTTGCTGACGAAAATTGAAAGGATTTGAATCTTGTATTATTTATCCTTTATTTTTTTTCAGTTACAATTTAGTCCGTAAGCAACTGAATAATATTCACATACTTAGATATTCACACAGATATATTTTTGTCCATACATACAAAATATATTTTTAATTGAAGTTCAAATTTTCAGGTGTAATATCAGTACATACGTTATTATTACTTCTGAATCTTATGTGTTCACGTTCTATTCATGTTTATTTCATATACGTCATGAAACAAGTTATCCTTAGTTTGAGTTTCTTTATTATGTTATATACTGAACTGGTATCCCTTGAAAATACCACTATCATACTAGAATAGCTGTAATATAATGAAATCGGAAAAATCATACAGTATGAATGACGGATAGCTTAAAGCGGCGCTAAGAAACCTAAACAAAATTAAGTTCTCTAAAATTGGCGGGAGCACAAGATGTTTGTAGTCACAAGGGTTAAGGGGGACGAAACTACGTCTCTATGATCAAAGCAAATGACTCTATTATGCACATACCTTCGTTTATTTATTCACATTATTCACATTTATTTCGACAATGACTGCACTGACACTGGACATCGGCTAAGTCAACTTGCATAGCCTTGTAAGTTACGAGTAGTTTACCCAAGCACTGAGGACTGGACTGACTTTGGGCTTCCACTAAGTCACGTTACATTGCCTAGTAAGTTCATTTGGCCAGACACTGGGGATTGGACTAACTCTAAACTGCGGTTTAGTCATGTTACACTGTCTTGTAAGTTAATTTGGCCAGGCACTGAGGACTGGACTGACTTTTAGTCAGTTGGCTTCCGCTAAGTCACGTTACATTGCCCAGTAAGTTCATTTGGCCAGACACTGGGGATTGAACTAACTCTAAACTGCGGTTTAGTCATGTTGCACTGCCTTGTAAGTTACTTTATCCAGGCACTGAAGACTAAATGACTTTGGACTGCGGGTAAGTAACGCTGCGTTAACTTGTAAGTTAATTTGGCCAGGCACTGAATATTGGACTAACACTGGAATTCGGCTAAATCAATGCCCTTTAAGTTACTTTGCCCAGGCACTGAAGACTGCAATGACTTTGGACTTCGCCTAAGTCAAGTTGCATTGACCTGTAAGATAATTTGACCAGGCACTGAGGATTGGACTGAACTGGACATCGGTTAAGTCAAGTTGCATTGCCTTGTAAGTTACTTAGCCCAGGCACTGAAGACTGGAATGACTTTGGACTTCAGCTAAGTCAAGTTGCATTGTCTTGTAAGTTAATTTACCCTGGCACTGAGGACAGAGGACAGCACTTCAGCCAGGTCACTTTAGAATATTTGGACTATATTATAATTATTCCCAACAAGTGGTTTGTTTAACGGGTAGATAGAGGAAGTTTTAACTGACCAAGATAAAAGAGCAGCACATGATAAGAGTACCTCTCAAGATAGGTATTAAGATTAAGCCATTATGATTAAAACTAGATTTTTGAAAATGTCTTTAAAAAAATTCAAAATGAAAAGAGTAATGAATATCTATTTCAATATAAGAAATAAACGAAAAATGTTAGTCCCTTCCCAACAACATATTTCTGTTGCTATGGGGAAAGTAAGAATGAATTGAGACATTCCATTGTTTCACGGCTCACTTACTTAATTTGACTACTCTGGAGCCCACAATTTAAAAGTCAATTAAAAAAGAGCAACAACAACCTCTAAATATCATTATGACAAATAAAGAAAAAAAATACATTTACTTTTTAGTAATAATAGACCTGTTTTTCTCTTTCTGAATGCAATTATGTGATTTTTTTTTATAACTTTGAGTAATTTTTGTTACAGATTTATCTACTTGCATGTAATAATAGCAAAATTATTTATGTACACAGTGGGGCACTATTGTAAGTGAAAGGTTATAAAAATGTTACAATTAACTTATGCAGTTGTTCATTAATAACTAGTGCAATTTTTGTGTTAATTTTTTGTGGTTGGTTATTTTACTGGTTCAACAGGCCAACAAAAAGGTTAAGACTGCTGCTAGACTTACCGTAGTAGTCAGCAGTTTCAGACCAGAGTTATTACTGGTGAATTTCTGAACTGTAATAACAAGGAAGGTCAGAACAAGTAAAATACTTCTTGTATGAGTGAAGTTCAACCTGCAGTTTGTTGATGAAACTTGTGTTTTATCACAAGCGAAATACACGAGAATTTAACCGACAATGATTTAAAATTACTTGACTTCTTAAAAGTCTATTACCAGAGAAAATGACATCTGCATTTTGATCTAATAATGTTTACTGTTTCAAGCAATCGGGGAACAAAGTATTAAAGTGAAATAATGCTAGTGGTTATTATGAAGCATTTGGGACTTGGAGATACTTCCATTGAACAGTCACCATTTGAATATTTCTTGGCGGTACTAACAGTTGAGACTGGAATGATTAAAGATCTTGTCTGCTGTACGGCTTGCTTCTTACAGGCTCACTACAGCTTCGCTTTGGTCCCGTATATGTTGACATTCATGTAAGGCTGGACCAATGGGAACAAACACTGCGAGCTCTTGAACATGGCTATGTTTTCAATCTTGGAAGGTTTGTTCTGAAAATAAAGATACATCTTTAACATAAACATAAACATGAAACTTAAGAAAAGTTGAAAAATACTAAAAGTGGTATATTATTAATCCGTATGTATTTTATGCATGAAACCATTTTAATCATTTACTGACACCACATCCAATGAATACCATGATTTACTGCAAGTTTAAACACCAAAGCCAAAAAGAAAATAACTTATTCCAAAACATAACAATTCGGGAGAATGAAGAGAAAAAGAAATAAGGTAAAGGGAGCATAATATTTCCATATGACTATAATTTGTTACAATATTTAGACAATTACTTGTAAATGCACAATTTTCTGCATTAATACAGCTAAAAAACTTTTCTAAATCTCTAATCATGTCAAATATAGGAATATCTTCTTTGCGTCTACATTTTATAGCAAACTTTTCACCTAACGAAAGTAAGTGGAGACTTTCCTTTTGAAAATCCTCATTAGTTATTGCTAGCTCTCCAGAGTAATGAAAGAAACCTTTACCTAGTTTTCCTTTTAGGTTAAAAAAACTACGTTTCTAAATTATATTTAGATATCATAAATGTATTTTTTCTGAGCTTGGTCATTGTATCTATATAGTTTCTAATAATAATATCTCAAAATTTTTCATTTGCGTTATTTCAATTTCTGATAATCTTCTTAATATTATTAATACGCCAAATTGTTACCTTAATTTCAATATTCAATACATATTCCTGAAAACGATTTACCACTTTTTCATTTACTACTGTCATTTACTTAGTCTTGCACTAATATATTTTGGAAATAAACTGTCATTACAGCGTTTTAACAAGAAAATTCTTCTACTTGATTGTCTGACTGTATATATATATATATATATATATATATATATATATGTAAATTATGGTAGCAGTCCTTCCTTGATACACACATTATTGAAAATGACACCAAACTTAGCTGACTCCTGTTCCTTAACAAGTTTCTCAATTTTTCTAAACAACACTCTCGTTACTTCGCCTACACAATAAAATACATCTCCTATAGTCGACATGTTTCGAATGATCAACATTCATCATCAGGACGTGAATAACTTCTTGGGTGGATTTTCTGGTTTATTATATATACACAAAGTGAAGATAGTAGGGGTTGTTTTTCTTGAAGTTTAAGATAAGCTGGTCATTATTCCTGAGGGGTGAGTGGCCTCTCGGCCTGAGTTACTACCTGCAAGGGTTTCTGGATGCCCTTGATGAGAATTAAAGAGACTCAAAATACTGCTACTGTTTTTGACGTGAATATTTAGGAGTACCTTCAGTTTTTGAATTAATATATTAATTCAAATTATATTAATTGAAAAATTAAAGCCACTGACTTGCTAAGAAACAGGTGTCAGCTAATTTTGGTGTTAATTTCAATAATATAAATTATTAAACCACAATATGAAATGGCAAAACAAGACTAAGATCTTTCAACAGTAACAAGTGTTCTTCGTCAGAGTTAAAAACTTAACTGAAACACTAGATGCAGAAAACATCTGGAGAGGGGTTGAGAACAGGGTGAAAGCGCAGGAAAGGACTAATGTCTAGAAAGGGATATTTGGGGAAACAAAGGAGTACAGTAAGAAAGAATAAAAAACTATCCGCTAGCTGTCAACCCTCTTAGAAGAGGATATTGTCCTCGTAACGAAAGTATCAAGTTTGAAGAGACGTTACTAATGTTTATAACATTTGATCTATTAAATTTAATTAGAGACGATTCAATAATATTTCTTAACAACATTGATTTTTCATAGGTAATAAATTTAGCTCCTATCCAATCAATATGATGATTTCCATTGTTTATATGCAAGAATAAGGCACTACTTTTTTCCTGTCTACTTACGTTGTATTGGTGTTGTTTTACACGTGTCTTTAATGATTTACAAGTTTGACCAATATAAATTTTATGGATATTTTTCAAAATCAAAGCTTGGCAATTCAGCTTCAAAGCTAAATCGATATAAGAGGAGGGGTATTTTAATGATAGGGCTATTGACCTAATGTTGTTAATCTCATCATTAAGGAATTCAGGAGAGCACACTCTTAACGCCCTCAAAAACATATTTCTAAAATCAGAAATTTTAATATATTTTGGATGGGAAGAATAAAAGTGAACATATGTAAGTACACTCGTAGGTTTTATATATACACTAAAGCGTAACTCTTTAGGTAACCTATGGATCAGGACATCTAAGAAGGGCAAATTACCACTTACTTCTTATTCCATTTTCAATATATAAATATTATATAATATATATATATATATATATATTATTCATTTTATTTATAATATATATATTATATATATTAATTTTATTCATAATATATATATATATATATTACATTTTACTTTCAAGTATATATATATATATTATATATGTATATATATATATAAGATTTCACAATTAAAAGAAACGGTCCAGCGGACTTTTTTACAATAAAATAAAAAACGAAGGAAACACACAGAAAGACACAGACATAACTAACATCGATATTTCGACAATCGTCGTCATCAGGAGGTGCGAAGAGCGAAGAGCGAAGAGTCCCGCAGGAAGACAGGGCGGTACTGAAGTCGGAAACCGCAGCCAGTACCCCACCACTTACCACCAAGCGGGGGAAGGGAGGGAAGGAAATGAAGAGCCAAATTAAGACGTAAAAGGAACGAGTAAAAATTATAACTATAAAAAATTATAAAAAAGTAGATAAATCAAATTAAAATTAATAAAAATAATAAATAAAAAGTAAAATAAAAAATAATAAATAAATAAATAAAAAATAATAAATAAATAAATAAATCATAAATAAATTATCGGTTGAGGTTGAGTCCGGGGGAAGAGCGAGCATCAAGTAAGCATATGTATGCCTCCTCTGAAGCTCTTAGGGTAACTTTATTGTTGGATTCGGGGATCTGTTTCAGGATCTGAACCCTGAAACAGTCATTGAAACTGAGTCCATGCGAGTTCGCATGGATGGCTACAGGATAGTTACTGCGTTGACCGACTGAAGCCCTATGACCATTCATACGAAGGCTCAACTTATTAGAAGTTAAGCCAACGTAAAAGGAGTCACACTGAGTGCAATCCAGTCGGTAAACACAGTTGCTCGAGGTACAGGAGGAATTGACCTGAACCGGGTAGGAACTATGGTGGAGAGGGGAATCGAAGGAAGGATTAGGATTTACAATCAGGCAAGTTTGACAGCCACGGCGTCCACATTGTTTCATTCCAGGAACAGGATTGGAAGGCTGAGGGGAAATATGAGAGAAAATGCTTTTTAGATTGGCAGGTTTACGGTAGGAAATAGAAGGGGGGTGATTAAAGATGGAAGAAGTAGAAGTAGAAGTAGACAGAATCGGAAAAGACTCCTTAATAACAGCACGAAGCTTATAAGCGCCAGGGAAGTAGGTTGTCAGGAAGAAGGAAGTGTTACTTCTATCCCTCTTGGGTCTGGGTTGGTGGGAGATGTCAGCCGGTAAAACACGACTATCAATGAAGGAGCGAGGATAGCCTCGTATATATAAGATTTCACATAAACACGTGAAATAACAATCAATGATCAAACCACAATAAGAAATGGGAAAACAAGACTAAGATCTTTCAACCGTAACAAGCGGTCTTCGTCAGAGTCAAAAACCCAACTGATATATATATATCAGTAATTTTTTAAAACAATTACTATTAAAATGTATGCCTGCAATAGAATGAACTGTTTCCTTTTTTAACTGCCTAATTTTCTTGGTAATAATGTTTACCCCCGTTTTAACTTCAATACAAATTCACTAAAACCTTATGTTCCATAATTTATTTAAGACTCACTTTAAGTATGACTGAATCTAACTTGTTTTTAAATTTATTACTTACATTTTTTTTCTATAACAAGTTATATACGAGTAAAATAATAACACTTGTTACTTAATAATTAGTTCAACTGTATATGCTTGCTAATTTCGTAGTGTCAGTTAACTCAGTTCGTAAACATACTTTCACTTACATTCTACAAATAGCCTGCTGACAAAAATACTAACACAACATTTCTTTTTTGATTTCTTGGATTCACGGAATGCAATAAGAACTCACCTCTGGTGTGATGACACTGATGCTGTTCTCCTCTTGCAGCCCTGCGCCACCCTCAGCCTTCGATATGATGTACACCGTCAGCTTGTGTCTGTGCGGAGCACCTCGCTTTATCAGACTCTGCACGCAAACAACACATTGTCAACGGTACACACTAATACTGAGTAACACATCAATTTAATTACAGACATTAATATAACAAGTAACAATATCACCTTATAGCATTAAAATTTTTATTATTTTTTTTTTAAATAGAAGAAACTACAGTAACTCAAAAAATCGAAGAGTACAAATTTATGGCTTACAAATCGTCAAAAAAATAAATTAAATTGGTTTCAATACAACTTTGATATTGTAACCAGGATTTCAAAGCAAATGAACCAAATTCTATTACCGGTGCCAACATTTTGTATATTGACGCCGGATCCGGTCAAAACTATGTAAGTCATCTTTGATGACTAGTTAAAATAATTTTATGAACATAAACTCAAAATTATTGATTTATTTTATTTTATAATCGACCGATTTCAGGATACATTCAATATTTCGAAACAGACGAGAAATGAGTCTATATTCTAACAATCAATGTCGTAGCGTCTTGGACATAATAACCGTTCAATAAATAAAATTTGTAATATTTCAATCCTTTATCACCCAGGTGACTCACCATAAAAATGGTTTAACTCCCAATCAGACCATGTTAGTAAAGTACTTACTCCCTCGGTTACAGAAATCTAGTATCCTCAAAAGGATTAAACGTTCAGTTCAAATAATGTTCGTTTATACTGTTACAACAAATTCCACATAATATGCATTTTTTCTTTTTTTTTTTTTAATATGCATAACATTATTCTAGAGATGGTTTTGTTAATACAAACATGTTGATAATCTTTCACAATGATTATTATTAGTTTTAGTAATATAAAGAGTGTCGAGTGTCAAATCATTCTCGTTCCGTTGCCCACTATCACTTCAACTTCTTAGAATCTCATCCTTTTTGTTTTTAACCAAAGTTCAACAAAATATTCAAAACACTGAGCGTTTTTGAACCTTTGTTGTCTGTTTTGGAAGATATTTTCAATGTGTCAATATATAATTCATAGGTATCAGAGATTTTTATAAACATGTTTTATGGAAAGCATTCACAACTTTCCGGTTGTTACATCACTTTCGTTCCCACTATTTTACTCTTTTAGAGGGACAATTCCCTGACTATATAACGAATGGGAAATGAAATAAATTTATAAATATAAACATCATGTGTTTGTCATACTATAGAACTGGCCAATGCCATTCAGTTTTTTTGAGAGGTGTCTCATTTTATGGTTAAGTTTGGTAAAAAAAATTTGAATAATTAGTTTTTACAAAATTACTATAAAAATTAATAATCTTACTCCGCAAATATAATCAATTCGTAAGAGATAAAGGATGGTTAATTATTATTATAACTTTACTAAAAACATCTGGGGTAACTAAAAACATCACTTCTTAGGTAATTTAAAGATTATCCCTTGTAAAAATAAAACTCCTTTCGATAAGTTTAACGCTCCCGAGTGTATACTCCTACTAAACCAAAGTGTTATCTTTCATTAACCTTAAAGATTTCTATTTGGATGTCTTATTATTTGTTGAGTCTACGTCTAAAATAAAGTTATTAGCAAAAAGATATAAAAGATATAAAATATATAAAAAAACTCCTTTATACAAAAAATCTAATACACTTAATCGATTATATTTATTCCCGTTAACTTTTCATAGACAAATTACTTTTTATGTGACGTTATCTGAGGTTTAAAAATCTCACAAAATTTGCGTTTGCGATTCGTTTCCATGTTGAAATTCATGTCAGTGAGACAAATTTTTACACCGAACAGTTTTATATTTCTTTTTCAGTATAATATCTGATAGTAATTGTTCCTAACACACAGAGTTTTAGCTTTCCTCTTTAGTGCTATCCTAGGGGAGGAAATTTTGACTCCTTTTTTAGTTGGTATAGTTGAAGCCAACTTTAGTTGTGAATATATAAGCAAATTAGCAATAATTGTTAAACTTATCTTTTCTATGACTATGAAATAGTCTTTTATGCATTAGTATGAATTATATTTTTTTTTTATTTGATTTATTCTTTTAGAGTTACATATACTCTAAAATACAGAAACTACAAAACTAATATGTACACCAGTATTTAAGAAAAAAAAACCTTAATTATTATTATTTTCGGTAGATTAACAGATATATTTATCAGTGTAAATATATCAAACAACAAGATTTCAGATAAACACGTGAAATAACAATCGATGATCAACGAAAAGACGATCTATATAGGACACAGTACCAGTTCAAAATCTAAGAGTAACACACAAAGTAAATAAACACACCTACAAACTGAAATTCTCGGGCAATCCGTCTTCAGGGGAAAAGAAAGAGGAAGATCAAGCACGCTGTTGAGGCAACGGCAAGTAACGTAAAATTACTGATGAGTGGACGGGTTACATACATAGTTTATATGTTTTTTTTTATTCTGTGTGTTAGTTACACTTCTTCGATATTGAACTCGTGTATATATATATATGTGAGATTAAATTTTCTGCCCACTTTTGTCTTAATTAGTTTTTTTGATTTCTTTTCCAAATCTCGAAGTCTTACTTTCATTTCTTTAGGAACTAGATGTAATAACTCACCATATGTTTTGTTGTCCATTTTTTTATTTTTACCGACGTTTCGGTCTTCTTCGACCATCTACTGGGTGATTTTTGAACGCATACTATTTTAAACTATTTTAAAATAGTTTTTATACTATTTTAACATTTTTTAACAAAAACTAAATTTTAACATTCGACTAACAAAACATAAATATAAACAATTAAACTGGCAGGTTGCAATTCCTGTTATACACACACAGGTGTGTCTTCAGTTTCTTCATTCCTTGTTGAATTTCCTATATGTAACTATATATATAAGAAACTGAAGACACACCTGTGTGTGTATAACAGGAATTGCAACCTGTCAGTTTAATTGTTTATATTTATATTTTGTTAGTCGAATGTTAAAATTTAGTTTTTGTTAAAAAATGTTAAATAGTTTAAAATAGTATGTGTTCAAAAATCACCCAGTAGATGGTCGAAGAAGACCGAAACGTCGGTAAAAATAAAAAAATGGACAACAAAACATATGGTGAGTTATTACACCTAGTTCCTAAAGAAATGAAAGTAAGACTTCGAGATTTGGAAAAGAAATCCAAAAAACTAATTAAGACAAAAGTGGGCAGAAAATTTAATCTCACATGTATAAATGAAGGACTGTTCCCCAAATAAACGAATATATATATATATATATATATATATATATATTATATAAAAAAGCAATAATATATTCACCGTTTGAAAAGTTACATCACATAATGTTACATAATACACCTATAATACATACATAAATTGTACCTAATATACTTATATATTATATAATAAGCATAAGTATCTACCTAAACTGAACAAACCGTGGATGAATAGATTCATAAACAAACAAATAGATTTATGTGTAGATAAGTTGAACTGACCTGGTACATTTGGATAACGTCCTGTTTGGTGACTTTCTTGAGATGTTCCACTTCAACATTCTTCCGGTCAAAGTGATACTGTTGCAAAATAATTTCATTCCAAAATAGATCAGTCAGCATGTTTAGATATTTAGGCTTTTCCAACTTCAAAGCGATCTGAGCCTCTTTATGCTTTTCAAAGTCCTCTTCACTTAAGTTAATCAGATAATCCTAAACAAAGTCATACTGTTAAATACAAAGAAATTAAGCCTCACGGCTAGTAATAGTTGACTATTATTCATTATATTATTTAAATAGATCATCAAGCATAAACTTATCAAAAAAATGTTTACGAGTTTTCATTCCATATTACCTCATCACATATAGATCAAACCAGTAAAACGTTTTTTTTTCAAAGTCCACACCAAAAGACTTAGAGGCTGCTTCACTGAAGTCAATTGGCCTCAGTCGACATGCTGCACAATTTGAGTTATGGGCAAACTACATTACTGGGTTAATCCTACATCGGAAGCCGCAAAGCTAATAATTAATTAAATTAATGTAAAATATTTAAGGAGTACCAGAAGCCTTTAAGTTTTTCTTCGAAGAACGTCAAAGATAACAGTTTGCATGGTATTACGAAATCTGGTATTATTTTCTAGTTTCGAATACCGAGCCTTCCGTCCTAAAGGCAAGCATTCCGTTAACCTCATCCATCTACTATACCAGTGTTTCTAACTCCTTCCCCTGGTTATAGCTAACTTTTAACCCCACATGTCTTATAATGAATGCCATGGAATTTCCACGGCCTCCGCTAGTTTTATTTAATAAAAGAAGAACACTTCTTGGAATAAAAAGCTTTATGAAAAAACTTTCTACATTAAAAGGATGTTCATTAAATTTTAATAATAGTTCACACTAAATAATAATGAGCTAACGAATTCTTCAAATACGTTCTTCTAATCTTCATCTCTAACTTCACTCTTGATAGTCTTAAAGTAGTTTTGGGAATAAGATATATATGCTAAAACATATGTTACAAAAAAGAAAGAAAAAACGATATTTTTCTCGAATCACCATTAATTGAATAGCATCACCTGTATTTGCCTTTCAGACTACACGGACAAATAGATTCACAAATGAAATATTGGGTAAATAACAGTTGCATAGATCTTGCTGCCACAATCATATCCCTTTAAAGTACAGAATTCTTAAAAAACATGCTACTTCGTTTCAAAGCTGACAACGAGAAATGATCGAGTTAACATGATGCTGAAAGAGTACCTCGACTTGATCCAAGAAGGCCTCTATCCTCGAGTCAACATAAGCAGGGTGCCGATCAGATTGCACAATTACTTTAACTCCCTGGACACCATTAGATCTTCTTAAACCACTAATTACCATGTAACCCAGTTGTTCCTGAAGACATAAAAAAACATTTCTTAAACATAAAAATATATATTAAAACTTTTGGAAGCATCGATGGAAGCAAAAAGCTGTGTTAGTATTAAGGGAGAATAATATCCAAAAACACGAAAAATATCTTAAATCCATGGCCATACTTCCACTGTTTTCATATCCACACATACTTATATTTTTATGTGCAGATAATTAATTATTGAGGTTTTTCATCACACAAAATACTAACACATTCTCACTAGTACCAACGTTTCGTAAAATTGATTTGGCATCATCATAGTATCATGTGTAAAAACTTAAATTAATTTAAATAAACATAATTGACTAAAAATCAAGAACAAAGATAATTCTTCATTCCAAACTACTAAAATTGCATGAAATATAGCATCATTGGTATGAAGGAAAATAAATTGCTCATATTTTAATAGTTACCTTTATATATGCAATTTTTTATTTAAAAAAAATAATCATTTTGCCAATTTTTAAATTTCAATTAAGTCAAAATATTTCAATAAGTTTTATAATACATTAACCCCTGATCATCGACGAAAGGTAGGTTAGGTTAGGTTGTAGTGGTAGTCCCACAAGGGAACACACGTAGGCCGAGCATTGGCCCTTTGTGATACCACACAATGAAGATTGATTCTACAGTGGGAGTCCTAAATTTTTCCTAACTCAAGTTTATTTAGAGTAGGGATCTTTAACTAGTACCTGACATCGTACAAGCTCGGGACCGACGGTTTAACGTCCTTCTCCGAGGGACGACATGCTCAGATTTATTCACCTCCAGGCCAGGTGGGGATCGAACCCCGGTCCTATCACGAAAGGTAGGTACCGTGAAGTGGGTTATATGATCCCAGTCAGACCAAAGACCTCAACATTTATCAGTGTATCATCAATATTGTACATAGTGGAAAACAGTCATAACTATCTGGCATGGTTTCACATTTCCAGAGCATATAAGCCTGAATAACATTAAATGTATGTCTTTATATACAAATAGAAGTAACTTTATCAGTGGTATCCGCTTTTAAGTACATAACATAAAACATTAATTATTCAACTTAACTTTCTATCACCTATCTTCTTAACAGCACACAACACCATATTTATATTAAATACATTTTTTTCTAGTACTATTTGCCGTTTGATAACTTCGTTTTACCGTGAATTAACTTGCAAACGATATTACCTTATTTCAATGCTGTAAAATTCAATGACCGTTAGTTTTAACAGACATGAACTTTTATTTAAATATCTATAAAGTTCTGTTTTTTGAAG
This sequence comes from Hermatobates lingyangjiaoensis, assembly GCA_026182355.1. NCBI lineage: Eukaryota > Metazoa > Arthropoda > Insecta > Hemiptera > Hermatobatidae > Hermatobates > Hermatobates lingyangjiaoensis. The sequence continues at coordinate 1,299,267 of JAPFBL010000251.1, forward strand.
TACAATCGGATCCATAACATTAATTTCTTTGATAAATACATTAATGACTGAAAATGTTAATGTTAATGCTGACTCAGCCTGGTTGCTTTCCCAGATCATCCTTTTTTGATCCATGTTCACATTGAAACCACTGAACTTCTTCCACTCTGCTTAATAAGACCTTTCATAAAAGTTACTGTAACGTTTTAAAATGAAAGATTACCCTGTTTTGACTTATTTAGGTAACTTACTGTAATATTAATACGTTTTATTTTTTTTTTTGACGAGATGCGTTAAGTTACAGTGGCAGTTCCACAAGGGAGACACATAGGCTGAGCATTGGTCCTTTGTGATACCACACAAACAATATGATTCTACATTGCGAGTACTAGATTTTGCCTAACTCATGAGTATTTAGAGTAGGGATCTATAATAAGTGCATGATATTGTACAGGCTCGAGACTGATGGCTTAACGTCCTCTCCCAGGGACGATGTGCTCAGAGTTATTCACCTCCCACGTGAATAAACTGAGGGCCAGAACGGGTATTGAACCCTAGATCTACCAGTTCAGAGATGTGCTAACCTGGAACCTAAATTACTAGATAACAATAACCGCAAGTTTGATCTTGATCAACGACTTAGTTATAATTAATTATAAATATAGTAGTTGTAACAACCGCCGATGGATAATATTATTCCCAATATAATACATTTTCAAATCTCACTTTCATATCTCAGCTTTCAATATAAAAACAAAGAAAAATATATACATTTCTCCTTTATTAAGTATTTCAGTTTTTAATGTTACCTGAGTTCTCAAGGTCGTGAAGCAAGGCTCGTTAATGATATGGGCAAACAGTTCAAGGGTAATGTTAGATGTAGTGTTTTGGAGACCACACTGGTAGAAGTTTTCCGTACATGAACTTTTGTGAAATTCATTATCAACTTCGAACAGAAAATTGCTACCTGTCAACATGAAAAAAATTAATAGTAAAATTGCTAAAGGAAAGATTTTCAACAAAACCTCATGCAGATTTTACAAGTGTAATCCACCCTTTTACAAATCAATTTTCTATTACTCATACTGGGGTAAATTGATACAACAGTCTCCACACAAAAAATGAAGCCTTTTTATTCTACGCGTTTCGAACTCTTCATGTTCGTCGTCAGGTAAACTCCTACATTAGAAATTAAAAGCTCCAAAAATAACCGGAATTATATACAAAAAAAATGAAATTTGTTTCATTTAAATGAAAAGTTCTTTTTGTAACTTTTAATTTCTAATTTGTTTTGTAGAAGTTTACCTTACGAAGTATTCGAAACGCGTAGAACAAAAAAAGGCTTCTTTTTTGTGTAGAGACTTTGTTTAGTCCATTTACCCCAGTATGAGTAAACACGCAATTATGCATTGCACAACTAAAGAATAAATTAATTACATTTCAGACCTATTAAAACTATTTGCAATTTTATTTAATATAGAAATTATTAAATATATATAAAATTACTCATTAAAAATAATATTAATTGACTGCGTGCACAACCCTTTTTAGTAAACATTTCTAATCAGTTGTAATTAATTAATTTCAAATAAATATGCAGTTCTAAATCTTTTTGCACTAACATACTTGATCATGTAGTAATTATGCTCCCTTTTATGTTCTTCTGCATAAGATAATACGTATATCAAGAATAGATGCACCTCATTTCCAATTATTCTAAACATGAATTTATCCTGAAAAAAGGTTTATGTGATTTGCAAAAAAAAGTTCACCATAGGGAAAACTGAATTTGTTTTTGAAACGGGTGAAATAGATTTGAAAAGGTGAATTTTATTAGCAAAGTCCATGTAATACAAGTTGAGTCACTTACCATCTGCCAACTGGACCTCCCGGTTCCGAATCAGTTGGCAGGGAAGTAATGGTCATAAGCCAGTACTGCCATTCAGCTTGTCCATGACAGTGCTGACAACATCGAGCGAGATCTGCATCAGAGAACACAGTCAGTGAGACTCTAGGCATAATTAATACACAACCCAATGATCTATACCAGCTATACTCAAAGGGGTCCATGTGGACCCCCTGGGGGTCTACGATCACCAAGGGGTCTATTGGGGGTCTATGGATCTCTCTTTAGTAAAAAATAAATTTATAAATAAAAAATAAACATAATAAAAATAAATGAATAAATAAATAAAATGAACATAATAATATTAATAACAATAAATAAAATAATATTTATAAATGAATATTAAGGTATTCATATTGTAATAAAAATAATAAGTAAATATAAACTAGATTTGGGGAGGAAGTGAGCATGAGTAATGAAAAAGTATGTTTTGATAACTTACTATCAATTTATAATATATCAACTTTGATATATTATCAAAATATATCCAATGTTTTGATATGAGAGTAATTCGGAAATTAAAACCCCCCACCTACTAGAGTTGGGAATTAGTCGATTGAAATTACGGTAATATTATTTGTTTAATTTATTATTATTATGGTTTCCATGGACTTTAAAATATAGATATAATTATTGGTATTTCAGTTTCCCCTCATTTACCCTATTACTATGTGTTTTAAAATGAGTCGTCTGTGGTAGCCATTGCACACACACACACAATTAGATGTGTATATTTATATATATTCCTTAGGTAGGGGGTCTATGAAAAAAATAAAATTCCTACAGGGGGTCTATGGAAGAAAAAGTTTGAGAACCCCTGATCTATACAGTCTTATTGCTTTAGGGTTCTCTTATAAGAGTAACCGAAAACTGTTACATCGGACCGAAAACTCAGGCTAGAAACATCGCTTCAGAAGATTTACTGGTGGCTGGCCGACGTAGCAACTCTTTAGTCATCATTTGTTGCTAATCAGGTAGACATCGGGAAAGACAACTGCTTATCATACACTGATACCTGATTCCCATGACAGTGAGTCCCTCAGCTTTGGTTTTGGAAGCACCGTCACAACGATCCCAACAACAAAAGACGAACTCAGGGACGAATATGCACAGCTGCCGTTTCCGCAGTATTTAGTCGTATTTATTTAACGAGCATTCAGTAACATAACGGATCCCAAGAATCAACCTTTGAGAGTGGCTTAGCTACCGTTGCCTTGCCCGTCTTCATTCACAAAACAAACCCCAAAGGTAGAAGCCGATCCATGGTCCAATGATACAATTGAGACGTTGCAGCCTCTAGGGTATCAGCGGATCTACTTCATACAAGCTCCCTAATCCTTTGAAACAGGGAGTGATAAGCTCTAATGAATAAGTACTATGTTTATTGTAGTTCTAATGGAAAAAATCAGTGGTACTCCAAGTGCTAATCCACCAAGGTAGACATACGAGTACTAAAACTTTTTTCTCACTTCCACTTATCTGAGAAAAATGAGATTTACTATTTCTTCTGGTCAAATTGTACACACTTGCCAATTAAATTGGACTCCAAAAACAAGGCCATATGAGCCGAATATCTTATTTCAACCATGGAGATGTGACTTCAATTCCCATAATCCTTGTTTAAGATAACGTTAATAACCTTAATTTATACGCCAAATAAAAACATTATTTAAAGGAGTAATAATTAAGTATTGAGATTACTGAGATAATCTTTTAACAGCTATAAATGATAAGGTTCATGACTGCTAAATACTGCTCTTAACACAGAGGTCAAAGACGCTGCGTTAAAATAAAAAGGGATATCAGTAGAAATTGAAGAACTCTATCACAGTGTTGATACAGTTATTCCTAAATAGTCAGATTGTAGAAGGATACGAGGTATCAGCCAACCTACACTGATAGAGCCAAGATAGGCAGCACAAATCAATAATAAACACAACCCACAACTATCAGCGTACCACTGGAATAAAAACAATATGCCCTCAACTTCACTATTAGCAAACTTATTATCAGTCTTCTCGAAAATTTAATTGGTTGATTAATATTAATGGAATTATCTCCTTTTTGACAGTTATAATAAAAATGTTGTCATACACATCAAACAATGTGCATCAAAACAGTGAAGTCATGTTTTATGCACTTCAAACAATCAATGGTTAGTCAGACTCAATGAAATACATTACTAATCAAATCTTTAAAAGGAATGAAAGGGACAAGTTATATAATACGGTATCCAACAGGTGCAGCAAATTTTACGTAGTTAATTATAAGGTCAATTTGTTTTGTTCATTTGAAAGAGTTGTAAAAAAAATAAAAAATAATATGTTAATAATAAAAAGTTATTATTTCTTGATATGAATCGCTTTTAATTTTACTTCATGGCTGAAATCAAATCAGATTGTAGCCAACTTTAAAAGTTTATAATAAATAGAAAAATTATAAGTCACGTTCCAACAATAAACTTCAGAAAAACAGTGATGTATGATTCATAGTAAAGAGTAATTTTATTTCTAGTAAAAAATCTTTCCCATGCATGCCTTACGACCGTGCTATTACTACACATTTAATATACATTAATATAACAATCCAAATAATAATGTATTTAATTTTATATTTTTGCAATAATATTTCTTTTAAATCATCAAAATTATTTAAAATTAATTACCTTCAAAAATGAATTATTCCAAATGAAAATTAATAGAATCCTATTGTTTTTCTTAACCAAAAATGTATTGAATTTTTAATCATAGAATACATTAAGTATGAAATACAATTCGAGTTCCAAGAAATACCAGAGTACGAAAAATTTAAGACCCTTTTAGGCATAAGTCAAATATGGCATAAACATTCTAATACATATTAGGCTTTATGTATTGTGTCATAAAATATCACCTAAAAACGGTAGGTTTATCTATTATAAAGAAAAATGTGTGTTAAATTTCATAAAGATCTGTCAGTCGTTATAAAGTTGTTGATACCCACTCATCTACCAAACACAAGCTGATACCATAGTCATTGAAAACCTGCTTGGAAATCACTGTTTTATTTACATATGATAGAAATACATAGCTAGCTGGAAGTATTTTTGGGGTTACATGCCTGCTTGGTTATGTTGCCATGAAACAGCGCCTCGACGTACAGTTGCGACATAAGACGAGGAATGAAGGCTTCTAATTGGTCCAGAGTCACTTTCTCAGCTGCCTCTAGCAGCTCCGATTTGGTCCACGCCTGTTCGGAAAGCAGCAGAGCCAAGTAGAACATGCACTGGTGGTATGGCTGCTCCGCATTGAAGTTCCCCAAATAACGGATATACTGCAACACAACAAGACAACTAATAAAATTACAGTACATTGTAACAGTTGTCTATTACAATATAATGTTAACATGGTAACAGCTGAACCATGAATTAGTGGAAATTTAGATGAAAAATTAAAAAAAAAACATAATTTCTAACTTATAATAAATAAAGTTACAGTTTCTGATTTCCAGAATGAATGAAACACACATGAAATGAACATCTCATAAACACATTTGGCCTCACAAGATAAACACATACTCTTAAAGATTATCTGAAATTGCAGAAACTGGATTAAATATAATTACAAATTTTATAACATGATTAGCATTCTTATCCAGATAACACAATATTAAATTATCTAAAGATTATCATCATGTAAAACACTTATAATTATTCTAATATCATCTAATTTCATGTTGATATTTTATTAGCAGAGTCTAATAAAATCACCACAAAACTCTTCCGTAGACAATTCTGCAGGCACTGAAATGCAAATCTCAAACCGTAAATAGTGTACAAGTTCTTCTTTTTCTAAATTTCTTTCTACTTTATCCTCTTTATTCTATTGTCGCTGTTCCCAAGACACACATTCAAAATTTCACCTTAGAGTTATTTTAGGGGCGAAAAGTGTAGTTCACTTTATACTTGGCACCCATTTTAGTGATAGACGAATTACATCACATGCTTGTTTCTACATAAGGAGCCCTAAATTATACCTCAATCACCTTTAGCAGAAAAAGAATCTTTAACTATTACATTACATCGTACAGCCAACATTTTATGCTCTCTTTATACCTCAATCATGAAAAAAATCAAGTGTCAAACCAAGATTCGAAACCGCAATCTTTAGTCATATAGACGACCAAACTACCTGCAGACCAAGCGTAACCAACGTCTACCTCCTTCTTTTTACTTATACTTTTAATTTTATCTGCGACATTGGAACGTCAAGTATCAAGTTTTAATATAGGAAAAGGTTTGCACTAATATACACTACTAAAGTCATAGATTTTAGAGAGAAATTTGTTCAATCGAAGAATTTAAATAAACAAAAAGGTGTCAACTTTTCTGTAAGCAGGCAGTCTGATATTTGGTGTAAGCAGACTCCATAATACTGGCAGCTCTCCTGAACTCGTCATAATCAATCAGTTTACAACATCTTATCAACATTTCGGTGGCTTGAGAATGCAAGACAGCACTATCAAAGTAGGTTCAACGATATCAAATTTGATTAGGGCAATCACAAATAAATCACCGTGATTGTTGACACCTTGTGATACAGTTAGAATATTAGATATGTAACTCAGCGATAGGCCCTGATAGAGTCCAGATGGCAAATATATAAACCAGCTGTAGATCTGTCAAACATCAGTGCTGTTTCTCTCAGTGTAGACATCATGTCGAAATTGGTCGCCTTCTTGCTTCTGGTCACTTCCTGCCAGGCCATATACGTCAAGGACTGGGGAATGGACAGCTACATCAACCGTCTCGCCTACTCAACTTACGACGTCTTCTTTGAAGCCTTCGAAAAAGTCACCGCCACACTCAACACCATCTATCCCGTCGAGGGCTTCTTTAAGAGAGTTCAAGTAAGACACAATGAACTTTATAATCATCTAACCTGACATGGAAATAGTATTCACTTGATTGAAATCAGTTTATTAATAACTAAAAATGATATAGAATTCAGATTAATTTGTTGTAAACATAAATCGACGTTTTTTTTTTTAATTCGGTCAGATTCCCCTTCAACTTCAATCATTTATAAACTGACAGCCAAATTTTATGAATCCAGTTAAAATTTGAGTTATATGTGGAACTTTACTATACATATTTAAATTTTATATATGTATATATATAATAGCTTGTTTTACCTTCGCTTCCAAGTCAACGGTTATAACAGTAGAATTATTCATTGAGAGATAATAGGTCGAATTCTGAAGAGTTCAGTATTTGGAAAAGAAATGGTACTTCGCATGGAATTTCTGTTGTATTTGTATTCACATGTTCCACTAATATAAATATTGTGTGTTATATTAATATTTTAATAATTATATAAATTTGTATTATTGTATGATGAAAAGTAGTATTCCTATCTTATTATTTCATAATAATAATGAATTAATTATGACAACGAAATTAGTATCGACCCAAACATTAGTATCGTCGTATCAAAAAAAAAAAAACAAAAAAAAAACTAAAGCATTTGTTGTTGTTATATGCGCGCTCTCTCTCTCTCTCTCTCTCTCTCTCTCTCTCTCTCTCTCTCTCTCTCTCTCTCTCCCCAAAGATGTACTTTCTTTTCCAAAGCCTTGGTGAGCTTTTGTTAATAAGCAAAAAGCAAAGGAATTTTAAATATTAAGATGGAATTCCAGAAAATCTCCGAGGACCGCAGGTTGCAAGTTAGTCGAGTTTAAATTTCAATGCTAGTTAGAGCCTATTTAAAGTTATTCTCATAATGATGCATGACTACAAGGTAGATTACATCTTAAAAATTCAATTTGATTGGATATATTTTCTCTGTCAAATGTAAACACTACGTTCTTACAAGTTTCCAGTACTTGAATAATTCAATAACTGATTTATCCATATAGTTCAAAATGTTCAGTTGATTACTATCTATTTACTTTATTAATGAAATAGAGTCAACTTTTTTTTTAATGCATTGAACAGAAAGTATTTATTTGATTAGAATACAAGGTGGTGTTGGTCGAGAATTCAAGTAGGTTATAACGTACATAACAATCTGGTTCATTCTAAATCAGGGATCTTAAATATTCACTTTCTCGAATGTATTAAATTACTATTGACATAGTATGGGCTCAATATCAATAACAAAAAGAAGCTTCTATTGCCTAGCTCACATCAATAGATCACACCGGCGACCATTTCACCTGGTTCTTGGCAGAGATAAACGGATATCTCAGGCAGCGGATACGGTCCTATATTAGGGCCAATCCGACTAATGTAAACTAAGCCTCCATCCCAGTTTAAGTAGGTCCTCAAATTCCTTGTATCACCCAAAAGCACATTAAACACAATCACCCTACACTTGAGGCGGACGTCACTAAAAGCTCTGCAGGATGAGAGGTAGTCTGTGGAACTTCTGGCAAATTGGAGAATATGCCATTCTGATGCGATAAAAATGACTTTATAGATAGTAATTTCCATGAACATTTAGAAATCGGCAACTACCACTCCTCTTGAAAGACATTTCAGAATGGCGTTACGTTCCTCCATGTTTAACAAAGTATTTCCTAACACAAGCTATACGTAACGTATGAATTCTGTGTCGTTATCTGAGAAGCAACTATCTTCTATATAACGTAGTTTCTGTATGTCCATCAAAACGATTTATTTCATACATTACTTTTTTTACAGCTCTTATTAAAAGAATGCCAAACTAAATCAATACTAACTGTAGGGTATCAAAGGGCCAGACAGAATATTACAAGTGGAGTTTTACAATGGTTGGCTGGACTCACTACGATTGGACTCTAATCGGCTAAGCACGCGGGGCGCCCTGCGAAGATTCATTATGACTCGGCTTCACAAGGAGAACACTTTGCCAGACCCCAAGGCTAAGCAGGAAATTTACATGTGCGATGCTTGTATGGCTCTCGTAGCAGATGGGTGAGTATTCACTAACCCTTCTTACTTATTATTTAATTTCAAATTAATATGCCATTTCTTAACTTTACATTCCTTTCGGTTTTATCTGGCAAAATAAAATTATCATTAAAGTGTTTTATAATAAAAACAAAACTAAAAAATTAATAGGTCTAGTTTCACAAAAAAACAGAAGTTTTTTAAGAATACGCTTTGAAAACTTAGGGTTGTTCTTCAGCCTGCGTTATAACTGCTTATCGGAAAGATGAGTGGCCAGTATACAGTGAGCTTGCATTAAGTTTGCAATAGTGGTGGAGGCAGGATGTTAAAGGGAGGGGGATGAATGGAGCCAGATGGGTTTACAACAACGGTACTAGGTTTTAAAGTAGGTTTAGATGAAAGAATTATCAGATTATCAGAAGGAAAATTATTAGATCAATATAAAACCACTGGTCATTTCTAAAAAAAACTGTGTGATCAACTCAGTGACCTGAGGTTGTTGATTTTTTAAGGGTTATTAAAGATGTCAAATTATTTTGGTTTTAAAAATAATTAAAACTATCTTTTTTAAAAAACATAGTTGTTTTTTGTACGAAGACTCATCCGTAAACATAATTTGTTTATTTTTTTCTTACCAAAATATACTACCCAGTAACTGATATCACAACTATTTATTGTTTACTTACATATATTAGAATTTTAGAGGTGCACCTCTTTATACATATATAGTTTAATGATCAAACCACAATAAGAAATGGGAAAACAAGACTAAGATCTTTCAACCGTAACAAGCGGTCTTCGTCAGAGTCAAAAACCCAACTGAACACTAGATGCAGAAAACATCTGGTGAGGAGTTGGGAAGAGTGGGAGGGAAGAGTGGTACTTTAAAAGGGTGAAAGCACAGGAAAGGACTAATGTCCAGAAAGGGATGTTTGGGGAAACAAAGGAGTACAGTAAGAAAAAGTAAAAAACTATCCGCTAGCTGTCAACCCTCTTTGAAGAGGCTTCTTTAGGTAGCCTAAAGAAAGGAAAGATTTCCTTTATGTGAAATCTTTTTATAGTTTATATATATATATATATATATATATAATCAATGATCAAACCACAATAAGAAAATGGGATATATTTTCCAATTGTGGTTTGGAACCACAATTGTGCTTTGATCAGTGATATATATATATATATATATATACCACAATTAAAAGAAACGGTCCAGCGGACTTTTTTACAATAAAATAAAAAACGAAGGAAACACACAGAAAGACACAGACATAACTCACATCGATATTTCGACAATCGTCGTCATCAGGAGGTGCGAAGAGCGAAGAGTGAAGAGTCCCGCAGGAAGACAGGGCGGTACTCAGAGTACCGCCCTGTCTTCCTGCGGGACTCTTCACTCTTCGCTCTTCGCACCTCCTGATGACGACGATTGTCGAAATATCGATGTGAGTTATGTCTGTGTCTTTCTGTGTGTTTCCTTCGTTTTTTATTTTATTGTATATATATATATAATATTCTCAAAAAACTGTTCTTGACCTCTTCTATTCTATTGTATTAGGTAGGTTTTGTTTTTGAGCTAGCCCTCAAAAACAAAACCTACCTAATATATATATATATATATATATATAAACTAAATTAAACAGAAAAAACACATATAAAAGAATTCACAAAAACTCAAGTTATATTTGATTGCCTCGACATCACTTGAGTCGTCACTTGTCTTTGGAGTGACACATATTTCTACCTGTACTGAAGCAATCGAAATATAGTTGTGATTTTTTGTGAATATTTGTATAAGTGTTCTTTCTGGAAATTTAGTTTACTTAGAGCGTGGAATCGTTTTAATGAATTGCTTATATATATATATATATATATATATATATTTATTTATTTACTCTTCTTTATATAATCTAGGAGGTGTCAGAGCTTATTTTTCTTCATTCTGATTCTTCCTACGACATTTTGTCTCATATACATATCTTAGGTGTTGCGTCTATCTATATCAGTCACCGCCCAGTATTCAGACCAGCAACACCTAAGATATGTATATGAGACAAAATGTCGTAGGAAGAATCAGAATGAAGAAAAATAAGCTTTGACACCTCCTAGATTATATATATATATTCCGAATAATACTGACGGAGGCCCAACTGGACTTATTAATGCTACAATTAACAGAAGACAAAACAGAACAAACCACTTACTGCAATTCAATTGATATTTCCAATAGCAGTTTGTAATTTGGAAATCAGAGAGAAAATGTAGCGAGTGATAGATATTATCAAACCACAGAATCAAAACTAAGTAATTTGACCTGCAAAATTTGTCACTCGGTTCTGATTGACAGCTTGATAAGATTTTTCTCTTCTCTTCAGAATTACTTCTATTGCAGACGATAAACTACAGGTTGAAATGTTGATTGCCGTAATTGTTCAGTGGTCACGACCTTTTGCTTACAATTATAGCATGTGTTGATTTTATGTGAGAGTCATAAAGGTTAGACTCGTGATTGCGACCTCAGTGATTGTTTGCAGTTGAAAAAACAATTAGTTGAGAAATAACTTAAACCACGTAAATAATAATAAACGTTATTAATAATTAATAACTCGTTAAATTAACAAACCACGTTAATAATAATAAATAATAAACATATTTTTTTGTTCAAGTTGACTCACCACATACCACTGCCAACTTTTCAAGAGTTGTTGAGAACTTAATACAAACTCTCTCTCCATTATTTTCAACAGCAAAAAATCATCGAAAACGCAAACACGCGTCTAACCTCACACATATTCAAAAACATTTCTTTTGTTAGCTTTGAATAAATAATTAAGTCATTCAATTATTTTGAATAAATAAGTCGCTAAGCTTCTTAACAACTTCAACAAGTGAATAATACAACCATCCTTTCACACACTGCTTTGAGTTGAAATTTTATCAGAAGTTATATTAGTAAATTATAATTTTTTTTACGTTTCCAGTTCAAGTACCCAAGTTACTAACACTTTTTTAGTGTCAAGAAGACGAAGCTAGATTATATTAAGTTTTTTAAGTATGCTTCACCACTTCTTATCAAGCAATTTTTTATCACCATCTGTTTCAACACTATTTTTATTCACACAGTTTTAGCACGCACTTCTTAAAAATGTAACTGTTACAGATTCAAATTCGCCTACGATGCCAACCTTCAAAGAGCAAAAAACATCACGGGAAAACTGGAAAATAAGCAGACATTAATTTACAGCATTAACTTTAAAATGAACCTCGCTCTCAAGATGAATCCCAAGACGAGCAAGATGGAATGCATCCAGCAGCTCGACTCTATAGTCAGTACAAGGAATCACAGCCGGCATGACATTCCGGCTAAAACACACTAACTCACTAACATACTTGGCTAACACTTCAAATCGTCACTTTCAATTGCACCCCTCTTCCACGGTAAAGGGTCAATCTATGGTCTAATGCAGTGTTTCCCAAACTTTTTCGATTGACCGCCCCCTTGGGTCCATAAACCTATAACTCAACACCCTGGAATAATAATCAGATTCCTAGACTAAATAACCAAATGAGTAAAATTTAATAATTAAATTAAAATAATTACTAACCAAATATTTATTTAGAATCCAATAGATGTACTGTTTCGTAGCATATTTATGCAAAAGAATTAATACACAATAAAAGAAACTTAGCTGAGAATATACTTTGAACATAGAAATGAATTATCAAAACAAAGAATTTTAAGAAACCGTTTCCTAGAAGTTTACATGTCGTATTTTCACTTAAATTTAGAAATTATATTGCATGAACATTTTCAATTTATGGAAATAGAAATCCTTTTTGCATTACCGCCCCCCGATATCAAAGCACCACCCCAGGGGGGCGGTACCGCCCACTTTGGGAAACACTGGTCTAATGGATAGCTTCCTCCTGGCTGGAACCCAAGTAAAAAGTTTAAATCGAAGGACGCATTTTTCCCGTTGAGCATTTCTGCTCATCATACCCGAAGAGGACGTAGAATCAATTTTATAAAAAAAAATTGGTTTTAAACGCATTTACCTCATCGCAAAAAAAGCCATTCTCAGAAATTATTTAAATTGATCATTATAAATCTGGAAATAATCTTTGCTAACATCTATTAATTGAAATAATAACTAGTAATACTAATAATTGTAAATTTAAGAATGGTAAATTTCACCAAAATAAATTAAATGAATAATCAGATACTGACAAGAACGTTTGGGCAGTTGTCACTATTAGCATGGGTAGCTTATATTTGATAAAAAAGTAAAACACTTTGATTTCTGTCTTAAAGAATTCGGTTCAAATTTAATATTTATTATCAACATTTTACTCTTATGTTTAATATCCAAATCATCAGAGCCCTTGAAGAGTTCGATTATCCTTAAAAGAGTTGTCTAAACTTTTGCGCTTGAAGTACAGTTTGTGGTCCGATCATACCTTACATAGTACATTAAAAATAAACCAAATAGACAAAACCACATCGAATTACAATCAAATAGACTGATTTCTATCAAATCGTAGAAAAAATATTTTCTTTGCAAAGTACTTGCTAAGAAAGTGTAAAATTGTTGCTGAGCCTGCTATACGGTCTCAGTGTTAAGATAAAGTTAAAAATATTAACTTTTGTATTTTTTTAAAATATTGTACTGTATATATAACTGTTCTTTTGGTTTTTGATATATCTTACCTACAAACATACAAGCACCAATTAGGTACTTGTTTAAATAATCCTGTTTTACTCGATTTAAGAGTACCTCAAAACCTGTATTTCTGTTCAAAACTCGATGTAGACAATTTGACTAGAACACAACACCTTCATTCTATACACTATATAGAAACTAAATGACTGTAAAATAGTTTATTTGTATCATACTTCTTAATGAATTCCACTCAGAATGTCACTGAGACAACAGAATGTCATTGACAACCCTACCTAGCTGTCATATGTATGCGTAATTTACATCGTTTTTATGATTAACAAAAAACTTACATGCCTTCAGATATTAATTACTATAAATTAACCGTTAACAAATTAATGTTCAATTAACTTTGTATGATAAATTAATAATTAACTAAAATTATTAATTTACCTTAAAAACAAAAATTTTAAGGCTGAAGATTATATAATGACTACTATTGCTTCCTTACTTTAATAGCATTCCACAAAATTAAACATATTAGGTACTGAATAAATTTAGTTATCTCTCTCCGTTGGTTTCTCAATTAGTATTTCAAATTATTTTTTTATTTTTTCTTTACCTATGTCTTCTTAGATTGATCTACTCTTAGTTTTTAAATGTTTTTAATGTTCAAAGGTTTAAAGGAGTCCATTGATTCTTTTGTTATACGTTCATGATTGTTTCTTGAATAGTTTTACGTCTATATAAACGTAAAAGTACCATACACGGAATAATCATAGACGTACATAACAACAAAACAACCTGCTTTATGAAGCAATTTCATAAATGTCTAAGAGACTTTGAACTTGAAAAAATTGATAACTAAAAAAATACAGTTCAAAAATTTCTCGGAAACACTGACTGACAATATAACCGACTTGACTAAACACATTCAGTCAGTTGGAGAAATATTAACGAGGAATAATGAGTTTATATTCTAAAAATATGACTCTATGCTACTAATGAGCTTATAATATTTGTAACCCTTCAACTTCCACAGCCAAGTGAATTCTCGTTACAGACCCTGAACCTCCACGCCAGCGAAGACATAGTGCCCTTTGACGCACGCCTGTATCCCATAACAGGCTACAGTTTCCTGGCTGATTACGTCGACAAGTGGATGCTGAGCCACTTCAATGGCACCGTCCGTCAGACCTTACAGACCCAGATGGACACGGCGGTCAGAAGATCACTACTCATCAGGGACGTCTGTTCCGAATTTCTAGCTTCTTAAATTACTTTAGAACCTCTATTAAATAATATACATCTTATTTTCACCAATTTCGAATTATTTTTTCTATAAACTGACGAAATAAAAAAAAAAGTATAACAACATGAACATAAATTTGATATTTCCCCAGTTATTTGATGTATTCATCAACAACTACAAACTGTCTATAAAAAAGAAGAAGGAATATACATTATTTTGTTAATTCTGTTTGAATTACAATTCCCTTTCTACTGTATAAATAGAGGTGTTAGCATATGTTCGGTCTGTCGAACCTATTGGAATATTGATAATTATAATTGCTAACAAGTGAGGTATGTTAACTGCAAATGTATAATTATGTGTTGCTAACCGATTTTAAACATACTGTAAATTAGCCTTTATTAGTAAATAACTGTAAGTAAAAGTTATAATAAGACGTTACATTTGTTTTTAAACGTCATATTTTATCTTGATATAATTATAATATATAATTCCTACCATCACTAAATGGGCTTTAATGATTTATCATAAGAGCCTTCCTTTACATGTAACCACTTAATGTATCAAAGAAAGGAATCGACTAGATAGGATTTCAAGAGAAATGAAGGTAAGGCTTTAAGGCATATGAAAATTTTAAACTTTCAAAAGAAAAAACAAGAACAGTGTCTGGTAATGCTTCAGACAGGGTGTTTCAGGGAAAAGACTACAGGTAGTCAACAGCAGGTGACTAAAGGCAGTTTATCACGACATTATATGGTATCTGATCTAAAGAAATAAAACCACGGATTCAAACTTTGCTTAAACATATAAACACGGCAGTAGTAAAGTTTGTTTGATACAACTGACTGGTTACCTTTTCTTTTAAAATGTTGAATCGTTCTGGGTCAATTTTAAAACTCATCATTTTACTGATGATATCTTCTAAGAATTCTTTCTGCTTGTCGTTGTATCCAGTTACCCCAAGCTGAAAATTAAAACTTTATATTATTTGATGAAAAAAATCAAGAAAAAAGCGTGAAAGTCAAAATACAAACTAATTTAAGCTTTCAGCCCATAGTATTTTTCAAGTTTATTTACTATTTGCTGTCTTATAGATGACATACAACTTTACTACAATGTATATAATAATAATAAAAATTATAATAAAATGAACAAATAAAGAAAGCACGCACTTATAACAGAAAAAACACCAAAAAAAGAGTATAATCCATATATAGGTTGCAGTGGTAGTCCCACAAGCCGAGCATTGGCCCTTGGTGATACCACACAATGAAGATTGATTCTACAGTGGGAGTCCTAAATTTGCCTAACTCAAGTGTATTTAGACTAGGGATCTTTAAAGAGTACCTGACATCGTACAGGCTCGGGACCGACGTACCTTCTCCGAGGGACGACGTGCTCACATTTATTCACCTCCCGCATGAATAAATAGAGGGCCAGGTGGGGATAGAACCCCGGTCCTTTCAATTCAGAGGCATGTACGTTAACCACTGAGCTAACCTGGTCCCTAATTCATATATAACTATACAATTAAAACGAGATTTACATAAGTTATACTAGAAGAATAGTTGTAACTTATATGTGGTTTATACAATACAGAAATACAAATAAGAATGATAACAATGCTATAAAAGACCAAATTACAAACATAATTATAATAACGAGTATAAGTTTGCTTGCAAATAACTTTAAAGATATATAGGATATCTAAATTATATATTTTATGAATTTACATAAATTTTAACAAAATCGTTAATTAAATTACGGTGAGCCGGTTGCTAATGACTATATTCAATACCTTATAAGCACCTTAGTCATATAGTCAGCGATGCCATGACTGAGAGAAGAAACTCCCGGACAGCAAGGGCAACTACCATACTCTCTAAACGTAAAAATAATGTTTACTCGACATATGGCCGCTATTTGTGTCTATTTTTCAAATGATATATCTTGAGACAGTATATAATATACCCAAGGAGTGAATTACTTTTTTGCCTCTCCGTTTACGGAAAATAACTATTGTATGTTATCATAGAGATCCGCTATTTGTCATAGAGAACTTATCTCAGCTTTAGTATTAAGGTAAATAAGCGACTGTAGTTCTAAAAAAAAACTTTATAAAAAGTTACAAATATTTCAACCATCCATATATTTGCACTCATAACGTACACTACATAAGACAATAGCGAATTTTATAACCCTTCCTACTGTTAACTTACACCTTTACTAATACTGCTTGCATAATTTCAGTCCTACTGACGACACTAGTGTAATCCTATTTGTCTCCTTTATCTTCGTTCAATCGACTTTTATAATTCTCAAATTTATGGAAAATATTTGAATTTCAGAAGTTTGAGAACTATAAAAGACTGAATAAAGGTAATGGAGACAAATAGGATTCTATCATTGTTAACCAGTAAGTGAAATCATAGCAGGTAGTATTAGTTAAAGTGTTAGTTAACATGAGAAAATTTATAAAGTTAGGTATTGTCTTATTTAGATTAGATGGCTGATGTTTACATAACTTTTTATAAAGTTTTTTTTTCCAAGAACTAAAGTTGTTTATTTACCTTTACCTTGAATAAGGAGTTGCTCAAGTGGATCAGTGCGACCATTACAATACCAATAGTCGCAATGGTGATATTGTAATGTCAATGCAATGTTAAAATATTGTGCGACCACAAATGTGCCATGTATAACACACATGCTCTACACCACAGTCAGGAGCCTTTTCATCAAACAACTTTTTTATAAACAAGGTTCCTAAGGGATAAGGGAGCCCTGGTGCACAAGAGCCTATCTGCAATAAAATCACAGCTTACTGGAATTTCAGGTAGGAAGTTCTTAGCCGTAAACTTTGCTGCTTCATCAACTTCATTTCCAATAATATCACATGTGCTTTCATTAAGTAAATTTTTTCAGACAAAACTTAAATCATCATAAACTTGTTATTCAATGCTTTATGCTAAATTGTTATTCCTTATTATGTCCAAGATTCTTCTTTCCGTTAGAAATTGTTGAGCCTTAGAAATGTCTCGTAACTCTGTTTGATTACTGCAGCTCTAATCCAAGCAAAGCACATCACCCCTTCACACTCTATATAAATCACAATACAGCCTACAATGCATTATGTATACACAATATACCACTGTTACTGCAGATCATCAAGCAAAGCATATCACATACACAAGTACACATTAGCACATATACCACATCTATCAAGCACTCTCATATAAATCACAATACAGCCTACAATGCATTATGTATACACAATATACCACTGTTACTGCAGATCTAATCCAAGCAAAGCACATCACCCCTTCACACTCTATATAAATCACAATACAGCCTACAATGCATTATGTATACACAATATACCACTGTTACTGCAGATCTAATCCAAGCAAAGCACATCACCCCTTCACACTCTATATAAATCATAATACAGCCTACAATGCATTATGTATACACAATATACCTACAATATATAAATGTATCAGCTCAAAAACGAAGAAAAGCAACACACAGAGACACACTTACAAACTCAAATTTTCGGATGATCCGTCTTTAGGAGAGAAGAGAATGGGCGACCAAGCACGCGGGGAACACAACAGCAGCAAACCGTCCTGACAACCGATTTTGCCGCCACGCGAGCCCGGTTCAGGAAGTAATGAAGTAGAGACGAACAGAAGAAAAAAATTTAAATTATGACAAGCAGTTCTGGTTGATTGAAGGTAAAATAAACAACAGGAAGATAAATGAAATTTGAAAAGGAATACCGTGAAAAATACTTAAAAGCAAGATAACAGAGTCGGTAAGGCGATGAAAAACAGTTGAAAATACAAGGATAAGATCAATTAAAAAATAAATATAATTAAAATAAATAAATAAAGAAATTTAAAAAAAAATAAAGGAAAAATAAAAAAAATAAAAAATAAATAAAAATTAAATAAAATAATATGAAATAAAAATTAATTTTAATTTTATTTTTTCTGTTCATCTCTACTTCATTACTTCCTGAACCGGCCACGAGTGGCGGCACAATCGATTGCCGGGACGGTTTCCTGCCGTTGTGTTTCCGGCGTGCTTGGTGGCCCATTCTCTTTTCTCCTGAAGACCGATCATCCAAAAATTTGAGTTTGTAAGTGTGTCTCTTTCTCTGAGCGTTGCTCTTCTTCGTTTTTGAGCTGATTTGCGTCCAGTTTGGACCGTTTTTTTTCGAATTTTGATTGAAATATATATATATATATATATATATATATACTAGTTCAAAATCGAAGAAGAGTAACACACAGAGTAAAGAAACACTTTACAAACTCAAATTATCGGGCACTTAAAGAAGTGTGTTTCTTTAGTCGACGTGTTACTCTTCTTCAATTTTGAACTCCTATTGTGTTCATTTTGGATCATCTTTCCGTTTATTAGTGAATATATATATAAAGATTTCACATAAACACGTGAAATAACAATCAATGATCAAACCACAATATGAAATGGGAAATCAAGACTAAGATTTTTCAACCATAACAAGCGGTGTTTGTCAGAGTCAAAAACCCAACTGAAACACTAGATGCAGACAGGAACAAGTGAGGAGTTTTCACTAGAAATTATAGGGGGTATAGGCGGTTTATTATAATTAAAAAAAAAACTTAAATAACAGTCCTTTATATAAAGGACTCTACAAATGTCCTTTATGAAAATAAAAATCTCTTTTCTGTTGGTAATTCCTTAAGCAGCACAAGAAGAAATATAGACTTTTTTTATTATATATTCGATAAAAATCAGTTCGACTTACCATCATGCCTGACTTTGTGTTGGTAAGATCACACTTGAGTCCAGCCAAGTAAGCTGAATATGCGTACTCACTTAGGTAATCCTTAAAGAGGGTGACGTACATGTGAGTCATACTGCAGCACATGGGGTCTACATAGGCGTAGGGGCTGCAACATAACCGTCAATCAACACTGACAATTTTCAGAAACGCAAGGGTGCATATTAAAGAGTTACCCTATCCTAGTTTTAGTTAATTTAAAATAACTTAATTACTCTAAGAACAGTTTTGACTAAATGACTGCTAATTAAAATAATAATTTTTTTCTAAATCCTTAAAAATTCTTTGCATTAAACTTATGAAAATTCAGTTTATCTAAAAATTCTTTTAAACATCATGGTACTCTTAATCATAGTCTTAAACATAGATGGTTTATATTTTAACAACATACAGATTTCAGTTTTATAATTTATATTCCTGAGCTTATTCCACATACTGACCTATGTGTAAGGAACTATTTCTCTAAATGTTATGGGAACTATTTCATTATTCAAGTCCTAACAGTATTTGACTTACAGTTAGAAAAGTGAAAGAAAATTCAAACATACATCCAGTTGAATTCGTGCAATGAACAACTTTCTGAGAGGTTATACATTAAAGAAAACATAAAAAAGAAAGAAAAACTAATATCTTTGCCAATTTTTGTTTGTTCCAGTAAACTGTGGACCAAAGAAAACTAATTTACACCCGCCGTATGTTCCCAGGATCTCTATATATTATAGAGATATAATATGATGTAATATTATATCTCTAAAAATAAAACTGAAAAAAAAATTAAATTCAAAGTAAAATATAAATCAACATGCTTATTTGAACATTTGATTAATATACCTACGTTTAAATATTCAGATTGGGAAAAAAACAGTTAAAAATTAGGTTTTTTAACTGTTATTTAATTTAACTGTAAATGAATTTTATTTAATATTCATTTCTGTTTTACTGTTCTCATCGGACTAGTCTAATCACAATTTCTTATATCCTCTTCTTTTTCAACAAATTAAATGAATATTGTCGATTGAAATACATTCCATAAAAACTACCAAGCTACAAAATCGTTCACTTTCTGTGAAAAAGAATACTAAAGTGTTCATACAAGTAAAAAAAATTATTATTGTAAAATTTAATCTCATTCAAGCTGCTACAATATCACTCATGACAATAAAATAAAAACGAATACAATTGTACAATAAAATAAATATCCTTTTATTATTCTAAAGAAAGAAATGTAGAGCAAGGGTATAGATGAATTTAATTTTTAACAATTGCTAGTAGTTCCATTTTATAATATAAAAAATAAAAATTATTAAGTACCATTTCAAGAAAAGTTGCCCTAACAAATTAAATCTGGTGGTCGAAATAAGTTAGTCCAAGTAATAACGTGAACAATTAAGGCCATCTTAAAACCGTAAGTACAGTTTATATATACATTTTCGCTATGATCACTCGTTTGACTTTTAAAACATCATAAATCATCACTCTGACACTCACACTCAGATATCACCACGAAAATAACAAAAATTAGTACCCAGGAACTTCAAACACAAAATTCTGTCAAGGCTATAAATTCACTTCTTTTTATAACGTTTTAACAAACGAAAATGAACTAGCTTATCTCGTAAATATTCTTCTTCACTCAACCTGTTTCGGATCTTGTCCATCTTCCAGAAGAAAATTTAAGGACTGTTTCAATTTTTGAAACCAATTCCAAGATATGAAACCGATCGAGGAAGAAAATTTACGAAGAAAAAAAAATACAATTTTTCTTTAATTGCTAGTTGCAACCACTGTGCTACTAAAAATAATAATACAGAAGGTTTCAAAGGTTTTGAGCTCGTAAAAATAATACTATTATGATGTCCTATTTTTCAGCTATAGTAAAGTAGAAAATAATTACATCCACAAAAAAAAAATAGATTGCAACAACAAATTACCTGATTATACTAAAATTAAAATTCGATTTTGGCACCAGAAATTCATCATCCTGTTTATACCAGACTCTACAAAGTGGTGTTTCCATAATGATGACAGGATACTGGGAACTCTGGAAACGCAATGAAACTTTTAGCTACAGCATTTATATGAAATACCCTCGACAGTTAAACATATGGGTAGATGTTGCGAAGGGTGAGCCGAAATGAGCGGAATTTTATATAACACTGGCTTAATCATAAATATAAACTAGAAAAAATGTACTTAAACACTAATGTGTTTCATTTATTTATTGAATATATATTTTTAGATAAAACTTTGCAGTTCACATCAACGCTTCAGAATTGGGACATTCAAGCAATGTTTTGAAGAATTCTTTGAACTCATCACGAGTTAGGGAATACTGATGTATATTTTATCTTAATGATATCCCCAAAAGAAACAAGAAGATATGTAATTACAAATTAGGATTGCTAAGACATATAAAAAGCCGTTTGCTGTCATCAACTATCAAGGTTTTCATAAGAACTGTTCTGACTATACGTGTCAGAACCATTGACTTTGACGAAATCAACTAAGACCAAAACTATTAGGTTTTGATAGAAAAAGTTAAAAAGTTTATGGCCTTGGATAATAGAACAAAGAATGGAAAAGAAGACATGACAACGAACTTGCCACTTACACAATGAACTGGATATGGCGCAGTTTAGGCAAATAAAAACCTTAGATGGACCATTATGACTGGATAAAACTCAAATTAAAAAAACCTTGTTACCATATAATTGGTAAAAGAAACATGGTAAAACTGAAGCTGGATAGCATAAGATGTTATAAGAAGCGAATGTAGGAAAGAGCGAAGCGCACACTATTCCACCTGCATGTTGTGATTCAGAGAACACGAGACACGCAGATATGTCTGCTTGAACGAGAGCTATAATTTATACCTCGTATTAGGACTATAAAGTACACTAATGTATTAAAAATATATCCAGTTCACACGAGACAGTCTTAACTGATCAGTAACTTGGAGATCCTATCACCCTATATTTGTAACCTTGAAAACTTCAGATATTAGCAATTATAGAAAAAGTATCCACATAAATAACTGCCACTAAATAAAAAAAACCACATATTGACTGATTGTACATATAATGAATTTCACCATAATTTACTGCCCAGCATCAGATTTAAAATAACAAAAATAAATGTTAACAATCTATCAGGGTAATTATTCTTATATTGTCAATCGTAAATGTACATATGGTATAATATAAAAGGAATACATTATTAGTAAGTACATATACAAAAGGGATATGAGTATAATAGCTGTCTTCTACATCGCTCTGGAACATGAAGTAATAATAATCTGTACGCAACAGATAACACAACACAATCAAGAAATCATGCTTCGATTCCAATAGGAGATTCCGTATTTTTTTAACTAGAAAATATACATCGTTGTGAGAGGACATTTTACAGATAAGATATATTTTTTCAATTATATATAGGCGTTTTATTAATTAAAACAGGATTAATTCCATGTCACCCTTAATTAATTATACACACAATCTTTGCAATCTTTATAGTCTTAGATGATCATGTGAGATGCAATGGTTATTGACTGAACCAAGAACCGGTATGAATCAATTATCATTCGGGGAACAAAGAAAAAACTGCGCGATAACAGGTACTCCTTGAACTTCACTACTAGAAATGAGCTGAGTGAAGGAAAATTAACAACTCCCTATCAGTATAACTAATTTAGTGGGACACGAACATAATTATGCATTAATTAAGGTGTCACTTAGACACCAACAAGTTAAACTAATTGCAAACAAATATATGCGATTAAAAACATATGAATACTTACACTTTCATCTCTCGGCAAAATATCGAAATTTTTCGGTATAAACTCGTTTTTATCAGGAAGTCGCAATGAAGAATTCGAAGACTCATCTCCGAACATCTTAAAAAAATTTCATTTTCATTAGATGAATAAAATATTTATCGGTTATAAAAAAGAAAATCAATTTAAAAATTATATATTTAAACCGTAGCCATTCCTTACCACGAGGAGTTCTTTTGGGATTTTCTCTCGCTTGAATTCCGTTCCATACCACTTTTCCTTTTCATTTGAAATTTCTTTGTACCTTTTTGCACTAGTTGCAATCCTAAAATTTAAAGTAATACATAATCACAATGATACATAGATCAAATCTTAATGTCATACAAAATTATTCAGTTACTTACCACATCTGATGAGGATGAAGGAAGGAGAAGACTTCCTCAATTAATTCAGGTTTCCAATCAGTAAGGCTATAATTAGCGCAAAGAACATCCTCCATTGGGAAATTCTGAAAGAGCAGAAAGATTGCTTTACGGGCAGGACAGACAAATGTCAAGTAGGTGAACATTCTTATTCTTCGAAGACACATTGGCCTTCTACAATTCATTAAAACCAGGGTGGCGTTCCAGATAAGATAGAACCACCATTACATGCAACAATAATACTATCACAACCTAATTTCTCAATATTCTTCAAATTATTAAATACTAAATCCAGAATGTTTGAGGTGATTTATTTATCAATTTATTGTTATTTTTATTAGTAATAATAATTCATCAACCTTGAAGAACTACAGTTATAAAAAAGTTAAAACAACAGAACTATTTGTGATTGCTGCAAGATAATAGCAATAAATTTTCATCTAAGCGGGTTGACAGCTAGCGGACATTTTTTTACTTTTTCTTACTGTACTCCTTAGTTTACCTAAACATCTCTCCCTGAACTGTTGTCCTTTCTTGCACTCTACACCCTTTAAAATACCTCCTCTTCCCTCCCACTCCTCTCGACCCCTTGCCATTATGTTTTTACATCTTGTGTTTTAGTTGGGTTTGGATTCTGACGAAGACCGCTTGTTACGGTTGAAAGATCTTAGTCTTTTTTTCCCATTTCTTATAGTGGTGTGAACATTCATTGTTATTATATATATATATCTTATAT
The DNA here is from genome assembly GCA_026182355.1 of Hermatobates lingyangjiaoensis. NCBI lineage: Eukaryota > Metazoa > Arthropoda > Insecta > Hemiptera > Hermatobatidae > Hermatobates > Hermatobates lingyangjiaoensis. The sequence goes on from JAPFBL010000251.1 coordinate 1,323,733, forward strand.
CAGGGCTTCTTAACTCGGTCTCGACGTACTGAAAGCGCAATATCTGATTTTGGTACTGATACTGATATATTATATATATGTGAAATGAATGGGTACGTATTCTTTAATCCTTATTTTATTTACAGTTGTAAAATAGTGCGATATTACATCTGCATCTCCTTCATTATAGTGGGTCGTTTAAATTTCTAGCTTGAATCGTATATAAAAAGTTTAGAAGCTCTTCTTATATAACACTATTTTTTTTATCTAGGTTTGGTCTAGCTTCAATAATACAACACCATTAAGCCAACGTTTCGTCTATATTCATAGACATCTCCAGAGCTACATCAATACAGAATATAATTACAATAACATGAAAATTAATTATATTACATTATTTAATTAACATACATAATTACCTTGGCATTTTTCTATTGTAAGGAAGTTACTACTTTCCCTAGTTCGTAAGTAGTTACTTCCTTACAATAGAAAAATACCAAGGTAATTATGTATATTAGTTAAATAATGTAATATAATTACTTTTCATGTTGTAATTAAATTTTGTATTGATCTAGCCCAATGTGGCTACTATGATGTCTACGAATGTGGACGAAACGTCAGCTTAAAGGTGTTGTATTATTGAAGCTAGACCAAACCTCGATAAAAAAAAATAGTGTTAAATATATGTGGTCCAGATAAGGAAAACATTCAATTATATCTTATATATATATATATTCAAATACATATAAAAATATAAATATAAACATAATTCAAATATGTAGATTGTTATATATATTAATTGCAATCAATAACATTTCAAATAGCAGAGCCAGACAATGGAGCCAATATTTCATGAAAGTGGTTCCGCTTCTAAAAACCTTATTCTAATTTTTTTACTATAAATTCTACAAATGAACAGAAAAGAAATTTAGTTACTTTTAAGAACTTAAAAACACATCAAATAAGGCAAAACTGTATTCAAAAATAGTCTTTGGTTAAAGCAATATAGTTCAATATACACTAAACCAAACTGACTGGGATTTTATTGGAAACAGCTGTGACGTATTCAATTGGTGAACTTTTATCTTTGAAACGGAAGTGAATCTCAGACAGATCTCGACATTCTTCAAATATCCACTTCTGAGGACCTTCCTTTTTGATTATATTGATGTACTGAAACAAGAAAATACAACTAAAACCTTGCAAATGTAATAACAGTTGAGCATCATCAAAATATATAAAAACAACCTGAAAGGATTTCTTTTCACTCAAAAAGTATAGTTACTCCTTTCGCATAGTGGAATCTGTCACTATGTGTTAGAACTCATACTAGGAAAGTAAAAAAAAAATGTAATATAAAGTAAATGGTAAATGTTATGTTTACAATTGAAGTATGAACGTTGCTATGCAAAAATATCTTTATCGAGGAGATAATTTCTTTTATTTTTCATAAAAATACTTCATCCTCATTTATTTGGCGAAAAGTTTCATTGTTTCAAGTACCGTAAATATACTGTAACTTTAGTTGTGAGTTATTAAAGTGACATTTTACAGTTGACTCACGGATGGATAACACTATAACCTGCGGAGTTACAACACGGCCTTTTTGTAAAACGGCATTTTATTAAATGTTCAATGTTACTTGAAGACATTGCTTACATCTAACAAATATTAGTAATTCAGACTGTGACAGGGCTTTGTATAAAATATTTGTGCATTATTTTTTTGAAAATAAATACAACAGTTTTTTTAATTTGAAATGTATGTTTCTAGAATATTCAATTTTTGTAATTACCCTTATCGGTACATTTTTAACTTAGTAACCAGATAGTACTTTTGCTCATTTATGTCAAATGGATAGGTAATAACTTAAGGTTCTTTTATTTGGAAATTTTTGATAAATGGATAGGTAATAATTCTAGGTTCTTTTTTTGGAAATTTTTTAAAAAAAAAACCTGTACATATCTGCGCATATACGGCCTTAACTTATAGAAGTATTAAGGCTTTTCGGGGAAGGGGTATGACACTACAAGTAACGTAGACTCCATGGCGTGACTGAGATTCTATAAGTCTCTTATTTGTAGGGTAACACAACTCTGCATTACAACATTTACAACATCTGCTCGACATTACAACATTTTCAAAGAGTATCATTTTTATTGGGGGCCAGACTAGCTCAGTTGCTACGTGCTCACCTCTGAAACTGATAGGACACGGTTCAATTCTTCACTTGGCATCGATTTATTCACGGATAGGTGAATAAATCTGAGCACGTCGTCTTCGGAGAATTGACGTTTAAAAAACGTCGGTACCCGACCTGTACGATGTCAGGTACTCATAAAGATCCCTACTCTAAATAATTTGATTAGGCAAAATTTTAGGACTCACTGTAGAATCAATCTTCATTGTGTGTATCACAAAGGGCCAATGCTTGGCCTACGTGTTCTTGTGGGAACTGCCACTGCAACCTAACCTAACTAATCATTCTTATAATCATATTCCTTCAAAAAAGCTTGCTTTTTTTAAATTATCAAAGACCATCAAACTTTTTGTGTTTCTTAATTTAATTCAAAATTGCAAATTAATCCCACAAAAATAAATGACAATCAAATAACCTCCTTTAAATATAATTATGGATCAATTATTAACAAAAAAATTGCCACTCAACTATAATCCTTATTAAAAAGTTAACTGCAATAAAATCGCATCTTTAATAGGTAATTAAGACAGTTCCCATATAGTAATATTAGTGTAGCCTGAGATACTTTAGTGAATATTAAAGAGGACCGTCATGTAATATTTTCACAACTAACACCTGCCTGCCAAATTTTGGAAGAATGGACATTCACTCAAACAAATCAGCATTACACAGGAGAATTAGATTTTGATTAACAAATATCATGAGACAGCTATTTTTTTCAAATTCAGTGAATGCGTTTATATCGAAAAATAATGTAACTTCCAGGTATTACAACTAAATATTACATTATATTTAAATTTCATACACTAAATATATAACATAAATATACTACTAAAGAATATTATCTATCATAATTCGTAAAAAAAATACAAATTAGAGCCGTCTACATCGTACGCTTTCAACGAACTTACCACGTCCTAACGCATAATTTTTTTCCAAAAACTAAGGTAGCTTTTTTGTATATTTTCCTTTCGATGTCTTCTTTTTGAAGTGTATCAACTTTTATTTATATTTGTTATATTTGTTGATATATAACAATATCAACATCTAAACCACAGTAAGAAGTAATACATAATTAAACCACAGTATAACAGAAGGAAAGAATAATCCAGTTCTTTATTTCAACATAACCAGTTACAACATTCTATGAATTGGGAACATACCAAAGCAATGATTTGCCCAAAGATCATTAATAAATGCAACTTTATAGAATCGGTATTAATTAAACAGAATTATCATTGTTTGATTAATATCAGTCCTGGAATGTTAAAATCCGATATGTTGTTTGTTGATAAGTGCTACAGATCTCCTACGGTTCCCCTTGTCAAACGGTCCTGAAATATTCCACTCCTTTCTCTCCTCCTATCCCTTCCCACTTTTTGTTATAGTCCTTAGACAACAAGCTACTTCAATGTTCCATTTTTCCAATTTGTGGTGATTTCTTTGATTTTAGAATCACGTGTTTCTTGCTACATATCCGCAATATGTATATGAACGTCTAAACCACAGTTAGAAATTCCGAAAAGGGTTTATGATCTTTCGACCAAATGACTGTTTCTCGTCACAGTCACAAGATTAACTCATCATATGACTCTCGCAAGGCCCAGTAGTTGGTCATAAATATCTGAGTCTCAATTCTGATTTTTTTCACTACGATTTAGTCCTCGATATTTATTTTACGCTAATTGAAATATTTTTACATGTACTAGACCTTCGATTAAAAGAATTTCTGAAAAAAACTATTAAATATGAAGCAACCCAAGTATAAATGCTTAATCTTTAAGTATATTTTCATACGGATTCTTTTAAATATATACTTATAAGGCTTAGTATATACTATCATCCACAACCTAGCACTAGAAACACTTTTTGAATTGAGCTCCAAAGCTCCACTGCCTCAGGCTAAAAGTTGAGGCCATATTGTTGCGACAAAGGAATAACAGCAAAACAGAATCATCATTTCTTTTAAACGTACCCTGAGACTCTTTTCAAACAAAATGAATTAACATGATAAATGTTCATGTATTTTACAGTTTCAGATTATATTGTGAGCCATGATATATAGATATCATAGGTAAGGTCCTCTACTCTTAATAAATAACTAAATAAGATGTAACAATCATACATCATATTCCTATGTTTGAGCTGGTACAGAGCTCTCTATATACCGAAAAAACATACCTGAAAAAGAGACTGAATAATCTTGTCAATGTTTTTGATTCCAGTTTCAGTGAGATCAACGTGAATGAGAAGAAAACTGAAGCCTCGATGTTCTGAATGGTTGCCACAAACCAAATTGTTGCACCAACCAGCTTGTTTGAGGAAGGAGAGCAGACTGCCTGGGCCTTCGTGGCCTATAAGGTGACTCACGTAGCGAATAGGCTGAAATAACATCACTGTTTAGTAAACAAGTAATTTAGATGAAATGGACAGACTTAACAATATAAAGTCGAAACATCATTATTAATAAGAGGACAATCGAACCAGTCAGAGTGTTAGAAACCTTGATAGGTTTAAGCTGTCACAGTGAGCTCAAAGATAGCTCTAAATTACCACTCTCATCCAAATGGGTTGGCGGCTAAGTTCAAAGTACACCTACATAACAAGGCTACCGGAATATAGCAAAAAACCATGGTTTTCAAAAACTGATTACTTAACTAGAGTTGACTCAACGCTGTCAGCTTTAAATATAATCACGAACCCAAAAATGCCTTTTGCTTATTGAAGGTTACTTCTGAGGCAAATATTTTTTTATCTGGCTAGTTTAAAATGGAGGAAAGGAGCATACTTTTGGTATTGCATGCAGTTACATCTGAGTACAACTTGAGACGTCCAGGGACATTATTATTCTAGATAAGAAAGTAATAAGAACATTATATAGTAAGAAGGTACATGGAGGACGGTTTTACAAAGAACATTAAGACCCATGTACTTTATGACTCATAGGCTAGTTACTTTACCTAACCTAACATCGGATATAATCGGTAATTGATAAATGTTTTCAACATATGAAGGGGTAATTTTCAAGCATAAGGGACAATCAATAATCAAGAATGAAATAACAGAGTAGTAATAAGTTATTATTTAGTATTAAATAATTATCGTCAAAAACTTTTCAATATACAAATACTTTAAATATAAATTCAGGACTTTATCTTGACATTACGAGGACAAATGTTCAATAAAAAGTCTTTCCTTCGTACAAACTGATTTGTTACTTTTGTGTCGCACGTTCAATAAATTTTCACATATTGAAGATTCCCAAGATAATTTCAACTAATCACTGATATTACAAGTGAAGGTAAAATCTGCACTTAAAAAAACAATATCAAGCAACAATATGAAATTTTGCAGGATAAAATTAAAAATATAAAGGATAAAAGACGAAAAGAATAAAAATAAATAAAAAAGAACATCCTCTTCCAGTGGTAAATGCCACATCCAAAGCATTATATACAGGTAAACCTCCTATAACACAGTAGTTAGGTTCCTAGAAAATACCGTGTTGTATGAGACCCAGACTTAGTACAAAAAGGGGCGTTAGGTTCCAAAAACTTATTAAAAACAACAAGTTTTTTCTTTTTAATTCTAAACTAACAATTTAGTTTTTATTGAAAATATAAATGTATATATGACACAAAGCAAGAAAAAAATTATTTTAATCTAACGCAACTCTAATTTAATGGATTTCTTCGTCGTCACTGCTCAGTATAATCAACCGGGAACTTTTTTTCGGTGGAATGACGTCACCCTCATTTTCAGGACTTTTTTTGCTTCATTTAAAGTTTTTGTATCTTCTCATCTTTTTTTAAAAAAAAAAGCTGTTAAAATGACTCTGCTTGTTGGTTCGTACCAGGTCATTGTGAATTTCTCGGCATGGCATGGCATGGAGCTAGACAGTTTTGCGGATGTCGGAGATCCTGTAACAACTCCACTTCTTATTTCTTTCTCATTTTTCTTGATAGTCCGGATTGTTGCTTTATTCAAATTAAGGCTTTTTCCAATGTGAGATGCTTTTTCTTCTTTCAAAAGATGATTCAAGATTTATATCTTTACTTCTAAAGAAATAAATTTCCTCTTAAACGTTGCTTTTTTTACCTTTCTCTGACATGGCTTTCTCTTAATGTCTTAAAAAGAAAAAAAATTGTTCTTTACAACACGGTGGCTCGACGGAGACTGCCGACTAGCAGCGTGAGACTTTTATCAGACCACGGAAATGAAAGTAAATATTCCCACAAGACTGTATCTTTAGGACAGCAAGCCTCGCTGCGGCTGTACAAGTACAATGTTGTACAAAGGGTTTTGCAGTTTTCCAATCGTATTATAGCGAAACAGTGCATTAGGAGGATTCCCACAATTTACGAATGGTGTTATAGCGAAAACGTGTTGTGAAATGTTGTGTTGTATGAGGGCTACCTGTATTTGAATGGGCCGTTTTAATTCAAATACATTTATAACTAATGTTTATTATCAAAATAGTTTTTTGACAGCACCGAAACCAGATCAAATCCCCTCAAAGAAACACATGTTCGGGTGATGACAAATTTATAAACAAAGAGACAAATTTATCATTGAGCGGTAGCAAAAGCCTTAAGTAAGACTGAAGAGTTAGGAGGAATGGCACTCACCGAAGACCTGTAATCACTTTTATAGTCTGGTATTGGAAAGAGTATAGAGAGATCTCGAATGTCTTTCACTGACGTCACATAGTTCTTGACTCCAACTTGCTCGGCGATGAAAGGGTGATCGGGCCAGGTGGGTATTTCCACATGTTTGTCCTCAACGTCGCCAAACATCTGACAAACCAGATCTTCTAGCTCGTCAAGGTTCTCTGAAAAAAGAATCAATTATATTGGGAAGTAGGAATATATATTATTCAAATCCAAGGATCTAAAAACAAGTAGAAAATATATTATAATCGGACAAGTACATAATACAAACTTTATCTACAACAACATAAAAAATCCTTGCAGCAAATTGAACTTTGCAATTATGGAATAAATGACACAACTTATTATAAAAATATCAAAGTACAAAGCAATATTATATTTTTAAAAAGAAATCTACCGCAATGGAATCCTCGTGTTACATATACGACGGATATTCAAAAATTAAAGAGAGAAAATAAAGTGCAAATGTAACAGTTTGCAGGAAGGATACTATACCTCTGTGATTTCGGCTAACATCACTGAGACGAGACTAAATTGGGATGAGCTGAGAACTAAAGAGGAATAAAAACTGTTTTGTTTATAACCTAAATTTTATATTTAACGATCCGGGGCATCCCGTTTTTGCAGAATGGTGAAAGTTTTGTCAACTATAGAAATTTTTATTAATGGATAGACCAATTCAAAAGAGTCTAACGTCGGTGACTGACAAGTAACCTCTGGTCAGCTAGTTCTGAAGGGCCAACTCTTCTTAAAATACCAAATTGATAGCATTATTCCTACAGACTCATATGTTTGCCTTAAAATCAGTTTCAGAAAGTGTTGGGCCAGTTATAACATTATCTGAATCAAGCTCAATCACTTTAGACCAAGAGAAATCCAAAAATACTAACACAGAAATACTAAGAAGCAAGACTGAAAGGGTATACCGACTTGAAAGAACACTATGAAAGGGAAAATGATTCATATCTAAATAAGATTTTGACGTATAATGAAATTTGGATTCACAATTTGGAATGACCGTCCAACAGACAAAGAAAAACTTGGTCTCACTCACTTCAATTCCTGCGTTAGATAAAGTTTCCCCTTGCGACTTAGTTAACGTCAATTCAAAATAGACTCTGAAAGGACTTTGCAATCGCTTCAACTGAAATAAATAGTGGCTCAGAATCAAAGGTATGCGTGGTATACACACAGACTCCCCAATACCACACCCAGTTATGATGTTCACCTCTATGGCACATCTGTACAGAGCACGAACTTAGAGTCGTGTCCCATTGCACAGTTTTGGGGCACTGACGTGTCGTAACTTGAAGTTTGTTACTGTTACTAAATTGCAGCATAATTGGTGCTCCTACTTTAATTTTTTTACTCATGAGAAGGCAGTCCAGGAGAGACATTCATAGTCGAGAAATTCAGTTTGATAATGAACTGTTTCATCATCACTAATCACTCTCTTTACTGACTTGTAAGTTCTTTCCTCGGCTTGATATACTATAGCGTAAGAACTTTTTGTTGATTTTTTCTGCCTGTTCATATTAAGGGCTGAGAATTGCTCGTTCACAAAATTATTTATTCTTAATAGATAGTACACTTGCTACCCTAGCCCCAATTTTGGGAATATAGTGATAATTTTCTTTTATTTAACACTATTCAGGTAATAAATAATATATATTCCAAAAATGGGTGAACAAAATAAAGAAACTCACGAACCTTATATATTGAGATTATTTCACCTTCCAAAAGTAGTATCCACAAAAAATTATATTTAGTTTTTTTAAAAAAAAAACTGTGAAATTAGACTATAATTTGAATTAATAGTACCCAGACTCGAGATACCTTTTCCGAGAACAGCAAGACTCATAATATTCGCGGAATACCACTTAGAGTGGAACTCAAGCAAAGCGTCTCTCACATTGACTCCATGTAGTTTAGGCCTGGTATGCAGGGTCATCAAGTTCCCTAAAATCATTAAAACAACCATTTACAGATAAATCTTAACAAATAACAAAAACTATATCCGATATCTTACCAGTGCCAAATTTACTAAAGGGATGCCCAGGTTTGGAACTAGATTTTAGAAGACAATTAAGTCTCCAAGTATCCAACTGAATGTTCTTTTCATGTTCAGAGTTAACGGCACCCACTTCTCTCTCGGTTGCACTTTCAGTGAACAATGGTTTCTTGAAGAACTGAGAAAACCTAAAAGAAAACACATAATGGCTTAAGTATAATGACCTGTTATACCAGCCATAAATTGTCTCAACTGAATTTTAAATAATAACAGTAATTATAATAAGACAAAACTACAAATAGATAACAATGAACTGACTCATGCACATTGTAATGGTTTAAAGATTTACATTTAGGTGATACGGTTTACTGGCGTGTGACTTTTTCTCTTAACTCAAGGTTTACAGGCTTTGTTTATGGAAAAAAATCCTCCTAAATTTCTTAAGGGAGGAAAAAATGAAATTTCTTAAGATGTTTGAATTTATTTTAAACAAAGTTTCAAATAAATAAGCGTTACAATACGTAAATTGGTTTATGCGTTTGCATACATTGTAACGTTTTGAAAGTATATTTGTTACTGACGAAATCCATAATTCATAACCAATGTTGAATTATATTTACAAATAATAAATGCACATAAATTTAATCATATATTAATCCTTATTAATATTATTAATAATATATTATTAATATCTATTTAATCCTCAAACATTTATAATCTAAAACAAACAAGAATGCTTACAAATCATTTTTCAAAATCTTTTTCTTTACATTTTTACTTTACTGTAACCAAAAGTATAGTAATCCTAAAAAATCGATCTCGAAATTTTGACGGAATTATATGTTTTGAGGTCCCAGAAGTCGTGTTATGATGTTTTCTCGATGATGTCTGTGTGTGTGTGTGTGTGTGTGTGTGTGTGAGTGAGTGAGTGAGTGTGTGTGGTGGGTGAGTGTGTTAACATTGCTTGTTACCACGCTACGGTCCAGAATTCTTGATGGATCAAGTTGATATTTTACACAAAAATAGACCCCATAGTGTAGATAATCCCTATTCTTTGGGAAGAATTATGCATGACGGGAAAGTAACTGTTTTTGGCAAAAACCTGTTTTTAGAAAAAATTTTTCTCCTAAACTGCTAACTCTAGAGTTTTGAAATTTGGGTATTATCTTTGTAGTTACAAATGGAATAAACGAAAAATATATTCAGAATTTTAAAACAAAGGGAAATATTTTTTATTCAATAAAATGTAAACATTTTGATTTATAATTCAATCTCAAACCTGGTGGGCCATACAAGCCATACTGTTTGACGGATCAAAATGAAACTATGCCTACAAATAGAACATTATCTGGAGAATGAGTCAAGATATTTTTTTTTAAAATTACGTACGTTAAAATACGATTTCTGTTTTCAGAAAATGTTTTTTTGACGCTGAACGGCTCATTAAAAAATCATGAAAATTTGTCCAAAAATGGAACACAAAATTAGCAATTCATAAAAAAAATTCATGAAATTTCAATTACGGCAAAGAGCAATGAAGCTATAAAAGCTGTTTGTTTATCCTAAACTAAGGGATCACCTTCATAATTTGTCGATTTTTTTTTACATTTTTTTACATTGTTTATATTGACAGAATTTTTTCAGGGAATTCACCGATATAATATAATGTTTAGAGGTATAATGAAAATTTATAAATGATTTAACGACTTATATGTGATATCAGAAGAATAAAATTTGTATATGTAAAAAGTCAACATCAATAGAGCATATGAAACATATAATCTCTGATCTTTTTTCATAGTATGGTGGGTTTGTCTAACAAATTGTTCTAATCAATCTATATGTTCCACAATTCTACAAAGCTTAATATCAGATGCTGATTTTCTTAAGCTTATGAATAACATTATTATTGGGTAATATTGAAATTTTTGGAATGAACTTTTACGTCCTATAGAAGGGTTTCTATGTTTTTGTCTAATTTCCAGTTTTTTCACTATTCTAGTCTAATAGTTTATACCACATTATTTTTAAAAATTTCAAGCTTCCAGCTTTTAAATTTAAAATTATACAGAAAAGTCGGCTTTCAACTTGATTTAAGAATGCAAAGGTGGCTAATTACCAATATATTTTTCTCAATATACATTTACATCAAAGTTATAACAGAGTAGACTACGTGGGAAAATATAACTGTCCCTCAGAGTAAATTGGTTTTTTATGATTTTTGACAAAGGGAAAGAAAAGTGAGTTTTTAAAAAACTCTAGCATACCATGAAATTCCCAGTATAATAATTTGATAAAAGATCAAAAATGTAGAACATTATTCAGAATTAAAAAAAAAATTCTTTTAAAAATAATAAATGAAATTATCCTACATCTTAAATTAAAAATGATCTGAAAAAGACATTGTTTCTTACAGGTTTTTGACATTTCAGACAAAAAATTGGTAATGTTTTTAAAATACTAAAAATATTTTCAAGTTCTAAATGGGAAAATTTGTCTTAAGTATTAAATGTAGAAGGAGGTCAGATAATCTATGTAACAGATCCACGGGCTATTGGAGCAAAAGCCATGTTCTCTTGTAGGAAATTATTTCCTATAAGCAAATTTTCACTTTGGCTTTTCATAATATTATTACTGCTGTAGTTATACTAATGATTGTATATCTATTCTTTCTGTGACATACAAAAAAGGCCAATCTATTGATAAGTGGATGAATCACTATCTGTACTACCTCAGGAATGAAAGACTAATAAACAACTCCCATTTAGACGATTATATTATGCTTAAATGAGCCATTATATATTATATACCCAAGAAGTTTTATATTAAGTTTACTTATAGTAAAGCTGATTGTAGGCAACTCCAGATTGTTTTTAATTACATCAATGTGGAAACTTTTTTTAATTAGTAACAGTTCTCAAATAGTTGATTCTATAACCTTTGCTATTCCATATATATAGTTTGCTGTACAAGTAATCACCGACTTACGACTACACATGTTCAGACCAAATGGTCTTAATTCATAATTGACGCAAGCCGGTAGGGCAAAAGTAACAGAACCAGAGGCAGAATTGCCAACTAACTTTCGATACCTAAATTAGTTGTATTATAGGTAATAGTATTAGTCAGTGATGGGATATACCGGGATTCATCCGGTTCGCACGAACCGGAAAATATTATGAATTCGGCGAACCGGTTGTTAAAATTTACCGGTTGTAAACCCCTATTCAGACCTGTATTAATTAGCCCACTATCAAACTCCACAAGTGTCGCGTGACTCACGTAACTTGTGCATGTATGACAACGTAATTTGCGCTTGTATATAACCTATATATAACATTATTGAAAATGACACCAAATTTAGCTGATACCTGTTTCTTAACAAGTTTCTCAATTTTTCTGAATAACACTCTCGTTATTTCGTCTACACAATAAAGTACATCTCCTATGGTCGACATGTTTCGAATGATCAACATTCATCATAAGGACGTGAATAAGATCTAATGTGAAAACCTGGTTTATTATATACACAGAGAAGATAGAAAGGGGGTTGTTTTCCATAAAGTTAAAGAATAGTTGGGCGTTAATCTATTATATTAACGCCTATATAGGCGTTAACCTATATATAACTAAACAATTTAGTTTTCGAACTCACAATATTTTATGAACCGGTTCTTAAAAAATTTGAATCCCACCACTGGTATTAGTCTTTTAATAAACAAACCCATATTCATTCATTATGATGTATATGTTGCAGGCAAAGTTTGAAATCCAGCATTCTATAGAATGCCTAGGTACTGTATATAATACCTAAAACTAGTTGACAATGTATGAAACAATTGATACTTTACAGATTCCCTAGGCATTCTATAGAATGCCAAATGAGAAACCGGCAAGGTATAAAATAAATCTCCGAGTCGTTTCGGAGATGCATGTTTAGGTTAAAACTAGAAAGTAGTATGTGTAAAGTTCAAACTAAGTTAGTATGTGTAAAACAAAGTGTCAAAATATGACATATCTTTGCGTGTAAAATGCAACGAAATGTAATTCAAACTTGACATGTTGCAACAAGTAGGTTAATTTATTTGTTTATACGAAAATGATGTTTTCTTCAATAAGAAAGGCATAAATTATGTTTTGTACAACACTTTCATTTTTCTTTGCCCATTTTGAATAATTTTTTTCTAACGGCACTCTCATTATTTATTCAGAATAACATTTTTATTTTTGAGAAATGCACATCATTTACATGATAATCTCATCAGAACTTTTTTTTTTCATACTTTGTCTAAATAGAATTTAGCTATTGGTCATTTAGAATTCCTAGGGAAAGTATGTAACACTTTTCAATTTCATATCTTGTATAAAAATATCTGACAAAACATTATATACAATGCCTTGGCATTCTATAGAATGACAGAGTTTCATACTTTGCCAGTAATTTTTTCAGTATTTTATTTTTTTATTCTTATCAAAATCTCTATTATTACATAATCTTTTATGGTATTATATTTATCTATTGTTATTTGTTACCGTATCAAAACTATAGGTTAACAGATGATAATTCGAACGTAAATGTGCTTGCATTAAGTCAAACAGGATGCAGGAGTACCTGCACGTTAAGACTTCGCCATTACAACAAATCTAGTCACGATTTTCTATCTCATAATTTGGGCTTTACAACCTTATTTTAAGTTTCACTATTTGTGATCATTACCAATACATCCATACTTTTTGTTTATTCAGATTTTTCTCAGTACTTACTAGGTAATATACAAGAATGAAATATACTCATATAGAAATCCCTTGGAACTTTGAATTTCCTATAATCACACAATAGCAAAAGGTGTTTTCTACCTTTTATCAGAACAAAACTGAAATCATCTTACTGAAGTGTAGTAAGATTTATAAAAATAAGTTTATTTCATTCTCGTAGAAAAATCAGTAGATACCATGAAAATCACTAGCTTCCTCCAGATCAACTACGTAGAACAAAAATCTTTGAGGGAATGAATAATCAACATATACATTTAACAAGCATTACTATTCACATACTATAACTAACTAAAACATGTGAAATTTACCCAATTTTGTTCACTCTTGAGCATAAACCTTTGAGAACTACTACTACTATTATCCTTTTTCTGGGAGTTTTAAACAGTAAAAAACGTAATTTTTCACATTTGAGAGAGTAGGTGACATCTCAGAGACAAATGTTTCGAATAAAACTTGTAGACAATATAATTCCTAATCGACTGTGTGTTTCCAACTTTTTTTTGAAAATATATGAATATGAAATTTTTAGATTTTTTACTAGTCTAACTTTAAAAGCATTAGGTAGAAACACACTATGAAAACTACTCCAGTAGCTTTGGCTCATCGAAATGTTTTAATTATAGCTTAATTCATTTGTAACGTACCCACTGAATACGGTTAAGGTGATCAAAAAAAAAGTAAAACCACGAGTTCTTTTATATTAGTAATCTATTAAATTATACATGAACTAATTTTTAATAATTATTTTACTGAGATATTTAACCGAGAAAATTTACATGAAATTTGAAGCCTTTTCTCTTTAAAATCATATAATTTGAACATTTGAATAGTTCAAATAGACGACACATTTTGTTTTTATATTTATGGCGAAAATATAAACAATGTGACTTTTTTTAGGTAGAACTTGGTGAATATTTACCGGTCGAGTGCGCCGTGAAAGTGTTGGGGAGTTACGTCAAAGTAGTAGCATGTGTGGTCCCCTCCGGTAAAGGCATTGTTAGACCCTCCATGTTCACTAATATATTTCGTATATTCGTTCTCTACTGGGTATTTTTCAGTTCCCAAGAAGAGCATATGTTCACAAAAGTGAGCCAAACCTTCTAAATCATCAGGATCACTCATATAACCTGCAAATTAAATAGAAACATGTTCATACGAGTACAAATGTTGCTTAAATCATAACTGTCACATCCACTGATGGCTATAAATCTAACATTGAGCATCACAGTATGATTCTAAGAAGTGAAACAAGAGTAGATTAAGCACTCCAAGATTGATATCCTTTAAAAACAATCGCTACATTTCTCAAAAGACTCATCACTCTATAGAATCAAAGAGCGATATTGTTTATTATTACTTTTTACACAGTAAATAGACATATTGATCATCAAACAAACATGAATATAAATTTCTGTGGAGAACTACACAACAGTATCACTCCAAATAAATTGATTTACAGTATTTAATATTAGTTCATTCCATCATCACTAGAAATAATTCTACGGAGTAACATCTATTCAGACTTTGAGGAAGGTTATTAGGGATTCGGAGGATGATATACTTAAGAATCGGGGAAAAGTTTCTGTAACAGAGTCGGATTACTTCGCGGACGAAAGGAATACTGAAGTAATTATGAATGGAGGAAAATCAAATGATTTTATAAAGGATTATGAATGGAGTAATATTAATTTTTAGGATGTTGGAACATTTGGGTTATCCCCAGATTTCTAAAATAAATCGAATCTGGACCATTTGATATGATTGAGGTGTGACTTGCAAAATAGGAAATAATGTTAATAGATGGATAGGGATATCAGTTCCTGTAGGGTTAACATGAATTAATAAGTAAAATTTTTAAAGCCAGTTAGGAATGATAAGCAAACAATCAGACACACAGAGAATGTAATGTACATATATAGATAGAAGAAAGAAGGTAAAATTTTATAGGAACATGTTATAATTCATTTTTGGATCTTTTAAAAACTAAATACAGTTTCAAAAAGTAAAATGTTTGCATCTAAATTTGGAGTTTTAAACACTGAACTTAACATTTAACAATCACTCCTCTCTTTATTAACTGAATCAGTACAAATTAAAACAATAAATCTGTATCCCAATCACTTTCAGAGAAAACAATCAAATGCAAATCATGAAGCAAAATTTTAACTCTTTTTAAAAAAAAAAGTTAAATGACAGCCGATAACATCATAGTTGAGAAACTGGCAAACGCTTAGCGTAGCAAAGACTATAAGCTTTTGGTTTTCTAGTGAATTAGAACTCATTTGTTAAAAAAAAATAGGAAGTTTTATAAATTGAAACATGATCAAGTTAAAATCTTATGATTATTAATGAAATCATAATTTCGAATAAAAGAACACACCGATATAAATAATTTAAAATATTGATTTATCAGCAACAAGGAACAAAAGGAAAACAAAAACCATTCAAAAGTAGTCCTTACAATCTCATTAGGAAGATGTATAAAACACTAAATACTAAATGTTTTATGGTAATAAATAACCATAAATTGAATTAATAGTAAAGAGGATACATACCAACGGATACAGTTAGAGAAGCAGCAGATTTATCAGTAGTACTGTCACTAATTAAAATCACTTTCATTCCATTACTGAGTTCCAAACCTCTATATTCTCTCTCATCATTCGCGGATTTGATAATGTTGTTATACCTTGTTTTAACTTTCGCCATGGTTGAATGAAACCTTGGAATGGAACTAGGCAAGCTTCAATCACAACA
This sequence comes from Hermatobates lingyangjiaoensis, assembly GCA_026182355.1. NCBI lineage: Eukaryota > Metazoa > Arthropoda > Insecta > Hemiptera > Hermatobatidae > Hermatobates > Hermatobates lingyangjiaoensis. Next base: position 1,340,126 of record JAPFBL010000251.1, read on the forward strand.
ATAACTAGTTAGTACACGAATAAAATAGTGTGAAAGAAAGTATAAAATAATTTACCGAATACGTGGTAAATAATTCAAACTGAAATTCGAAAATCTTGGACTGCATACTATAGGACTGCTTCTAAAAATCAACAGTCCAACACCAACTCTTAATGCCATTAACTTTTGTCAATAACTAAATGAAAATCATATCTTATGCATTAAAAAAGGTTATAATAATTTACAATTCTTTAACCACAATAGTTAATACATTTTAACATCTGAACCCCAAGAGTAAAATTATGCAATGAAACAGTCTTGGAAATAAACCTATTTTGTTTCAAAATGGGAAGGCTATAACAGCTGTCAAGGTATAATTTTCAAATCACCTGCTAAAAATATGACGATGAAAAGATAATTCACAGTAAAATGTACATCTCTATGAATTATACAGTTGATTCATAATTTCGTTAAAATGCATGAACGCTATATCCAGTCCCCACAATACACGTGAATTAGAGGTATGATATCAATGGCACGGGAATAATTTCGTGTCAAGGAGGGAGATAAGAACGGTTTTATCTTCCCTCGATTATATACATCGATTTATAACAGGAAAACTTCAAACGAACATGATAATGCATTTTAGATAAATATAACTTCATTTATTGATATATATAATATAATAGTTCTTAGTTTAGAAACAATTTATTTTTAAACATTGCAGTCATTTTAATATTAAAATATCTGCTAATACTTCTAATCGAAAACAACACCCTGTTATAATCAATGGCTTAAAAAAATATATATCGATAATTCCATATCGCTTCCAACATATGAATGGGAATGACTATTGAAACTGAGAGTTATAATTAATTAAAACCTATAACTAATATTGGAAAGACTTTAGAAGGGCATATACTTTCAGTTAAATCATGATTTCTTTAACTGTGTGATGCAACTTCCTCCTATTCCTGAACGTAATGAATAACTGATAGTAAAATGAATGTGTTACGAGCTTAAACAAATATAAATAAGTGATTTTACCTCTTTGTGTGATTTTGAGTGAAATGTTACTTTTAATTTAAAAGAATGAATTATATAAATTTGGAAAAATAAATGATTTTACCTCTTTATGTGATTTTGGGTGAAATGTTACTTTAAATTTAAAAGAATGAATATATGGAAATTTGGAAAGTGCCTCTTCATGATGAATGAAGAGGTAATAGCCTGAGCCAGAATTTTTAAACTGAAGTTATCACCTCCCCATTCAATAGAAGGTGATAGTGTTGAAGGGGAGTTGTAAGTATTTGGAAATAAAAATAAATTATTAATACATGCTAGGTGCTAAATATAATATAAAATCAGAAATTCTCCAAGATTAAACTAATATTGAATTCAAGAATGGATCTACTCTACATTAATTTTAAATTGATATATTTTAGGTCTTCTAAAATGAAAGTAGTTTGAACATTTGTTTAACATAAGAGGGTGGAATCTTCTCAGATTATAAACATTTTATAAATTGAGTCACTCAGTTAAAGTTTACTGAGGAATTGGAAGCGATGCATTGCGAATAATCTAAAGCGGGGTATTTATCCCTTTCGTCAGCTATGCCATTCCAGCGTGGTACTGTAGCCTTAATAAAAAATACAACAGAATAAGAGTTGCAAGGATGCAAAGACTTATTCTTCTACGACTAATTAAAGGTTTCCCAACAATATCGTTCAATGCAGTATGTGTTATTGCCAATATAGAGCCTATAGAATTAACATTACGCGAAAAATATATGCTCTATAAATACGAGAGGCCTCCTGCTAGTGTGTACTTTTGAATTTGATCGCCAAGTTTACTGCTCATAATGGACATATCCAGGATTAATCCCCGCTGTTAAAGAATTAGATAATCAAGATGAAAATACGTATTCTGTATACACAGATGATAGTAAAAGTGAAGATGCCGCTGGAAGTGGATTTGTTGTATACAAGGAGGGAAGGGTCATCGAAAAGCAAAAGTACCGCTTGAATGCCTACTGCTCCAATGATCAAGCAGAACAGTTTGCCTTATGGTTGAAGCTTTGGAATGGATTGAGAACATGACACCAGAGGAAAGCTCTAAGGAGGAAAAATAATCTCTGCAATATATACAGACAGTAGAATTACCCTAGATGGAATTAAAAATAGTAATAAGCATTGGCCATTGGCGGAAAGGACAAGACGGCATTTATCTAACTTGATGAAAAAAAGGCAAGGTTGAGGTGACTTTTTGCTGGATAAAAGCTCACGTGGGTCGTCTGGGCAACGAAGTTGCGGACAGACTGGCAAAAGAGGCTTCTCAAGAAGACACCTTTAGAGAGACATACTCTAGGAGCGCTGCTCCTACAGAGAATGCTAAAAAGATTTTGTATTATGTTTCATTATAACGATGGGAACAAGAATGCTCATCTTCACTAAAAGAATCGTATACACAAAAAATTCTTTCCTACAATCAAAGAGACGAAAAAGTGTGATATAGAGCTTTCATACAAGATAACACAAGCCATCACAGGCCATGGTGGTACTAAATCTTACCTTAATATGGTAGGTTCCATATCATTGACAGTGACAGGTGTTCTTGTAATAGTGTATCACCACAGACTTGGAATCATATACTATTCAGCTGCCCAATTGTTGGCCAAGAGCGACGATTTATGACATTTACAATAACAGGATGTGGCTGCCATCCAGCAAATAGTACGATAGTGCAAAACAGTGAACTATTTCGAAATTTTAAACAATTCATAGACCTTATAGACTTTCCAAAAATTGTATAGTGTGTATCTAACTGTTTCAGTAATGAAAGGTTTAATGTAATGTATTTTAATGTTAAAAATTAAGATTCGATAGCATGTAATATACTATATGGAGCATGCTAAATAAGATCATTAAAAAAAAAAAATTATACAGCCTGGTATACATTTAAAACTCTAAAAATATCCCTACCAGACTTTCAGAAATTAATTAAAAAAGAAGTTGAAAGATATATATAAAAACTAGAAGAGTTTTATCAAACTACCATTAAGATTTTTCCTAAAACCATTATTCCGAAAATTTCAAGACTTTTATAATTAGTCTGATTTATCACCCCATACATCTGTTTTTTTTCTAACAGTCATTAATTTTTACTGTCGGTCAATCGGGTAATGGGTGCTATTATTAAGGTATACTCGTATATAATTGATTTTTTTCAGCGAGTTTCAGGATATCTTATTAACAAATGGATTGCCATATGTTATAATCAGTCATATGAGTAGTATAAATATGCCAATTGGAGAACAGCGCATGAGCAACTATTCGGTTCTACATGAAATGTCCAATCCATTCAAATCTTAGATTTTAAGTTAGACATACTCAAATCTACAGCAAAGTTTCAGCTTTCTATGTCTTATGGTGGCTGAGTTTTCTTGTGACAATATTTTGCACCTTTATTTTATTTATAGTGATAAGCTTAATAGTTCTACCATTAAATATTTCGTGTTTCACTCTCGTAATTTATCCAATACTTGGGCAACATTCTCTTATCAGAGTTGCTTTCGTAAATGCACTCTATTTTATTTAACAAGGAAATATTGTTTTTCATTCTACCAAATTCTGGGTTGAGTACCCCCCCCCCCCCCCCCAAAAAAACAGTTTGGTTTATTTGGTTCGGATGCTGCACCCTAATCTATATGGTTAACATGCTCATTCCTTTAATTTCAGCCTGAACTTTCTTCTTAAAAAAAAAAAAAAGAAGAAATGGTGGATTCTTACTTTATCTGTCTTGTGTTAGGCAAAATTTATGTGGGCCAGGTTAGCTCAGTGGTAAGACTGATAAGACCAGGGTTCGATCCCCACCTGGCCCTCGATTTATACACGTGGGATGTGAATAAATCTGAGCACGTCGTCCTTGGGAGAAGGACGTTAAACGGTCGGTCCTGAACCTGTAATGTTAGGTACTCATTAAAGATCCCTACTCTGAATACACTTGAGTTAGGCAAAATTTGGTTTGGTGACAGTGTATTAGCGGTGATAAAGTTTGATAATAGCAGATACAGCTCTCTGATTCTTCCACAAAGATACAATCTCGAAATAATTGATAACTGTATAGAAACATATAAAGAAAAACAACTTGAGGTAACTTTTAAAGGAATTATAAATAGGAAGCATTCATACGAATTCAAAGAGTGTGTATAATGCAGAATGAGAAAAAAAAAGAAGAAATAGCGGATTCTTACTTTATCTGTCTTGTGTTAGGCAAAATTTATGCGGGCCAGGTTAGTTCAGTGGTTAACGTACTCGCCTCTGAACTGATAGGACCAGGGTTCATAACTTGAAGATTATGACTTACAGACTTTCCCCTTTTAAAAATCGTTTTACTAGACATTTTCTAGGCTAATAGAAAACTCATACAAAAATATACTTTTGACATATCAAATTCTAAATATGTTGACTACAAATACTCTAGATGACTTTTTAAATGATGTCCAAAGTGACATTGTGACCCTATTCACTGACTGTTTACAGACTGAACAAACCGTGAAATATAATGTAATAATAGATGTAGTCATGACAAAAAAAAGACAGAGATTCTCGAGGTAAATTTAAAACAAGAAATCGTGTTTTGTACAGAACTACAGATTTAAATGATGAAATGAACGTTACATTTGAGAAACTTAGAAAAGAATTGGAAAATATGAAGACAAATGTACAATTTTTCAATATTTAGTGAATCATGACCGGTAGAGTTGTCTGATATACCCAAATTTGAACGAGTTAAGAATATTTCGAAAACGTTTTTGCACTAGATGAAAGGATTCAATTTTCCCATTAAAATTGTAGATGCAGACTAGAATGACCACGTTGATTTATTACTGATTTGCAAGTATGAAACTGCTCAATTTTGTTATATAAAAACTTTCCCAAAGATAGTACATCATCAAATTAAGACAAAATCAAATCACATTTCAAAACAAAAAATCAAAACAAAATCAATCACATGTCTGTAAGATTTGTTTCACACAGATATCAAATCGTGATGGTAAAAGACCAAATGAACGACTATTAATTCATAGACAATTCTGAGGTAAAATGGATAAACCAACAAAAGTCTCCACACAAATGAAGTTTTTTATTCTACACGTTTCGAACACTTTGTGTTCATCATCAGGAAAACACTATAATACAAATTAAATCTAATTAGTTACAAAAAATTAGAGTGAAATAACAAAAAATAAAAGTTCAATTAAGAGAATTCAAGACATACCCAAGGAAGTGGTGCTGACGGGTTGGTCAAATGAAAACAACTAGTAGGAAACTGATCCCTTGCGAAAGAGGATAGGCAGGCATATAGGAGATAAGGTGACAAAGGTATCGGGTATGCTTGAAAGCCGTTAACTGAATTAGAGAAGGCCAAAACCAATAATTTAGAGGACAGAAACTTTTTTTTTTTTTATAAATTTATTTTTTAATTTATTCTTTGTGATTCTAGGAACAGCTTAAGAAATTTTGGACACCCTGGAATTTGATCATTAAGGCATAGAGAGGCAGAAGGATTATTAATGACGGCCTTGTTTATTTGAAAAGCTTCCAAATTACAAATTTCTTTAAACTTCCTATTCACATGTAGGATGGTAAGGTTCAAGTTTGGATCAAAGCTGTGATTTTGTGTGACAAGGTGTTTCGCAAAATGTGAAAAAAATTCTTTTTTATTCTTATTGTCATTTTTCCTTTGCAAGTATTCATTAAAATGTTCCCGGGTTCTTTTCTCAAAGGAGCGCACAGTTATGCCAATGTAAAAACATTGACCATTATTACAGGACAACTTATATACTCCACTCAATGAACTAGGATAAAAACTTGATTTAGGGGTTAACAAGGATTTTAAATTACCATTTGTTTTGTAACTGACTCTAAAATTAAATTTTCTTAATATTTTAGCAATTTTTAACGAGGATGTTCCCACATAAGGTAGGGTAATCCAAGAATTTGGGAGGGATTCTAAGCAACTAAGCTTTTGTTGGTTTATCCATTTTACCTCAGAATGAGTAAATACCACACAATTACGGATTGCACAACTAATGATCATAGACAATTGTGTCAGGAGAAAAAGTCTTGCATTGTAAAGATTCCTACACATGATTTAAAACTTGATAAATACGAGTCGACATATAAATTGCCCATTCAGACTATCCCTTTTGATCAGAGAGAATAGCAGTCAATGGTGGAAATTATAAAAAAATTGTACTCACTTTAAACAATAAGAAAGACTATTTTATTCATTATTTATACCTAAAGCAGGCTATCGATCATGGTTTGGTATTGAAATCAGTCAAAAGGGTGTTGGGTTTCAAGCAGACCTATTGGATCAAACCATAAGTTGAATTAAACACTGGTAAACGTAAAAATACAGGTAATGAATATTATAAAAAATTATACAAACTCTTTCTCAACAGCTTTTATGGTATGAGTGTGCACAATGTTTGTAAGGATAAGAAAATTAAATTGATCAATAATGAAAAATTATTGGGCAAATATTTAAAACATCCAGCGTTTATAGACAGACACATCTTTAATGAACATTTAGTTTCCGTTGCATTGGACAAGACAGAAGTATTTTATAACAAGCCTACAATAATTGAAGTCAGTATCCTTGCAATATCAAAATTTATAATGTATCGATATTTTTATGACGTTTTCAAACCTGTTTTTAAACAAGACCTATCACTCATCTATACAGACACTGACTCGTTTGCTCAGCCATGCAAGCTGAAAAAAATTAATTGGCTGATGCAATAGATAAGAGGGATTCATTCCAGGAAAACAAAACCATTAATGTACAAGTATTTTCAATTACCACCTGCCTCTAACCTTCCTCTTTAATGGAATAACTTGGTTGTTATTTCGACACGGCAATAAATTGTGAGGTCTGTGACTGAAAAACATTTTTACGTAATGAGGGTTTAACCTTGTTCTTTAATTCACTTTGTAAGTTTCTATTGAGAAACAAAAAAATATAGATTATAGGACATTGTGGTAATAAATTTGATTCAAAGTAATCCTAATACGGGTCTGACCAGGACTGGGTGTTTGCGTTACCCAACGTCAGGGCCAGCTGAGAACCGCGTATGCGCTGTCCTAGTATTTATAATTCTATACTACCAATGCGTATCACCAAAAATGAGCTTGCGTGTCAGTACTCGTAAGTTTGCCATCACTGGTCGGTAGTATGATTTTGTAAATATGGTCAAAGCCTACCAGAGTGTCATTCGATGGTAGTTGGTATGATATGCTGGATACCACTCTTGAATTTATCAGCTGAATAGAACAACTTATAGGAAGTAAACTGTCAAAGGAAAACAAGTAAAAGGACGATTGATTGGGTTGATTCTACACTATATTGGAAGAGAGTACTATCGCTGCAGTTTCACGTTTCTAAAGCATTATGAGCTACAAAGCTCTTACAATAAACTTATAACAGAGCAATCCGCCTATTGGTCTTGTATTTTGTGTATACCTGGCTAGAACTCAATAATAAGACAGGTCTGACAATTCTAGAAATGATCTATAGCATTGATGGCGAACCATTAAACTATTAGTTTAGCACCATAAGGCATAGATAGCAAGCTGAAACTTTGGTTGAAGGTTTATGCATGTCTAACTTAAAATCTAAGATTTGAATGGATTATACATTCAACGTAGAAACGAAGTTATGGACTTTTAAGCTGTCTCTTTTTAATCTTCACAAATATGTTTATTTTGAAAATATTTAGGTATAGTAAGGAAGTATTGTTATTTGTTTTCAATTTCATTTGCATTTAAGTTCCCAGCAAGAAATAATTGACAAGGTGTTTCCCGAAATTCAAGATCTGCCATCTTTCAGAATAACTGGCTTTGTGAACGTGAAATTCTCACCACTACAAATTAACAGGCAGATAAATTCAATAAACAAGTACCTGCGATATATCGAGATGAGGAAAGAGCTTACAAGTCAGTAAAAAGAGTGATTAGTCATGAAGCCGTTCTTAATCCAAGTGGATTTCTTAAGTCAGTGGCTGATCCTAGACTGCCAGCTCATGGCTTAAAACTTAAAAGAGGAGTACTAACATGCTGTTACTATACTTGAGTGCCCCAAAAATGCGCAACGGGACATGACTACGAATTTGTGCTTTACACAAATACGTCATAGAGGCTGGTATCATGACTGGATGTGGTACTGGGAAGTCAGTATTTATATCACGCATGCCATTAATACCTAGCAACTGTCCCTTTCAATTCAAACAGTTGCAATTTCCCGTCAGCACCTGTTTCGCAATGACGATAAATAAGTCGCAAGGCCGAACTCTGTATACGGCAGGAATTGTAGTGAGTGAAACCAAGTGTTTCTCACATGGTCAGAGATTCCAACTCTCTGTTCTTCCATGCAACTGAATTACTGACAGGTAATGTGGTGTATACAGAGGCTCTTACTTAACACTGTGCTAATAAAAATATTTTTTCCTATTCTATAATTTTCCTAATAATATTAGACTAATAATATAGGTGACTAGAAAGTGCACCTACATGATAATCTAATTGAACAGATAAGCAAAACAACGAACATTTACTGTTACATATACATGAAAAACCAAGAAACGGAATCATTCATTTAATCGTGCAATGGGGAAAAACTTTCGACAGAAACAAAAGACAAACTCTTAAATTAAGACATTTATAATCATTTCAAAGAACTATAAATTTCATTGTAAATAAAAATAAAAGATAAATTTGAACGACGACATATACAACATATTTTGAAAACCAGAAAAAAAAAATTAAAACCTGCACTGAACCTAATTATTGACAAGAGTAGCACTAGTGCCATTGCCGGAGCATCTGCAATCTACGAAATAAAACACACACACAAACTTTGAAAAATGTATAGCACATTTTCTAGTTTTCTAATGTTTTGATTATTATTGTTATTATTATTTCATAATTATTCCAGTTTGGTTCTGTTTTCTTATTTGATTTGACTTTTCCTTTCCTACTGGACTTAATATAAGTTAACCTCTATTTCTTCTTTCTTATTTACTTTTTTTTTAAATTATTAGTTTTATTCCTTACTCGTTCACATGTTTTACAATGGTGACGTCATAGCTACACTAATGTCACTTTGTAATGGTCTGTTACCCTCTTGCCTTCTTTATTCTTCTGTGTTCTTCATTTCACCTCTCATACGACTATAGAGGAAAATGAAGAATGGCTAGGGGTTTTGTCTAAGAGTCTCCCAACTCTAGTATCTAAGAAGTAACATCTACCATTTGGAGTTTATAGAAAATATCCTAAGCTAAATTATTCACTTTACACCAAAATGAAGGAAGATGAAAAGAAACATTTCTGTTAAAAGTAATTTTGTTTCAAGCTTGCGATATGTCCAGTCAGGTTTCGAATGGATACTCAGAGTGACACTCTGATCCGGGAATGGTGACGGACCAGACTTTCTTGTTGAACTGTCGTCCTGCTTCGCACTTGTCTAGGTTCTTCAATTTGCACATGTCTTCATCAGTCAGGCAGAAGTCGAATATCTGCAAGAAACAGAACAGCTTGCAGTAGTATCGGCAGCAAAACAGTAGAATGTCGCTTATTCTTTATCTTATAATTTAACTTCATATCATAAATGCTTCAACAACATGGCTAAAAAAAAAATTAAGTTTCTTAATTTTTGAAATCCAATAGTAACCGAAAAATGTATTAATTTTGTACGTTATTATTGGTTATTATTCTTTTCAATAAACAATAAAATATAAATTCTTAACAATCAGTAAACGATATTTAGTTGATTATACAAAATGCTTTTATTATCAATTCATGTTTCAAAACATAGTTTTGTTGTATTTATTGACTATTAATACAAATATATATTTGGGATATATAAATCAATATTTAATATATTTTGTAATATCTCTATAGTTTGAAATCTCTGTATACCTGTAATCTGCGAAAGTAAACGAGTGAATAACAAAAACCCTGCTCTAGAGTTTACCCAAAACAGAAAAAAAAATCCAAAAATTACACATTAGTTTAAATAAGGAATTATTTCACATAAATTATGTGTGAAAATTTCATAACAACAAAACAAAATATCCTCTCAAATCCAATGATAAAAAAGTATAACGAAGCTTCGTTTAATAGTGTGGTATTGCTGTTACTACAGAGGTTTGGAAGCGTATTACTCCTTCATTGTATTCCACCTGTTTAAGGTGCTGTGTATTTTCAAGCACCGTTAAAATTATTAGCTCTAGTCAAACGAAGGAGATAATTTACAAGGTATGATGCTTCATTCATCTGTAATGTAATATTGTAGTAACAATAGGGCCAGGTTAGCCCAGTGCAACGTGTACGTCTCTAGACAGATAGATTCAGAGTTCAATAACCAATCTGGCTCACGATTTATTCATACGGGAGGTGAATAAATCTGAGTATGTCGCCCTGGGAGAGGATGTTTAACCATCAGTCGCGAGCCTCTACAGTGTTAGGTGCTCGATAAAGATATCAATACATTTTGAGTTATGCATGATTAGGACTCTCAATGTAGAATCAACAAGTAATGTGACTCGCACGATAATGGAATGGGTACCAAGTAATAAATGAACCACTATTTCCACCCTTAAAACTGCAATAAAAGGAGAAAGCATTGTAAGTGTGGGCGATGGAAAACAAAAGATTGTAGTAAGAACTTAGTTTTTAATTATACTTACTCTATTATAAGTAAATGAAAATGAACATGAAAAAATCTGTTTAACAGATTTTTACGGGTTTAAAAATTTTCAAATCCCCTGAAACCATTAATTGTCCTGTTAAGTATTTTAGAGAAAGGGCAATTGACCTAATGTTGTTAATCACTTCATTAAGGAATTCAGGAGAGCACACTCTTGTGTGTTTTTTAACCTTTTTTTGGATGGGAAAAATAAAAGTGAACATATGCAAGTACATTCGTAGGTTTTCTATACACACTAAAGAGTAACTCTTTAGATAACCTATGGATCAGGACATCAAAGAAATTACTACTTACTTCTTCTTGCATTGTGAACTTGATTGTCGGCATTCAAAAGAGATACGAGATGAACATTAGGTCAATTGCCCTACCATTAAAATACCCCTCCTATTATATCGATTTAGCTTTGAAGGGTGCTAAAAAACTTTCACTAATACTTCAACAGAGCCCCATTCATTGTCAAATTCTATAATTTTACCCCCTATCTATGATTCATTGGACCCCCTTCCAAGACTAGCTAAACAACTTGATTTTAATATATAACTTTAAATTACACAAAGCACGACACAGAAAAGAGAATACAAAGAAAACTTACAGAATTCAATATTTCGAACTGTTGTTCGTCATCAGGAGAGTAGACTAGTAGAGAGGACGAAGTGAGAGAGATCTCCCCACGTCGAAGAACGGAGCGCGAATGAAGAAATAAAGAGTCACCGAAGAGAGCAGCACTAGCGTAAAAAAGGAGCTAGGCACTAAACGACGGACAACGGAGAAAGCAAAAACAAAAGATAAAATTATAAAATTAAAAATTATAAATTAAAAATTATAAATTAAAAATTATAAAAAAGGAATAATAAAAATAAATAAATAAAATAAAAAAATATATATAATAAAAAAAGGAAAAAAATAATAAAATAAAAAAATATATATATGAATATGAATATATAAGTTAAAAATAAAAGGAAAAACAAATAAAAGTTAAGGCTTCTGATTTAAACCGGGATCTGATCGGGCCCCCAATAACCATATGTGGGCCTCCTCAGACGCTCTTAATGTCAAACTACGGTCATCAGTGGTCACTAGCTTAATGATTTGAACAGAAAAGCAGTCATTAAAAGAAAGGTTATGGCTGTTGGCATGGATAGCTACAGGAAGCTGTTTGCGCTGACCGACCGAAGCTCTATGGTTGTTCAAACGCTCATTGAGCTTGGTAGAAGTCATACCAATGTAGAATGCTCCACATTGTCTACAGTTCAGTCGGTAGACGCAATTCTTGGATGAGCAGGAGGTGTTAGGTGGGACGCGGAAAGAGTTGGTTGGTGAGGAGAAGAAAGGTGAAGGGTTAACTAAAGGACAGGTAAGGCAGAGGCGACGGCCGCATTTCTCCATACCAGCACGCACCACCCCAATCCCAGGAGTTTCAAGGGATCTGTGGGAAAACAGGTTTCCTAAATTGGGAGGCTTTCTGAAGGACAGGCGAGGGGGTTTTCGGAAGACGGAGGAGGTGGAGGGGGAAGAGGACAGGAGAGGGAAAATGTCCTTGATGATATTCCCGATCCTATGGACCCCAGGAAAGAAAGTAGTTACGAGGAAGGGAGAACTGTTGGGTTCAGCGGCAGTCCTAGGAAGATATTGATTGGTGGCAGGTATTAAGCGTTTATCAACAAACCTGGGAGAGTAACCCCGCTGGACGAATTTCTCCCTAAGTTTGTCGATATGACACTGTCATTGATAGAGGTCACTGCAAATACGGTGTATGCGGATAGAGAGGGAACGAGGTAGGGACTTTTTTGTGTGGGATGGGTGACAACTATTGAAGTGTAGATATTGTTGGGCATTGGTAGGTTTTGTGTGTATGGAGGTGGTGAAGGTCCTGCCGCTTAGGGACACTACTACATCTAGGAAGGTTAAGGAGGTATAGGAGAAATAATATATATATATATATATATGCAGAAAAATCGCAATAAATAAACACATGATGCAATCAATGAAGTTTAAACCACAATGAAAAAAGGAAAACAATAGAAATAAAAGCTCTGAGGCCTTTGAATTCATGTCATCAATGTGCAAAAATTATTATATGTATTTGTACTTTTTAAGAGAAAGGTAATGTTTACTACCTCAAAAACATTCATGAGAAAAATGTCTCTTCATACAAAATTCATTATATCTACGATTTATTATAAATAATCATCATAACTCACGATGATTTAGTATTACATAACTCATGATCATAGGTCGCTACGTTGCATCGTCAGTCCACAAGAGAATACACCGAAACCGAACATTGGCACTTTGTGATAACACACAATAAATATTCTACATTGGGAGTCTTAAATTTTGCCTAACTCAATTGTGTTTAGATTAGGGATTTTTAACGAGAACCTGACATCGTACAGGCTCGGTACCGACAGTTTAAAGTCATCTTCGAGGAACAACGTGATCAGATTTTTGTCGGGGACCAGAGTGGGTATTGAACCACATATCTACCAGTCCAGACAAACTCGCTGACACTGGGCTATTCTGGCTCCTGCTCATGATCACAACTAACGATGCAGCTTGAAGAAGTAGGATATTTTATTATGTTCTCCTTGCAGAACATTAGTGGAAGTAATCAAACACAGAACTTCTTCCTAATTTTAATAGAATGGAAAGTGTGTCCACGAAGATTGAAGGTATACAACAAAGAGGATGCTAAAAGAGCAACTAGTATAATATACCACAGCATGTTAGGACTCAAGGAAGTTTCCGTAGGGGTAAATTCCGAATATATCCCCAAAAATGGGTTTTTGAAAATGAAAGTCAAATGATGTCTCGTTATACTCAAATCCTGCAACTACAAAGTAGTTTTCACTAAAACCTACTAAAAATTATATCCTTTTTAAATACATTTGATTCTGTCAAAAACGGTTGCATTTGGTAATGTTAGAAGAGAATTCCGTGTCATAATAAGTGATATAAATGCCTACAGCAATGTTCTCCTGGATACGGCAAGGGTCACAATCAGCAGGTATAAGAGCTATATCGTCCAGCTGTAGCATGAAGCGCAGTAAAACTTGGGCCGGAGTTTTGCATATTCTTGTGGCGATTTCACAGACGCAAGGGTGTTCCAACAAAGGTGGCCTGTGAACAGTTTTCACTTAAATAGATATTAGCATAAATATCACCTTAAATCTATATTAATTTTAGTTTCAATTCATAAAAGTTAATACACAAAAGTTTGATCCTACTTAAAGCTGATAATAGAGCAGACATGAGGTGCCTGGTATTTTCTCAGAGGTTATCAGTCCTCTTGCAAACATACCCACTCTTAGCATAGCATCTGGGAATGTCACATGGTTCGTTTTATAAGAGGGAAGTACATTGCAGACTTTGTTTTTATAAATACCGTCTTGAATAACTAGACTTTGTTGTTTCATTAAAAAAGGGTTTTTCCAATATATTGATCTATCCAGAAGTTCAAACTTTAAATCATTAGCAAAGTATAATAAATACCAATATCATATGAATTAAAAATCTAAAGCAAATTATGCAAGTACTAATGAATGAGAAGATTTCCTAAGAGTGCTACATATCAAATATGATTTATCAGAACACATAAACAAAAGCTCTATTCAATTCTATGACAATAGCATTCTTTGAATTAACTGGAGAGAAGTAAATAATGGTATTAATGTCTTGTGATAAAAAAGAATATAGTAGATAACGAATTGATAAAGTGTAACTAGTTTAACTAAATTAGACCACAATCTAATACAAGAAATAGATAAAGAAGTTATTGTAAGTATTAAGACAGATCTATTTCGACAGAGTTAGCAATTTTTTCATTTATTCTACTCTAGAAGTAGAACTTGTTTAACATGTTCAATTGCTTTCTTTAAATTTGGACAACAAGTTTCAGAGAATTTATCCATTTTTCCTTTTTGAGTACTCCTAGAATATATATTTTATAAAACTAAAAGAGAAAGGTGATAAAAAACTCACGATTCTCAATAACTTTGACAAAACAGCCTATCTATGAAAAATGAATAATACACAAGGATGAGCTAAAAAGTGACTAAGACCTTTTGACTAAAACAACTAGTCTTCGTCAGTGTCTCACTCATCTGAAACAAGTAATGTAGGACGCTGATGTAGTATTGACTAGGGAGGGAGGAAAGAGAAATATTTCAAACAGCGTAAAGTGCAAGAAATGGGAACAAACACTGTGCCAATCAGAGTAAACAAAGGAGTTCAGGAGGAAATGAGTAAAAGTTAACTGTTAGCTGTCAACCCTTGTAGACAAAACTTAGGAGTTAATCACTTTCTTCTAATCAACAGATTCCCTGTATAGAGGCTGTATTCATTTTGATTTCTTTTCAAACAAAGATATATGTCAATTGTAAGGTCAAATTATGATAGATGATTTTTTGTTAAATAAAATATAGTTGAATGCTTTTAATATAGATCAAAAAGTATAATCGTTAGAGTACATACATTTTATTATTATTATTATTTTTACCTGTTTGAAAGATCTAGATATTAATATTTTAATGTTTTTTGAAAGAAATAATAATTACGTTGGTGGGCAGAAAGGAGCACATGCTTTGGCCATAAGTGCAGCGAGGTAATTGCTTCCAAGCGCAGAGTATGCAGTCAAAGTGATACATTTGCATCGGGCAAATTCACGCATCTCAGCTTGCTGTATGTAGGCATTTAGCTCAATCTAAACATATCAAAGCGGCTAATTTAGAGACCAGTTTCCAGTGTAAGCTCACACTGTACATACAAATACACATGCCACATTGAGACTTACTCTAATCAAAACTAGTTAAATACTCAAGCCATTTAGCGCAACGTGTTATTGTAAATACCCAAGTCTGTTCATGTGTCTATAATTCTCACTAGCCCCGGCTTTCCCAATTGGTTTAATTTAGCTAACTAATCAAAACAACTCAGCTGACAGAGTCACAATTACATACTACCACTTCGAAACTGGGGTCCGATCTCCTTCAAAACATTAATTAGCTACTTTATCACTATATTATTTATTATATCAATCAGATAGAGGACACCTTTAGATATAAATCTCGGCTTTTATAGTTTAATATTCATCTTGGAAACAGACTAATATATATATAAAATAACAAAAGCATAAAAAAGTAATAATACAAATTAAAAATAATAATTAACGGTTTAGGTTGAGGCGAGGGTTAGACAAAGCTTTAAGGAGTCAAATATGTGCTCCTTTGGAATCTCTTAAATTAGCCCCCCGTTAATTTTCGCTAAGAAAGTATATATGACGAAAATAAAAAGTATATACGAAATAAGTTATTTTCCTAAACTAAGATAGAAATAATATATTAGAAAATCAAAGAATAACAAATGTATGTTAAAACTAAGACAAAGCGAGCAGAATTGAAGTTGTACCTGGAGGTTAGAAGGCATGATTTCGGCGCATTTCATTATCTTTTCTATCTGGCACCTGTTGAAGTTAGACAATCCGATGAACTTGACCTTACACTCCTTGACTTGGCATTCCATTGCCTAAACAGAGCGCATTAAGTAAGACGACAGTACTGTCGAGCCTTCGACACATTAATCAAGTCAAGGAGTAAATCATAGAAACAGGCACATAGGAAACTTATGCATGTTGCCCTCACAAGCTCAATGCTATTGCACCGAACAAAAGATATGCTTGAAAAAGTCTACACTTTTTAAAATTATTTAATACTTAACGCTAAGATAATCAATAATATATTACTACTGAAAGAACCGTAAAGATATCTTCAAGAATTCTTTAAAATGTGCCATTATTTCTGTGAAATATACTGTGATAGTATCTTTGGAGTTACAATCTAGGATAACTTGAAAAGTTCCTCAATATTTTTATTACTATTCTTAAGCAATTTGGTCATAGTACAAACTGACTTCTTTCCTTTCTTGTTTTCTTACGAGATTTATCTTAATTTCTCCATTGTTCTTCTCACTTTATCAGTTATATAATGATTACTCCATTAGAAATGATTATTGTAATTTCTGTAGTAACAGATCCAAGTAGGAAAAATAGTGATAGTGCTTCTTGACATCCTCCAACAGAGAAATCGTATCTGTGCTAGTGTCCTCTTTGGCGCCTACATTGAATGGGTCAGTTATGATAAATTGACAATGGATAGAAGAATACTAAGAAAACCTTTAAATAACCAAAGTTCTATTACATTAAAATACCAGAATATCAATAAAATGAGTTATGATATAATTCACCGCACGAAATTTAATTGAAAATGGCACTAGTCACTTGTCTAACTATTTTAAAAGCATTCGGTTGAACATCCAATATCCTGTTGGTACTTAGAAGCTGTAATTTTCAACCTATTGGTGACAACATAAGTAAAGAAATGAACAAAAAAAACTCCTTTTAGTTACCTTTCCCTATTACGTTAACAATTTCTTTTTTAAAAATAACTGATAATTGACTTTTAATGAACACATTATTTTTTTTCAAATTACATAATTTAATATATCACTGCATTAATTAATTGCTTAGAATAATATCTATTGCTTTTGTTTAACTCATTGGTATTTATTAGATGATAGAAGTTAAGTTACCCTGGGTTTGGTTACTTCTTGGACAGGTGACAACCTGGTGATGTAACTCACCCATAGCCAAAGGGTACTCAATCACAAATTAACCACAATGATACCCCTTGTATAACACAAAAGCCATATAAACCTTTAAGCATGGGCGAAACCTTTATAACCTACGATTAAAAGTCATCGACCTGAAAAGTTTACCCTCTGGTATATTGCCATACTTACTGACAAATTAGACGATGGGTTACCTTCCAAATGGTCGGGTGGTCTGTACATGGGTCAGCCTTGATCCCACAGCCTTCCTTGACTGCTCCCACAGGGAAGTTCATCAGGTACAGATCAAGGTAGTTCATTCGGAGACACTGCAGAGTCTTGCACAAAGCTTCTTTTACACATCTCTGGTTCATTGCTGTGAATGGCAGCTAAACAAACGATCTCCTTATAAGTTTAACAATTTCAATGAATATGTTTGTTTTAACAAAACATTTCAACATTAGTAGAACAATTTATCAATAAAAACATGATCAAACATCGTGTTCATGAAAAACTCATCTAACAGAATAGTTCAAAACAGAACTCTACTAATATAAAATACGCGAATAGGGCGGCAACTGTAAAGTAACAATTTATTTTCACCATTCTAAACAAATTCATCAGAGCCTCTCATATGTATAATCTATTATAAACGTTATTCAGACTGTAAGCTTAAACCCAAACTTAAAACGTAACCACAACTACTGTTCTCGTCAGTGATTGTTGCTTTGTTATATAATATTCGTAAATAAAGTCATATACTGTATGTTTCTCCACTCATGTTGGAAACTAAATATGCCTCTTCTCCTTAAGTTTTTTTTATTAAGATAATGTCTTGTTTAGAAACAATGTTTAATTGTTTATATTAACCATTAGGAACTTCCTACCAAAAGTTAGAAAGTTGGACTTTAGTTTCACAAACTCTTATTTACTTGGTTGAAATATGACGTCCACCAATAAATTGTTAGTGAAACTAAATTCACACTTTTTTTAGATTTCTATCTAATATTATTATAGATAATAGTTTAAAGAGCAAGAAAATAAGTTACAAATTGAAACATTTTTTCGACTTAAATTGACATAAACAAATAAACTCAATAAGACTTTACTGTAATTGTTATCACCAGTCTTATTAACTATATTGAAGCTTTAAACATATTGAATAATCATTATCTATTTGTACATCTAACAGTAAATAAAAGAAGTATTCTAATGCTTCAGAACAATATTAAGGGTTTCTCCAGAAATTTAACTTTGATATTTTGAAAGAACAGTGGTGGAACGTAGAGCAAAATACACTATCACTTAACAAGAACATTGTGATCTCCCAACTATTGAACGAAATGCAAGTATTCTTAGGATAGAGTAGGGAATACACGTTACTTGTCGAAATTTGGCTCTACTGAAACATTTCATGGATCTCAAAGTCATTAAATAACAATACAATTAAATCAAATACTTACTGATTAGATGTGTTTGATGGTCATCGAACAATATCTTATGAAAGACTTTCAGACTAAAAACCTAATAGTCTTGAAGCAGATCATACTGTTACAACTACAGTATGAGATAACAAGTGAAAGTTTAGAGCAAATTTACGATTTAAACATAGATATCAAACGCGGGACACGTCCAGGCAATTACCTCCTAACTAGTTACAAAGATGTCCAGGATGACTCAGTTTACTATTGTGTCTTTATAGATCGTAGAAAAATTGAATCAAGGGTTGGGACAGCATTTGTATTCTACCAAGAAGACAATACTACTAAAGAGGATTGCCAGAGACCATGTCATGGCAGATCAGATAATCAGGCAGTTCTGCTAGATACAATACAAACAGGCATTGCAATGGCTTATACGTAATCAACCCCAAGTCGTCAACTGTACTTGTAATGTTCTAACTGACAGCAGAATTAGTATAAACTTAATATCAAACTGTAAAAAACATTACTGTTTAGTCACAAATATTACAAAACATCTCAGCACTTTTCAGACGAATCGGAAAAGTGAAAATTTATACTTTTTTAATGCCCATAAATGAAATGAGAGAAACGAACGAGTGGACTGGATTGCCAAACAAATTACAAACGATCCAATGAGCCGTCCAATCAAATCAATATCGTAGAGTATTTTGCAAATATTTATGTCTAATGTAATCGTAAATATGTGAGTTAGAATATTTTGTAAATATTTAGTCTTGAAATGTCAATGTCAAATGTTAATGTAAATGCGTAAGACTTCTATATTACACATATATAAATTCTGAGGTAAAATGGATAAACAAACAAAAGTCTCCACACAAATGAAGTAAATTCATTTCACTTCATTTGTGTGGAGACTTTGGTTTGTTTATCCATTTTACCTCAGAATGAGTAAATACCACACAATTACGGATTTCACAACTAATGATTTAAAAACATATATAAATGCAGTCCACAAATGCTGTCCCAATCCCTAATTCAGTTTTACATCCATCTGTGAACCTGTCCCACCAATAAAGTGGTGACATGTTGAAACACACAAACACATACACAGAACTTCATGGTTTGAAGTTTTGGTTGAAATTATTGGGGACGTTGTGTATAGAAGCGTTCTCCTATTTAATCCTAATAACAAAATCGATAAAAATTCTTATCATACTGGCACATCTGAAACATTTGATACATTCCTTTCAAAGCTTCCTTTTATCATTTCCTTAATCATTTAGTTCTAATATGCATACGCCCTTCTTACGTATTCATAGATTTATATTAATTATATTGTATTTAACCTATTAATAGAATACATTTTAAACTTTTTATATTCTCATAAAATTAACTAGTAATATAATTAAAATATAGTTTCACTTGTATTATTTTATATTCTAATGAATTAATTATAAGTTATATGATGAAAATAATTAGTCTTGCCTTGCACGCGGTCAATTTATCTCTTAATATACCTTAAAGTAATTTCTATAGTCATAACTATTTGGATGTAATGATGCATGTAAAATTAAATATCAATATATGTTATTTGTTTCTTTATTACAACCCACTAGTTTTTTTTTTACAATGGAAACTGCAAAACTGCAATATAATCCAATATCACATTTGGATATATTTGGCGTAATTTCTTCTTTTATGCATTTTATTTTAATGTATTGAATATAAGTTCAATTGTTTTTTTGCTTTGATATTTTAGAGCATTTATAATTTAACTATTTAGCTTGTTCTAAATAAAATGGAAAAAGTTCTTTTAAAACATACAAACAGTTTGTATATAATTTGTTTGCTTTACATCATGGTAGGTAAATTGTTAGAACTAACTTATTCGTAAATTTACTTTCTTTTTAATTTTTTAGCTAGCAATCCTGGGTGTACACATTTTTTATGAAATAAATTAGAAAATTTACAAATAAAAATTAATATACCAAAAAAATATGAATATTTACGGTGTAAAGATTAATTTTTTTTTTAAAGTAAATATCAAAGGTCGTACCTTTGAAGTGATGAACAACTGTTCCCTCTTGTAACATCCTTCGCAAAAGATTTTCTCGAACACCTCACCCAGGACCCCCTCGTTCTTCCAATAGGGAGAAAGGTCGAAGTGGCGATATCCCTTGTCTAAAGCTGCCCGAATCGCCGGCTCTGCTGTGCAAACGTCTTGTAACTGT
Organism: Hermatobates lingyangjiaoensis; assembly: GCA_026182355.1. Classification (NCBI taxonomy): domain Eukaryota; kingdom Metazoa; phylum Arthropoda; class Insecta; order Hemiptera; family Hermatobatidae; genus Hermatobates; species Hermatobates lingyangjiaoensis. The sequence continues at coordinate 1,361,136 of JAPFBL010000251.1, forward strand.
AACACCACATCTGCTCTCTCAACTTCCAATGCTTCAACATGTAAACACTCCAAGTCACAACAGTAGATGGCCTCTAATAGTTCGAATTATAGGAGTTTATACCCTACAACATATAGAGCTGAAGTATGCATAGCGACAGTGAGAAATATGAGAAAACTCTGAACCACATAGAAGTATACTATGAAGAAGTAGGAGGACAAGAGTGAAGAAATAACTAGAGAAACAGTTCAAAAATATTAAAAAATGGAAGTGAACAGAATATGCCACGAGTATAGATTGATAGGAGAGCAAAGAAAGTTACAGATTAGTGACCTAGAGAAACAAGAAAAAGATTGGGAAAACATATTTAAAGAAGCAGCTGAATCAATTTAGCACAGAGGTTCCCAAGCAAGAAGCAGATGGCAGAGTTGAGAGAGGTTATAAATGGGTCTAGTTTCACAAACTGGAATTTTTCGTGATCATTTTTTTATTTTTATGTACATAAATATTCACTTATTTTACAGAAAAAGGATCTACTTATTTTAATTTTATTTGTAAAATGTATTATTTTTGAATAAAATGCTACTATTTTATCATATCCTGCAATTATTTGACTAATAGATGCGCCATATATTTATCCAGCAAATAACAGGGTTTATAAACCTCCAACTCTAACGAATCAGTTTGTTTGCTTTTGAAAATAGTATCCAAAATCAGTCCAACAACTAATCGAGATAAGACAACCTCTCCTTTTATTAATTTATTACAAATTTATACTTTAGGTTCGTCTCATTAGTAGTTTATTAAATTGTTATTGGTTTCCTTTTATTATACTATTTATAAGAAACAGTAAATCTTTTGGAATAAAGGGAAATTTGCATTAAAACATACAGTCATTCAGTCAATTCTGTCTGTGTAAAGATGCTGAAAATTCTTTCACTATGAATGCAGAATGATAAAAAATTTCTCAATGAAACTGTACTTACATTCTTGAAGTTATTGGAAAATGTATAATATATATATGTTTTTTATCATAAGAGTTATTTTTTTAAAATCATATAAGTCTATTTTTATAGTTTTTATTATAATATAATTTTATATATAATTATATTTTAGATTTGCCAATGCTTTTACACAATGGGTTTTAGAAAACAAAACAGAATCTGTTTAGAGAGTGGGGAAAATTGAATGGTTGATATGATTAGAGAACTCTATGTTTCCACAAATCTAAACGAATAAATTTGGTAGAGAGATCAGATGAAATTAAAACAATCGAAATCTGAGAATAGTTGGGAGAGCAATTGATTGTAATAAACAGATTTACTTTGTAGATTAAGCGATACTTCACTTATTAAGTGAATATTCTTAATAAAGAGATCTAATCAGATTAAGGAGATCAATGTGCATCATTAGCGGAAAGAACAATTAGAAGCTCTAGTCCAATTAAGTAAATAATTTAAAGACAATAGTTCTAAATGAATAACTTTTAGTAGAATGGTTAGATTAAAGAAATTCGAGTGTGTGATTAGCAGAAAGGCATTTGACAACTTGATTCCGATTAGGCTAAACAATTATGTGGGTATAAAATAATTGGTTTCAGTTACAAGTCTAAACAACTTAAAGGGTTAAATTACATACATATAGTGTAGTATGAAAAAATTGGAAGCTTGATTCCACTATAGCTAAATATTCAAATTAAAGAGATCTAAATTAATCGATGAAGGAAGAACAATAAAAAAGAATAAAGTAATATAATTTGAAATGGGTCAATGATCCTAAAAGAATAGGTCTTGCTAAAGAAGTACTGACCTGATGGGTGCCAAGACCTATGATGGGTAGTTTAATTCCTGTGGGAGCTTCCAACACTTTATCTGGGCAGATAGGAGGAGGCGGGCAACAACTCATGAGCGCTGCACTCTGGTGCAGTGCCCTTCCTACCCTAAAGTCTTCCCAACCAGTTTCATACTTATCATTTTCTGGAACTCTCAACTCTTGAACTTAATTTTTAAAACTTGTATTTTGTTATGTCTACTGAAATTAATACTTGTCAGGACTGGTTTTCATTTCAACTACTTGTCATTTCTTTCCTACAAAAATAAACAACTAGAGACAAGTAATCCCTTAATTGATTTCTAAAGAAATAATTTTGTTAAATCTAGTTCGAGAAATTTTTAGCAGTCTATTGATATTTTGTTTTTTTAGCAAAAACAATAAATTAAAACCCAATATTATAACATATGAAGCGATATATTCTTTCAATAGAAAATATCAATAAAATTTAAATATTTTTGAGAGCAAAAATAAAATTTTGACAGCAAAACCAAGGCAAAATTTATACTAAAACTGACAACGTCAGCTTTATGTCATCCGAACTAATGTTAGTTCTAAGTCAGTGTGTTCTGATGGGTAGGTCATTTTCACTGACAGCTGAGACTGATATGTGGTTCGAAATGACCCGAGATCTTTCCACTTGGGAGATGGAAAAATCTTATTTATCCTGTCCTTTGGAGAGAAGTAACGATACTACTACCTCTGCTTCTGCTGTTGTTAAATATTTCTGTGATAAATAAATTTTATTAGAATAGAATTAAATTTTCGATATAGAATCATGCAATATACCAGATAATATAATTCATATATAACTATAATGAATTTTATAATAAATAAGTCACTCTTTTCGCTCCTACAATCAAACTTTAAGGAGACATACATATGTTCTGGCCTTAGCAGGGAAATCATGTTTTTTTATTTTTATAGTTATGAGAACTTAAGTAAATTAAATAATGTTAAATTTCATGCCATTTTGAAGTAATTGCACCGTGCTTTTAGGGTAATGAAAAATTAATGTTTAAAAAAAAACTAAATCTTTGAAATTTTGGGAACAATATTGTTTAATAATATAATTATAATAACTTTTATTATAAAAGTCACTCGGCCGGCTTCACATAGGCTACATCAACGAATTGGACTAAACATACTTACGGAATCAGGGAATATATATACCTATAGAGACCAATAGTAAATTTTTAATGTTCCTTTCTTTTAAGTTATTTTGTATTATGTTTTTATTCTTTTATAATTTAAGTTGTCATCTTTTCAAGTATGTGGTTGGTTTGATGGTTCATTTGTTCGTTTATTAGGTTATCTGTGTTCCTGTGTTTATATATTTCCATTTCTTCTATTATATTCAATTCTTCTATAATAATGGCATTGAATAAAAAAATAACCAATGAAATGATAATATGCGTTTTTCAGCAAAAATGGGATTATAGTATACATTATGGTACATTTATGTGTACCATAGTACATTCCCTAAATTTAGAAAATATTTTTTTCTCCTTTAACTGAACACACTGATATCAACAATTTTGCATATAATATATTTTGCATTAAATTAACGTGATGAGGAAAAAATCAATTCATTTTTGTTTATTGGAAGAGGACGCACAGCAATAAAAACACAAAACCCTACTTGAATAAAAGGAACCTGCTCTTTTTGTCAGGTTTGTTTACAGTAACAGAAATTTTTTTATTAGAGGGAATAGATCTCATAACATTGTTCCTGATTGTATTTATTTTGCATAAAGTGACATTACATCATTATTTACTGTATACTGTAATATACAATACAGTCAAATAATGACAGAATTAATATAAATACGTGTGATGTATACGGCTTTAAGTTTAAGATATATAAGTATGGTACAATCTAAGCGTAAGTGGAAACTTTATTTATCGTATTTTATGTAAAAAAAATGGTACAATTTTAATCCACTGTTTCGTGATTCTAAAAGCTTAAATTTTTATTAATATATTTCCTTAATATATCATGATACAAATTTAGAACTTTAAATATTGGAAGAGAAAATATAACAATAAACAGAGAACTATGAAGTTCCTTGTTCAGTAACTTGTTAGATTGTTATAGAACATTGCTTTTATTTTTATTATAACTGATACAATAAGTAAAATAAATGAACTAATTAAGTATACTTTCTATGAATTTGATAATACTCTTACCACTTTGAAATACATAATGGACATGTTAAAATCAATTCAAACAAATTGATTGTCAAGAAGTACGTTAATATGATTACTTATAATAAAGATATAGTAAGACCACTCTATTTTTTATTATACATTTTTAAACTTATTTTTAGTACTTCATTTTTAAAATAAATAAACGTTATACTATACTGGATACCTACTTTTGGAGCACCAAAACTGTGCAATACATGTTTTCAGAAATATCATGATAATAAAAATATGTGTTTGTTTAAATAAAGTTTATACAAATAGATTAATTAACTTTTCAATGGGCTATAAATTGTAATGTTTTAATTCTAATATTAAAATATATTTTGTTAAAAACAGTATATAAAATTAATTATTTTACAACCCTTTTTTTTTTAATAGGGATGTCAACGATTATAATTATTAAGTCACTCTCAACTAGTCAGTCATATTTTTATATTCAGAACAACTTAAAATTAAGTTAAAGCATATTAGTTATGAGATTCGAATCGAGACATACCTTTTAACAATTTTATGAATGTAAACATATTATTAAATGATTGTTTGTTCAAATACACAATAGTTCCTGTCTGTTCCTGAACATATTATATTCACATTGATAAATGAGAACATCTTATCATTTGAAAGTATTTCTGCCTTCAAAAATTGTGCATGTATGAATAAACTATAATTTGAAACATTCCAAAAAAAAAAAAGGAAAAGAGAATTCCCGTTGATACATAATGTTATAGGATATTATTTGAGAACGTCTTAGCTTACACTTTCCATTTCTAAAACCTCAATCTTAAACTCAACCACTTGTATCAGATTAATTAGACTTGTATCTGAAGATTAACATAATGTACAGCATTAAAGTACCACTTTGATCATACTGGGTAAGATATTCTCGTGTTAAAAGATAAAAAAAATCATGATTGGTTGAGAACATCTCATCTTGTACGCTGCATCCATGTAGCCTCCTTAACTTATAACTCAATACGATTAAATGAGTTGATCTTGAAGATTAGAAGTATCTGATTCCATTCCAACGTAATTAAGAGCATATACTGGACTCTGGGGCACAAACAAGATCCATTTATTTTTATAACAGAACAAATAAGGTTTTTTGTCAGGAATTACCTCTTCATATTAAATGACGAACAAAAATCAAAATGAAAAGGTCATTTTGCATTTTGAGGTCAATGTTTATATTGATGGGAAAAGGGAAGTAAAACAAAAATAATTTTCCAAGTCATTTAATCTCTCTCCATATCATAGGTTTCCCTACCTGACATCTTCACAGTGTAACCTAGCTCTTTTTCAGTTTTCATGAGCATCATCAACAGTAAACAATAAATGTGCTTTCCTGCTTGGTTAATAACAAAACACTAAACTGAACATTAATCTAAACTTTGTACACATGTTTGATTATTTGGGATTGTTACAATAATAAATTATATCTTACCATTTGTCCGTTCGACAGAGAATATTTACCATCAAACGACAAAGTATGTTAGTGACATATATTCAAACAATAAACTATAAAACACAGTATATATGTATTCTTATTTAATAAAAAAAGCAAAATCTATTATTTACTTATTTAATTAAATTTAAACTTAACAAGGTATAACATTTTCAGATCTTTTTAAACAAATTAAATAAATAATATTTACACTTATAAAAACAATAAGTTAAATCAGGTTTTCTTAACTATTTCACTAAATTAAAACAAACTACAGAAGTAAAGTAAAAAAAATATATGTATTACAAAGAAATTATATTTGCCTAATTTTTTTGAATAAATTAAAAAGAATGACCTATTATAAATAGATTTATTTCTTTTTATCAACTTTTATTGTTATGTCTTTTATTCAAATTGTAATTTAGTAATTGTTGGAAGTTATGAAATAGTAGAACTATAGTTCTACAAACCTTTATATCAGCAACTTAATTCTAATATTTGTTTAAACACCTAACATCACGTAAAGGAAATCACTATAATTTTTTTGGAAGTTGTTAACCGAGGAAAATAATTGTAGACATTGTTCAAGACAGTTCATATTTTAGGCATTTCTATTTCTTAGTCGTTTTGTCAGCAGCACAGTTTATTTTAAGGTCTTGAGTTATAAACAAAAGATAAATAAATACATATCAACTCTTTGATAATCCAGTCTATAGTAGAAGATATTTCCACTTTATCATATTAAAGAGATTCCTTATCCATATAAAAGTTTCATAATCGTCAATTGAGATAAAACAGAAATTTAAAAATTTATATTTTCAAAACATATCTCTAAAATAAAAAAAGAAGTTAAGATAACCTGATTTTATTAAAATTAAACTACATAAATATTCTGTTTATTCCAAGAATAACATGGAAACCATCAAATAAATTACATTGTTATTTATTTGTAGTATAATTGTAGTTCTTACATTTTTGATCCTTTTTTCCTGAAATCTAAATATGGTTTAAAAACAGAATTTTTAAAATATTCAAATATATTGCTATGGAATATAGAAATATCAAAATTAAGGTAACTTAGAACTTATTTATTTAGTTTATCTATGGGGCATGGCTATATTACTGATATTTAAAATAAATATGATTACAAATTGTGGATGAGTGGGCAATTTTTTAATCACACGGGGTTAAATAAACATTAAAATAATCTTCCTTTATAAGCAATCTGCATGCCAGAATTCCCCACATTCAAGACCGTAGTCCGTAACATCTCCTAATCACTTTCTATGCGAAGGGCTTATATTAATGGAAGTAGATAAATTTCTTCTTTTAATATTTGCATAAATATTTAACCTATTTAACAATTAGCAACATTTTAATGTGCTCAATCTAATACCTAATAAATTTAAAAATTTGATTTACCAACATAAAAAATAGTTTAAAACCCAATAATATATTTCACTTATTTCTTTTCCAAACTATTTATAGGATTGTAATAACAATATCCTTTTATCATAGGGATAAAGGTACATTAAATCTCATAGAAGAAAACAGAAAATCATTGGATTGAACATGAAAATATTTATCAACATAAAATATACTTTTAGTGTTCTATACTTCAATAAAGAAATATAGAGAAATAAATAAATCATTATTAATTAGACTGATCTTACCTGTGACATTCAAGAGATTAAAACTGAATACAGTTAATACAAAAAATATTTATCATGATGTATTGCATTATTTGAACTCATGCCAAATGTAAATTAGGACTAAATCAGTCACTATCAAACAAATTTCTATGACATAGACTGTACATCAATTCAACAGCTATTTTATTTTAAAGCTGCTATTTTTGTTACATTAGAAGAAGAATAAAAAAACCTATTATTGTAACTGAAATACGACGGTGGCGATAAATATTTATATAATATTATTTCATATAAATAAATGTATTTTTTTTTGTAATGCTGCCTCAGAAGTTACTACTATTGATTAACAAAAATTTAAAAACTGTATATAAGAAATATTTTAACATCTGGTATAATTTCTTTCAATTAATTTAACTTATAAAAAGTGTATTATTATTTATTCTAATTGATAATATTATTTAGTAACTTTGCAGGTTATAAATACATACAAATACATAAAATAAATCATTTGTTTTTTAAAATAAAATTTAATAATGAATATTTCCAAACGTTTACAAAATCTTATAGAAATGATTTTTTGTAATAATTCTTTGCTTTAGGGAAATGACATTAAAGTTTGAGTTAATAATTATCATTATTGTCTAATTTAAATTGAAAACAATCATTTCTAAAAGTTCAGAATTTATCAGAAGGATAAATATATAATCAAAAATGATAACTGCACCATGGTTATGATAAATATTTTTGTAATACGTGTTTTATGTTTTTAACAAAGTTTAGGTTGTCTAGGAGAGTAATTAATTTGAGAATATTTATACATGGTTACTATGATGTTTCTTATGAGGGAATTAAGACTTATTAAGAGTCAACCATCATCTTTATGGAATTATTTTTTTTATTACTTAATACTTCATGTTGTAATTTCTTTATTAACATAGAAATTAATTTACTGATAGATTATTTTCATGACCTGGTGTTTTAAATTATTTAGAGATTTTGTATATCAAGAAATGATGGTTTTATTTTTTTTAACATTTTTAAATGGAGCTTAATAAATGAAATATATTAAAATAAATACACAAATTAGGGTGGCTCGTAAGTCTAATATGTATATCTTATGAATATAGTTACACTCATTTAATGGAAAAAAGTTTCGCTAAAATAATATCTGTCCTACTAGAACTCTGTATTATATAATAAAACAAAAAGTAATGGTAAGCAATTTTAATAATTTGGTTATAAAATTTATGAAAGCATCTACTTCTAGAAAAATATGGCTCCAATGTTTTCTATTTGCACTGAAGGAAGCACAGAGCAGTAATGCATAATATTTGAAAGTATTTTTTTTTAAAAATTGTCTTAATTGTTTTAATCTATTATAAGATTAAAGTGACATAACTTGAGATGGAAGGCATTAGAGAATAACACACCCTTGTTCATTTTCGAGTCTCTGTTGTGATTCAGGACTTAATATTGTTCCTTGACCCTACTCTCACTTGTAACTCAGCCTAAATAATTTCTCCTTTCTATACAAATATATTTTAAAAACTTAATTTTAGTACTATAATATGCAATCTAATTCTATTTTAGTTTCTTAGCTGCCTAGATTCATAATTAATTTTATTTCAGTTTAACAAAATTTCAATTTTTACTGCTAAAAAATTGATTTTCATAGCAATTAGATAAACTTTAATCTATAAACATGTATGACAATTATGTAAAAATATAAAAATTGATATTTATTTCAAGGCAAAATATTTGTTTCATATGAGTCATTATGTACTAATATTTACAAATGTATCACTTTTAATCTACCTGGATTTTAAAAAAAAAGAAATATCATGAGAATATGTAACTGAGCAAATGCATTAAAGCACAAATACTTGTAGAGGCCCCGTCTTTCTGCTGTCGACAATAAATAATGAAGGTTAAAAAGCAGTTAGCTCTTTAAAAAAAAATTATTTTTTAAAAAATATCGTCATCCATGAATAAACAAATTTATCTTTTCCAAAAGAATGTATCAATCACCTTTTAAATGTTTTGTGTTAAAGACAATGTATTTTTTAAAATTTAACTCAGTTAAGCAACCGTAATGAAGGAATCTTAATTCGGAATTTATGTATATATAGATATGATCAAACCACAATCAGAAATGGGAAAACAAGACTAAGATCTTTCAACCGTAACAAGCGGTCTTCGTCAGAGTCAAAAACCCAACTGAACACTAGATGCAGAAAAACATCTGGTGAGGAGTTGAGAAGAGTGGGAGGGAAGAGTGGTATTTTAAAAGGGTGAAAGCATAGGAAAGGACTAATGTCCAGAAAGGGATGTTTGGGGAAACAAAGGAGTACAGTAAGAAAAAAGTAAAAAACTATCCGCTAGCTGTCAACCCTCTTTGAAGAGGCTATTGCCCTCGTGACGAAAGTATCAAGTTTGAAGAGACCGTTACTAATGTTTATAATATTAGATCTATTAAATTTAATATAGTGTTTTCTAATCGTAATAACGTGGGTAATATGTTAATAAAAAACTCTCCAAGCGAATTGGAGTCCGCTGGTATTTATAAAATTCCGTGCAAAAATTGCCATAAAATTTATATTGGTCAAACTGGTAAATCATTAAAAACACGTGTAAAACAACACCAATATAACGTAAGTAGACAGGAAAACAGTAGTGCCTTATTCTTGCATATAAAAAATGAAAATCATCATATTGATTGGACAGGAGCTAAATTTATTACCTATGAAAAATCAATGTTGTTAAGAAATATTATTGAATCGTCTCTAATTAAATTTAATAGATCTAATATTATAAACATTAGTAACGGTCTCTTCAAACTTGATACTTTCGTCACGAGGGCAATAGCCTCTTCAAAGAGGGTTGACAGCTAGCGGATAGTTTTTTACTTTTTTCTTACTGTACTCCTTTGTTTCCCCAAACATCCCTTTCTGGACATTAGTCCTTTCCTGTGCTTTCACCCTTTTAAAATACCACTCTTCCCTCCCACTCTTCTCAACTCCTCACCAGATGTTTTTCTGCATCTAGTGTTCAGTTGGGTTTTTGACTCTGACGAAGACCGCTTGTTACGGTTGAAAGATCTTAGTCTTGTTTTCCCATTTCTGATTGTGGTTTGATCATTGATTGTTGTTTCACGTGTTTATGTGAAATCTTTTTACATATAGATATGTAAACACTAAAAAAATGTTTACCGTCTGATATATAAACATAAAGAATATATATATTCTTTATATGTATGTAGGTATATATATGGTCGGTTTCTCCAATATCAGATTAAACATTAAATGGCGACTTTTCGATCTTGATTCAAAATCTTTTTCACGAGCCCACAAAAGAGAAGAAAATATGAAACTACATACAAACTGAATCAAAAGAAGTATATGATATATACAAATTTTATATTTGATAAGTCTTATTTTCCTGGCTTTCGTAGATCTGTTAAAACGATTTTAAATAAAAATCGAAACATCAGCATTTACAGTTTAATCTGAAATTGGAATAACTTAGCGGGTTCCCATGCATCTATTCTCTCTCTCCTATATATATATGATTAGTTGATCAAATGACTTGATCGTTTTTCTTTTGTAGAGTAGGAAGGTTCTTGAAGTTGTAAGTTTCCGGCTCTAATGAAAGTCAAGTACTTATAGCATCTCTTCTATGAAGTCATCTTTATCAACATGTCTATATATTAGGAGGATTCAAAGTTTCTCAGAATATAAACAGTTGCAATGTAATATCAGATGGAGGTGACTTCATAGAAGAGATGCTCTAAGTTTGTGGCTTTTATTAGAGCCGGAAACCTACAACTTCAAGGACCTCCTTACTTCACATAACAAAGACAATCAAGTAATTTGGTCATGAAACCAATCATATACTAGATCCAGTTCACTTAAGTAGATTTCAATATATAAATATATGAAAACAGTTTTTCTAGCCAGTCTATATAAAATTAAATAACAATTGCAAGTGACGGGATTAATGCTTATTATGATCGATAATTAAAAAAATAAGTCATATTCAGGAAAAGAAGATAAAGCGAGAAAAATGTACTCAGATTGACATATCGAAGCCAAGGATATAGGCACATAACAGAAATGTCCTCCTTCTGAGAATATCTCTCTTGTTTTGTTGTTTTCTATTCTTTCTGCTATGATTAATATTGTTTGAAATATCGATCGTAATAAGTGTTTAGTTCTTTCAATATAGGTTTTAGGTTTATGTAATAACATTATAACATAACTGAGATTATGCAATAAAATCATAAAAAATATAAATAAGGATGAATTACAATATAAAATTTTAAAGAAAAAAATAAGACATATCGACCAGTGACAGGCATTAAATCAATGATATTCATTCTGTTTGATGTTTTGATGAGGACTAACTATTACAGGTCGGACGATCTTGTATCTTATTCGAATCTCTTTTATCTGTAAAAAGTAAGGACGATCTCTTACAGATTTTTTGTTTAGAGCCCCATTTAGATGAGGGTTCGTTCAATCGTTCTTTCCCTTTATGAAATCGTTGATGTGATTCTCAAAAAGAATGTTGTAGTAATATTACAAAGAAAATAAAAGGTCTAGTGAGATCTTTAGTTTTATTCCCTTCGTAATATTATCTCTGGTTTTTAATAAATTTAATGCAATCATTTATAACAATTTCACACCAATAAATTCTTGCAAGCATTCACACGTGAATACTAAGATTTAAGTTACTCCAAGTAAAGAAACCTTTCAAACAAATTGAATACAATGATAAATTTTAATCATCGATTGTCTTATTTTTAATATTTCTGACTTGTTAAAGTAAATACAGTTAAGTTAATACAGTTACAGTAAATAAACAAAAAATGTATAAAAAAAGAATACTAACTTATTAGGAAAAGATTAATCTGCTTAGTAATGGATGTTATTTCAATTAACAAATAATATGCACAAATTTATTTGGAAATAATGTTAATATGCTGATTTAATATATCGGAAGTCATATTCATTATTTTGAGAATTATAAGGCAAATTCGTAGTCGGAGAAAGCACTTACGATATCTATGTCTTCTGGTTATTTAAGAGAGTTCCTTAAAAAAAAACAATAATTTATTATTTTGAAGGTTATTTGTTAAATCATTATATATGTTATGATAATAAAATGTAGGACCGGGTAGATTATTGTTCTACTTAATTAAAAAAACAACAAATATATCTTATGTTATTAACAAAATCAATAATTAATAAGGCATATTTAACAGGCATGTTAATGCCCACACAATGATATAATTCACTGCATTAAAAAAAAAAAGAATAAATATTTAAACTTCAATTTCTTTTCTGACAAATAGACTTTTTGTTAGAATTATTTCTAAATTAAGACAATATTAATCGAGTTATATATACAAAAAAAAAACCTAAATTACTTGCAAATATGTCATATCCAGGATGATGTAAATATTTTATAACGTAATTGTTGAAAGTAAGACCTTATTTTCTTACTTCGAATTATTTTCTCGAGTTATTAATATTCCCTAGCAAATTCATTTAGTAATTGGCCAACAATTTGCCATTTTTTTTGGTTATTGGGATAACTATAATTATAGAATAAACATTTATTTAAAGTTTGCTCATTTACAACTCAAATCAGTGATGGTGAATATTTTCCATCGAAGAGTGTCAAAAATGCTTTTATTGATAATTTTGTGAGGTGGCACAAACAAAGGTTATATATAGTTGGTTCAACTACAACATTTAAGCATTTCTGTAGGTAAAGTTAAAAACTTGGTATTATGTATTTAATGACTGTGATTAACTTGCAACACATTTCATTGCAAAGATGTTTGATTAGAGATAATAACTAATAATACTTGCTGAAGTCAGTATTGCATTATTGTAACTGTCCGAAAGCCTTGGTGCTTGGAAAGAGCAGTGCCTCCGAGTACTGCTTGCTTTGGTGGGAAGGGAGGAGATGCCGAGAGCACTCTGCTCAGAGGTTAAAAAAGAAGAAAAATTCAGAGCAGTCTTAGATGATCTTGATTTTGGGCTAACTCTTTATAATATAATAGAAAGTGACATTAGCAATTGTGTACAAGGGGAAAAAATAATATCAGTTTGGAATAAAGCGAATAAACAAAACTTTAAATGGAATATAATTTAAAACTTTACTGTAAGACATTATGCTTTTAAAGTACTTGAGATAGTTGATTTAATATTGAGTGCAACAGTATTTTGGTACTCACGTACTTCATACCAGTTCAAATTATGTCTCATGAGCGGACATTATTTTTATGAATTCATTTATACGATTATTGTAATGAATTTAAGAAAGGAGAAGTTAATTGGATACGGACAACAGTGCTTATTATTTACACTAGTGTGTTATTTATACAGATGTGCTTATAAAAACTTGAAACATGAAGGCAGAAATATCTTGAAGGCAAAGAGCCCAGCCGAATCTCTATTTGTTAGCTAATGGAAGGAAGATAACGATTCTTTGGCATAATGTTACGAACAAACAAGTGATGTTCTTTTCGAGCAAAGGAGAAAAATGGCGAGGGAGTCTCGAATTTCTCCCCAAAAGGTAAGAATGCACCGTAACTTACCACACACCGTCTTGGTGGCAATCTTTGAACCCGATATGGCCACTACTACCGGCCTCCATACATAGATCTCATACAAACAAGAGGGATTAAAAGCAACACGTATCGCCTTAGCGAAGTAGAAGTTCTTGAAGCCACCTAATATGCTGTAGGTAGTGGGGTGTTAAACAAAAATACTAAATTCTAAAGACCAATAATTATTGGGTCTGTAAAACAAATGAAAGGTGAAAAGCTAAATGACGGTGTAGGACAAAAAAATAATTATTTGTAGGCAGGAATATAATAAAAGATTTACTACGAAGGAAGCAACGTAAGGGACTTCAGGCTTATAAATAAAGTCATTAATTTCCTATTAGATTTAAATATGGAAATGTGAATGAAACTTAGGAAACGGTATTAATTAAAGATGATTTTAAAACTCACTTCAGTTATGAAGGCTTCAGTAACAGTTTGAAAGGCCTTTTGTAACGCTTGTGACACTCAGGTCAGAAATCCATCATCACTGACCTAAATTGAAAACCTCCCCAGATAGGCATAATTACTTCTAGTTGATTAAATTTTATACAGTATATATTTGGGTTATTAAAAGCATGCTTATTGGGATGTGGATGTTTTGTTGGACCATGTGAATGAGTGGTTAATGATCGATAGATCGAGAGTTCAGGTCGTTTATCACAGATGATTGCACTTATCACAACAGAGACTTCCTCTATATAGCGTTAAATTATTACTCCTCACGTAACATTATACATTATAGTTAACCATAACAAAATAGATGATCTTACAAACTCCTCTGTTAATATTTCCAATAAAAAAAAAAACAAAGATTTTCCTAAAATTTCAAATTGAACTGTGATATTTAAAAATTTTACTTCACGATTATCCATGGATATGATAATCAAAGGTTCTCTAAAACATAATTGATGTAATTAAATAGCTATTATAAATTCAAAAGAGGAGAAACATAATATTTTTCATAGTGATAACAATTAAAGCGATAGCTTTCTTTGCATTTCATTACTGAATTATATTCTTTCTTGGTGTATTATTTTATTGTGCTAAGATCATACCAAGAGTTTTTCACAGAAATAGCATATATTGTTTTAATTTCAGATTCGAGTCTCTGTTGAGTCAAATTCTAATGTATACTTGATATATATCAATTAGTATGCCTCTACGTTCATTGATACCTGAAATGAAAACTTTAATTGTTCATTCTTTGCTAAATATTCCAACAGCAAAAGGATTAATTCATTTTCTTATAAACTGATTAAATTCCACTGTTGTGAATTATTTACTTACAAGATTCACAGTGTGTAAACAGTGATCTTAATTTTTTAACTCATGATTAATTAATTATTATTCCATATCTTCTGCGTACATATTAATTAATTCAATATTAATTAATATAATAAAAGAATCTTGTGAAAAACTCTTAGTACTTATGTTCTTTGAAAGTTTCAAACACAATCTTTAATATTGCTTATTCATAGACTACTTAACTCAGCAATATTTTAAATAATTTTCATAATTAATCGGTGAAAGGTTTCTGCAATAACCATAAACACCATATATTTTTAGACATTAGTAAATCTAGAATGTAAAGTATTTGTGAAATTCATAATTAAAAGACAAAAAAATATGTATATTTACTTTTGTTTTATACTTTATTTACCTATATAAATAAAGTAACTAATTTGATAGCTGATTTTAAAAATTTTGCATTTCAGTAGAGTTCAGATTAATAGGATTAAGGACATACGAAATGAATGTTCTTGCACATAATTTAGCATGGACAAAACATATGCAGTTAGTATTAATGTATGCATTTTTAGCATGAGGAATAGTTTTAATTTAATAGAATTTACGTAGTTATTAAGTACCAATATGGAGGATATACTTGTTATTTTACACAGATACTATGCAATGCCTTATACGTTAATGTGATACAGGGGTGTCAAACTTACATCGGCAGAAAATGACCTAAAAGATGTGAGAAACCCTCGACATGAATCTAAAAAAATTAAAATATTGTGATGAACCAGCCCTTCTGATTCAGTTGGAGTAAGATGCTAAACAACTCTTAGTTTTGGAACTTAGCAATTTTAATGTCCAATCACTAATAATATGGGATGATTAGTTTTACTCTTTAGTGTCCTCTAGTTTGAAGAATTGGCTCAGGTTTCTATGTTTTACAACGTTTTCGAAATATAACAGGACTTTGCTTTTTTGTGATTTTGTTGAAAAACGTATTTTTTCTGGAAACAGACAAACAGACAATTGAAGATACTTGCAAGTTAGTGTTAAAAATTTTAAACGGAAACATCAATTAGATATTGTTTTGACTAGTTAATAAGGAAAAAAATATTATGAACGACTATTCAATTTTATTCTAATTAAACATTAGATTAATTAATAGTAGTCCTGATTTTTGCAAAAAAATATTTGATGCTATCAAATTTATACCTTTTTTTTTTAACTATTTTACCTCACTAAATTATTTCAGCTCTGCAGGACCCTTGAACTAACTTCTGTATGACACCCCTGGTGTAACAAATTAGAAATTTCACGTGAATGTATTCTTAAAAAAAACTAATTAAAAGTTTTGAAAAAATGGTGTCTCTTGTCATTGTTTAGTTTCTTTTTGCGAAGTATTGAATATTGTATACTAAGAATTTTCTCTAGTATGCTTCGTAATAATAAAAATTGATCTACAACTAATTAATACTAAATTAAATTAAAAGACAGTTAAAGTTTTAGGAGTTCGTTATAATTTGAAGTTATCATAAAGTCACTATTCAAGTTTTAGTGTAGATTTCCTTGAAATGATTGAAAAATTGATATCAATAAGTCTTAAAAATATTAGCTAGTTATGTAATTATTAATAAATACTATGCTTCCATCTGAAGTAAATTATTATCATTATAGTACAACTTTGTTCTTAGTTTCATTCAAATGTTCTCGTAATTAAATTTAAATCTTACTTTTTTAATTTTATACATCAAGTTATTAACTTTTCTTTTTCTTGAGAGGGATCAAAGATATACAAAAATCAAAGTCATCATCAAAGTCATTTTCGATAAACGTATTGATGTATTGAGTATATTTAATCCATCTTAATTTTATACCTATATTTTTTAAATCACTGAAATTATTTTGTAGTATATTTTACGTTTATTCAAATAACTACATTCAAAACATTTCCAATAATAATTAAAAATGTTTAAAATTAGTTTAATAGAAATACAGAAAAACATCTAAAACTTGTTTAGTGAAATTTGACACAGTCTGGTTTTTCTTTTTTTTAAATAATGTTACAGTTCCATCCTCATCATGAAGGAGAAAATAATTATAAGGGTATCATTCACTTATATGTCGTTTAAGACAGCCATCTCTTAATTTATTATGAAAATATAGACCAAAGTTTGATCATTCATTGATTGAAACATTAAAACCGAATTCTTCAAAAGAATTGTAATTGGAGCTTTTAAAGTTTCATATTTTTTCAAATTCTTCCTGGGTGAGAGCATTAACAATGTAAAGTACTAGGAGACCCGAGGGCAATATCACACAGTACTTTTATACATATATGAATATATTTTTTTTCTACTTTATCTTCATTTTTTTTATTATTTTATAATTTCTGCGTATATATTCAGAAATTAGTGAGCTCTTTCAACAGTTTCTTGTTTTTGCGATAACGCAAAAGGAGGAATAGTAGATAGTACTTATTTAATGATAATATATGTGTCTTAACTACTGGAGGCTCTAGCATAGCTGGTGATCTCACTGTAAAAAACTTTAAAATTATGAGCAAAATTGTAAAGGGTAATATTTCAGCAAATTTGAATGTGTATTGCTTAAGTGTTAATCATGGATGATAGGATGCGGTCGGAGAATGGCGCGGATGGTCTGGTAGGTTTTCTTAAAGCCAAGCTTGGTGTAGAGCGACTGGGAGGCGTCGTTCTCAGGGCGGATGACGACGAAAGGGATATAACCACGCTGTTTGACGGTGCGGGTGAGCTCATGGGCTAGCTTGAGCCCGAGTCCCTTTCGCCTGTACTCGGGTCTGGTTTGCATTGAGAACATGGCGCCGTAGTAGGACTGGACCATCCAGGCGGCCAGCTGGCCAGATGAGAAGACCCCGTAAGCAGGCAGCGCCTCGATTAATCTCTCGAATAGCTGCACCGCCTCCATGTGGTTGGCTGGGTAGAGGTCGTAGATGGCCTGCGCGTGTTCCGCTCTCAGCTCCTGCATCTCCATTTCCTCTCCTGCCAGCCTGCACACTCAAACCAGTTAGCAAACACCTAGAGAGTGCTCTCAGACCGTTTAATGTGATTCCACCTGTAATCCAGTATATTAAATGGGTGTTTAATACATAATACATATACTCTTTAAGCGAGAACAGAAATTCAAAGAAACAAGTATTTATGAATGTCTTCTCATTCTTAGAAACGAAAGTTTCAAATTACAAATGTATTCATAAGTATGATGAAAGAGACACAAATAATTTTTATTTTATTTTCACAAATCCCACAATTACAAGCACATAAACTCCTCCAGACCATGTTGCATAACTGACTGAAAGGTTTATACTACTTCAAAGCTCTTCATCTGTAAGGTCATATGACTGCGAAAACTACATATTCTCAAAACTGACTGCCAACTTACTATTCCACAAGGCTTATTGGCCTTGGAAAAAAAAATATTTTTATTTCTACAGGCGCACATGCATTTTAATGATGCGTTACGGCGTATTCTTCATTCCAGTAAACACATATGGTACATTATTTAATGACATAACTCGCTAAAGTCAGACTTTGATGCTTCTAACTTCGGAACATACTTAAAAAGACAATGCCAACAGAAGTCCCTCATTGTCACTCTTTCTCTTTCAACAACAACAGGATATTTTCTTCCTCCGTAACTGGGATTTCACTCAAATGTTCCATATATTAGAGGAACATTCTGTTCTCAGCCAGCAGGGAACTTCTTCCGGGTACCATCAAACCTAGTAAAATGATATGACCAAGAAGTCGATATAATATTCATCTATTTTAAATAGACGGGTTTATAAAAAAATATCTCTATGCGTCTATTTAATTTAAATTAATATATTATATTTTTTGGTGACCAGAAGATAGTATGGTTACTCCTAGAGTTACAGTAGACTATATCTGTTATTAAGTTTAGAAAGATAATATAAAGACTTAAACAAAAAAATAATATAATTTTTGACACATAAAAATATTTTAAGTGTAAGGTTTTTATTTTACTATATAATGTAGACAGTATTTTTCTTTTGACATGAAAGAAAGTAAGGGTCATTGGAAGAGTCATAAAGATCCATTTACAGCCCCTGGGAGCTATGTTGTATAACCCTATATACTGCAACGTCTTATGATACAATGCCTTTATTCATAGCCAAAAAAATAAATGGATCTGCCAGAAAGAAAGACAGCATTAAAATTATTTGATTTATATTAATTCACAAATAATAAATTTGTAAGTGTTAAAGCAATTAGAAGTACAGCATTAAAGAAATTATTCTTAAAAGATCTGTTTTAAAAAAAACAGTTTTATAAAACAATACTTGTCCTCAAGATAATAAATCCCCTGTGAAAGTAAAAAAAAAGAATATATATAATATGTTTGTACCATCAAAATAAACTAGAAGTTCTAAATCATGTTACCTACAGGTTGTTAGCTAAATGTATGTAAAAGAATATTTTTGTTTGTTGTTAAAATTTGTACAACAGGCTACAAATAAGTATTTCTATGCTTTATAGATTGTTTTTAAGTCAGGTTGTAATATCAGTCGGTTGTAAGTGATAACTAACTCGCAGTTTACGGACTATCTTATGAGTAGTGAGTGACACTTGGTCATCTGTTCTGCCTATTTCACCAAGCCAGATTAGCCTTCGAGATTAGCCATAATTCTTCTAAAAATTGTTTTCACATGACAGATCTTGCCTACTGGTAAAGGCCTACATCTTTCATCTACTCGTACCTCCGGTGCCAGTTCAGGTTACACTCGAACAGAAAACCTTATCAGTACGCAGTTTTCTATTCACTGTCTATAAAACTGCTTCATACCCAGTGAATCATAAACTGCGTCAGTCCAGAGAAGTTATGTTTTGTGGTTCTGAAAAGGTGACCATCCAGAAGGCTTCATCATCATCATCATCATTATCTTAATAGTCACCATCAACAGTACTGACTGATGAATAACAACACATACTCACAATTTACAATCAGAAATAACATTTATACAATAAATTTATATATATATATATATATATATATATATATATATATATATATATATATATATCAATGATCAAACCACAATAAGAAATTGGGAAAACAAAACTAAGATCTTTCAACCGTAACAAGCGGTCTTCGTCAGAGTCAAAAACCCAACTGACTCTACACCCAAGGTGTGTTCTACAATCTGGATAATTGAGTTGAATATTTTTAGTCATAAATTTCATATTAAACCTATAATGCAATATTTGATCATTAAAATGTAATTTCCTAAGTTTTATATTTGTCAATAATAATATTTACATTTATATAGTTATAAAAAAGATTTCACATAAACATGTGAATCAATAATCAAACCACAATATGAAAAACCCACAACTCAGTAGGGTTTTTGACTCTGACGAAGACTGCCTGTTACGGTTGAAAGATATTAGTCTTGTTTTCTCAATTTCTTATTGTGGTTTGATCATTGATTGTTATTTCACGTGTTTATGTGAAATCTTTATATATATATATATGCATAGTCACGACCAACCCAAAATAAGGAATCCTCCTCGAAATAAATAATCCGAAATTATCAAAGACGTTTCTTGCCTACAAATAACGTAAGAAATTAATACTATTGTATTAATTTTGTTTACTTTTGTGCTCTAATGCATTTGAGATGTTTATTTAGAGTGGTTGAATTGATACTATCTGGTTACCTTGAAAAGTCCTGGCTGTCTGACGGAGGGTCGTTGCAAACATAGACGTCACCAGGCACCTTGTCGACAGTGCCACGGCCGTCGTAAAACTTTTCTATACGATCGATAATATCTGAGTGGGTGAAGTTGAGAAAGAGAGGCTGGGTCCAGTCGAGCAGTACGTCTTCGGATTCGACCAACGAGAGACTGTCCAAGTTGTCGTGCGGGCAAAAGACACTGAAGCTTTCGTAGAGAAGTCCATTCGGCTAAAAACACATAATACTCTCATCAATCAACAAACAACGATTAATATAAAATACAATTGAAATGGCTAGACCTGTGTTTACCAACTGATTTTGGGTCATGCCCCACCTAGCCATTTCTAAAAGCCCTTTCTTATTCGACTGAGACACGCGATTGGGGGGTAGGGAAATATCTTGTGTACCAATAATACATGCTCATTTTGAAGAGTCCAGATTTAGTACTTTAGGAGAAAAGAAATGTTGTTTAAAAACACATTTGGCCAAAAAGTGAGGTTTCCATCATGCACAATTGCTCCCAAACAATAGGGTTTATCTACACTATGTGGCCTATTTTTTGTATAAAATATCTGTTGATCTACTAATGATTCTGGACCGTAGCGTCTACACAAACTCTTTGATACACACTCACCAACTCACATACACACACGTGTGTAATCCTAAGATTCGATAGCATGTAATATTATATATGGTGCATGCAAAATAAATGGATAAACAAACATACACACAACACAAAGTCATAAAATGACTTTGGGGGCCTAAAACATGTAATTCCGTCAAAATCTCAACATCAAATTTTTTGACGATCACTATAATTGACATATAGTAAAGCGAAAACAGAAATACAGCAGACAAAAGTACACTTATATATGTAATTAATATATTTTTGAAATGTCATTTAGGAAGTGGCCTACATTTGAGCATGGGCCACTTTTGTCAAAAGTAGGTAACGAAAGAAGTGTAAAATATAGTTCCTATTTTGACATAATTTTTTTATAAATTATCTTTAACATAGTTTAAAGTTGCCCAAAAAATATTCTGATTTTTTTCTAAAAAAGAAAAAAATTACATTTCAAAATTCTATGTTTTTTTGAACACAATTACTTGTAGTCATATAATTGCATTGATTAATCACAGTTTCAGATGAAAAGAAGGCTTACAATATAGTACACCATTCTGACTAGATTCCCGTTGGAGGAGCATCTATGTATCAAATTATTTTGCATACATGGAAAAGACAAGGAAAGAAAACTTTGGTCAGTTTGTTAATCCAACACTATAATTTGCAGGGGATAGAAATAATATAGACACTGACAAATTATTAAATATCATTATTAGTTGGACAAAATTTTTTAAAAAATGAACACTTGTCGGAAAAATTTCAGAAAGAATAGAAAGTAATGAAGTTAACAATGTAAGCAAAAAGTTATATATTAATAGAATAATTCTACTTTTACTACTAGCGAGAATATATATATATATAGTTAAAAGTGGAATCATTAATAAAACAATTTAAAACCCAGAGATCCAGATCAACAGGTTTTTTTAGTGTGTGTTTTTACTCACTATAAATAAAGAATTATTATAACTAATTTAATTATTATTAGTTATAATAAAGAACTTATAAAAATTCAATTCTTAATAATTACTACTAATTAACTTTCTATCTTATTTCACCAATGGAATAAACTGTAGATATGGTATATCAAACATTATGACATCATAAAGTGAATATTAAACTGCTCGGTAGGAATTACGCTTACCTGCATTACCCACAGGTAAGTATCGAGGAGCTTAAAAAATAAAGTTCTTTATTTAAGAAACCTAAAAAGGCTTTGCTTCGGATATTTTTATACAAATACGTATCTGTG
Source organism: Hermatobates lingyangjiaoensis (assembly GCA_026182355.1). Lineage (NCBI taxonomy): Eukaryota > Metazoa > Arthropoda > Insecta > Hemiptera > Hermatobatidae > Hermatobates > Hermatobates lingyangjiaoensis. The sequence goes on from JAPFBL010000251.1 coordinate 1,383,712, forward strand.
AAGTTTCAATAAAATCTGTTAAACAGTGCAACCCATAGCGTATTAACAAAATTTTGGATTTTTAAACCAAAAACTACGCACCCACACAGATGGAAGTCATTAAAAACGATAGAAAAATGAGTTCAGAGGACATGTGATCATTAAAATTTGATTTGATCATTTTACTATAGTTTAAATAAAAAAGGATTATTTCAATTGCATTTTGTCTTTTCAGTTTGTAATTCCATTATCACAAAAATGAGTTTGTCAGATATATTAAACATTTGGACAAGAAGTAAAATAACGAATCTTTCCTACTGTTGGAAAGATAATTTGTAAATAAGTTTTTATGTTGGTTGGTATATCCAAAAGATATATCAACTTGTAATTCCGAAATATACTTTAAAACAAGGAATAACTTAGGAGAGTTTCAAATTTGAGTTGGGAAAAACATTTAAGATTACTCATAATTTAGCTTATTTGAGGAGGATTAGGAAGGGAAGTGGAGGTCAAGGCTGATGGCGCAGTGTAAATCAAGTCGTGCGGACTTGGCAAGGAGGTGTCTACTTTGCAGAGTTGCCTTCATTAGGCGCCACTCGCTCACTTAGCTTCTTAACTCTTCCATTCTCCCCTTGCACACAACATTTTTAATTCTAGTCCTATTTCCAACGTATTTATTCTATTTAAAAAAAAAGAGAGAGTTAAAGAGGCATACAGAATAGAGAAGCACATTTACAGTTTCATGTAACTGAAACCAAACTTTTGGTTTCATCCTCTTCAGGAGAAATAAACCACAAAAGACGCAGTGTAGTTGCTGAAGTTGACAACTGAACCGTACAACGGTATCATATCTTCCCCCTTTTTACTTTACTATAAGTAAAGTATAGTGATCGTGAAAAAATTCGATCTCGAGATTCTGACGGAATTACATGTTTTGAGGTCCCAAAAGTCGTTTTATGAAGTTTTCTCGATGATGTGTGTGTGTGTGTGTGTGTGTGTGTGTGTGTGTGTGTGTGTATGGGTGGGTGAGTGTGTTAGCATTGCTTGTTACCATGCTACGGTTCAGAACCTTTGATGGAGCAAGTTCTGGACCATCAAAAATTTTACACAAAAATGGGCCTCATAGAGAAGAAGATCCCAATTGTTTGGGAAGAATTATGCATGGCGGGAAAGTCACTTTTTTTTTATTTCTGACGATGGCTAAAAGAAAAAATTCGATACTGTAAATGTATGCTCACTGTTGTTTGTGCCTATTGTGTCTGTGCCATATTCGTAAATGTTTGAATATTTTTTGTTCATTTTCGTCCAATTCTCATTCATCAAAGGTAATATAGGTTATAAATATAAAATAAAACCGTCCCTATTGATAATTACTCAATAACAAAATACACAACATATAGAAACAAACCAATGAAGGTTCACATCATGGCCTTTGTTTTAATGATTGTTACTGTGTCCAAAGGATTCCGAACAGCGCTACTAATATTACAAATTAGAATTAAATCAGAAGCGTTAACTTTTATTTGTTTTTCCTTTTATTTTTAACTTATATATTCATATTCATATATATATATATATTTATTTTATTATTTTTTTCCGTTTTTTTTATTATATATATATTTTTTTAATTTTTCCTTTTTTATAATTTTTAATTTTATAATTTTATCTATTGTTTTTGCTTTCTCCGTTCTCCGACGTTTAGTGCCTAGCTCCTTTTTTACGCTAGTGCTGCTCTCTTCGGTTGACTCTTTATTTCCTCATTCGCGCTCCGTTCTTCGACGTGGGGAGATCTCTCTCACTTCGTCCTCTCTTCTAGTCTACTCTCCTGATGACGAACAACAGTTCGAAATATTGAATTCTGTAAGTGTTCTTTTTATTCTCTTTTCTGTGTCGTGCTTTGTGTAATTTAAAGTATATATATATATATATATATATATATATATATATATATATATATATATATATACGAGGTGTGTAAATAAAGTAGTGAGACTGATTTTTTTTTTAAATTTTCTATTCAAATATAATTACAATGTGATATTGTCACCTTCAAAATAGTTCCCTTCGGAAGCCACACAGCGCTGGAGACGGTCCTTCCAATCATTGTAGCATTGCTGGAACTCGGATTCTGGAATGGCCTTCAGCTGGTCGGTTACAGCAGTTTGTATGTTTTGTAGTGTCCCGAAATGAGTTCCCTTGAGGTGATTTTTCAATCTCGGGAAGAGGAAAAAGTCACAAGGACTCAAGTCTGGTGAATAAGGAGGCTGAGGAGCAACAGGAATGTTTTTACTGGCCAAAAACTCGTTTATTGAGATGGCAGTGTGACAGGGCGCGTTGTCGTGATGCAACACCCACTTGTCTTTGATGTCAAAATGTGATGAACGGAGGTGTGATTCAAATTCAACTGTTCCCCGATCATTCTGACTGTCAAGCGTCGATCTGAACGCACAAGGTTCCGTACTCTGTTGACATTTTCATCGGTGTTTGCACTTGAAGGCCTTCCGCTTCGTGGTTCATCTTCAATCGACTCTCTTCCTTCTGAAAATTCCTTAAACCACCGAAAAACCTGTGCCCTTGATAAAACACGTTCTCCATAGGCCTCCTGAAGTTTTTCAAAAGTTTCGGTTGCATTATGTCCAAGTCTGAAGCAAAATTTGATTGCACACCGCTGCTCAACTTTGAGGTCACTCATTTTTAAAACGCTCAAGAAAAAACCATTTCACGAAAACCAACGCTACGGACAAACAAATGACTGTGGCGAGTTCAGATTCATACTGGAGGCGCATCACACGTGCACCTGACGCTACTCAAGGCCACGCGTCTCCAGCGTTGCCAGATCGAAAGCGACGTTGCCAGTCTCACTACGTTATTTACACACCTCGTATATATATATATATATATATATATATATATATATAAACTAGAATTTAAAAAGAACACATAGAAAGGAAATCACTGAACTCACTACTATATTTCGATGTCCTCGTCTTCAGGAAAAGAAGTGAATCGCTCCAAAGGCTGATAACGACTGACTTGGCGTTCGAACTGAAGCACTCAAACAGGGTAGCCAACTTTCAGAGGAAAGGTAGACAGGGAAGATAAAGAGATACAAGCCAAATAAAAATTAAAAAATGAAAACATTTAACTAAAATAAAATTAAAAGCTGATAACAACTAAAAAATAAGAGAAAAAAAAATCAACGATTGAGGTTAAGCCCAGGAGCCGATCTACCGCCCAGAAGACTAATAAGTGCTTCTTCTGAAGCTCTCAGAGTGACTTTCGAATTAGTCTGATCAATCTGCCTCAGGACCTGTACACGGAAACAGTCATTGAAACTGAGTCCGTGAGAGCTGGCATGAGTAGCAAGGGGAAGGTCACTGCGTTTGCCAACGGATGACCTGTGATTATTCATACGCAGGCTTAGCTTGGTGGAAGCCAAACCCACATAAAAAGAATCACACTGGGTGCAATCCAAACGGTAAACGCAGTTACCAGAGGTACAAGAGGTCTTGTGAGAGATAGGGTAGGTGCGTTTACTATGGAAGGAGGTAAAGGAAGGAACAGGATTGATGATAGGACAATTTATGCATCCACGACGTCTGCATTGAACCATACCACCAGCAGTTTTTGGAGGCTTAGGAGAAGAGATGTGAGAGAAGATAGATTGAAGATTAGCAGGTTTGCGATAGGAAATGGAAGGTGCCTCACTAAAGACTGAAGAAGTACAGGAGGAGGAAGAAAGTATAGGGAAAAACTCCCTGACAACTGCACCCAGCCTATGAGCACCAGGAAAATAAATGGTGATGAGGAAATTCGCGTCACTGCGATCCCTCCTAGGACCTGAATTATGATGAACGTCTGCAGGGACTATACGGTATATATATATATATATATATATATATATACAGTGACACATAAACAGAAACACAACAAAGACTCACTTTTCAATATTTCGACCGTAATGGCGGTCAACCTCAGGAGAAGAAGTGAATTGACGGAGGGACGACAGTCAACTAAAGAACTCACTGGGTGAGGGCTAAAGCAGTGCTGCCGCAAAGGAGACAAATAAAAAAGGAACTAGGAAGTCGAGAGCAAAAATAAAAAAATGTTTTTGAAAGGTAGAAAAAGGTTAAGAAAAGAAAAAATAAAGAAAATATATAAAACAATTAAAAAAAATTTTTTTAAGAAAAGCTGGGCGTTAATCCTGTGGGGTGAGTGGCCTCTCGGCCAGAGTCACTACCTGGAAGGGTTTCTGGATGGCCTTGATGTGAATTAAACAGCCTCAAAATTGTTTTCGACTGAAATATTTAGGAGTGGCTTCAATTTTTGGATTAATATAGCCTCTAAAATTCTCATTTTATGGTGGTTACTTTCTTTTCTTATTATTTTTAGTATTATTTTAGTCATTCTGAGGTAAAATGGATAAACCAACAAAAGTCTCCACACAAATGAAGTTTTATTCAACGCGTTTCGAACACTTTGTGTTCATCATCAGGAAAACACTATAATACAAATTAAATCTAATTAGTTACAAAAAATTAGAGTGAAATAACAAAAAATAAAAGTTCAATTAAGAGAATTCAAGACATACCCAAGGAAGTGGTACTGACGGGTTGGTCATTTGTGTGGAGACTTTTGTTGGTTTATCCATTTTACCTCAGAATGAGTAAATACCACACAATTACGGATTGCACAACTAATGATTTATTATTTTCGTATTTGTGACCAGCATCTCTCAGGTAAATTTAACATTATGCTTATCCTACATATGTTTTATGGTGCTTTATGGTTTTATGGTGTTTTATGGAAGCGGTCTTCGTCAGAATCAAATCCCAACCGTAGTTATTTGACGCTGACGAATACCGCTTGTTACGGTTGGAAGATCGCCTTTTTATAATTTATTAAAACTTTAAATTTAAAACTTTATATAATTTATAAATTATAATTTATTATATAATTTATAATAATTATAGTGATTTAAACGTTATAAATATATTTAAATATATATTATCTACCGAGATATGCAGAGGGTGTAGGAGGTGGAAAACGCAGTGGCAGCCTGAGTAGAAATTGAAGGGAAACAACCCAAATGAGGAAATAAGGTGACAATTTTAAACTGACAGCACAGGCGATTCTAGTTTCGGAAGATAACTTGGCCAATAAATAACATTTTCTGTTATTATTATGTGTAATAATAGAATAGTTTAATGATTCTCATTGATTTATATTAATTATATAAATCATTTAAAAGTTATAAATATTCAAATTTTATTAACCAGACTATTTTATTTTTTATAATTATTTTCAGTACATTCGATATTGTACTTACATATTAGGAGGCACAGGTAGTAGATTGATTCGGTATGGATTGAATAGGATGAATGAGACACTCTTTAACTGTCGAATACGACATTTACAGGGTAACTAATTACGTAGAGGTTCACACACCTCTTTCATTTGCGAAATGAAGTTTCCTGAGTACGTCATCATAAGGTTAACGTTTGTCTATAGACATGTATTGCGACCGTGGTCGCAAATCACCACAGTTCTTCAAATTCTGTCGGTTCCTTTGCTTCGTCAGAATTGCGTTGGCGTGACTGAAACCAGCTTCGACCTTGTATAAAGTTGAGAGGGCTCAGGCAAAATAGGATTATTTTTTAAGTTTTAAATGGCAACCTTTGTCTTAAATCTTCTTTGTAGAAGGTGGTTAGATAAACTATGGAAGAGATCCACTGGCTATTGGAACAAAAGCTATGTTCTCCTGTAATAGATTAAATATTTCGTAGCACGAAATCTACACTTTTGCTTTTCAAAAATGGTATTACTGCTGTAGCTATACTTATGATATTATGTGATTTACAAAATTAAACATCTATATTGATAATTGGATCAAACAATATCTGTACTACCACCAGGAATGAAAGACTAATAAACCTTTCTCATTTATACATTTATATTATGCCTAAATGAGACATTACATATTATATCTCAAGAAGTTTGATTTTAAGATTAGTTATAGTATAGTTGAGTGTAGGTCACTCCAAATTTTTTGTTCATGAAAGCCTGAAATATTGTAACAAATTGTGTTTAATCGTTCCTTGAAGTCATGAAGAGAGGTGTGCTCGGAGTGGTTTGACCCAGTATCGATTGAGTTTACTCCCTTGCTGTTAACGCATTCCTGTCTCGGGCTCTGAATTATCAACACTATGAATAAAGCTTCCTTCTCCCACTTACCACACCATTCAGTTCAAGTATGCAAGAGCTTTCACTGAATCATGCGCCTTTTAACTTAGTGCGCCTTCTGTCTTAATTCTGGTTGTATTTACTTACCGATTTCATGTCATATACAATGATCTAGAATCTGTCAAACTGTTTTAGTACTACTTTGGTAATCCACTAAGCTGTACTCCTTGTTTAATTGTGGGAGAGTTATTGTAGTCAAGAGCATGTGGAGTAATACCTGATCTGTCCTTCAACACATTACTGTTTCAAACAGAAAGGAAAATCAGTAACAGGGATTCGCCTTATATCCTGGGTGCAATATTTTCTAAAAATACAGTACCACATATCAAGATAACATTTTTAACTTAACTTTAAACTCTCAACTCATCCAAACCCACTTGCTCAAAATCTTTCCCAACTAGTAATCCCTACAAACCCCCAAAGACGACTAAAACGACAATGGCCACGTGACTTTCTGTCATCATAAAGATTAAACATAGTTACGGAGTGCCACCAATGGGTGTCCACCCGATTTCCGCCACATAATCAAAAAGCTAAAGGAGTAACCCTGAAATCAAAATTACTTCTAAATACATGAAATTGTAGTCGAAGTATCAAGAAAAAAAAAACAACTTAACTTTAAAAGCAAAAAGAAACAGACAATATATCCAAGGTTATCTCGTCGAGACAGGCTTATCTATATATAAATTCTCTTCGTGGCTCTGTATGTATGTATGTATGTTTGTACCTTATGGATTCGGCCTACAATGGACCATTTTCAAATATTCTTTTGCAAGGCACTTTCTATAGGTCTTGGGGTGGTTTTAGGCTATTAAACTCTTTGGGGCATCCTAACCCCGGCCCCCTAGGGCCCAAAAACCTCAAAAATTTGCCGATTTTGAGTTTTTGCATTTGTTGTCAAGAAATATGGCGTCTACGGCCTTAATGCATTAAATATGAAATGTTGGAAATAAAAATCGAAAATCAGAGTTGTGGTTCATGTAATATCCCAAAAATATTATAATAGATAAGGTTTGCTGTATAACCTGTTTGTTTACATTTTGACTTTAATTGGTAATGGCGGCCGCAGGTAGGTTAATCTTTATGATAATATTTCCACACGCTTTGTTCAATTGGAAACAACCAGGTACCAGAAATTTTATTATTGTTTTCAGATTGATATTAAAGACAATTATTGTATTTTTATATGGGTTTCTAATTAACTTTAACAAAGCTTTAGCTATTATCAATAGCTTCTTAAATTTTTTTTAAAAGTTTCAAATTATAAATTCCAAACAATTATTTTTTTACCACAAGTTTCACATAACAATTTCAACTATTAAACAGTTTGTCACAAGTTTCACATTACAATTTTCAAAAATCAATTTTTTTGTCCCAAGTGTCACATTATCTTTCAAACAAATTTCATTCACAAATTGTAGATTTGACCTTCATTTTTTTAACAAGTTTCAGAATCTATATATAAATTTTCTTCGTGGCTCTGTATGTATGTATGTATGTTTGTACCTTATGCATTCGGCATACAATGGACCTTTTTCAAAAATTCTTTTGCAAGGCACTTACTATAGGTCTTGGGGTGGTTTTAGGCTATTAAACTCTGGGGGGCAGCCTAACCCCGGCCCCCTAGGGCCCAAAAACCTCAAAAATTTGCCAATTTTTAGTTTTTGCATTTTTTCTCAAGAAATATGGCGTCTACGGCCTTAATGCATAAAATATGAAATGTTGGAAATAAAAATTGAGCTCAAAGTTATATAATGATTTTTTGCTCTAGGATGCTTCTTTCATAGCCTAGGTACCATTATTCTCCTGAAAATGTTAAAAAACGTCCAAGGGACTGTAGATCATGAATGAAGAATCGTAAGACAAAAATGCATAAAATAATATTGAACCCAATTTTCATTTCGATCATTTCAAATTTTATACTTAAAACTTCTAGACCCGGGCAACGCCAGGTATTTCTGCTTGTTCTTGTTTAAAATAAAAGAATAATACAAATAAATAAATATAAAAGAAAATAAACATACAAATATATAGGTAGGCCCTAATGTAATTTAAAAATAAAATGAAATGATGCACAAGTGATAATTATAGAGTTCTGTTTAATGAAAAGGATAAAAATGAATAACCGAAAGAATTGAAAGCATTAAAGAAAATCATTATGAAGATGTAATGAAAAATAGTTCCCGGAGGGGTTAGGGGTGAGGGGTGTAACAATGGTAGAAGACAGAATGGTTAAAATTGAAATTGGGGGACATTTAGAGAAAGAAAACATGGAAGGGGGTGTATTGTTTAATATCATCATGAAAATACGTAGAGAGGAAGACAATAAATATATAGTGAATCGTTTTTAAAGTCTTCAGGGGGATCACTAAGCTGGTGAATAAATTGTTTGTAAGTTCTTGAAATACCACACAAACAGGATGATCCTGTACTGGATACATTACATTTTACTTCTCTGTGAAGAGTGTATTCAAAGTAGAAATTGTTAAGAGATATCTGATATCACAAGATAGCGGACTGATGGCTTTTCATTCTCTTTGAGTGAACACTTGCTCAAGATTATCCATAGTTCAAGTGAAAAAAATTAGTTTCATCATGTGGAAATGAAAGAAAAACATGTCGACTTACATCAAATGTTTTCAAAAAACAACGCAGCGCTGATTCGTACTTCGCTAAGATTATATTTAGAATACAAGTTATAAAAGTGTAGTTGTTTTTAATATACATATAATATGTTAATTAATAAAAAAAAAATTAGTAGATGTATACAACATAAATACATAATCGAGGATCATTACTAAATCCGTACTGCTAAACTTCAGTATACGTGTACCTTAGAACACTATCCAAGCCTAAGTGTACAGGTTAGAAAGGGTAAGCATCTCTAATTTAGTATATTACTTCTCGAGAAATTACATTTATGAAGATTATGAGTATTTAAAAAAAAGTAAAAATATAACTCTTATATTTTAGTGAAAAAAATTACTATATAGTAATATTTCCTGGAGATAAAAAAGAGAATTATGTGTGAACGTTTAATGTAAGTAATTAATTCATTCAGACAGCAAAATTTATGAAAAAAATTATCTAGATAAGCAGATATTATAACCAAGATAAACAAATAAGAAACATAAAATACACGTAATAACAAAAAGATATGTATGTAATTAATTTGAAATGTAAATAATTGATAGTATTTTTACTACTATTTGAATGCAATATATGTAGATATTCATTACAATTGGATTACATTGTATCTTACTTTAAAAACATACATACACACTCTTTAAATTTAGGTCTAGTGTACATTACGCATTAAGAAACCAAATATATGTCTCCTTGGATGCTTGTAATGTGATGTTTATACTATCAAGGAAAATTGTGAGGGGAGACAACCTCGGCATGCACATAATTTAGTTCTCTTAGGCAAGTGCATATCATTCGTAGAAGTCAAGTTTCTGGGTCAAAATAAATTGCTGAGGTTGGAAGGTTGTCTATAAGATAGATGAGAGTGTTTTAAAAAGATGCTAGAGGTAGAGGAGGAAGCGAACAACATGGGGAAGAGCTCTTTAATAGAATGCCAAGTTTGTGGATACCTGGAAAGTAGATTGTATCAAGATACTGATATTTGATGGACGAGAAAGTGGAACACAAGTGGAAAAACATAAATAGTATAGAATAAATGTGCTTGTCATAAGAAAACTGAAATGTTGAAATGTTCACAAGTAACATTTCTGAATAAATTCTGAATAACCTTGAATTTTTTAAAGAACACACAGAAAATAAATTAATGAAACTCACTATTACATTTCGATGTCATTTCAAGAGTTCTTCTTCCATGTTCGTCAATATTTCTTATTATTTATATATATATACAATTAAAAGAAACGGTCCAGCGGACTTTTTTGAATTTATTTTATATATATATAATCAATGATCAAACCACAATAAGAAAATGGGAAAATTGGCAAGTGGTTTGATCATTGATTGTTATTTCACGTGTTTATGTGAAAGCTTTATATATATATATATATATATATATATATATATATATAAACTGAAATTTTCAAAAGAACACACAGAAAAGAAATCACTGAAACTCATTACTATATTTCGATATCCTTATCCTCAAGAATAGATGTGAATCGCTCCAAAGGCCGATAACGACTCAGACTCTGAGGTATGAAGCGATTCACATCTATTTCTGACTGCATCCCGATTTATCTTTTTTAGTTATATATATATATATATATATATATAATATATATACAACATCAATAGACTGGTTTATATATATGTATTCATAGATTTTGTATCTCCAAAGTTCTTGAAAAAACAATAGCAAATTTTCAGACAATAATAAATACATTTGAATAAATATAATATAAATTATTTTAAGTAAATATTACTAATGGTTTATTAAGGAAAATAAAGTATACGGACGAATGAAGAATAATCAATGTAGATTAAAGTGGACAAAAAAAGAAGAGATACCGAGAACAAATTAAGAAGGGAGAGTTTGATTCTGTCAATTTATCTTTAATGGAGATAGAATTCTCAACGCTACATAATTTAGATGATTGTCATCAAAATTAACTTGCCTTTCTTCTTTATCACTTTAAATCCTGTATTCTTTAATTAGCCAATCAGTTCATTCAGTCAGTATTAAATTATGACTCTTTTTAAACTAGTTTTTAAAAAAAATATTTTTTTGCATTTTTTTCTTGCATAACCTTTCGCTGAAAATTTTTAAATATCTGATTTATTTTTCTTCTCTTGAAGTAATGCACTACCTATATTTTAAAAGTATAACAAGTTCGAACACGTAATTTCTTCCTCTGTTTGCTCTCCGTATGAATACAGTTACAAGCGTGTTATCTCTGGAATTAAAGTTTAGTGTTTATTTTTTGCAAAAACTTTTTTTCAGCCTTTGTAAGATATATTCTTAAGCATTGTTTTTCTTTTAGTTATCTCAAAAGAAGATTGAGATTGAAAAAGATTGTAAGAATTACAATGAAATATGTCTGTTCAGAACTGCAAAAGATATCAATCAAAATGAAGAATAATACTGTTTTTCAAAAGCATGGTTTCTAGAAAATCTGTATATGTTGTATTTTTTGTTTATAAGATACATGTTTTCTCCCTTCTAGGTGACTCTGAATTCTGAGTATATGACATAGTCTATGGTTTTCTTGAATCGATGTGAATTTTGCAGTCGTTATGAATTGTTGGTAGTCGGTTATGCATTAGATGCCTCATAATTTAATATATATATATATATATATATATATCTTATATATAATATTCCATAAGATTTGGAAGAAACAAACCCTTCCAAATATCTTTCAAATCGAACACCCTGTGTGTGTGTGTGTGTGTGTATGTGTGTAAGTTGTGGTATGTGTGTATGTATGTGTGGGTGGGTGGGTGAATGTGAGAGTGTCTTGTGAGCATGTGTAGATTTGTGTGTGTGTGTGTAAGAGATCAGAATATTTCACCATAATAGTTATTGTAAAATGAAACATTTTTAACTTCCAGTTTGTCCTTAGATGTAATAGTAATACCTATAATACACTCTCAGAGGAAGTACTTATCTGAGAGATTGTTTTTTTTTTTTGGCAGTTTAATAGAAATTTGTCAACACAATTTTCATAAAAATCCCTGTGATTCTATGTTTTAGATGACATTGGTGAGTATAGGGTACTATTCGGGTAGAAAGTACCCCTCAGAGTAACAATTAGCAGAATCTGTTCTAAGACAGCAATAAATTAACTTTTCAAGGGTTCTTCAAATTAATAATATAATCAGTAAAATCCCTGGTGAAAGGTTGTACTTCCAGCAGGAAAAACAATCAATAATCAAAAAAAAAAATATAATAAATACACACACTTATTGAACAAAACACTAAACTGGAGATAATAGATATTAAGCTTGATTCCAGTTTATTAAAGTGATAAAAAACAAAGAATAATGCTTTTCTGGTAATAATAAGCCGCCTTGTTACCTGAGGTCTATCCTTGTGCCAGCGGCCCTATTGGGACATGACGATACCTTAGAGGTTTACGAAATATTGTTATGGATACCTGAATATTTTATTAATTTTAGTAATAGTTATAATGCTTAAAGTGATAATTAATTAATGTTTACTGTACATAAATTAAAAGTTTCTTGTCAATATTAAAAGAAGAATTTTTTCATATTTTTAAGAAGTTTCTGAAGAAGTATAAAACTAAAATGGTGTTTATGAATGTAGTTTAGCGTTTCACATCATATTGTGTTTGACAAAATGAATGAATAAAAATTTCTGTTTTTAATAATATGCTTCTCTCAAACAACTTCAAAGCTTTAACTCTAGTTGTATCCAATATTTCTTCATTTTAAATGAACATACATAAATTTATATACACATAGAACATTTTGTTTCATCTGCAGTATTTCATTTTGTTATAGATTTTCCTAGGAGGCTAACTCTTCATTTAACTGCGGGAGCCCCCAAGAAACATACACAGGAAAAACACAACACTCAGCTGACGAGGGAGATGCTGGTGCAGGGCACTGCCATCATACAGGCGGAACAGAATGCGGAGAAGCTACAAATATTGGAAGCCCTGTACATAAAGGAAAGGAACCCCTCTATAAACCTCCAGGTCAAGGACATGTATGTAATTCCGACGAGCAGGAGCCTGGAGCCGAGCATGAGGTCCAATCAGAACAGCAGCCTTAACCCTGCGCTCTGATTGGTTCGAATTAGTCAACCTGATTGGCATTTAAGCTGTTTACTACAAGGCATGCTCTACCTGAAGATGACCAATGTTCCTATGGTCGAAAGCTCGTGTAATATTGAAGATGTCTCTAGGACAGATGCTGTGGCAACTACAGCCAGAAGAAAGAAAAATCGCCCGAAGGATCGAGGCCACCAGCTTAAAGTTAGTGAGTGCAGAAGCTGCTGCAAATTTTAACAATATATATATATATATATACAACATCAATAGACTGGTTTATATATATGTATTCATAGATTTTGTATCTCCAAAGTTCTTGAAAAAACAATAGCAAATTTTCAGACAATAATAAATACATTTGAATAAATATAATATAAATTATTTTAAGTAAATATTACTAATGGTTTATTAAGGAAAATAAAGTATACGGACGAATGAAGAATAATCAATGTAGATTAAAGTGGACAAAAAAAGAAGAGATACCGAGAACAAATTAAGAAGGGAGAGTTTGATTCTGTCAATTTATCTTTAATGGAGATAGAATTCTCAACGCTACATAATTTAGATGATTGTCATCAAAATTAACTTGCCTTTCTTCTTTATCACTTTAAATCCTGTATTCTTTAATTAGCCAATCAGTTCATTCAGTCAGTATTAAATTATGACTCTTTTTAAACTAGTTTTTAAAAAAAATATTTTTTTGCATTTTTTTCTTGCATAACCTTTCGCTGAAAATTTTTAAATATCTGATTTATTTTTCTTCTCTTGAAGTAATGCACTACCTATATTTTAAAAGTATAACAAGTTCGAACACGTAATTTCTTCCTCTGTTTGCTCTCCGTATGAATACAGTTACAAGCGTGTTATCTCTGGAATTAAAGTTTAGTGTTTATTTTTTGCAAAAACTTTTTTTCAGCCTTTGTAAGATATATTCTTAAGCATTGTTTTTCTTTTAGTTATCTCAAAAGAAGATTGAGATTGAAAAAGATTGTAAGAATTACAATGAAATATGTCTGTTCAGAACTGCAAAAGATATCAATCAAAATGAAGAATAATACTGTTTTTCAAAAGCATGGTTTCTAGAAAATCTGTATATGTTGTATTTTTTGTTTATAAGATACATGTTTTCTCCCTTCTAGGTGACTCTGAATTCTGAGTATATGACATAGTCTATGGTTTTCTTGAATCGATGTGAATTTTGCAGTCGTTATGAATTGTTGGTAGTCGGTTATGCATTAGATGCCTCATAATTTAATATATATATATATATATATATATATATATATATCTTATATATAATATTCCATAAGATTTGGAAGAAACAAACCCTTCCAAATATCTTTCAAATCGAACACCCTGTGTGTGTGTGTGTGTGTGTATGTGTGTAAGTTGTGGTATGTGTGTATGTATGTGTGGGTGGGTGGGTGAATGTGAGAGTGTCTTGTGAGCATGTGTAGATTTGTGTGTGTGTGTGTAAGAGATCAGAATATTTCACCATAATAGTTATTGTAAAATGAAACATTTTTAACTTCCAGTTTGTCCTTAGATGTAATAGTAATACCTATAATACACTCTCAGAGGAAGTACTTATCTGAGAGATTGTTTTTTTTTTTGGCAGTTTAATAGAAATTTGTCAACACAATTTTCATAAAAATCCCTGTGATTCTATGTTTTAGATGACATTGGTGAGTATAGGGTACTATTCGGGTAGAAAGTACCCCTCAGAGTAACAATTAGCAGAATCTGTTCTAAGACAGCAATAAATTAACTTTTCAAGGGTTCTTCAAATTAATAATATAATCAGTAAAATCCCTGGTGAAAGGTTGTACTTCCAGCAGGAAAAACAATCAATAATCAAAAAAAAAAAAATATAATAAATACACACACTTATTGAACAAAACACTAAACTGGAGATAATAGATATTAAGCTTGATTCCAGTTTATTAAAGTGATAAAAAACAAAGAATAATGCTTTTCTGGTAATAATAAGCCGCCTTGTTACCTGAGGTCTATCCTTGTGCCAGCGGCCCTATTGGGACATGACGATACCTTAGAGGTTTACGAAATATTGTTATGGATACCTGAATATTTTATTAATTTTAGTAATAGTTATAATGCTTAAAGTGATAATTAATTAATGTTTACTGTACATAAATTAAAAGTTTCTTGTCAATATTAAAAGAAGAATTTTTTCATATTTTTAAGAAGTTTCTGAAGAAGTATAAAACTAAAATGGTGTTTATGAATGTAGTTTAGCGTTTCACATCATATTGTGTTTGACAAAATGAATGAATAAAAATTTCTGTTTTTAATAATATGCTTCTCTCAAACAACTTCAAAGCTTTAACTCTAGTTGTATCCAATATTTCTTCATTTTAAATGAACATACATAAATTTATATACACATAGAACATTTTGTTTCATCTGCAGTATTTCATTTTGTTATAGATTTTCCACTTTGTGCGATGAATATTTTTGTTTGTATAAGAAGTAGGGTGGGAAATCAAAATTAAATCAGCTCTTTTCTTATTGTTTATTGCATAGTAGGTCATCTATGTGAAAATGGAGAATTATGTAAAAATTGGCTAGAATGCATTTTATACTTTACCAGGAAAGAGGGTACCGGGATTATGGGGCCGGCTATAAGATGTATGAGGTAATTTTTGTGAATATACTAGAGGTGGATGGAAATGATGAAAGTGGAAGGAGAAGTTCTTTGACAGCAGAGTCTAATTTATTGACACCTGAGAATAAAATAATAATAAAAGACTGCCGTAGAGTAAAGTGGCAGTAAGAAAAGAGTCTCTCTCACAACTTTGCCGAATATTCGGAATTCACAGCAACATATATATTAACAAGTATACATATACATATATTAACTATACTTATTCATAAAAGAAATATGTACTAAATTTTTTAGGTATAATCATGTAACTCACTACAAAGAAATAGGTGATTAATGCTCTGAGGCCTTTTGGATTATTGTTGTCGGAGAGGAAGTGAAATCAAATAGTACGAAAAGGGAAATAGTGGTGGACTGATTAAAGCTAGAGAAAGAAGAGTTAATGGGGAAGAACTTGTTAAGAACAGAGCAATCCTACGGGGACTAAAGAATAATTGACAGTGATGAAAAAGGAAGAAGTATTCTGAATATTCCTTGGCCCAAAAACTTTTATAATTCAAATCATAAAGAAATGGTTAAGTTAAATTAACTGGTTATACAAAAAATATAATAAACTTTCAACCCCTGCAAAAAAATAGTTTTGAAAAATTTAAAATAAAAATATTTTTAATTTGCAAAACATGACGGTTGAATAAATATAAAGCTCTATTATGCAAACTTTTCTCTCAAGTTGTTCAGGTGGAAACTGCGGACTATGAGTTTATTGGAGATTTGATTGATGCAAATGGAAAGGGTTCTAGGTATAGCTTCTTAACAAGAGGATGATTACAACTATTTAACAAAGGGACTGCTGAGGATTCACAAAAGCATAATTACTTTAAGTAAACAGAAGTAGAGAATTATTCATTGTCCAAGATATTATCAACACAAAGAATAGAAATTCGTCTGTTTTTGAAAAATTATGTGTGAAAGTTTATGTACGAGTAAAAATTTTGGAAGTATTGTAGGAGGAACGTTCAACATAAGATTAGCAGGGGGCTAAATCCCATGTGGTAGGTGTTTAAGAAAGGGAGGAATTGACGACTAGCAAAGAAACGATCTTTAATTTTGCCATGAATGAATTAACAAATGAATAATCCAAAATTGTATCCATGGTAGTGGCTCTGGTTTGAAAGTAATAGCCTAATTAATAGAAAGGCTGTGTGCTTAAAATCTACCAGTAGAACAAGAAACAGGTAGAGGGAGTGAGAGGAGGGATTATGCAGTGAAGAAAGTATTTCAGAGTATCGAAACGCTCGGAGTGGATGATTCAGGTATAGATTGAAGTGAAATTCACGGCAACCATAGGAAGAGTATGACTAGAGGTTGTAGTTAGACAGAGATTTTGAAAGAATCAGAGGATATGGAAGAAGTCCTTAAAACGTATAGTTCATAGTTAACTGTAAAGACACCTTCCATAACTTTCGATATCTTTTATGTTTGCTTAACTTTCACTGAGGTTACTCTTCATATGAATTGTCTTAGAGCCATCATCAGTCAACGCAGCAACCAATGTAATGCTATTCGTACAAATTCCCACCATTGTAGTTTAAATGACTGCTTCCCTGTTCAAATTTTTTGCCAGATACCAAATTTTAACTCTCTTGTTACCTTAGCTTCAAAAAAACAAATATATCCCAGATACAATCGATACTAATAGCTTTTTAAATCATATTTGTAACTAATTATATAAGAGAAAACACCAACGGAGAACCTACATAAGAAAAAATTGAAATAACGTATTATATATCAGCCTCAAGTATTATTTATATTTTGTTCAAATAATATAAATAATACATTATCTTAGTTAAATTATAATGAAGTTGATAGTGTATTGTACTCTTTAATATTTCTAAGTCTTATTATCGAATTATTATTAGAGCATGTAAAGACACTGTCCACTTTAACTATTGCTGTGATTGACTATTTCTTATTTAGAGTACGGAAAGGTACGGTTGGAAGGATATTCGCTACTCAAAAGGGAAACTTTTCAAACGTTTTAAAATATATTGTTTATAACTAATTTTGTTGAATTTTCTGTCCTTTGTTTAAAGAAGATACTAAAAAATAAAATTAAAACGATTTGATCATGCAATTTGTACAGTACTAAGGGTTATCGAAAGTGATCCAGTGATAAGATAGCTGATAAAGTAAGAATTATTAAAATGAATGGGATAAGGGTTATTTTTCAAAAAGGTGTCAGATGCACGAAGGGCTCCATCGTGACTGCCTGGGTGTGATAACAGGCAATCGATAGTACTTCTGAAGGTCCCTTCATTGTTTACACTTTCTTTCTCCTTCTGGCTCTTACAAAAGCCCTTTACCAATTAGAGAAGCCTATTAGTTATAATTATTAAAATCCCTTCTCAGTAATACTCTTATTTTATAGCATGCAACTGATGTAATCCCTAGTAATCTCGTCAAGAAAAGACACCCATTCTGGACATTCAATAGCAGGCACAGGCCATATAGTATCAGCGACTTAGCAACTATTTTTGCCACCCGTGGCGGTCTTAACAGAGTCAGTTGGGTTTTTGACTCTGACGAAGTCCGCTTGTTACGGTTGAAAGATCTTAGTCTGGTTTTCCCATTTTTATATTGTGGTTTGATCATTGATTGTTATTTAACGTGTTTATGTGAAATCTTTTTATATTAATAAATATATATATTTAAGTATATCTAGTCGACGAACTAAATAAACTAAATTCACATTAAGAAAACTCATACAAAAGATACCAAAAACTACTACTATGTTTTAAATGCGTCGGCATCAGATAGAAAGATGTGAGCTACCCCGGAAAGCGTTGGACTATGTATATAAACGCTTAAAACACTGAAGATAAGCACATTCAGTTGCGGACTAAGTATATAAACGCTTAAAACACTGAAGTAAGTACATTCAGTTGCGGACTAAGTATATAAACGCTTAAAACACTGAAGTAAGTACATTCAGTTGCGGGACTAAGTATATAAACGCTTAAAACACTGAAGATAAGCACATTCAGTTGCGGACTAAGTATATAAACGCTTAAAACACTGAAGATAAGCACATTCAGTTGCGGACTATGTATATAAACGCTTAAAACACTGAAGTAAGTACATTCAGTTGCGGGACTAAGTATATAAACGCTTAAAACACTCGGCTCTTTTGAAAACCAGTTTTGACGGTTGGAAGACCAGTCCAATATCTGAATTTCTTACTTTCATAGGTCAATTTGTGTATCACATTTTATAGTGAAATATTGTTATTATATAACAAAAAATCAGAGAGAGAAAAAGCACAGAAGAAAATGAAGAAACTACAATCTTTCGATATCCATTGTCATTAGGTGCTTGAAGTGTGTCATTCGATGTCTGCCGCTTCATTTTATCTTAGTCTTTAAATATTGCGAATTTTAAATATAAACAGTGAGTTTTCTTTTTTTGTGATTGTATATATATATATATATATATATATAATAATATATAATATATATATATATATATAATATATATATATATATATATATTGATAAAAGTATCGAACGTGGAATAGAAACAAAACTAAAGTTTATCGGGACTGTGTCAACTGACCGAATCTCGACTAACCGAGTCCCGATAAACTTTAGTTTTATATATATATATATATATATATATGTTTTAAAGTTAGCTTATACGTTAGCTATATGCATTAATCTAAATATAAAATATAAAATAAATAAATATGCTGAAGTTTCATTGACTTCATTGACTATATATGTATATATAAAACTAAAGTTTTTCGGAACTCGGTCAGTTCTTCAGGTTCAAATTAAAGTCTCAATGCCAACGTTTCAGTTTTTATTTAAAACCTTTTTCATAGACAGAAGTATACATTTTGAAACAGAGAAACTAAGTATTACATTACAATTGTATTGTGAAGATACAGCCTGAAATGAAATGGAATAAGAACGAAAACTGAAACCTGTACTCTGATTGACCAATAAGGCAAGTTTATTGGACCGATCAAAAATCACATCCACTGAGGAAGTATCCTTCCTGATATATAAGATATGCTTCCTGATGCTTTTCCTGATATGCTTCCTGATATATAAGCATCCTTCCTGAAGAAGATTTTACCCGATGATGACTAACGTAATTATGGTCGAAAGCTCGTATGAATTGATGTCCCTTGGACAATTGATGTGGAAGCTCCAACCACAAGATAGAAGAATCGCCAGCAAAATCGGGGCCACCAGCTCAAAAATCGTGAGAGCAGAAGCTGCTGCTACTTTTAACAATATTTGCATACAAGAAGATTTGCTGCCGATTTACACCAATATATAAATATATTATGTGTGTGTGTGTGTGTGTCTGGGTGTGTGTGAGTGTGTGTTTTAAAGTTAGCTTATACGTTAGTTATGTGCATTAATCCAAATATAAAATAAATAAATAGAAATCTGAAGAATATGTAGAATCTGTTAGTCATCTATGTTCATGTCAATGCTGATGTTTAGGTTTTATTAAAAACGTTCTCGCTAGAGCTTCTAATAGGAGACTACTACAACAGAATCACATTTACAGCATGCAATCTTTGCTTGAACTATCAAGTGAGATAAGAAGGAAGATAAGCCCGATCTCGACCTAACCCATGCCACGTTTCATCTTCTCGGAGTGCTTGGCTTCTAATCTTTTCTTTCTTGATGACGCTTTGAGTAAAAGCGAGACATTGTCAATTTATTTGCCTTGTTTATGTTAACTCAGTGAAAACTGGCATTTATTTTTAGTGTAATTTTGTTTGTTTGGTGATTCATTTTTCAAGATTATTCATATGATTTGTCTCTTTTCTACAGCTGATGTTGTATTTATTGTATAATATTAAAATATAACTAAAGTGACCAAAAAAACGCTTTAAAATATAACAATTTTTTTTACAATTATACTTATAATTAATAAAAAGTCTGAAAATATTTCAAGAATTCTTCAAAGGAAGTGAAGCTAAGCAACAAACCTTGTCTTAAAGGAAACACTGTATTGATCTTTAAGATTAGCTTTGCTGGAAGTTATCGTGCCACTCAGCAGTTTTTTCGCTATTTGCGTCTGAACTACCCCAATTTGTTCTTCCCATTTATTTTACATTTTTTGCATACCTAAGTATCTAAGTTTATGCTTTGATAGTTTATTCCTTTTAGTCACCAGAGATACTGTTTTTAGGGTTGGTTGCTTATTTTCATATTGTGCTATTCTTAAGATGGGATCTCCCAAATTCAGTTAAGGAGAATTAGTTACTGTTCTTTGCTTAGTTTATGATCTTATAGTGTACCATTCGTTTGAACTTCTTTTAGTCGGCGAAATTAATAACTAAAGTTAAATAACTGTAATTTTTAAGAATTATTCTGGTATATATATATGAATTGAAAGAAAGAACACACATACAAGAGTTCACGAAAAGTTACTACCATCATTTGACTCCATCGTCATCAGGTACACAAGTATAAGGTGTTCCGAAGACAGGTGAGGACAGTTCGGAACGACTTTCATCTTTTTCTCTAACAACGAAACAGTTGAAATCTCGTGGTGAGTTTTTTTGGAAATTTCTTACAAGTGTTTTTGTTTTGTAAATTTAGTTTATTTGGGTTGGCGAACTGCTTTATAATTTTTTTACACATATAATGCCGTAGATAACCATTGATTTATTAGTATGAATTATATTCATTTGTATTTGATATTCATAACAAATTCCGATTTACTTGTATTTAGCACAGACACTTTGCAATATGGAAATAAAGAAACAAGTTTACTGGTATTTTAAACAGAAGAGCCTACTAAATTAATTATTATTAATAGATCAATTATTTATGTTCTATGAAAATATTTACTATTACCTAAACTTGGTTTGACTACGGTTGTCATAATATAAGTGTATGTAAATGTATATAATTAAAATTTTCTCATCTCGACCACATACATTGAACACTATTTTTCTTTTTTATTGAGGTTTGGTTTAGCTTCAAACAAAATACCAAGGAATTATATATATTAATTACATAATGTAACTTATAAACATTTTTTCATGTGTTTTTAATTATATTCTGTATTGATGTAGCCTTGAAAATTTTTACAAATATAGACAAAACGTCGGCTTAAACGTACTGTATTGTTTGAACCTAGACCAAACCTAGATAAAAAAAGAAATATATATATATATATATATATATCTTGGTATATTTAGGAAGTAGTCCTTCATTTATGCAGGTTTGATTAAATATGGTGTAATATTTAATCGAACATGCATATATATGGATATATATGCATATATATATATTTAATCAACTTTTATGCATATATTTGATGAAATAAACCACATATTCTGTATTAGGTAAGAAGTTATTGTACTTAACTACTTAATTACATAATACTTTAATGAATTTAAAAATATCTAAATATTTACTTTTTCTAATTGAGTATAAAATATTATTATGTTTGACTTTTTATTGATGCAGTATTCTTTCAAATTTCTCTTTTCTTTACTACCTGTGTCCATTCACATGATATTTACTTGGCACTGGTAAATTAAAACACCCCTACTGTTTAACGACCTTAAATTTTGTGAATAACTAGTTGTTTATTCCTTACTGTAAAAAACACAAATAGAATAAAACATCCATGGTAATTTTTAGGTAATGTCGACATGTAATAATTGGGTTACATGGTGTTGTTTCTTACTTACTCTTATTATTCTGACAGGATTCATTGTTCTCGTTGAAGAACTAAGAGCGTTTTTTTTGTATTTTTAGCAGTTTAGATAGGTTACTTTTCAGTTTTTTTTGTGAGTCACCCCCTATATTTGGAGTCCATGTTTCCGTGTGTCAGTTTATAAATTTAATAGAATTGACTAGTATTTCTCTTGTCAATAATGTTTTATGAGCTTTATATGTAGTCTTTTAGTGTACCTGATGTTGAATATATTGTTAGATGTCTTGAAAGGAAAGCCCCTGATCATTCCAATATTTGAATTCTTTTCAGTTAACAAATTCATTTTTATATTTATATTCCTATATTACTGTTGACCTCTTTATAAATGTATTTATATTGGACTAGACGTGACTCTATATACTCTCAAACTAATCTGCTACGTTGGACTCCTTACGAAACCGAGCTTGTCCACGCTACGTAGCTTGTATTTGTTTGTTTATCACACTGCAAACTGTCTGTTACTTACACGCTAATCTCCACGGTCTTCCCTACATCACGGCCACGTCCAGAAGAAGTATACAGCATTCATGAATGCTTTAGAATCGTAATTTGAAGGCTACACCCCAGTCATGATACTTGTACACTTAATGATCTTCTAGATAAAAACTTATTCGGTTATTGGGAGTTAGGAATTCTCCTTATCTTAATTTAGGGGCCAGGCTAGCACAGTGCTTACGTTCTCGCCTCTGAACTGATAGGACCAGGGTTCGATCCCCATCTAGCCCTCGATTTATTCACGCGGGAAGTGAATAAATCTGAGCACGTCGTCCCTAGGAGAAGGACGTTAAACTGTCGGTCTCAAGCCTGTACGATGTCAGGTACTCGTTAAAGATTCCTACTCTAAATACACTTGAGTAAGGCAAAATTTAGGAGTCCCACTGTAGAATCAATCATCATTGTGTGGTATCACGAAGAGCCAATGCTCGGCCTAAGTGTCTTCCTTGTGGGACTGCCACTGCAACCTAACCTAACCTAATCTACCTTAATTTAATCAGTTAAAACATTGAATCCACGTTTTGTTTTTGGTTGTTTAGACCATTATTGCTTTAATTTTTCGTTTGTATAACTTTAATGATTCTATTTCTTATCACTATTAGATTTTCAATATTATTTTCCTCGCTTGACCATTTCTGACGTTTACTTCTTATTTTACTATACGATTAAACTAAAGTTTTTTTTTTACAATTCGCTCTTAAATCGATTTAACTTCATCTATTCATATTTCTATCTACTCAAATTTTATCTTACCTTTCTTTATTTAGTTAAATTTTTGAATTTTATTATTTTTTATTTTTACCGATTTTGCTATTGAAAGGTTTACTATATCAATATTTATATATAAGGTTTACAATATATTGAAAGGTCACTTTTCAATAGTGTGAAAACCTTTTCGTGTTTTCGCCTTTATATCTTTTTCTTTATTTTCTAATGAAGAATAGTGGAGGCGAAATGATAAAGAACCGCGAATATTTACTTTCTTTTTGCGTTTCTTTGCCATTTTAATTATATATAGCACAGTAGTATTAGGAGTATAAGTTTTAGTTTGAACTGGCTAGTTCAAGAACAGCTAGCCTTGACATTGCTTATTCATATTTTTTTTTGTGAACACTAATTAAAGGAAGGTTTTAGTTAAAATTGCTTTGTGTTTTATGTTGGATAATAGCTAAGAAACATTAAAGTGCGCTGTGCAATATTTGTATGAAAGTCCCTGTTCAAGTATTCAATAAAATGAGGTTATCGCAAATAACTACTTGCAGGGTCCTCCAATGTTAAGTGTAGAGGGGGAGCTGTTTTTGAAAGATTATGCAGTAATATTTCTGGTTTGATGGAGGTAAAATATTTAAAGTTGGGACTTGGCACGGCACAGGGCTCACGCCAACTGACCCCCTTAACTAGAATCAACCTGGTTAAGGTCAGTGCGTGACCGTTTACTCACTGCAACCTATTATGCTAATTTTTTTATTATATGGAAATCGTTCTTTTTCAACATAGAAGAAACAAACCAAAAATTAAATCGATATCTCATCAACTTCTCACGAATTATGATCTATAATTGATTTTAGTTTTATTTATTTATTGCTTTAAAGAAATTTACTGCTTGACATGCTTCCCCATATAACGTTATTGTAAGCTGCGTGCATTTGTCCAGGCAAATCTGACCTAGTTTTATCTAATAGTCCTTAGTCATTTGCAATCACGTCCTCAATTGACTCATTGAATTATTATCCTGAATTTTTCAAAACTCAAAGTTATTTAGTGTTAATATTGAAAGAGTTTCTCTTCGATTTGAAAGTGAATGGATATTAACTATCAGATCCATCTGCTATCTTTGAAAACACGTTCCGTGACAGTAGGCTAAACGTACTGGGCACCAGGCTACAGGTGGGTCTCCTCCCGTGCACCGCACCACTAATTTCGCCAAATATAGAACCATTTTGCTCCTCCATTTGACTGTAATTTTATAGCAAAACCACTTCTCTACCTATACAACGAAATTAAAGAAATACATATTACTTCCTTTATTCAACCAACTAAAACAATAAAATACCTCTGTTAGTTTAAGCCTTGTTGGTGATTAGGCTCATCTACTTGAGCCCCTAGTATTGGGTTTATAGTTGCCAATGTTGTACAAGTTAGAATATTGCATCCATTCTGTCAGCCATTCTTACGAACCACTCCTCTCTTCGACAGAGCTGAAGGAGCCATGGCCGGTCAAGAGAGGAAAGGAAGGAACATTATCAAGCATTAGAAATAGATGAGATTCTTCTATGGAGAAGATCAAATTGACTTTAAATATTAATAATGAAAGTTGTTATCTAAATACATTAATTTTAAAATGAAAAGTATTGTTATATCGGACGAGACCAAAATGTGAATGGACAAGATAACTTGTATGATAAGAGTGATGTTTGGTCTTAACTTTCAATCTCACAGATTATATAACATAAACATGAATGGACAAGATAACTTGTATGATAATGAGTGATGTTTGGTCTTAACTTTCAATCTCACAGATTATATAACATAAATCGTGAATGGACAAGATAACTTGTATTGATAAGAGTGATGTATTGGTCTTAACTTTCAATCCAGCAGATTATAGCATCGTAAGACATACACGTGAATGGACAAGATAACTTGCTGTGAATAAGAGTGAATGTTTGGTCTTAACTTTCAATCTACAATTTTATATAACATCATAAACGTGAATGGACAAGATAACTTGTATATAAGAGTGATGTTTGGTCTTAACTTTCAATCTCACAGATTATATAACATAAACGTGAATGGACAAGATAACTTGTATGATAAGAGTGATGTTTGGTCTTAACTTTCAATCTCACAGATTATATAACATAAACGTGAATGGACAAGATAACTTGTATGATAAGAGTGATGTTTGGTCTTAACTTTCAATCTCACAGATTATACTCGTATAACATACACGTGAATGGACAAGATAACTTGTGTGATAAGAGTGATGTTTGGTCTTAACTTTCAATCTCACAGATTATATAACATAAACGTGAATGGACAAGATAACTTGTATGATAAGAGTGATGTTTGGTCTTAACTTTCAATCTCACAGATTATATAACATAAACGTGAATGGACAAGATAACTTGTATGATAAGAGTGATGTTTGATCTTAACTTTCAATCTCACAGATTATATAACATAAACGTGAATGGACAAGATAACTTGTATGGTAAGAGTGATGTTTGGTCTTAACTTTCAATCTCACAGATTATATAACCTAAATGTGCATGTTTGTCATGCGAATATCACAATCAAAAATATATCCACTAGTCCAAGGATCAAACAAATAACTTAATTTTCTTCAATCCTACATAACTGCTGATCAAATCATTATTGCAACTTTATGAGAAACTTTAAAAAATTAAAAAAAACCATGTAAGGATATGGTTATTTTCTTTTCAAATTTATAATATTAAGAAATAATTATTAAAAATATTTAGTCTAATTTTCACTAACGATTATGACTAACAACCAATAACAACCAACGAAGACAACAAACTACCAACTCATCCGAAGCTCCTTGTACTTACCTCCCTCCTCCGCTTACCTCTTACCTCCGCTCGCAATCTTACCAACAACCTTTCTCATCCTCACTGAACAATTACTTCATCACTGACTATTTTTCCTACTCATGACTAAAAACATTGAAAACTATGACTAACAAGACCACATGACTGCGAATACGACATCATTACTGTACGGACGAACTTAATATCTAATAACTTAATATCTGAAATGAATTACTGACAGTTCAAGTTATAGTAGCACAGTAATCAAGCAGTAGAAGACAATTGATCTGCCACTGCTACTCGTAGTTACGACATGCACAATAGTGCGCGGATATACTCGTTGGTCGTTGGTCGAACCAATGACATAATTCCTCATAAAAGCAATATCCAAGTTGTTTCATAATAATTATTAATTTCAGCAGAAAAAGAAATAATGAACCTTTGTATGATAACCTATTAACATTATGTAGTTAGGTCACAAATGGCGTGAAATTAACTTGGATGGGTAACAAAATGTGCTGCTTCCGACCTCGATAATGAAGATTACTCTTGATTTATATGCCGTACGTAAAAAGAACAACCCGAAAAGCGTTAAGTCTTTATAACAGTGATTGTTGTGAAAAATTTGTTTGGTCTATGAATATAGATAGATATACGAGTATTACAGGTAATCTTCGATGTGAAGTATGTGTCACGATATTTGATAGTCGGTGATGGCCGGTTGATAATTTTCATGTTCTACAAGGTAGAATGTCATCTTATTATGTTAATGCATCTGATCGATTATTTAAAACTAAGAACGAATCACACTTGTTGTTGCGATAAAAAAAGAATGTAATTTTCATAATGGTTAGAATGCAATGGAGAATTGTGACGCACTGTATTAGTTAAACCAATTTTTTCTGACGTCGTACATTTGACGACAAGACACGGGCTATGTCAACAGACATGTGTGCTGACCAGTGATGGACCTACCAACTCAAGTCAGTATACACAGACTTTTTTCAATGTTCAGCCAACTGAGGTTATGCTTTGAAGTCTATAGGAACAGCAACATCTTCATACAAATAAGCAGCATAAACGGTTAACCATGCAGTTTTGTTTCTTAGTAAAAGTAGAATACATACAAAGTTAAAATATTATGGAATATAATTTTCATATTATGGATTATAAATGCTTAAAGTTGTAACAACTCTAACCCCAGTCTTATATAATTTATAAATAAGACTCTCCAGTAATGAAAAATGCCAAAATCAACTAACTCTCCTACTTTTCATATTTTTTTCTTTATTTTTGATAGAAATTTGAAAAATGCTTATAGAAACTTTGTCTAAAACAATGAATTCTACTTCCAATTAAAAATTGTTTAGATTTAGATATTACTTTCCTTCTTCTGAGTGACCTGTAGAGTGTTCTCAATAATTGAACACACACACACACATAAATACATAACAAAATTTTTTAAAAAAATAAGAGAATTAAGAATCAACATCTAAACTAATGAAAAAAAAAATCAGAAATGAGACTGTGATCTGTCGATGAAAACTACTTAGAAATCCTAGACCTGAAGCAGATGTTTAGAATATAGTACGGTGTGTTCTTGGATTATATTATACTGTGTTGAAATAGTTCTGTGTAGAAGTACTACTTGTATTAGAAGTAAAGTGCTTCCAAAGATATTCAAAATCCATCACGTTTCCAAAGGAGTTAAAGAAATCAAACATAAAAGTAGAAATGCTTGCTTTTAATATATGTATAGACTGTCAAGCCTCTGTTAGTTTTTTTTTTTATATTATTTATGGGCTTTCAACTGAGGGCAAGAATTAACTTGTCTATTCCGACTCCCTCTCCTAGACTCTACTCATATCCTCTTTTGCTACTAAGTTTTCAGTAAGTAGGGTAAAGTTTGAATATTATGAAATTTTATAACGGTGAGGAACAGCTTTAGGTAAAGAATGAGCCTGTAGTGCATATTTAAAACACTTTAACGACGAAAAAAATCAAGTGTGTGTATGTTCAAAGTCATCTTTGGCATACTGAATATTCTTCAAAGTTATTAAATGACGATTCGCTTTGGCAATATTTGTCAAATTTTGAGCTTCAGAGTGAAATTGTTATTAACTTTTTATTGTTTACAATACTCATTCTTAAGAGAGCTGATATTGCATTGTTACAATGAATATGTTATTATAGTATTAATTAAACAAACAACAAAGTGATTGTGCAGAAAATGTTATAAAAATCTAATGATATTTTATAAACCAGCAAATGTTAGAGAAGCATTTAGGTAAATAATAAGCGGACCAAAGTATTCCAGTCAAAAGATCTTATAATTAAATGCGGTAAAGGATGAGTTTTAAAGTTATTTTGAAAAAAAATTACCGAGAAAGAAGTTTTAGGTTGAAGAAAATGTGGCTCAGGTATAATTTTTCAGGGCAGCCTAAAATAAAAATTCGTAAGTATGTATTTGAGATTGCAATGGGTCGCATATCTACTTTTTTACCGTAATAGCTGCTATTGTTATCAATCATACTGCTGAGTGAATTTGAAGCAGGATATCGATATAATAAAGTTAGTTATACAATGAAATTTACTCATTCTTATCAGTTGAGATAAACAAGATATTATCTTAATCGCCAAACAAAATGTGATATTCAGATTTTAAAAAAAATTAAGAATAGAAAACGTTCTCCTGTAAACTGGTAAGTAGTTGAAGAAACTTATAACGATAAAGGTAGTGTTGTATATGGGGTTATGACGAGACTTGGGATTATAAATTTCTAAGGGAAACTTTTGCGAGCACTATGGGAAATAGCAATGGAACATAAAAGAGTTTGGCATACTGAATAGACTATCACCACGTCACATTAAACCCTTCAGGTAACTCAAGGGATTAAGCAGCTTCAATTTCAGTGAAACAGAATAGTCAATGATTTGAGTAACAAAAGTACCCCAAAAGTTGACTTTTGTGTCCTTTGTTTATTAAGGAAACAATTGTCATGCCGGAAAGGAAGCTTAAAATAGATTTCATTTAGGAGGTTTAGATATACCGTTCAAGCTTTGAATAGTTGAAAACTATTTCCCTCAAGATAATATTTCTGGGGATCAATGGGAAACATTGAAACCTGAGAATGAGCTAATCTATTGAAACGAGATAATCACTAAAAGTCATAACTCGACCATTCATCTAATGGTTGAGTTATCTTTATTTTTATTTCTCTAATAAAGACCTCTATACTACGTATTGATACAAAAAGTGATCTTTGATATTGGAAGGGCATTGATACATAATCTTTTAATATTAAAAGATTTCTGATCATTTCTCAAGTTTTTTTGATGATGTTTGTCTGTCTGTGAGTGGATGTGAATCCAAATGTTTGTTAATATACTACAGTTTACACCACTAGATGGATTAGTCTTAAATTACACCTGGATTCAATCATTATAGTATAGATGAACGGAATAGTTTTTTTGATAATATTATCTCATGGAAAATTCACTTTATATGTAATACAAATTTCTTTCGTTTAAACTATGATATCCAATGCGCTCAAATGTTGTACCCTGTATGGAACAAATGTTAACAAGACTGAACATTTTTAAAAATGTTCCTATTAAACTGCAAGTCCTAATGGCGTAAAAATATATCACAAAAGAACTTGAAATCTTATGAACACTATCATGTCTTATCGGTTATCCACTTTTAATGAGATTAAACATGAAATTAGCTTTTATAAAAGTAAAAGAATCAGTTATACAGATTTTTGTCCAAATTGCTTATTACAAAAGAGAGCATATAAGAACATTTTATGAATTAAGGAAATGTTGTCTTTTTTACTAAACTATAAACACAAAAACATTTAATCTAATGCATGCTTTATTTTCTTAAAATTAGAAAGCTAAGAAAAAAAATTGCATGCATTTTGTTGCATGTAAAACTCTAATTGGGGTAAGGACAACTTGCTCCAATTCTCGAATTTGTTTATGGAAATTTAGAAAATTATCTGTTGTCATTGAGCCACAATTATTTTCTAATTAGTTTAGTACTACGTGTTGTACAGCCTTTAATATAGAAGACAGAAGGCTTGATCTAGAAGATGCACTAGATTTTTCATGTGCAAAATGGAAAAACACTGTATACCTTCCATCGTACATGCCGTAAAGCTGTAGGTTTCGAGCCTTTTCTATAACAGGTACTTTTTATTGATCTCTACTCTGAGGTTAAACTTTGCACTTATTCTAAAATCCTTCAAGTCAAGTCAAAGATTCTCACCTACCATCAACTTGTAATAATAAATGACTATCTAATGATAAAATAAGTATTTATTATTATTTATTCGTAGACTTGTAAATAAAGAATTCTATTTATAACCCTGAGATCCTCAAACTAGCGACTCAGGTTTATTATTGTTGCTGTAAAATGCTAACAAACTATTTTATACCATAAATCAATTCATTTAAATTCACCTCTTTTATTTATTTAATCACACGTTATAATATTCAACATTTGTTGGCGTTTAAAGAGTGAATGACAGTATTTTCTATCAGCATTAATAATAATTTTTAGTTGAAATAAATACAATAATATAATATGTCATTAAACTTAATTAATTGATTATAATAATATAAATAACAAAAGTTTTGTAAAAAGTCTATTGAAATATAAAAGATAAAGTGAAGTCCCACCGCTTCTCTCATTCAAATTCCATTCCGTTTAAATCAGCAAATGGCAAACCTACTGCTGTCTTAAATTCATACCTGAAACTTCTTAACATGTATAATTTATGTTAAACAAGTGTTTCACCCCTTATTTGTTTAAATCCTTTAAAAAAACATTAGCTAAGTGCATTGAATGCTAAAAAATATAAACTAAAATTTATAATATCCAAACGTTCGTTTCCTTGATTGTTAAATTGAAATTATATTTAAGGACACGTACGCGCAGTGTTACGCATAAAGGAGACTCCTCGAACACGTAATATCCTTCACCAATCTGAGACGGAAAGGTGGTGACAGCACGGACTTTGAACCAATCAACATAATTCTGTTCTTTAATTCCTAAAGTTTATTTTTTTTTTCATTGATTTTTTTTATAACAAGTAAAAGCATTGCATTATCTATTCTCATTTATTTTATTACTTATCACTGCTACTATTATCCCTAGTATTGCATTTCCATTTCACATTGTTGTGATTATAATATTTTAGATCTAAAAATTAATAAAAAATAATCAAACAATAGAAAACAATAATAATAATAATAATAATTTTCTTAATTTCTAACCGTTTTTACAATTTTTGTTTATAGAGTTATATTTTAAATTATATGTAAATGGATTTAGATATTCCTAACTCTTTCTTTAAGTTAGAAATATCTAAACGTAAATGTTTAGAAATATGCAGAAATATATAGATGTAATATTTATCCAGTACACTTACATGGTTTATCATTATATAAATAAAGACGAACTCTTCGATTTTTGTGATATATTGAAAATTTCAATCCAGTGCTATATAATGATTTATAATTTTTCGTATGACTACTATTTTCCAAATCCTTGTTGTTGTTTCAGTTCAACCAGATTCTAGTAAAGAAGATAATACAAGGTAGTTTAAAGATGGCTTTACAAATAGTAAGCAGAATGAAAGAAGAACAGCAAAGTTATAACATTTGTTAAAAGATAGACATATGGCTAAACTCTGAAAGCTTAAACCAACTGAGATTCAGAACTGATATCGATTTCTTTGCAATCCCATACACGTGTATGAGATTAGTGAAGTAGAGACTTCATAAAACCCTTCTCACGTATAAGAAACCAGCCAAGAAAGCTATTGCATTAAATTATAGCTCTGATTAAAGCATCACTATGTTATATCTTGAACCGTGATCAAGTTATTACAACCCAATGCAATTGAGAATCTTAAAATATATTTATTTTTGTTCACATGTTAATGAATTTTATTTTTTATACCTTAACTTTCGCTGTATATAGAAAACCAATACAACTAAATAAAAACATGGAATAGAATAATATTTTGTGTTAAATGTCGTTCAATTTTCTAAGTTCTATTGAAACTTCAAAGCTGAGGTTTTATGAACCTATGACTATGTATATATTAAAAAACTTGTGAATATCTCATAATTTAAATTTAGGTAAGATTGATCAAACTGCAAGAAAAACTAAAATACATGTGATCGAGAACCGAACAGTTCTTATCAAGACCGATAACTTGAACAACAATCCGTCGACTGTTTTAGTAGAATATTAAAAGATCAGAAGAGGAGAAGAAGCAGAAGATGAAGAAGTGGTATGGTCAGACTTACACCTGTAAGCCAAATAAGATTTCTACTAGTAAAACTATCAACAGAGCATATTGCAGCTGCGATCTAACACTTTGGCATACTCACGAAACCAACGGTGAAAACTCATGGCCTAAGAAGTTATGTAGACATAATTAATGTAGGAGAAACAGAAGAAAATAAGAATAAAAACTATTAAAAACATGATAGGTTAGGTTAGGTTGCAGTGGCAGTTCCACAAGGGAACACTTAAAAACATGATACAATTAATTAAAAAGTTTATAATATAAAGATATAATGAGTATAAAAAATACGTTTTAAATGTAACCAAATGTCGGCTTTTTGAGATTCTCTAAAAGTTAAATGTCTATTGACTAAGATAACTGGCTTGAAAGTTTTGACTTTTGTACTACTAAGCATAGTTGTAAAGAACAAATGTAAAAGATAACACGTTTGTTTCATTTCAGTCGATAGACGACTGCTCATAGCAGTGGAAGAGCTATTGCAGAAGACTGGGTTTGGCATTATAATAGGGCAAACGAGGCAAAGACATCTGTCAGGTATCAGGCCAACAATCACAGGGAATTATGTTCGTTAGATATATCCCTCCCCAGTTTGTTTACAAGGGACTGGCGTTATTGGACATTATGTCAAAAATGGTGGATGCAGATATAAAAGAAACGAAGTAATGATTTTAAAAATAAGAAGAACGGCAACTATTAAAGTGTAGATTTTGTTCGGTGTTATTGGATTTAGTTTGGAAAGAGGTTTTAGAATGTAATGAATGTTGATGAATACATCATTATCAATGAATGTAAAGAAATATAGAAAATAGTGTGTACAAAGCTAATGGAAGGTGTGAAGAATCCAAACATTTGGTTAAAATCATGCACGGAGTTTACCAAATGATTAAAATGTCTTGCAGGAAGTGGGAGTAAAGGAGAGGTTAGAGGATGTAGGAGGAGGGAATAGTGTTTTAGATTGACTACGGAAAGGTTAGGCATTGATAGTCATTGTGATAACCAAAGGAGTTCTTTTGTTTCCCACACACATTGTAAAAGAAACATGCAAAACATATTCCACATTAATTGTTTTGTAGCACAAATATGTGAAATGAGTTTATAAAAGTAGAAATATTAGCTTCGAGTATTATCAATGAAGAATCTTCATATGTAGACCACATATCTACGAGAAATCCTAGTTATGAGTAAATATCGATTAGAAATCTTAGTTGTAACACGTTATGAAAACAATATCTTTTTAAAGAAAATAGCATTCTCAGTAGAAGTAATAACTGCTGAAAATGAACAATTTCAACTATCCAAACCAAATTAAAATATCAAAATCATTAAAACTACTATATACAAATATATTTTTCAATTATTTTAAATGGATGATAAAAGTCAATTTAAAATTTGATAAAGTGAAAAAAAAAATAAAAATTAAATTAAGGTAATTTAGTTAACAAAAGCAAATTATTAATTAAATTAAGTAAACCCATTTAGTTTAGTAATTTGCAAATCATTAATCAATACATACAGACATCAGCTTTCAGTAATTTAGCTTTATCCTGAATTACAATTGTTTTAAATAAACACTATTTTAAAAAGGAATTTGACTTTTGTTATCAAACCAACTTTATATGGACCTGAAGTTGATTTTTCTATTTTCATTTGATATGTTTTAGCTGAACTGATATCGATGGGTTGTGTTGATTTGTAAACAAAGATAAAAAATAATATTAGAACTTGTTGCTTGACTGAAATTAAGAATATTAAATAATAATACAGATTCATGACATTGATAATACAACGGAGTTTAGTATTAGTATTTCCATTAAAAGATTTGTTTTTATCTTAACAATGGAGATACAAAGATTTAAAATTTTAATTATAAATATAAATAGAGAATGATTATGATTGAAACGAGTGTCATAACAAAATAACAAAGAGGACAGCAAGCTTTATAAGAAAGCCCTCGTTGTTATAACATTATTAAAATTAAACTACATTACCTTGGAAGAAGTTTGAATTGGAATTGAGCAGGTGATTGTGCCAGGTTGAACATCGGATTACCAAAACTACTATAGAATTGGTGCTAGTGGATATCATCATAGAAGAGGAAGATGATATCATCATTGTGGCAAGATGGAGGGTTTGACTGGAAGAATTTTCTGTGCCTCATGATAGTCTGTTTCTAATTATGACAAAATCAGTTGGAATAAGTGACAAGAGGTCGTTATCTAAAAGTAGACCACTTCCACAAAAAATGGTAAAAGTATTTAAATTTAGCACACAGATTTATTTACTGCCTGCTTTCTTTTTTAATTAGTTTTATCAACGACAAACTAACGAATTACTTTATTAAAGAATGATGACAAGAATGATGAAGATTTATGCAAGAAAAATGAATATATATAAATTTTGGAGCACTTATACTCGAGATAACAGCAATAATTAACGTTATTATTTTGTCCTATTTACCAAACTAAGGCATGGTTAGATCAAGCACCCACTGGTCATATTTAATAAATTTAATCATAAGAAAACCTCTGAATGAAATGATTTAGATGGCATTGATTTAATGGTCCAGGTAGGCAGCCATTTTAAATTAGCTGTATGATTCTTATATTAATTATGACGCGACCGGTTGTGCTTTTGTACTAAATTTAATTATTCAAACGTTTCTTGTTAATTAATTTACAGTTCGTTGAATGATAACTTCAAACAGTAAGTACAACATTCTCCTCAACTTATTTGTATATTTATAATGATGACTGAATGATTATAGTATTAATAAGGTATAAAAATGTGGACGCCTTAAGTATAGGTTAGCTAGTTTAGTTTTAAGATCTAAAAATAATAGTTTATACATTTAATGTTTTAACAAAGAGACTTCAAAAAAAGCTTAATAGGGGATAATTAATAAAATAACACAAGCAAATTATTTACCAGCATATGTTTGCCTGATATTTTACGTAAAAACTGGACTTATTTTAATTAGTTATTTATTGTAAATGAAGGAAATTTAACTTCATATAAATTTATTGTGCCTTATTTTAAATTACTGTGACTAAAAACCAACAAAAGAATAATGCTTATATTAGATTATTAAAAAAAGAATTGTAAATAAAATAACAAGCAATAAACATAAAAACTAGTGTATTATGAAAATAGTTAGTACAATTTGAATTTATTTAAATTATCAATTGGTAGAATCAATTAAGAAATATATGTTTGGTAAATATATCCAACTAAATAATGTTTACATTTAATACTAGATGGAGCTTTAATTATTGCATATTGCAAAATTATTCACAAACTTTATTAGGTGTTACATGTATTAAAAATAGTTTCATTAGAACCTATTTAAGGTGATTTAAAAAGTCTTACTTAGTTGATTCATATGAAATAATGAATTTAACAAAATCATTATAATTTAAAATAGGAAGGTGTATTATAATGTATTGTTTCTGTTAAAATTGATTGGAACAAGTAATAGTGTTGATATAAATTTTAACACAGTATTTTAAACATTAATTAAGTATTAATAACTATATTCATCATTCCTTTAGTTCTGAGTATTATATTGTTGGCATTAAAATTACAACCTGTAGTTGATCTGAGGTTGTAATTTTAACTGAGGTTGTAAAATTCTACACCTTTGAAAGAATTCATTACATAATAATTTGTTCCAGCAAGTACTTAAATTATTAGTCCTTAATAATATAGCTAATATACAAACGAATATATATAGAGTAAAATAAAACAAATCTGGTTTACACTCAACTTTACTATAAGTAAAATAATATGAAATTTGTTTTCAACCTAACGATATATGCCTGCTCAAAAGCTTTCACATTTAATCATAAGTCAAAATTTTTACATTTTATTGAAAAATACTCCTCTTGTTGTTTTTAAAATTTAAAAATTTCTCCATTTATTTCTTCATTGATTAAATCATGAATGTGTACTTCATTTCACTGTCTTAAAGTCCTATCTGTTTTTCCAATATAGTATGCCCCAAATAATTGCATGCTATTCTCTAAAACTCATTCTAATTTACTATTATCACTATTTAAAAATTTCAGTGAAGAAGAATTTCATTAATTAAACGATAATAAATAAATTAGAAATACAATAGAAGCAATTCTATTAGAATAGAAGAAATATAATAGAATAATAGAAATATCATTACAAAGCTGAAATAATAAGAATTTACATAAAATTGAATGACATATTCATTAATATATTATGTCAATAAATTAATACAAATGAAATGACGTTTTAAACACATAATTTTGGGCAACGCATGTCAAAAACTAAATAAATTAATTTAATATTGCTTTGATATGACCTATGAGTGTCTTACTATATTTCAACAATATAGGATCTCTGGATTATAAGTAGCATAATTTAATTTATTATTTTTCAAAGAATGTTTTCAATTTTTAATTATGTTTTTATTTTGATCTTTTTTAAAGTTTTAAAAAAACGGATTTTATTACATTCTATTTTTTTTTAAAATCACTTTTCTTACCCTTTGTAAAAAATCATAAAAATCCAATTTACTTTGAGCAAGTGTTAGCTTTTTCCTTCGTGGTATGATTTGTATAAAGTTGTTGTAAATATATATTGAGAAAAAATATATCAGTAATTAGCCAGTTTTACATACTTAAATCAAATTCAAAGCCTGCTTTTTAGTGTATTTTATAGCTGTAAGCTTGAAATTTTTCAAAATAATAAATATTAACTATTAGACTAGAGTAGTAAAAAAACTGGACATTTGTCAACAACATTGCAACTATTCTATTGAACGAAAGAGTCCACTCCTCATACTTCAATAATACCCAAAGATAATTTATAAACACAAGAAAATTTACATCTGATACTAAGCTTTGTTCAAGGGTGCAACGTATAGATTGATTATTGCATTTTGAAAGAGAAATCCATCATACCATGGAAGGCATCAGATTTCATTCATTGTTGATTGGCACTGATTTTTACTTGTAAGAATTTTATTCTTCTTACATGTCATATTTATTCAATAAATCAAATTTTTCACTGTACACTTAAACATCAATTTTTTTCGGTAGAAAAAGACTCAACACTAAAAACTCACTCAAAAGATTTCTAAGTCAATGTAAACAATGTAAATAAAAACAATAAGTATAGGAGGTGATTAGTCCAGGATGAATATTCAGTTTTTGTAGCTTTATTGCACATTGTGTTATTGAAGCTTCACGAATTTTTTTTTTTATAAATTGCTAATTTTCTGTTTAATTTTTAAAGAAAATAATATTATTCTTTAATGAACGATTTAGGGTCAAAGAAACATTTTCTAAAAAATTGAGAATTTACCTATTTAAAAGGTTTGTTATTAATGTAATTTCAAAACACAATACCACAACTCATCCTCCATTTAAAGTTTTATTTTTAGGTTCATTTTATTTTAATCCCTCAAACGTCATGGGTGGTAATCCTCACAAGGTTTCAGACTGAATCACGAGTCAAAATTTTTACATATTATTTAAAAAAAATCTGGAGTGGCCTACACTCAACTTTACTATAAGTAAATTTAATATCAATCTTCTTGGGTATATAATATATAATGTCTCATTTATGCATAATGTAAACACCTAAATGGAAGATGTTTATTTGTCTTTCATTCCTGAGGTAGTACAGATAGACTTATCAATATATAACCTTATTTTTGTATAACACACCACTGATGCAAATAATCTCATTAGTATAACTACAGCAGTAATAACATTTATAAAAAGCCAAAGTACAAAATTTTTTGATACGAAATAATCTCCTACAAGAGAACATGGCTTTTGTTCAAATAGCCAGTGGATTTCTTACATCGTTTACTTGGCCTCCTTCTATATTGAATATTTAAGCAAAATTTTTAAATTTAAAACAGGAAATTACTCTTATTTTCTCTGAAAAACATCATAAACATCCAAGAAAAAATGTCATTTCAAGATAATTTATAATTAAGGATGTACGATAATTATATCTTCAAACGAAAGACTTCAATTCTGAATTATGTTTTACATTTTTGACCTTTTATAGAATTATTATACTGGGAATTTTATGGCTTCTTAGTATTTAATCAAATCATTTTCCTTCCCTTTGTCAAAATCATATATACAAATTTTCTCTGAGCGAGTGTTATCTTTTTCCTGCCTGCTGTACTCTGTTATAAGGTTGCTATTAATGTATATTGAGAAAAATTATATTAGTAATTAGCCAGTTTACATACTCAAATCAAAGTCAAAGCCAGCTATTCAATATAATTTAAAACTTTTAAAGCTGGGAACTTCTAATTTTTGAAAATAATAAATATGAATTATTTGAATAAAATAGTTAAAAAACTGGCTATTTGTCAACAAATATAAATCCTCTTTCTTGAGGAAAGAGTCCATTCGTCACATTTCAATATCATGGAAAGATACTATAATTCACAAAGATGAAGTAATTATAACTGTTATTAAGTTCTTCTCAAGGGTGCAATATTTTTAGATTTATTAAAGCATTTTATGAGACAAACCATCATACCTTTGAAGACAAAGGAAATTTATTTATGTTTATTGCAGGTGACTTTTTAATATAATAATATTATTTCTTTTACATCTCATATAAATCAATAAATTATTTAAATTTTTCCATTATAAATATCAATTTTATTTTAGTGGATTCGCTCAAAAAATGTCTAAGTTAATGTAAACAATGTAAAAAAATATCAAAAATTTGGCAAGTATGGCAGGTGATCCCTTAGTCCAGGATAAACAAACGGTTGTTATAGCTTTATTGCTATTTGCCCTGATTAAAATTTCATGATTTCTTTTTATACATTGCTGATTTTTTGTTCCATTTTTGGTCAAATATTCATAACTTTTTAATGAGCCGTTTAGCGTCAAAAAACATTTTCTGAAAACAGAAATCGTAATGCAAAAACTTACTACTATATTTAAACTGCGCATGATACAAGGTATATCGGAATTCTCCATCTTTTTAGTCAACGACCTCTTTATAATATTTGGTGTATCATCGAATTCCACAAAAACAAAATATTGACACCAATTAAAACAACAGATACAAACAAGACGAAACTTTAAAATTACTTATCTTATAAATTGAACCCAGTTTTATAGAAGCAATAAAAGAGGCAAAAAGATATGTTTTCTTTCACAATTTTACTGTAAAACATTTATATACCTAAAAAATTTTCTTTACATATTTATTCGTCATTATAGTTCATCTATTATTAATTTTTCATATTATTTTTAGTTTTGAAAAGGTTTTTCTTATTTATTTTTGTCATTATTTTTATCTAATTTATCCTTGTTTCCCATACTGCAGTAAGTTGGCTACACTGATAGAGTGCCTCTTCAGTAACACTTCACTTCAGTCCTGATTTGTTTTCAGATCGCAACTCACATCTTCCTATCTGATGTCGAGGAAATCGAAATATACTTGTGAGTTTTTGTGTGCGTTCTTTCTCTAAATTTAATTTATTTAGTTGGAATCGTAGAATTGTTTAATATATATATATATATATATATATATATATATATATATATATATATATATATATTCATTTAATGAATCGTTAAAGAATAATAGTTATAAAAAAAGTGTTATAAGAGTTTATGTATGAAAGATATATATATATATATATATTATATGTAAGGCCCAGAGGATATTTTATATGAATGTATATGTGATGTAGATGACTTTGTACCTTGTATTGTAATAAAGATTTTGAGTCTATGAAATATTTAATGGGGGAGAGGGGAGATGGAAATGAATGGGATAGTAGGAGGGAGAGAAAAGGACAGGAGATAAAAAGAGTGAGAGAGTTTCTATCATAGAAGTGGAAGAGAAGAGAGAGAGGGAGAGAGATGGGAATAAAAAAAAGAAAACACATTTAGTGGGATAAATAGAGAGTATGATGTGTTTCAGGAGAAGGGGAATAATGGGGTAGAAAGAAAGAAAGAAAGATAGAGAGAGAGAGTTTCTTTCTATAATAGAAATAAAGAGAGACAGAGAGAGTTTCTTTCTATGATAGAAATAATGAGTGAGAGAGAGATTGAATTTCTTTCTAAATAGAAATAAAGAGAAGGAAAGAGAGAGAGAGAGAGAATCTCTCTACAGTAGAAATAAAGAGAGAGGGAGTGAGTTTCTTTCTATAAAAGAAATTAAGAGAGAGAGTTTCGTTCTATAATAGAAATAAAGATCGATCGATCGAGAGAGAGAGAGAGAGAGAGAGAGAGAGAGAGAGAGAGAGAGAGAGAGAGAGAGTGTTTCTTTCTATAATAGAAATAAAAGAGTATAATAACAGAAACGGAAAACGAGGAAAATAGGCAAAAATGGGGGAGGGGATAAAGATAATATACAGAGGAAAGGGGTGGGGGGAATTTATGTAAATAGGAGGAAATGAAGAAGCAAATATAAATATATATATTTCACTTAAAATTAGAAATAACGATCCAAACTGGACGCAAATCAGCTCAAAAACAAAGGAAAGCAACACACAGAGAAAGAGATACATTTACAAACTCAAATTTTCGGATGATCCGTCTTCAGGAGAAAAGAGAATGAGCGACCAAGAACACTGGAAACACAACTACAGGAAACCGTCCCGGCAACCACATATATATATATATATATATATAGATTAAGAGAAATAGAGAAATTTAAACACACACAATTTCTAATTTATGGTTTGACCCGTCTTCATGAGAGATAAGAGAGCGAAAACAAAGCACTCTCTCTCTCTCTCTCTCTCTCTCTCTCTCTCTCTCTCTCTTATATATATATATATATATATATATATATATATACGTAAAAAAAGTTCCTTTTTTAAGCTAGTGCTGCCCTCATCGGTCCACTTTTCATTGCTTCATTCGCGCTCTGTCCTTCGACGTGGGGGAGATTTCTCTCACTTCGTCCTCTCTCTCTCTCTCTCTCTCTCTCTCTTCGCCTCTACTCCTGATGACGAACAACAGTTCGAAATATTGAGAATTTAGTAATAAATGTGCTTTTAATTCTTTTTTTCTGTGTCGTATTTTGTGTAATTTAAAGTTATATGCATATATTAGTGAAAGTTGGTACCAATCCTTCTTGCAAACATATGTTTAAAAACTTAATGTCAATCTCGAAAGGTATTAGTCACAGATTTGAATTTCTTACTGTTCTCGAGATATTGAAATATATAATACATAAAGGAACTTTGTTGCTACCGCATTGACTTCCTGTATTTTATCATTAGACTTAAACGAATTACATGTATCAAAATATATTACTATAATTCAATATTACAGTAATTTTTATATCGTCATTGTTTAATTTGTGATAATCTTTAACACAGATTTCACCTAAACCAACATAAATAAAAAATTTCGTAGCAAGGTTATTTCTTAAATGTAATCGACAGTTGCGTCGTAACAACCATTAGACTTCACAGAGCCTCGACCTCAGAATAATCTGCGTAGTGTGATGAGCACTACTTTCTTCCCATGTGTCCATAACTTGGTGCTACAATTCAAGAGCTATTATTAACACCTATTCTTTCCCTTTAACTTCTTCTAGGTCTTCTTATACAACTTACAGAAAACTTCCCAATCTTATGTAGGTTTTTATCGTTTTTATGTAGTTATCGTAGCTGTTAAACTGATTTCTATATAATATTTCCCATCCTTATTCTAGTTACAATAGTAGCAATAATATCTGCTCTGTATGGCTTCAAACGTCTGCATTTTCTTACTGTGTCTACAGATTGCACTTAGTGTGAGGCTTCTTAGTGTTTGGCTTTCACTTAGATCAACCATCGAATGGATTGTTAGACGGCTTCTGTCGGTTAGCGGAACAACCTACTTATTTCCATCTCTACTAATACTAAAAATATTGGTTTTTAATAAGTAATGACTTATCAGAATTTAAAATAGATCACTCGCAGTACTACCATGATTACATTAAGAACTCAATATTTGCGTCCTTGCAGCCAGAACTAGTCGAGACTCAAATAATTATCATTAATTTCAATTTTTATGAATGTTTTCTTTATTTTATAACCTTATTAGTTATATATATATATATATATATATATATATATATATATATATATATATTATATATATATATATATATATATATATATGATCAAACCACAATAAGAAAATGGGAAAACAAGACTAAGATCTTTCAACCGTAACAAGCGGTCTTTGTCAGAGTCAATAACCCAACTGAGTTAGGTTTTTGACTCTGACGAAGACCGCTTGTTACGGTTGAAAGATCTTAGTCTTGTTTTCCCATTTTCTTATTGTAGTTTGATCATTGATTGTTATTTCACGTGTTTATGTGAAATCTTTATATATATATATATAAATGTTATACTGAGTTATATATATACTGAGTTATGTATATACTGAGTATATATATATATATATATATATATACACAACTAAGTTCTATATTTTATCCGTTGTAACCATCGTCATCCTCATCATAATATGCGAGTATATCAACCAAATTCACCGAGAGAAAACACATAAAAGATATCACAAAAACTCACTATTACATTTTAATTATGTCATCATCATAGTTAACTCATTAACAAATGGAGTTAAGCCCAGGAACAGATCTAGTCCCCAGGAGACAAAGTCTAATCCCTTCTAACGCTATGAAAGTAATATTAGTGATTAGTTCAGGGATATGTCAAAGAACCTGTACACGAAAACAGGCTTTCATGGATAATCACATGTCTTCCTTTGTAACCAGAGTGACTTTCCCTTTGCCATTTATACCAGCTATCACGGGTTACTTTCGTACATAGGTTCTTAGGCAGATTCCTAATTCCAATGATACTCCTTTTAGATTTAGTCTAGGTAAATGAGTGTATTCAGGAGCAAAGTAAAAGCTTTTTCTAAAATGGCCAGAGGAATTGCCTTCAACGAGAATCTGTGGTAGCGTCTGTAACATGCAATATGTGAATGATTGAAGGGGGATCTATGGGAGTTGGTATGAATGACAACAGGTAGATTGGAATGGCTGTTTGCAAAACTCCATGGCAGTACATGCGAAGGCTAATAATAGTATACTAATAACCGCAGATACAGTTTTTTGAGGTACAAGGATTGTCATTGGGTACTAAATAATGTGTGTTATGGGAGAAAAAGGAGTTGCGAGGAAGAAGAATATAAAACGGATAAAGGTTTTTTAGGCTGATGCCAAGTTTGCAAATACCTGGAAAGCATGTGGTAATAAGCTAGGGCGAATCAATTTGGAAGCAAGGGTCTCCCTTCCTTCCTTTTAACTGCCCACCCGATTAGCTAGTTTAATGTAGGGGGACGCAATTTACCCACTTCTATCTTTTAACCCGGCACTCGCTTGGCTTAACCTTGTTTGCCAACCCTTAAGGAAAATTAGAAATTGCAAACGTCTTTCCTGTTCTTCGTGAATCTTTTTTTCATATATGTTTGTTGCGATTATTTTTGTTTAAGTATTTTCTGTAAAACATTTTTGATATCTATTTATGCTCATATATAACAAAAGTTTATTTTATTTCCTTAAAAAAATGCTGAATAATGCCATTTTAATAAACTTGATTATACATCCACGAGAGTAATAGCACAATAACTGAAAGTTTTAATTAACTATTTTACAAATTTAGGTGAAATTTTCAGCTGC
This sequence comes from Hermatobates lingyangjiaoensis, assembly GCA_026182355.1. Lineage (NCBI taxonomy): Eukaryota > Metazoa > Arthropoda > Insecta > Hemiptera > Hermatobatidae > Hermatobates > Hermatobates lingyangjiaoensis. The sequence continues at coordinate 1,428,077 of JAPFBL010000251.1, forward strand.
TGCAGTATGTGAACAGTTGTTTCTGTTACACTTTTTGAATATCTAACATACTCCATGAGTAATGCTATGAACCATTACTCAAGTTCGTACGTTCTTTTACTAAATAAAACATACTTGTAGGACGCCCTAGAGGAATAGCCAGTAATGCAGTTTACTCAGTTCTCAGACACAGAGATGTCGGTTCAAATCTCCAACTTGTTGGTAATTTGTGTTGCTGAAAAACATTTTAGCGCTAAACGCTGTCTTCCTTCTATTCAAATCCAATTTTTTTTGTTACTATCGGTGCCTATAGTAACCATTTAAGTTATATTCGAAACGAACTAATCAATATTCACGTTGAAATGGGATACTGTACTCATTAAAAAAGTGGACAGTTGGTTAATACTGTCAAAAGATATATGTATTTTAACAACTAAATAGTTCAATAAACACATAAAGTAAAAATTAAAAAAAAAACTTAATTTTCAATAGATTTTGTGGAAATAATTTATATAGTACTCTGTTTTTTCATATATACAGAAGAAAATTTATCAGAAATTGTTCAGTTTTTAAGATAAAAATCAAACAACCAACATTTTGATTTTACTTAAAATCTTGTTTATAAGTTTACAAGAAAAAGAAAATATAAGAATTTATACAACCATCAAAGATTAAACATAAGGATAAATACATACTATTAGCATATAAATATACAATGATCAAACCACAATATGAAATGGGAAACAAGACTAAGATCTTTCAACCGTAACAAGCGGTCTTCATCAGAGTCAAAAACCCTACTGAGTTGTGGGTTTTTCATATTGTGGTTTGATCATTGATTCACATGTTTATGTGAAATCTTTTTATAACTATATAAATGTAAATATTATTATTGAAAAATATAAAACTTAGGAAATTACATTTGAATTATCAAATATTGCATTATAGGTTTAATATGACATTTATGACGAAAAATATTCAGCTAAATTATGCAGATTGTAGAACACACCTCACCAACTGTATTAAAGAGGAAGTATGCCACATGTTTATAGTCGAAGTATGCCACATGTTTATAGTCGAAGTATGCCACATGTTTATAGTCGAAGTATGCCACATGTTTATAGTCGAAGTATGCCACATGTTTATAGTCGAAGTTTTCACGTTTCTTTGTCTGGTTTATCTATATTTGGTATAATTTGATTTAAAATATTTTATCTTTGATTTGTGAATATTGTGGCATCATTATTATATTATAAATGAAACATGCTACAAATTTTGTGTGAAACGGTAGTTATGACGCATTTATATTCTTCTGTCAGTTTCATCAATTTTTGTCATCTACATCTGTAATAACCTATTTGCAACTTTTTGTTTATTGTTATATATTATGTACAGCTTTATATTATTATTATTATTATTATAGATGTATGACACCAACGGTTATTAAAGCAGTCTTCAATCAACGATACTAACTTGAAATAATACAAACAAGAAATGTTAAGAGATTTAGCTACGAAAGGGCCTATTATTACAAGCTATTAGTTATTTAACTTCATACCTTTAGTCACCATTTTAAGTTATTTTGAATATGCTAATAAGGAAGGCGTTATCATACCCCACTCTGTATACACTGAGTACTAATATTAATATGATTACATAATTCCTGATTTCATTCATTTGCAGACTGATTTCTAATGTTAAAATTTTCCTGACTGAAAGACTGAACAGAAAAGTAGTTTTTAAATTGGGAAATCGGTCTATAGGAAACTTTTGTTTTTACAAAACTTAAAACTTGGTGCATGTCTATATTTGTTCTGCTAAAGTGACCCTACCCTGTCAGTGTCACTGAACTTAGCAGGAGTGTCTAGCTAAGTTAGTTACATTAAGAAGTGGATAAGCCGTCTGGTTCGTACACTCATGTAAAGTCGTTAGACTGGTTTCTTCAAAATAAAATTATTATAACTCAACATATCTCTTAATGTAACATACAGTTACTTCTGTAGTACTGACAATATGCTTGTATTAAACTAAATTAGGTTAGACTACATAAAGCATTTTCATCACAATGATTTATCTAATGACGTCATGAAATCATGAAAGGGAGTTTGACGCAGAAGAGATTTCAGCTATTACTCAAATCTGATTATTACAACTCATATAAGTCGATTGAGTTTGACACTTTGGTAACAAAGTTAAGGAGAAACTTGATTAGATTGTGTAAACTGTTTTCCTACACTCATGCATCTTAAAACGATAATAAAGACTACAAACGAAAAATATATCAAAGAAAATAAAAAAAAAGTTTTAACTCAATTTCTATGATAATTATTTGAACACTTGTTACCTTGTCCGTTGGGAATTTCAGACGCTGTCCATCGTTAAGTACGATTGTTTTGACTGAGACCCGGAAGACTTGCCCAACATAGATTATTTAAGTTCAGATCATTGATCATTTTGTCTTAATTTGTGGTAAAAAACACTAAACGATTAATTGTTTAATTAAAAGTATTACTTTCTTTGTACACTAATAAACTTCTATCTTAATTCGTTGTTTATACACAATAGAGTTAAACATGAAGCTTATTCGTAGTGCTTTCAGTTACTGCGTGTTATTTAATTATAATGGAAAAATTAAATAATTGGTCCACTCATAAATATATTTTATGAGAAAAACAATCACGTTTCCGAATATTTAGTTTGAAATAATTTTTATTTTCGCAAACGTTAAATTACTTCTGTATTTTATTTCATTTGTGTAAAACCTAAAATGCTTTTTAAGTTTTAAGTTTACTTTAATAGTAAATATGCCATCTTCAAGTTAAACCACTGTCTTTAATGTTGAGATTCTTTTTGATCCAACGCTTGTGTTTGGCCTGTCGGCAATTCGACGCTGTGTCACCCAGTAAAGACCAGCCAATCCCTCTCTGGTACGATCGTCATCGAGATCCTTTAAGCCTTTACAAGTTGTTAGATGAGCTGCAATACCTTCTTCTCCAATATAGAGATGGAAAATTGGAGTGTCTACCACCCCGATGTAGTACAAATGGTTTTGCAGATAATCATGGACGGTTGTCATCCAGAAGGTTGCGAACGCCACCCTTCTCGGCAGGTTGTGAGATATGTTGCCCGTTACTATGCCCTCCCATTGCTTTCCAGCTGCTTCCAGGCTTCTCTCATGGGATACTTTTTTATTGATAAGGGGGTTCAAAAGGCTACAAACCCCAGAGTAGGTCCCTTCAACAAGTTAACTGTCTTAGAAGCTTTACCGGCTGCATTTTATGCTTCGACTATCTCAGCTTACTGTCGAGTTGGATTCCGAGGTATCATGTTGGGCTGCTAACTTGGATATTAGTGGATATTCTAACTTTGTTTCGAACTTTTTTGTCGATAAGATAAACAATTAGGACATAGTTTTGTCTTGATTCACAGTCAAGTCATTATTACTTCACTATTCCCAAATTACGAAGAGAGTTGAGTTAAGGTTGGTTTCCAAGCATTCTGGGTTGCTGCTGCTAGACCATACAGTGACGTCATCTGCTTTAATGTTGAGATGAATCAACATGGACACGTAACATGAATTATACTCGTCACCCCTCATTGCCATTCATATAGGGTTGAATGACAATGCAAACGCAAATCCTAACCACCAACATTATTTTAAAGATTGTTTTTGTATAGAACAAGAATCTATTAATCTTTAAAACCAAATCAAAGTAAATATGAGATAGGGAAACTCCAATGTATCAACATGTTGTGATTATCGATTCCATGTATAATTAAATCGTACTTTAATCTGCAAAATAAATTAACTTGGACTAAAGTTTCTTGCTATAACTTAGTGACTAGTAAAGGAAGATGTTCAACATTCAGTGTTATGCAGATCTAGAGCTAATATCACTTGACAACCGTACTAAATGGGAGTGAATAATCAAAAGTAAGGTGGGTCAGGCTTCCTTTGATATTACTTACAACTCCAATGGTTCCAGCCATTTTTTTTATTTATAAGTGTTCATAAAAAAAATGTGTTATTTAAACATATTTAATACAATCATTTGTATGATTTCATTTACGTAAAATACCTCTTTTGTAATAAAGTAGTGCAGTAGTGCTAAAAAAAATATTTCATTTTTTTGAAGGGATTACTTGAAATCAAAAATATTGATTTTTTCAAGGAATTATCATATTTTGAAATTTTTTCGGATGGGTTTTTATATTTTCACTATTCGTTTGCGATGATTAGGGATATGTATTTAATTATTTATAAACTTGTTGAGGTGGTAAAACTTAACGTATAATAATGCAACTTAAACTCTAAACAAAATTTGCTTAAATAATAAGATCTTTTGGAATATACATATGTCAGAAGTGAAGCTGTTTAAAGGATATTGTTAATGGGTTATTTCCACTGAGGTTAGTAATATACATTGGTTGGAGAACTGGACCGGTTTTTGGTACTTTTGGTTACCATCTTTAAGAACTCATGATATACTTGAAGATGGGAACTCGAAGGAACCGAAATCGGTTGTGCCCACCAGCTAATGGTATGACGGTGAGGTATGACGGTTAATATTACTACTAATTCTACTTAAAGAAGTCACTCGTTGGAATCTAGAGGACACTTGAATGTCCTCTAGATTGCTGGAATCTAGGTCAACATTGAAGATTCAAAAATTCAAAAGTCTTACGCTAACTTAAGCCATTCGTACCAAATCGATCTCCTAGAATGCAGCTTTGGTGGCGATATACATCTATTCAGACTTATTTAGACTTTTAGGGATTGATCTTTCTCCCAAGACTCGGTTACTAGCAGCCGTGATACCAAAGAGAGCGACGCGCATCTTGCTAAGTGTCGCGTTCATTCATCAACAGCAGGTCCACTCTTTACTAATTCATTCTAACAAGCTCTAGTGCACTGAAAGATTCATTGTTTGTCGATCATTGATCCAACAATAAACTATTAAGAATAATTAAAATAAAAAGTATAATCAACTAAAATAACAATATATATAATTATTGTCCAAAATTGAAGTTAAGAGTGCCTTTTGAGGTAAATTATGTCAATACAAAAGCTGTTTAACTTTTGATGAACTACAGAGGACAAAAATACAACTACAGTTAAAAAGATCCAAATACTGAATTTGCGTATTATTTAAAATTATCACTATCATTGAACATGGTTATGATATAAATACTATACTCGTATTTAGTATACGGCTTGGAGAAAGTGGAAGTAAATATAAGATTAGAAAAAAAATTATTAAAGTAGAATAATTACGAACTGCGGCTTACTTATTACATTTATTTACGACACTCATATTAAAATGATAATATGAGTTTGTCAATTTTTTATGACAGACAGTTATTATTTTGAATTTATAATAAGTAGATACACATTATTTATAAGTAGATAAATAATGTGTATGTACTTTATTTATCAAGCAGCTGTAAGATAGCTATGTAAAATATTTATGCATAATAAACAATGCCACAGGGATTGATATAATTGAAAAATATATTTTCTGTTCAATACTTATCTTGTTGTAAAGAGTATTTTTTAATTGTTGTACTTACAGACTTTCCGTTCTAGGAAAGCAAAGAATGGTCCATTTGTTAATTAGCACTCATTTTTAATTATAGTTGAGACACGTCACTGTTGTCTGTTGGGAGTAATTAAGTATATTTAGAGCAGAGGTTCCCAACCTTATCTTAAAAATTGTATTGTAATAATTTTAATGTGTGACTAAAAATACTTTTAGTTTTTCTTAATAGTCTTCCTACATTTACAATTTAACATTGATTATTTTGTTCATGCAGTTTTACTAATTAAATGTAAATTGAAGATATTAATGAATATATAAAATATTGATAATAGCAAACATTTTAATTTATAATTTATAATAATATACATTAATTTATAATATATATTTTTTTTAATTTATAATAAAATACAATACGCGATCCCTCTTATGTAGCTATCCTTTTTCTGAGAACTTGTTTTGACTTTAGTGTACGTCAGTCTTTCGGCCTCAGCACAAAGTCAAATCAGGTCGACGCGCTCAACATGCTGCCCTTTAGCCACTTTGAATCACTTTTAAGTGCTCGAGGTAATCAGGGTCACCTGTACCTGGTTACCTCATACTCTCTCAGTATCCTCTCTAATCAAAGATCAGCTGTAAAATCACATACTTACTTATACAATCAGGTTTCTTTCATTTATCGTCACATTTGGTATAGCTCCAGTCCAGTTGACACTCACAATAGGCCAAATCCTATAATTACTATCCTCACTACCTATATTGACTATGGTCTATATTCCTTTTTATGAACTCAAAATTCACTCCTGTTGAGAACCCCTAATACAGCAAATGATTCTTTGACGAGAAGCTATTAATCTACACATTCAAAATCACTTGATTTATAACTTCTCTAAGAAACAGTACATAATTTTTTTTTATTTTTCATATGGAAGAATCAATGGTTCATACACTGAGACGAACATGAGGTCCTCAGTACTCCCTGGTTAATGGAGCACCATGATTCTCTATTTTAGTTGACCGGAAATTAAAAGGATTTGTCAGTTGAAATTATTCTTAAAACATCTTAAAATTTTTGCTATAAAAAGATTCTGGAAGTTAGATATTTTAAATGTGTTATTTACTTTTAGCTAATTTTAATATTTAAGCTATTTTCTAATATTAAATACTTAATAAATTAATTATTCCAAAATACGGATATAAATATGTTTGTCTAAAAATACAAATTAGAAATTCGTAAATATAATTAGTCAGGTAATACTCACAGATCTAGTACTTCCGGGAAAATGAAGAAGCACCGGCTCATCGGGCCAACTCTTGGCCACGTAGAAGAAAAACTCCCACACTTTGTCTTGTAGGAAGGTTTTCAGCGTCTGATGAAACTGAAAAGGGAACATATTATGAGCGATCTATTATGTTTCTATGTAATGAAAAATAGAATTTTGCATATTAGCGGTGGTATGGCTATTATCTTAAAATAATAATGATATTCATGTTATTCATATGATATTCATATATATTGTTATGAAAAACATGAATATCAGTTTTCAGTCTCGCGCTCCTTTGAAGCTTGCTCTCGACAAGGTTTGACTACTCGACATACCTTTTGAAACTCCAAATAAGATTTATTAGTCATAATCTATTAATCCTTCCATGAATGGTTATTCGACAAGGAAATATTACTTGCCTATAGAAAATAGTACTTTAAAAAAAACGCTAAGTGGCTTGACAATGACTGTATTTATGTTTGAAGTTATCACTTTAACTAGGGAACATGGTCTGATTAATCAAATGTTACCCGGCAGACTGCTGAACAATACTGGCAATTGTACTTCTCAAATACTTTAATATTAGACTTTCGTGAAGGCGTAGTTAATCTATGATATTTCTACACATGGCAAGATCTGGACACACTGAATAACCAAGGTCTGTTTAGCTGATTGGTTGGTTCAAGATGATGTCTGGATTGACAAGGTTTAGTTACTGGATAGATTTAGATATTTGATAAATTCTTTCTACTTTTCAAAGTTGATCAAACTTTGAATGATCTATAGGGTTTTTCAGGTGGAGTTAACCTTTTGGTAGGCAAGAATTTATTAATCCACAATTACTGAATACTCGATAGGAAAGACTGCTCTATAGATCCGGTTAATTAATGATGTCAGTTGGCACTGAATAAATTTCTGGTCAACAATATGTTTGGTCGCTCGTCATTGACTATATTCAGTAACTCAATGGGGTTTGATTGCTCTAATAGTCTTTGGCAATTCCGCGGAATGTATGTGAGTTTGGTCACACTATAAATCTCACTGATCTAAAAGATCTGTCTAAATCACAAATAGTTAGGCTGCAAAATTTAAAACTTTGCATTTTTATTTGTAGATTTAACTTCTATTTAGTTAACTTGGAAAGCAGAGACATAACTTTGTTTTTAATGAAACCATCTTTAAGATAGAACTACTTGTTAATAATTTCGATGTGTTTTTACATGAAATGACTGAATACTCAATAGTTTGTGGTTTGATGTTTCAGAATTTGTCCATAAGATAATTAAAAACGAAAAAGTAGTTTCTACTAATCATAAGTTTGTTTGCAGTAATTACATAGATTAATGTAAATCACTAATTTCCTTTTCTGGTCGAATTGTATGTCTTCCAACTGAATACATGGAATCAATGGAAACTAATGATAGAAAACTTTGGTGAAGAAAACTAGTATTAACCATTATAACATTAATAATAATATCTGGAAACAATCTAATTTCTGATGAAGAATATTTAAATAAATTTGTAAAAACTAGGAACACCATAAATTTAGTTATTTGGTCAGTTTTGAATTTTTAAACTTAATGAATTGATATCTAGTACTAGAAAGATATATGTCACAGACAATCATGTTTTTTTTTCATAACTCGTTATCAACCTGAAGTTCAATTTGCGAAATCCGAAAATAATACAGGTTCTTTTTTTAGCTGGTTTATACCAGACTGACAATTTATAGCCTTAAAGTGACTAAAATTCGGGGGTTTAAAAAAAGAAAGAACTTCTGATGGTTTGTATGACCTAGCTAAGTCTATTATTTTGCCGATTGAACAGTGAAAACTTTCAAATCTTCCGTGAGTTGACTGGCCGACCTCCTACTAGGTCTACAGTTTAAGGACTACCACAGGATCAGTGAGGATTCGGTCGTCCCCCTCCGAAGAGGGAAAATTTCCCGTTACCCCGGGAGCAGGGGTTGCAATGATATTTGGCCCTCCGGGCCCCACTGTGGGCTGTCTTGGTATCTTCCGTGAGTTGAGTGAAGTTACTTTTGAGTACAATCTTTCAAGGCGTTCTGTCTCTAAGGTCGATCTCTCTGATATATGCCCTCAACTGTTGGCCAAAAAACGGCAGTTGGTAAAAATCTTTTTTTGGGGCAGCCTATGACGGTTATGGCACATAGCATTGCGGACTTGAGAAGCGAGATAATTTCGTTCACTACAAAGTTGCTCTACGGAGGAGCTACCCGGGTGGTCTCAGCTCAACCCATACCTTTGTATGATTGAAAATGTATACGTCTTTTCTTCTAAGTACCTCTTTTTCAGGAATTTTCTAGAGATACTGAATAGTAGACTGTGACGATATTTTAATGTATAAAGCTAATTCTAGTAGTACAAGGAAATATACTTATTATAGAATTAAAAAGTTTAACTTATTGGTTTAAATTTAAATTAACCAAAGATTTACGAGTAGATGCATTACATTAATGAAGGAAAGTAGAGAATTTGAATAATAGTGAATTCAATTTAATATAGTACATCTTTTTGAAGAAAAATTTTAATGTCAAATATTTGGTCTCTTCATTAATTTTCAATTAATGTTTTTGTAAATGAAATATTTAGATGGACTCAATTTCAACAAATTTCTGAATAAGTGAAATTGATTGCAACATTGTGACTTTGACTTCAACACGTGTATGAAACCAATATACATAAGTCATTTAATGATGACAGCTTGGTAGATCGCGACTTCAATAAATTCTGTAATTAACTTTTTAAATGTTTTGAAGAAAGTTATTAGCAAGTTTTATTGTTATTTTTTTTTCATTTTTTTATTCCAATCTACTACTGGCACATTATTTACGTCATCTGTTTATGGTTTATGTAACTACCACAGAACATAGTCGATAGAAACTCATAACGAAATGATTTGTTGAGATCTAGATCTTTAAATATTCTGAAATTTTTTTGAATTTTAAATCATACCTATTTACATTGCAGGTTTTGTATTTATGTTTTATCTTAACTTATAAATTTGGCGAGTCTGGAAGAAAAGGTGTTTATATATTTTAACCAGAGTTGTATCAAAAAATAAGCGTACAAATACGATTTATAAGAGACTATTTTTAGTACACTTTGTATTTTATGTTGTGCACATTGATGAATATTGAATGTTTGTTCATATCAGTTTGTTGTGAGCTCCGATCATGGATGACACTTTGTTTCATTATGGTATGTCTTTTGATGCGTCATCTTTGTTAATTTATTGTAACCTACTACAGTATGAAGTAAAAATCTAATACTTGAAGTAACTATGATCTTATGACCGTCACTCTGATGTAATGGTACACATCCTGGTAGTACTAATAATTTTGTTTAATACAAACATTATTTTTGATAACCACGATGCAACCAACTGCTTTGACGATTTATTTGTAATAAGTAGAGAAGAAAATTTTCCTTTAAATCTATGAAAACTTTACAAGGAGTGATTCAATTATCATTTCTGGTAATCCGAACAAAGCCATGTACATAAGTTTTTGTTTCAACATTGATCGTTTTGTAACCATATTGGCTATCTGAAAAGCACTTGATATTTAGTTAAAGACATGTTTTTAAGTGTGTCGATAACCTAAATTATTTAATGGCTAAATAATTTTCAGTTAGCGTGACCTTCCATTAAACGATTTGAAATTAATATCTGCAAAGCCTTGATATCAGTTTAATATCGCACTGAGACATGATTAAGCATTAAATTAGTTTTAATAAGAATGAAATATATTAAAAAAAAATCATATGGCTAACTCAATTACGTCATAGTAATCAAAGATTACGATCTTGATAACAATATTGTGAAAATCTCTATATATAAAGTTCGTAGGTTTGTTTGTTCACCCATTTTCCGTGAAGGCAGAGATCTGAAATTAAATATATATTATTTATTGCTTGAATAATGTTAAATAAAATAAAATGATCACTATATTCCCATAATTGGAGACAGGGTAGTAAGTGTCTTGCGTGCTCGCCGATGACAGTATTCAAATGTATTATATATAAATGTAACAAAAAAAATTTTTTTTTAATTTCATATTTGCTGATAAAATATAAATACTAGTAATAAACTAAAGGCATGGAGCCAGGGTAGCCAACTGGATTGCATGCTTGCCGATGACAGTAGTGAAAATGTATTATAAATAAATGTAACAAATAAACTACTACATTAGTGGTTAAATTTTAGAAACAAACTTGAACACAACTGTCAGATAAAACACGAATATTCTAAGGTAATATTATAAAGACGCATTCCTCTCGTTAATGTTTTTTTTATGTTCGGTAAATAAACTGAATATTTCAATTAACAAATTGTGTTTGTTTTAAATATATTTCATTGTGTACATAACTTGAATTGATGTTTCATTTATTTATACGATAAAATAAATTATTTTTTTTTACTTTTAAATCATTTTTATTTTGCTAAATATACTTAATATGTATATATCTTGAACCATGTTAAGAATACTATATGAAAAGTTTGAGCCATATAAGAATCTGTTTCCGTGCCTCAATAACAAGAGACAACAATTAAAATTATCCCTGTCAATCATGTTCAGTGAATTAATTTCAATACCTCTTGTTATAATTTCTGAGTGACACAAAGGGTCACGGGTAGTCTTGTGTTAAATATTTGAAATGATAAAATGTCCAACAAAAATATTCACCTTGAGTGAGTATGGAAGGTGTTGGCCCAAAAAATGCAGGATTCCAGGTAATTCATCTTCATGCAGTAGTCTGAAGTTTTTCCCCTCTCGAACTAGTTCCATACCTACATTAAAAAAAATCAAATTTAATATTTTTTTAAAAAAAATGTCTTTTGGTATATGCACTTTTATAAAACTGAATCCAAGACAGATTAATACAAGAATTACAAAAACTTATTGAATATGATCACTATTGATGTTCTATTGGTACCTACTGGAAAACGCACTTTCCCTCCCTACATGAGTTGCCTAAATGATTCATTTAGTGATCCATTATGCCATTTATTTTAGACAGTGATTAATTATTTCTAATTGTTTCTATAATTCATTGTTATATGTAGTAACAATAATGAATTAGGATAAATTAGACCAAATAACTCGTTATCCTCTGAGCCACACTTAATTTAAAATAAGTGAAAGCAGTTATCTGGTGTTGTAGTATCAGGAGAGGGAGAAAATAGAAGTATTTTAAGGGCTTAAAAGACAAGGAAAGGGAACAAATGGCTGTGTTACGAGTAGTTAGGGTAAACAAAGGAGTTTAGAAAGAGATAAGTAAAACAGCTGCTACTTATTAACACTTGTGAACAAGGTGTTGCTTACATTACTAATGAGTTTTATTTGCACAAACCGTTACTAATGTTCATAGTATTGGATCTGTTAAATTAAATTAATGATGACTCGATAATATTTCTCAACACCATCCATCTTTTAGATATGTATCATCAATTTGTACCATTATTATTATTATCTATATGTAAAAATAAATACTAATTCGTTCATCTTTAACTAGGAAGTATTGGCATTGTTTGGCATGAAATTTTAATGATTTACGAGTTCGACTTATATGTATTTTATGACATCATTTTAGAGATATCTATAAACTCCACTATAACTCAATTCTCCAGAAGATCCTTTAATTAAAAAATTACCTACTTTATAACTAGTAGAATGAAAATGAATTAAGATCAAGATAGTTCACACGTTTAAAAAGTGAATTAACATTTTTTAAATAAAAACTATTTTAATAAAAAAAAAGTTCAATAAATATTATTTTAATAAAAACTATTCTAATAAATCAACCCGAATGAATTACGAAATTTATCTCTGCCTCTCCTTCAGTGCTGAATATGTACAGATTGATTAATTGTAATAAACTAATTTGCCTGTAAGCTTAATTATGAATTTTGTTGGCATCACAATTTCTATCTAAAATGTTAGTTATTGTGTTGAGTCCATTAATTGGTACAACTTTAATCTGCCATTTTAAAGGAAATGCAGATCTAATTAGTTAGCTATTGAGCATCAATATTATTGATGAATATCAATTGAGTAGTTTTGATGTGAAGGCTCTTTTACTGATGTATTTGTTCTGACCTTTAAGTTAACTTTAGGAGTAACTGGTTTAATATTACATTCTCTTACCACGTAAGCAATCCAATGGTTTAAATTATGTATGAATGATGATTGTCATTTTCAATTTGAAAAACATTTTCGCAAAGAAAATTTCTTCTTGCGATGGATAATTACTTATTTCTCCTCACGCTATTTTCAAAAATCATGAAATATATTCAAATATTATTATTTTTCAATTTGATGAACAAATAAATTTGAATGATAAATTGTTAAGTTTACTTATAGATAGGTGAGTTTAGAGGGCTACAGATTTGTTTGTTTCACAAATTTATCTATCATGTGGTAATAATACTATTGAAGTAAGGGAATAGATACAAAAAGGTTTTTGAGGAGTAGGTCCGAAAATTAATTACTCCAGTTTACACGCCGACGTTCCACCGAAAATTGTGTTGTACCTAGTCCTCAATAACCTATTTGGTATTTGAAGTATTAGTAGTCGATAAACCAAACCAATAAGGAAATAGATTACTCTTGAGTTTAACCAAACAGATAATTGGAACGTAACATCGTGAAAACGTAGAAAGCAAGAGTACTGATACCCCTCTCAAGAGATTATGTTGTCTTGGTAGGGGTACAGATAACAAAAAATGAAAAGAGTTTCATTGTGTTATCTCGTTGTGGAGTTTGAGACAGAAATGGCAACCTAATACTTCTATTTATGTCAAATGTTTTACCTGTTATAAGTATAACTAGAATATATTTCTCAAACCTTGTATGTATGCGAGTTTGTAAATTTTGTGGGTGTTGTGCCTATTTTTGTTATTAAAAATTCAAACACAGGACTGATATCGACTGGAAATATTTTTTTCAATTGGGATTACAGTCAAAAAGACAAAATCAGAGATGATATTTTTAAAAGATTAAGGAACCATAACAATGTGAGCAAGTGCTTTACACTTTAACATTCACTGTTGAAATTTATTCGTTTATTTTTAGCTACTATTATAGATTATTTCTGAACCAATTGTTTTTCAACAAGTTTCCTAGTATTAATACATTTTGTACGATTGATGCTTTAATAATCGCTGAATACTTACGATATTCAGGTAGGATATCGTAATACTATTCCTACATATTACATCGTAATCAATCTACATAGAATATGTAGGATATATATTCTATGAAATGTCTTTATTATAAACTGTTAAATTGTAACAAGACTATATGGCACTGGAAAGAAGACAGTATGATACTATATCGAATAGAAAATGTTAAATAAAGAATTCGGTTTAATGCCAGAGGAACTTTGGAACGTTTAATTTGGTATTTTATGTAGTGGCAGGTTGAACGTGAACAGGATCGTGTGCTTTCGAGGGTATAATTAATTCACCATCACTCATGTAGTCAACCTTGAGGTGACCAACAAGATTTTCTCATCATAAAATCAAATATTAGAGCTATTTCTCTTACAAATTTATTTTGCTTAACCATGTGTAGATTCACATGGGTTAATTGAAGACACGTGACTGTTAGTGCTAGATTACCTTGTATGTGGAATCAATATGCCATCAATATTTAGTATCCTGATAAAGCAGAAAATCCACTTAAATGTGTTTTAAAACAATTATAAACTTAAGCCAATAAATGTATTTGACTAGTTAATAGAGATTTCTTTAAAGACTGTTTCATGTGTCTTGCTGCTTTTGCATTATAGACTATCTCCCGAAAATTCCTAGTTACTCTATGTATTTCAAGACAGTAGAATGCCTGTTAGTAAACAACTTATATTGTATTCACTCTATTTCCATACTTGTCAGAAATGTATTTTACGGGTTGTTTAGTAGTTTTACTTTGCATACTCTATTAACATTCACGAGAAACCGATTTATTTTACATTTTTACCGATTTATTGTGAGCTTAGATGTCATAGCAGTGACTTAAATTGTAAATAAAAGTAATATAGAGGAAAATTTCTAATTTACTTCGTATTTTCCGATGTTCTATAAACTTATCCGTTTTTAAAATATTTCCAACTGAATATTTTATTGTTAATTTTTTGGGTACTTAAAGTTATACTTTATGTACACTCTTTGAGACTAATTTTCTAAAATCGTTTCTTTGTTTTCATAGGTCATGTAAGGTATTCACTTCCAAGTTGTGTACCTTTCGTGTCAGAAGTTTTAGGACTGTGCTGACGAGCCAGTCTGTTATTAGCGATTTACTTTATATGTTAGCGTAGAGAAATAAAATATGATGAAATTCAATTCAATAAATATATTTTAAAATTTGGGGGTACTTTTACAAGACTTTCTTCCTTTCCCCTTTCTCAGGTGTGCCCGTTTTTGTACGATTGTGTCTTGGATGAAGGAATAGGCTATTGCTTACGTGGATTGATGTCGGATAGTAATGAAATTCAAAATCTAAACAGGGTTGATAATTTATTGGAAGGTTAATTTATGATCATGGAAAGGGTACTTCATGCGGTTACATTATCATCATTAGTCTGATGACACTCGGCACATTACTATCAATCATTTAATGAATATGATTATAAAGTTCAATAAACAGTTCTTTTTCAATCGAGGTGAGTGGTAAAAGCTGCAGATCTTTGTTTTCCTAAATGACATTTCCTGATTTCCTACAATGCACATTGTTTCAGTCATCCTTGATAGTATTTACCTGCTTTATACATAAAGAGTCAGTTTCGTTTTACACAAAATGTTATAAAAGGAACGAACTCGATCAGGTACATTGACATCAAATAGGCTAAACGACAACTTTATATTTTCATTTAGAGAGACAGTAGGTTAGGTTAGGTTAGGTTGCAGTGGCAGTCCCACAAGGGAACACACTTAGGCCGAGCATTGGCCCTTTGTGATACCACACAATGAAGTTGATTCTACAGTGGGAGTCCTAAATTTTGCCTAACTCAAGTGTATTTAGAGTAGGGATCTTTAACGAGTACCTAACAACGTACAGGTTCGGGACCGACAGTTTAACGTCCTTCTCCGAGGGACGACATACTCAGATTTATTCACCTCCCGCGTGAATAAATCGAGGGCCAGGTGGGGATCGAACCCCGGTCTTATCAGTTCAGAGGCGAGCACGTAACCATTGAGCTAGCCTGACCCCTAGAGAGACAGTAACAAAAGTTTTGCTAGAAAACTAATTTCGATTCACGGTGTTAACTTTATATCACCGGTATTGGATGTCCAAGTCGGAGCACCCTGTTCTGCCGATCACAACTGGTATAAGTGCTGCATGTTGAAGTGACATTGCGTTGGTCATTTGAATTTATTAAAGCATAATAAATGTTGGAAAATTGCCGTTGCAATATCAACGGACAGCTTGTGTTTATTTATATAATATTTTTTATTCAGACAATTTGTTCTCAATTACAATTACATTTTGAATAGGATATTCATATAAGTACCACCGGGATAGGTGCTATGAAAAAATCTGTATATATTATAATTATACAGTTCTATCTCAAATTAAAAACATGTTTTCATAAATATAAAAATGATCTGTACCATTTCATCAAATAATAATGTTTGGGTTGCCAGAAATAGTATATAACCGATTTTGAGTGACTCATAATTAAAAAAGTTGATAAATTGCTTTGGAATACAATTAAATTTATCATAAACTACATCTAACTTTATATTTTACCTACAGTTCAACGATTCAAAGAAAAAACTGCTATTTGTAGGTAAACTAACAAATTTTCCCGGAACACATGCTTATAAATAATAAGCTAAATATTACCCATGGTTTTTAAGCCACTACAATTTAGTCTAAAAAACAGAATACAAGGTATCAATACCTTGCTGTTTAGTTTAAAAACTTTTGTACAATTATCGTAAACTAAAGTGGATCGCTTGAATAACAGAGTAGGCAATGTAAAAGCTGAGACCTTCGAATTATACGGACACTTCCTTTTGGTTATCTTCACTTAAAGATATTTTTGACTGATTGACGAATAAATTATAAACATTTGAAATTGCGTAGAAATATTTATCTAGGCACTCTTCAATCAGTTTTCCTTGTTCCCTATTACAGGCTTTCCATCTCTCAGATCTATGTTCAATAATTTTCTGGAGAACTGTTTTTATGTTTAAACAATCTTTGCAGCCACCTTTACATTATGTTATAACTTATTATTAACATAAACTTATAACAATAAGTTTTCCAATTTTTTGATAATTTTGTCAATTTTTAGAGAGTATAACTTGGTTAGAAGTCACTTAATATTGTAACAAAATTAATTAAATAATTCAACAAATAGAATAAGTACTATTGATTCTCAGCTTTACTAGGATTGTAAGACCTAGACAATTAGGTTTGTTCTGCTTTTGTCCATTCTTTATTTCTTTTAAGCATAAACTTATATAACCTTCAAACTTTTCTAGGTGGTTGTTTATCTTAGGTTCTAGTATAGTTCTTTAAATTCTACAAAAGTTTGTTGCCTGGCTGTTAAATTTTAATTCTTTCGTTGTACAAAAATTATAAGATAATCAAATACAAAACTTTAAGATAATTATAAGATAAAATTATACTGTAATAGTCAGTGAAAGGAAGTATAAAACCGAATACTTAGTGTACTCTTCTTTTTCCAGCATTTTATTTTTAATTATGATGTTTGTATTGATGTATTAGTTTATGTCAATAATATTTTTGGCCTTTACAAATATAAAAACTTAGAGGTAAAAATAGAATTTCATTTATAAATCGTGTTTTTAATGTTGGTTGTCCATCAAATAGATTAAAACACATTCAAGACTTTAAGAAACATCAGTGTGACATTCTAAATATTTGCAAAGTTTTCATGTAATACATATATATATATATATATATATATATATATGAGCGTATTATGTAATCGGGACTCGGTCAGTTTTCTAGTTCATACTAAAAAATTGACCGAATCAGGATTACATAATACACCTATTCTACCAAAACGATTAATATATATTATTGAATTGGTTATATATATATATATATATATATATATATATATACACTAGTTCAAAATCGAAGAATAGTAATACACAGAGTGAAGAAACACTCTTATTAACTCAAATTTTCGGTCAATCCGTCTTCAAGAGAAAAGAGAAAGGGAGACCAAGCACGTTGTAGACGCAACGGCAAGTAATCTAAAAAAACAGCTACTATTCTTCACTTTTGAACTCCTCTTGTGTCCAAGGAATCAGAGAAGACAGAAGACAGAAGCTTTAAACGCATATTGAACTAGAAAAAATAATACTATGAAATGTTATTACAAGTGATGAAAACACAAAGATAAAACGGCATGAGTAAAGTAACGTAAACTAAGCTATTCAATTCTACTCTAATTCGAAAGAGCTCAATATGCGTGTGAATTATAGAAATAGTAATAGAACTTTAGATCGCAGTAAAGAGGACAGCTTCATAAGGTATTACTCTATGTAAATGCCACCAATTTTATTGTCCAAAGTAAGTCTCAATTGCAAGAAAAAGATATTTTTTCTTATATACTGATGTTGCTAAGGTACCCAATCAACTATGGCTGTTAAAAAACCCTAAGTGTGTTAAAAAAGAGAATTTTTTTGTAATCAGAAGTTCAGTTGCGTAAGTGACCATACTGAATGAAAAAGGTATCAATATGATAAAGGTATTAAATATTTGTTTTTGTTATTTTCATAATTTATTATGAATAAGTATATATATTTATTGTGTAATGTACTGTATGTATTATTACTACTTATGCTTCTTTTCTTTGTTTAATTTATTTTAACTTTTATCACTTTTGTTCACTATTATTCCTTGGTTTCTCTACTCACTTTCAACACTGATTGGTTTAGCAGATCTAAACTTCTGAGTTGTTACCTGACCTCTGAGGGGGTCATTTCTAGTCCTCATGACGACGAAAGTTGAAATATGGAAGTAATTTGTCGTTCTATGAGTTTCTTCTGTACAACCAGACTTGGTGTTCGGAGTCTAATTATTTTTTTTTAGCATCCCCAATTTCTTTCCTCTTGGAAAAAAATAATATTACTCATAATTATAATGAATTCTGGGAAACGTGTTTTGTTAATCCTATATTACAGAGCATCTAAGCTAAATTTTAAGTGAATAGAAATTCTTCTATTATTAATGTAATAAATAAAAACAAATACAAGGCGTCCATAAAGTCCATGTGCAGTTTAAATAATTATAACTTTATTTGTATTTACGATGAAAATAACCTGTAAAAAAGATTAGAAAGAAGCAAACTTATATTTTTTTAGGGTTTTATTGTAAAATTAATTTTTAGTTTCCTCAGTCCCCCATTATTAGCAATATAAAGGTAATACGATTTTGCAGTTTACGTAAAACATGCGCCAACTGATTTACAGTAATCCGTAAAATCTTATTAGTTATTTTAGTTTTTAAATCTTCAAATGAACAAGATTTGGATGCATACACAGTTGTTTTCACATAACCCCATAAGTTGACTCTGATGGAGTCAAGTCTGGTGAACGTGGAGATGAATGAAACAGTCCACTTCTTCCGATTCATCCGTTAGGAATTTCTGATTTAGAGTTGTTAAGAAAAGGTTACCACATGATGGAGGTTATGTGGATACAATTTCAACAAAACTTTAAAAAATATAGATTTACTTCTTTCTAATCCTTTTGTCAGATTATTTATTTATATCCCAACTTGAAATAAGGGTATAATTGTTTTAAAACGCATACGGACTTTATGGATACCCTGTATAATTCATACTAATAGACAAAAGGTTGTTTGTGAATGTATGATTGTACGCAAATTTTTTTATGTGCTTATTTTACAATTAGTAATGATCATGAAATGTGGTACGCGTTTAACTAAATGAATGCCAAAGAATAAATAATCCATACATTTAGCCCCTAGTGTTGCTCTAACTGTGACAACATTCAAGTGTATGAGTTTGAAACAATTTATGTTAATATCTTAGAATTCGTAATTTGATAAATAGAATATTGAGAATGCCATGAAATATTACTGCATCTTAAACTGAAAGGCTCTAATATAAAACGTGCAAAGCAGTAAATAACAACATTGGGATCATTGACAGGTGAATATAAGAATATGATCAAATGGCAAACTCTAATTTTAGATTTTTCAATGTTTTCAAATTTTAAAACTCTAGATAAGATTCCAGAGAAAAATTATTTGCAGTTTCAGTGAATGAAATTTGTAATGGATATAGTGTTTCCAGTGAGGGCACATGTTCTATATTTATGTCATCACTAGTTGATTTACCCGACGTTGCCCGGGTGGTAGATTATGACCCGAAGTTTTGATTATGGGCGGTAGATACCAAAAAAGGCCCTGATTAAAGTCAAAGTATCGTAGTATTCCCAAAAAATTATGTAAAATCCATAAGTTTCTTTGTATTTAAATGTATCCAGTTTTATTTCTATATCGGACAGACGGACAAACTTTATATTTTATGTATGTGTAGAAGATTGGTTATAGGCAGTAGATCACAAAAAAGGGATAATTTTTTTAAATATTTTTTTTTATTTTTCCTATAAATAGAGTGTAATATAGCCTACATCGCCATTGTGGATACGTCATCTGCGGATGTTACTAAATAAATAGTAAAATTTTATTAATTTTTAAAGCAAAAAAATACCCTAGTTAGTTCCCCAAAAAAAGTTATAGAAGATGTATATATTTGTATTTAAATGTCTCCAGTTCTATTTATTTAGCTAACAGACAGATAGCAGACAAACTTTGAATTTTATATATACAAATTAAATTTATTTTCTTGAAGTTTAATAACAATTTATTTAAGCTTGTGGTATTGTAGGAATCTACTAAAAAGAAACACCAGAAGTGGTCCTAGCAAAATAAGGACTCCCCTTTTAGGGAGTTCCTTTCACAGGTTACAACTAAATGAATACTTACTCGTATATTCTGCTTGATATGGTTTTCTTTGTCACAGCACTAACAAGTTTTTGTTTGTGCCCTAGAAATAATTGCGTTAAATATAGATTTCTTTAAACGCTTCTCGATTACCATTCAGCAATATCATTTCATACCATTAAGTCATTTGACCACTAAGGTAATTCTGATGAATGACCCTGATGACATCTATTTTCTTTTCTTTTACAATTCATCAATTGTAAGTTATCGGCTGCCAGTCTGAAATATCGAACTATATAGTGGACATAGAAGAAATAGTACTGGGAGTTCTAATTTGGCCATGAATTAATTAGAGAGCTATTCTGGTGCCACTTACCATACATCTAATCTAAAGGAAGAATTTTGATTCACCAACATACTTAAAGTACTTATGTTCAGAACGAAGTTCGCGATTTGCGGACTGTATGACTGTATGGCAGTGTACAGAGATTTTACATCCATCGTGAAGATTCTGAGAAGGATGTTAAGCAGATCAGAAAAAGAAAGGTTTTGAAGCAGTTTTAGGAAGTAAAAAGGAGTTCTTGCATTAGGAAGGTTGTACTTGTATCTTTACTAAAGACTGTGAAAAGTATCAGTTAAAACAAAAAACTCTCTAAGAGAGCGGAATACTCTCTAAGTATTTGCAAATTTGGGTATAGATAAAGTAGAGGGCATTAGAGGTAACAAGAAGATATTCTCTATCAAAACCTTCATATGAGCCGTTTATTTTGAAAGTGGCCTAATTCCATTTTCCAAAAAAATTTAGCTAGCTATTTAAATAATTACATTTTTACGTTATTTTTACCTTTTGCAGCAAATTGTACAACATTTATTTAAAATTACTAAGTTTTTTTATAACAAAAATTAGTTGATAAATAAAATGACAATATTTTTAAATTTTGTAAAACGCAAACCCTTAAATATCTCGATTTTAACATAAATGGAATTAGGCCACTTTCAAAATAAGCGGCTCATATAACATGGTTGGCCAGAACATACAATGTTTGAACTGGTCACCACTAAGTCATCTTATAGCCTCAATAATTGTAGCGGTTCATAAGAACAACTCAAAATCCTTTATAATTTGGCATATCATGAGATTTTTTGTCGTTTTACAAACCTTGTGGTTTGTATAATGACAGAAATCCTCTTGAGAAAAGTTAAGATGTAAAGAGAGGTTAAAACAATGAAAAAAACAGGATTGATAGTTTTTTTTTGTAGATAGAATTTTACAAACAGTCCGAGTAGATGAAAAGCAGGCAGAAAGGTTTTTGCTCAGGGTGAGAGAGAGAGAGAGAGTTTTGAACTATTTCAGTTAATTGCGGAACTCTGATTCAACATAAGGTTCAAAATCTCCACAGGATTTCCAAAAGTATCTCGACTGAAACAATCGGCAGAACATTGAACTCAAGTAACTCAACATGTTTCACTTTAGAAACGGGGGAAAACGTGAGTCATTTGGAAAAAATACCTGTTTGCAAGGTTACAAATATCATTAGTGTGTAAAACAAATGTTTTACAAAAATTCTAATTGTTGACAATAAAACCTGGTCAGTGACTTCCAACTAGTGCTAAGTAATGTGATTGCAGTTTAAAGTTTAATTGTATAGTATATTAAAGTTTTTAATTTTAAACTTATTTGTTTATTATTTAATGTAAAGGAAAACATAATGATAACCAATAATAATAATAATAAAGATATCCAAGACTCTGTTGAAAGCCTACTGACTGTAGAATATGTTAAAATATAATAGACTGAAATGCTAATAAGTGAATTTGTGATTATTACTTGTAATATATAGTTAAAATCATTTAAAATACCTAAGGGTATTTTACATAATGAAATGCGGTTACAAAATTACGGCTACAAATTGAATTTTTGGTATAAACTTACGTAATATTTATGACGTACATTGGAATACTAAGCCTTGTATTCAGATTATTTAGCGATTACGAATCTGAATGGAAAATGTTTTCTCCATCTTATCCATCATCCATTACAAAACATTAGGACTGGACCACAGCTACTAGAATAGAAGACATACGCACACTTCTAAGCCACCTAACATTTATTTACACATACACATACATACCTATATATATATATATATATAATTAAATGAAACGGTCTAACGGACTTTTAAATAAAAACCAATTAAAAAAAGATAGCACACAGATAGACACAGGAATAACTCACTTCTATATTTCGACCATCGTCGTCATCAGGAGGCGAAGAGTCCCGCAGGAGTCGCTCTGCCTTCTTTGGCGATGGTCGAAATATAGAAGTGAGTTATTCCTGTGTCTATCTGTGTGCTATCTTTTTTTAATTGGTTTTTATATATATATTTCACTCAAAATTCGAAAAAAACGATCCAAACTGGACGCAAATCAGCTAAAAAACAAAGAAAAGGGACACACTTACAAACTCAAATTTTCGGATGATCCGTCTTCAGGAGAAAATAGAATGGGCGACCAAGCACGCCGGAAACACAACGGCAGGAAACCGTCCCGGCAACCCTTGCGATAACCCAGTTGTCGGGACGGTTTCCTGCCGTTGTGTTTCCGGCGTGCTTGGTCGCCCATTCTATTTTCTCCTGAAGACGGATCATCCGAAAATTTGAGTTTGTAAGTGTGTCTCTTTCTCTGTGTGTTGCTTTTCTTGGTTTTTGAAATGATATATATATATATATAATAATATCAGTTGGGCTTTTGACTCTGACGAAGACCGCTTGTTACAGTTGAAAGATCTTAGTCTTGTTTTCCCATTTCATATTGTGGTTTGATCATTGATTCTTATTTCACGTGTTTATGTGAAATCTTTTTACCCATATATATATATATATATATATATATATATAATATATATATATCAAACAATGATCAAACCTCAATAAGAAATGGGAAAACAAGACTAAGATCTTTCAACCGTAACAAGCGGTCTTATGTGAAATCTTTATATATATATATATATATATATATATATATATATCATTGAAATGCTCAGCAGCCTCTGTGTAAACTACTTTAAAGCTGGTCTGCTCCAATTTCCTCACAACTTTGCGGTGGACTGGTATTAAATTCCATATTAATAGCCCAAGAACATCTTAATTTAGCATGAGGAGATGTAAAAAGAAAATTACAACTTTTAGACAAAAAACGAGACTTTATAATACGATACAAAATTCAATAAAAAAAAAACAATTACATTGAATAGAAACAAATGCTGTGAATGAAAACAATTGCAGTGAAAAAACAGTACTTACAAGAATTAAAATGTGCACGTATTTGTGTACATACTTTTCATTGTTTTCATTCACCGTATTTGTTTTTATTCACTGTAATTGTTGTTTTTTCTATTGAATTTTGTTTTGCAATATAAAATTTCATCTGAAAATTATGATTTTCTTTTACATTTGATCATGCTAAATTAAGATGTCTCTTGGGCAATTTATATTGCATTTGATACCACCCCACCACAAAGTTGTGAGGAAATTAGAGCAGACCAGCCTTAAAGCCGTAAACGCAGAGGCTGCTGTGCATTTTAATGAGATATGCTTACGTGAAGATTTGCTGCCCTCTTACACAAATATATATATTCAGTCAGTTGAGTTTTTGACACTGACAAAGACCACTTGTTAAAGTTGAAAGATCTTAGTCTTCTTTTTCCATTTCATATTGTAGTTCGATCATATATATATATATTTTTTCGACCGCCATAACGGTCGAAATATTGAAAAGTGAGTCTGTTATGTTGCTTTCTATGTGTCACAGTTTATTTTAAGTGTATCTGTTCTGCTGGACCGTTTTTCGTTTATCAGATATATAGATATATTTAAATATATATATTTCGGGAACAGACTTTCCCTGGTACATAGTGATTAAACTCTTTTTAATACTTGTTGTTTGTGGAACCTTGGATACTTGTTCCTGCCACTTTTCTAGATAACTTTTCTAGCTCTCTAATCAGGTGTTAGAAATTTTCAGATATACTAAAACAGAATTGTCCAAATGTTTATACACAATGCTTGTCATTACTGACAACTATTTACTAAATTAACTTTTTTACAATTAACCAACGTTTCTGTCACCATTGACCATCTTCATGGTATTATAATATACTTAGTAATACTAGGAATTGTTCATCATAAAGAAAAGATAAATAATTGTAAGAAAAACAGTAACACAATCAAAATACATAATACATATTACTGATAGTTACAATCAGGCTATGGTAATTTCAAAGTGATTTACCCTGGTCCTCGCATATTTATCCCTAAATTCTTAAGATTATTTTCCAGTTTCTTCTTGATTCCTTCGTTAATTCTTTAGTTAAATTCCTTTAGTTATTTCTTTATAGCAAGTCTGTTGATCACCTTGCTTAATTAGAAATAATTAAGCAAGGAAATGACGTAGCTGCATTTTAATAATATAAGCATTCAACATAGTAGAAAAAAACTCATCATGAATAACCAAATATCTGGATTCAACAGAATTTTGAAACTACATGTATGAGAATTTCCGAACATGAATCACGAAGAAACTGGAAAATAATCTAAAGAATTTAGGGAAAAATATGCGAGGGCCAGGGTAAATCACTTTGAAATTACCATAGCCTGATTGTAACTTTCTTTATCAGTAATATGAATTTTGATTGTGTTACTGTTTTTCTTACAATTATTTATCTTTTCTTTATGTTGAACAATTCCTAGTATTACTAAGTATATTATAATACCCTGAAGATGGTCAATGGTGACAGAAACGTTGGTTAATGATAAAAAAGTTAATTTAGTAAATAGTTATTAGTAATGACAAGCATTGTGTATAAGTATTTGTAGAAATGTTATTTGATATATCTGAAAATTTCAAACACCTGATTAGCAAGTTAAAAAAGCTAAGTATTTTATGTCATGTCTAACAAATCATGTATGTATAGAATAACATACATTAGTTTCCCGGATGTTATATCTCATTAGCTTGTTGAAGGTAAAATAGAATTTCTTATTGTTTGTATACTGGTGTGATCCAGTTGATGTTTGGATAAACTCAGTGGTTCTTTGAGTTTTCAAACCTACAGTTAACCATAAAAGCAATAGAAATGATATGTGAATTCATACTAAGGTGTTAATTCACAGTCATAGTTCTCATTTATAAACCAAAGTTTGTCACCAACTTTTGTTTATAATAAGGGATGCGCGCCCTTAAAATTTTTTCGGCAAGATGACGGAGGCTTGCTTCGTTGCCTAGAAACCGGTCTCAACCGGACCACACAAACAGTACCACTACTACTAACCAAGAATAGATACCAAGGGATTCTCTTGGAGAGGAGCTAATGTTTCATGTCAAATTTTTGACCCTTGATCTGAAGTGGCAGCCTTTCAAATAAATATTATGATGACTGAAATGAGTCTACAGATAATTCACCGCATTTATGTTTTACTGTACTAGAAAGAACACCTCGAATACTTAATCTAGTTTCTTTGCTTATATATATATATATATATATATAATATATATATATATATATATATATAACAAAACGAAACTATGAGCAAATAATTTTTGACTCTCATTATTACGAGTTGAAAATTTGTCCACCTTAGCCTTTCCCTGATCCGGCTAGGCTGCATACTCACGATGACGACTTGAGATAAAATACAAAAGCAGTTTGTGTCAATGCTCTCTATGTGTTCCTTGTGTGAAATGTGACATACAAAACACAAAGAGTTGCTGTTACAAAAAACTCATTTTTTCATTCGACAATTATATTGATAATTACCATTCTGGTGTAAGAAGTAACAACAGAGAGTCGTTGTTTACCTTTAAAGTGTAAATTCTCTTTCTTGTAATAACGATGAATGTCGAATACAGAAGTTAATATTGTTAGTATTTTGTCTTTATGCCATATTTTTTAGATTATTGTTTCCCAAATTTTTGATTTTGTTTCAAATTTGTACACACACACACACACACACACACACACACACACACACACACACACACACAAATATGTATACATATATGTATGTGTGTGTGCTGCTGTTTGAGCGAATTTATATAGGAAAGTAACAATATAAAGCTTGTAATTTTTCAATCAAGTAAATCAAGGAATAAAGGAAATAAGATTGAATTAAGAAGTATAATTACTATTGAGTTATTTTGGATCTAAGAGGAACTGACTGACTGTTGCATTAGTATTCATTAACTCAACAATGAATCATGCAAACAGACTGGTACCTGATAAACGTTGGGATTCTTGGATTTAGGCGGGTTGCAAGATGGATGGTTATGAGCCATATATTACAAGATAACAAAAAAATCCACTCAATTTTAATAACTCAGCTTTCAGTTTTATTTATTTTAGTTAAATATGGTGCCATGTTGTTGAAGAAAAAACAATGTGTAAGTGAAATTGATTTGAATAAGGTAATAAAAGTTAAGATTAAGAATGCTTTATTGGTTAAAAATGATGTAAATGTGTGCTGTGAGCTGTGTTTACGAGATTATTATCAAATATGTTTTCTTATGTTGAGCATAAATGTATTGATTTGAATATTCTAGTTGAGAGTGAAATATAAATATAATTAAAGTGAGGTGGAAAAGACGATGTTGTGCAATGATGACATAAGTGAAGATTGAGTCGTAGACATATTACAAATGGTGGCAACAATGCTGTAAAATTGACTTAAAGAGTAAATACTTATGAAGGAAATTGGTGTGGGTGTAAAGGGGCTTGTACCTCGAGGAGGCAGCGGGCCCCCGAGGGGCAGTGGAGGCGGTGGGAGTCTGCGAGAGGTGGGCACAGCGGGGGCGGAGGCAGAAGCACGACTAACTCAATACACCGGCAGAGCTGCCACTACGCCGGCCTCCGCACTTCTCTCTGCCCCCAATATTGATTCCTTTTCAGATTCCCTTCGTCTGCCCAAAATTCTTAAATCGATCGCTCAGCTTATTTTTAAGCAAAGTTCGTCAATATTTCTATATATATTAGATAAATAAAATTAAAATTAGTATCATCCAATAATTTTTCATGACGATTAAAACATATATCATTTCAGAGACTTCTTTCTGCTAAAGCCTTTTAAAATAAATTCTCATTTAACTGTTATTGTTGTCATTGAAAAACTCATGCATATTCATTTTCACTCAATTATTACTTTAATATTACAACTTCAAGAATTTCCCTTTGAATTTTCCAATGTTACGCATGCTTCACAACTACGTATTGGTTTTGTTTTAGTTCTCTCTTAAAAAAAATTACCTTATTCAATTAATAAGGATAAAATTAATTAATTTTGAGTAAGTATGTTTGAAAATTTATTTTTGGGGACACGAAACATAAAGTATTGTCGAGTAAATTATATTATAACAATGAACAGGAATGCTTAATATTTAAAAATCATTTAATTTTACTATTTAAAAATACTTTTTTTTGTTACTTTTGTAATTTATATTTCAGATAAAGACTATATAGATATATTACAAAAAGACTAATTCACATAAAAAACAACACACTTTAAACTCATTACTCAATGCTTCGACTAACTTAGTGGTTGTCATTACGTTTTATATATATATATACATTCAAAATCTAAGGACAGTACAAAACAGAGTAAAAACACCCTTACTATTTCAAATTTTCGGAAAACTGGAAAAGATAACCTGCCGTTGCGTTTCCAGTGTGATTTGTTCTCCATTCTCTTTTCTCATGAATACATGTAGGCTCAGGAGTCACCGCTCTGCCTTCCTGCAGGACTCTTCACCTCCTGATGACGACGATGGTCAAAATATAGAAGTGAGTTATTCCTGCGTCTATCTGTGTGCTATCTTTTTTAATTGTTTATATATATATATATATATATATATATATATATATATATATATATATCAGTTCCAAATTGAAGATAGGTAGCACAGAAAGTAAAAGAAACACACTTACAGCTCAAGTTTTTGGGTAATCCGTCTTCAGGAGAAAAGAGAAAGGGAGACCAAGCACGTTGTAGACGCAACGGCTAGTAACCCAACAGCTAGTATATATATATATATATATATATACATCATGATGTCCTTTTCTTGACCAACTGTTCATATAATTTTTGAGATTTATTGAGGGTTTTTGGTCTAATATTAAAAAAACTTCGTTGCCAACGTTTCGATATATATTTATATCATCTTCAGGGCTAAAAACATTGTTACATTTAGTACACTTATTTCAACAAAACTGGTCTATTGTTTGCTATTATGTACATGGTCAACAAAAATTGAAAAATTACAATGGTAAAACTATAGATTTTTATATTTAAGTTTGTTTTAATAATGTTTAGAAAATACAAAGATATAAATTTGTTTACCTGGGAAGTATGTTTACTGTTGTTTGTTATGTTTTTTCCTTTTCTTTTGTATTGTGTCCTTATACTGGGGTCACTGAATGGAAAAGTTACTCAGGCTACAAAACAGAGCAAGTGTGTGGAGGTTACATTTTTTCATTGTCATCCGTTTTTAAAGTTCCAATGTTTACTTGTTTTGTTAAGTTTGGCAATTTTAGTGTGTTGTCCCTATGTTCGTCTTTTGGATTGTGAAAAGATGTTTGTGTATATTTGACTAAATTTTTCAATGTCTGTTCTTGCGTTGCATGTGTTCTTGGTTTTTTCTGTATGTATTATTTCTTTTACCAGTCTTTTTCGTATGTGTTTTTCTTTATCTATCATTACGGGATTTTGAAAATCAAAATAGTGTTTATGTGTGTTAGCGCGTTTTGCTCTATTACATGCGCTCTAGCGCATATAAATCTATAAACATAAATGTTTATAGCACTTCACCTGTGCAATTTAATTAATCAATTTTTTTTTTTAACAATAAAAGTGAAGAAAATTAAAATATCATGATTTACACCATTTATATTTAAAATCAAAACACCACTCCCTTTGCCTATATCCAGAGAAAGTTTAAGTTATTGGACAAGCAATTTTAATGATTCACAGATCTGTTTCTTGTATTTTGTTTATTAAAAAGTTACACTAATTTTATTAAATGCCAGTATACCGTAATTTAATTAGCATATTACCTGTGTTATCAAATTAGAAAACGGTATATTAAAATTCAGATTACGAGCAAGCGAAGGAAGTGGGTGATTAATACTATAGCATAGAACGTGTTTAACAGTTAATAAATCTTTATGTGTTTAAGATAGCAGGGGATGGGGCTTAGATGAATGAGCAAAGGTATGCTGTCAATTTTGCAACAAAAAACTGTTAATTTATCCTGAACGATATCAGTGGCACAAACTCTTAACGTTTACTTTACGCATTTCTATCACTGTGCCAGCTTCAGAGGAAGTCCATACTCAATGCTAGTAATGCACCTGGTCTAAAACTGAAAAGGTAATTATTTTTTAAAATTATCTATTTATTTAATCTATTCTTATTTATCTATAATTACTTTACTATAAATAAAGTATAGTATGAACGACTAATAAACATTTCCGATTTAGATATTTGAAGTATGTCTAAAAGGAACATTATATACTATACACCCAAAAATTTTGATATATATTTAGCTATAGTAAATTTGAGTGTAGGACACTCCAGATTTTTTTTATGTCTTAAGCTGTCAAGAAATATACACATAGAGAAAAATGAATTATTGTAATGTGTGGAATGATATTTTTCTAGTTATTATAAGAATACATCAGTAAAATTTAAAGGAAAGTAAAATTTATTATACTATATGCAGCAGACCTAATTTTAATTATTGAACCCGTGTTACATATTTTGAATTTTTTTCACAATCGTCCGTAATTTACATGTGAAATAGAAAATGATGGAAACCTTCCGCTTTTAGATGTGAACGTTATGCAAAGTTAAAATGACAATATCTTGACAACTGTAATACAAAACCTACAAGAGCTAAAAGGAATCTGAATTATTACTCCTTTTACATCAGGAATCAAAAATTGAAT
Source organism: Hermatobates lingyangjiaoensis (assembly GCA_026182355.1). Lineage (NCBI taxonomy): Eukaryota > Metazoa > Arthropoda > Insecta > Hemiptera > Hermatobatidae > Hermatobates > Hermatobates lingyangjiaoensis. The sequence continues at coordinate 1,458,830 of JAPFBL010000251.1, forward strand.
TGCGTTTAAAATCTATTAAAACAGGCTATTGATTTTAGAGTCCATTTTTCTTATAAAACAATAAGAAAAAAATATAAACTTATTCTAACAGAAAAATTGGTACTAAAATATTTTAATCGAATGTTATTGATCTCGATATTTAAAATATCAACTAGAAAATTCTAATGACGATCATATTAATCTAGAAGGTTTAAGTTAAGAGTTTTTCATATTTCCATTTATTCAGTTTTGTCAGAAAAATAAAAAAAGTGTTCAAACGAAATATACATACTGAAATTACACTATCGTTATTAAATCAATGAAATATTAAATTACTGGCCTCTAGCTTGAATTAAAAAGTATCAATGGAGTTAAAAATCAATCTTATTTATGCTATAAAATACAAAAGTTGTAACAAGTGGTACTACTAATGTAATAATTCATTCTTTTTATTCTTCAGTTTCTTTTATTATAAGTTCTATCACTTTTCAGTCAAGATAATTTACATTAAGAACATTCTACATGTATGTTCTAACATTCCATTTTTGATATCTGTATCATTGTTGATTGATATAAGAATTTTTATATTTCTATTTTATTACAAGTCTATAGAAAATGTTTCTACATATTTAAGCTGTATTTTAAAATGTTAAATCCCACATATTGGCCTTCTTCCACAGTCAAAAAACTGTTTTACTCAATATTTTTGTCACTTCACCTCGCTCAAAGTTAAATCCTTACATTACAACTCTCACAGATCTTTCTTCCGATCATTCTCCCGTACTGCTATCATTACTCATATACCCTGTTAATTTTCATGATAATCAAATCCTACATAGCGGACTTATTGATTGGGAAAAATTTTGAACACCTGACTGACCTTAACATATTTCTCAAAACAGTATAGGACATAGATAAAGCAATCAGTAAGTTAACACAGAACATACTTGTGTAAATAAGACCAAAATTCCAAACAAATTCAAAAAATATGTTATATACTTACCAACATATATCAGAGAATTAATACAAATTAAACGTCGAGCAAGATCTAAATGGCAGATAACTCGATATTCTTCTGACAAACGGACACTTAATAAATTATAAAACGAACTAACTAAAACTTTAAAGCAGTACCGAAATGACCTTTTTCAAAAGTATACGGAAGGACAGAAGACAAGTCACTGTGGACCGCCACCAGGCGAATACTATCCCATAAAAGAAACAGTACTCCTCTCCTTAGAAGTGACAATACTTGGCAAAAAGTGACTGTGAAAAAGCCAAGGTCTTTTCGCAACGTCTTGAAACCCTTTTCTCTCCCAACCCAGACATAGAAGATCCTAACACTACAAAGACTATAACTGATGATCTCATCACCCCTTTACAGCTTTCTCCACCACCTAAATCATTTTCTCCAAATGAAGTCTCATTCTTAATTTCAAAACTACCAGATAAAAAATCTCCCGGGTATGACCTTATTTCAAACGAAATCCTTAAACAACTTCCTCGAAAATTTATAATATTTCTCACATACATATATAACTCCATACTAAGAACAACTTACTTTCCAATCTTATGGAAATTTTCTGTTATACGTATGATACCAAAGTGCCACAAGCCACCCCTCATATATTTATGCTCCTCATATCGCCCAATTTGCCTCTTACTTACAATGTCTAAAATATTTGAAAAACTATTTCTTCGGAGACTTTAACCAATCTTAGAATTACAAAACTTAATTTCCTCTCACCAGTTCGGGTTTAGATCTCGACATTCAACAATGTCATCCCATTTTTGACATCATTTCCTCGGCTCTTGAGTAGAAAATGTAAATGCTCTGCAGTATTTCTAGATGAAGCAGAAGCTTTTGACAGAATATGGCACGCTGGGTAGCTTTGGAAACTCAAGAAAATTCTTCCATACCTTGACGGAGACTACTTGTATTGGTTGAACGATCTTGGTCATATTTCTAATTAGTTTACAGCGGTTTAGATTTTAATAGTTATTTCATGTGTTTACTGTGAAATATTCCTATATTTACGAAGTAGTACTATTAAGAAAACAGAAATTATACAGAAACTGGAGTGACACATAACTTGGCATTAGATCAGATGAGATACAGGACTAATCGTTATGTCAACGGTGTCATAATATAGAAATGAGATTTTCAGTTTTGTTGGTATGTGCTGTGCTTGCTCATGTATTCTAATTTCAATGTCTATAGTAATGGTCAGACCCTACTACAATCTTACAGAGGACTACCTTACGACTCTAAAAGTTGGACCTTCTCCTTGTGTAGCGTCCCGTATGACGTTACAGATAGTGAGAGTACTAGTATTCTCACTCGATTATCTCTAGAAATAATCCCCGCTTACTTGAGAGAGGCTGCTCTCCTACATATATTAAAAGTAAAGGATAAACACCAACTACGTTCAATTCTACTTTTCAACATCTGTCTTTATCTGCAGTTCAGAACGGATGCGAAATATAGAAAAACAGTTTTGTTAGCGGTTTCACTGTGTGTTTCTATGCGTAAATAACTCTGATATTTACTTTCCTTCTCTTATAATCTAAAAGAAATTACCGACTACTATTTCCCGATAACCTAAAGAAATACCAAAAACAATATAGTGCAGTTAATTTAAGTTCATCTTAAAAGTCGATTACCTAAATTTGAAAGGCTAAAGAAGGACTTGCGCAGAGACACCGTAATTTATCATAGGATAATAAATTGAGTGACTCAATATTGACCTCAGCCAATGATCAATACCTCTAAGTGAAAAGACATCGACAACTAATAGGTTTTATTATTTCCGTTATGCTAGATAATCAATACACTGTCGCTTGTATTAATGACTCAACGGGTAATGCTTCTTATGGACTGCCCGCCAGGTTCCTTAACTTTTGTTTCCTGCTACTACACTTTACCAAAGGAACCAACACAGTAGTTCTCCATTCCTTATAACTATACTCTTTCCTTTTGTTCAATAGATCAGGAATATCATGGAGACCATGTTCCTTCTGTCTTCTTTTTCTTCGTCAATATTTTTCCAACAAATTCCCCTTTTGAACTCTTAATACTCTTTGACTCAACGGGAGCTGTGAGATATGAAGCAATGAGACAAACGACCTTGCCTTAAAACTACTCGTATTGGTTGAATGATCTTAGTCATATTTCTAATTAGTTTACTCCGGTTTAGATGTTAATAGTTATTTCATGTGTTTACTGTGAAATATTCCTATATTTTCGAAGTAGTACTATTAATAAAAGAGAAGTTATAAGTTGACAGACATAATTTGCCTCTCTTTCCCTATTATTATTCCAGAAACGTCTCCATCCATCGCTAGTAAGAGCCACCTTATCTCCTCAAATAGTTCCTGCAGCTATAACAAAACCTAATTGCATAAAGTCAAAGCGTTTCCTCTTCTTATAAGAACAAAGTCGTCCAGTAGGTTATCTCAATTAATCACTACAACAGTGCCGATAGCCATCTCCCAAAGCAGCTCTTCTTGGTTACACTTTCATACTTTTATACTACACTATACTTTTATATTATATACTTTTGATAGATCCTATACTTAAACCAATGGTTTTTGTATCAGTTGTTGTAATTCAATCTGTAGTTTTTGTATTAAAACATCCATATTATAGTTCTATATAATTTAAGGTATATTATTAAAAGGTCCTTCAATATCCAAGAAGCAGCCCAGAGTGATAAGCTAATCTATATAAAATAGAAAACTGAAGTAGCTTTCTATTTTGTTAACCAAATTTATAGAACTGATTCAGTTGGTTTGTTCTTCTTATGAAGGTGTTTTTTTCTCCATAAACTTTTCATTTTGCAAAACATACAACCTAATAGTGGTGATTTTGAATATAATATTATTTAAAAATTATATTAAATGATATATTATTAATTAAATGAAACGGTCCAACGGACTTTTAAATAAAAACCAATTAAAAAAAGATAGCACAGAGATAGACACAGGAATAACTCACTTCTATATTTCGACCATCATCTTCATCATGAGACGATGGTAGAAATATAGAAGTGAGTTTCTCCTGTGTCTATATGTGTGCTATCTTTTTTTAACTGGTTTTTATATAATATATTATTATTATTTAATGTATTATACTCCACAAATATTTAAGCTCTTTAAATATTCATAGTAATATAGTACCTAATATAAAATGTATTGAGTCTATAGAATTACCGGTGATATCTCAAAATAGTAACCGTTTTGTAATTAGCAATGAAAAGTACTTTCACATGCTTGAGTATTATCTAAAAACAGTGGAGGTTTTGAACACACCCAGAGCTATACCTCTCAGATTAACTTATTTTAGAAGGCGCAACATGTAGATTGATTACAAAACTTACTGTTAAGACAAACATCCTATCACATGCTGGAAAACATGCAAAATATATGGTCAATTAGCAACTGATTGTTTAATTTTAGTTATTCTTATTAAATCTTCTTGGATATCTTAACACATAATTATATCTTCTTATATCAACATATTAAGAATCGTCAAATAGCTTTTGTCAGTATTTAAATACCAATCCTTTGTGACTCATTCTTGATAAAAAAAAAACCAATGTCTTTGTAAATGTATAGAAATCCAACAAGTACAGCAGTTTATCATTAATTCGAAGTTAAACTTTCAGTAATGAAGTTGTTTACTGTAACTTATTTCAAACTTCCTCACCTCTAAGCTTTCTCCTTCAGTTCTGTTCTAGGGAATTTGGCTCATATGTTATTTGGATTTAATCATTTGGATATGTTAACCATGAACAACCATTACTACTAAAATATTAAAAATGTTATTCTTTTCAGAAATTAATATGTATAATTGTAAATTCATAGATAGCTTTTTATCTAATGGCGTGAATTATTCAATTTCTATGCATATGAATCATTTCAAATTATACTTGTAAAATTGTAAATATTCATTTTTATTGAATTACGGTTCACATGAAATTTAGTTAGATACTTAATAATAAATCAATGCCATAACATGTATAATAGTATTTTAAAGAAAGAAAAATGCAATTGAATGATTGTTTCATTATCATTATTATTTTCCATTCTGATGGACCAGGACATCCCCAGTGCTATTCTTATTCAACTTGCTAGCTTAATGAAAGAGAATTTATACTTAGAAGTCGTTACTCAAAGTGAGGCCATGACAGCTGGCATGGATAGCACAGTCTACTTACTGCGCTGTCAAGCAGAAACCCTGTGGCTATTCACATGAACGATGTGCATGGTGGAAAACAGCCTAATCCAGAAGGTGCCACATTGGCTCGTTACACCCACTTCCTCGATGTCCATTATTGATTATCATGGTTAATGTTTATAAAAATGTATTTTTAATGTATTAATATCTGATGACTCAGTCACTCAAAATACATGACATTTTTATCGTGTTACGCTTCCATAAAGTAAATAATAATACAAACATTTTATTCTGGTGCGACAAAGCGTTTGGAAAGAAATGATTGTTTGTTTAGATATAAAGTCCCTTCCAGATGATTCAATACTGCCATAAACAATAGGTTCTTTTCTACACCAAGGGTCATATGTCTAAAGACTTCTGATAAGATTTGTTTAACGTCACAGCATTATCAAATTTCTGATATTCACCCTCCCTCTATTCACATTAATAAGGCTATTAAATATACAGATTAATTTGGGAGCTTCAAAACTTTAAATACATTAATGTCTCAAAATTCATTTAGTCATATGTCCTTGCAGCATACTTACAGTAAAATAAAAATGTCCATTAGATAATTTTTATCATATTTTTTTTAATAAAAATAATTTAATTGTTTTTGGATTAATTTAATTTATTTTCTTTGTTTGTTTCAACATTGATGAATAAAAAGGTGTATTTTTGTACTTTATATCAGCCTTATTCTCATATCAAAAAAACAAAGTTTTTTAGAAATATATTATTTTATCAATATTTTTTAAAAACATTAATGAAATTAGTTTTTCTTAAAATAATTTTTAATTTGAAGCACTTTTCTCCAAAAAGGGAATATGGTTAGTTCATGTCATTGTCGCTAGATAGCAGTCAAATTCTGAATCTAGTTGCTTGATTTGACTTTTAATGCATTTCTTATTAATATTATATATTAATATATATATGTAGTCTCATAATATATTTAAGCATATAATTGCTATAATGATCGTAATATTTGTAATTAAGAATTTGTATATAAATATATACTAGTATATTCTCTATAGAATTCCAAAGATTATCCAAACTGGACATATGCAAGCTGTAAATCAAGTAGAGTAACAAAGAGAATAAAGAAACACACTTACTAACTGAAATATTTTAAAAATCCGTCTTCAGGAGAAAAGAGGGAGGGAGACCAAACACCCTTGAGAGGCAACGCCTGATAACTCGCCATTCACGTCTCTGGTGTACTTGGTTTCTCTCTCTTTTTTCTGAAGACGGATATTCTGAAAATTTGAGATTGTTTGATAGTTACCCTTCTTCGCAAAACATGTACTTATATATAGTTATAAATACACTTGTTTCTAGTGGCCTGGATAAGTTAAATACTTGGCTGCGTTTTTACTAATAGAATCGAAGCAATACGAGTTTTATTGACGTAGGGTATTATCGCAGATGGCCTCTATAATTAAAAAACATTGTCAGAAGCCTTGAGAATTATTCCGTAGTGTAATACCAGGTACATATATACTACTGTTTTAGTTAGTGCTGAATTGCTTATTAATTCTGTTCTAGAACAAACAACGAACAGGAAACAGCCAGAATTAACGTATAAACTCCAACATAAACAATAGTAAAAATCTGGAGTGGTCTACACTCAACTTAAATATAAGTAAATATTTCATAAACATAAGTAAACTATTAGTCCAAGTTGGGTTTTCAGTTATAATAGTTTCATTGCCTTTTATGTTAATAACAAAATTATTTTTTCTTTTTAATATTAGATTGCATTTTTTGAGAATATTTTATTTTTTTTTACAGTTATTGGTTTAGGTTAAAAAGTTTTTTTGAAATTATATAATGCCACTCCTATTTTCATCTGTTCATTTTTTTAAAACAATTCAACTCATGCCTTGTTATTTTTACGGTGAAATTTTATTAAATCTCTCCATCAGTGTGATTGACAGATCTAATTGCAGAATGACAATCTATCGTGCCCACAAGGTAGTGTAATCAATCATAAGCAGAAAGTTTATACTTTAAAGCAACAAATACCTTTCCTGTTGTTTTATAAATCTAAGATTTTTTAATTTATAGACTCTATCAGCACAATAATACTTCAACAGTTTCAACGCTCTAAGACTTAGTAGTTTAGGAGTAAAAAATGTCTAAAATTATATTTCCGGCAATATCATGAATTACCCACTTTTCAATTATGCCTATTAAGAATAGGGCATATCCATAATATAACACCCAAATTTGGGTAGGTTAAGTTACAGTGGAAGTCTCCCACAATGGAACACACACAAACAGAACATGGCCCTTTATGCTACTACACAAAGATGACTGATTCTATATTGCGAGTCCGAAATTTTGCCTAACTCGTTTGCATTAAACGTAGGGAACTTTAACAAGTACCTGACATCGTACAGGCTCGGGACCGACTTCTTAACACTCTCTCTGATGTGCTCAGAATTATTCCCCTGCCACGTGAATAAATGGAAGGCCAGAGTGAGTATTGAACCTCGGGCCTACCAGTTTATAGGAAAAGCACGTTGCCACCGAGCTAACCTGACTCCTTTCACATTTGTCTAAAATATATAGAAAATGTCCACAAAACTTTGGATACTGACCAACCCATCCACATAAACACAGACAGAATGGAAAAAAAGTCAAAAAAGACTTCGGGAACCTCAGGACATACAGATCCGTCAAAATCTGGATCAAATTTTTTGATGATTGCTATACTTTACTTACATTAAAGTAAAAATGAACGCAGAAAAAATGCAATTAAACTGGAAGTGCTATACAACTCTATCCTTTAACACCATGATTTGATGGCACTCGATGTACGTCTGATGTATTTTCTAAGAGTACAAACAACTGTGTAGTAAAATATTAAAAGCTGTTCACTTCTCTCCAAACAACACCTTAAAGTTTGTGAAATTACTTATTAAAAGTTTTAACATCATCAAAAACATAAGTAGTTATAGAAAGTCAAGTTATAAAGAAAAACTTGATCATCTTCTCTTCAAAACAACTGTAAAAGAAATCAAAAAATGACCAAAAACTCAACCAGTGATCAAAAGATAGAGGAATTATTTGTCATGACATTTCGTAAACAAAAGACAAAAAAAAATTAAATAATCTCAGAAGAATGAAAAACAGAATGTTTAAGGTGCATTAAAGACAAGCCCAAAAGGGTATCCTCTAAAACTAATGGTGTCACAAATAAAGACTAACATCTATAGCGTAAATCACCGGTATATTGTTGTCATTTATGTACTTAAATCTGCTGACAATTTTCTTTAAATTTAAAAAAAAATCTGAATGCCTCTGATATGATCGTTATCATTGGAACATTAATCTATGCACATAAATTATAAAATATGTATTATCTGAAAATGACTAAGAAAGAATAGCTTACCAAACCTCATTGTGGAGAATGTTTGAGGAGTAACACCGAGTAATACTATCGCTTCTATGGGCACTGTTCAGTTTGGCAGGGGCAGGAATTATCAAAGAGACCTTAAGTGGCAGCTAACCGTAATTATAGTTGCCACTTCAATAACCTCCCATTTACTAACTACACTTAGATAAAACATAATGCCATAAGGCTTGGTCTACATAAATCATGCTGTCTAGAGACTAAATCAAAATAACCGAATTTGTTGCTTGCAGATTTTGTGTTCACTTTTATTGTAAACAAATATAACTAAAGCTTTTGTCTACAGATTTAAGACTATGATCTTTCATTTCCTCTTGAAAACTATTCTAAATAAAGCAAACCAATGTTGTTGCAGGCAGATTTATTGCAATGAACTTCATTTTCTCTCGTGTTTTTTTCAAAATAAAAGTGTCCCATTCAAATTTATTACAAAAATGTTCTATTCTCATATGGGTCTTGCAAGCAGAATAATAATAAGAAAGAGCAATTTTATTGACACAAAAGTCAAATTTACAAGTTTTTAATAGAAAATGTAAATAACAAAATGAATATGAATGTATACCCACTTATGTATGATATAAATCTGTTCACTATAAGTATTGTTTCTGAAATGAGGCCGACTTCTGGGCTGAACCTTTCATAGCTCTGTCAACGTTTCCTCTTTCGTGAAACTCCACATTGGTTCTGCTATTTCTTTGAATTCATTTTCTCATCTTCTTCATTAACTTCCCCCTCCTCTCCTTGCTTTTCTAGGACACTTTATAGTTCTCCGTGTCCAGCTATTATATTTTATCCTCCTGTCATGTCCTCCCCTTCCAGTTTAGCACAATCTCTCTGGCCACAGCATTTTTTACTTCTGTTTCTATTTATTTTATGAATTCTTATTTAGTCCTCTTTATCCCTTCTAGTATGCTCTCTACAGTGATCTTTGTGTATCTGTAATTTTCTGAGATTCCTTACTGCCGCCATCTTCTCTTGAGCTCCATGGATCATTGCAGAAATACACATTGAAACTTTCTAATATACTTTTTTTCTGGTATTTTCAAATTTTCAATTTATTAATAATTTACTTTTTTAAAAATATTAATACTTTTTACCCGCTGTACTTATCTTCTTTTATTGATTTCGTTGTTTTGCTAAGGAATTCTAAGATCTGAGTAATTGGTCAACATATACAGCCCCCTACGACCATTTATTAATCTTATTAGGCAACTTAATATCTTTTTGCTCGCTGTTTCACATTAACACAGGCTTTCAAAGTTTATTCAAGACCCGCTAGTGTATTTGTACAGATATTTGTACATTGTCCATCATTCCTTCTGGGTATTTTCTGTATGTCGTTTTTAGCCACATCATCAGTAAATCTCAATCCTCTTAAGAATGTACCATTCATCATGATGCCCTTTGGATCTATTGTTTTACGAATTGGCACAAGGACTCTGGTAACAATAATTAGATCGCTCCAACAAATTCTTTTTTCTTATTGGAAAGTAATTTTTCTGCCTTTCCAATGATATCCCAGACATATAGTTCTTGTATAACTTCTGAATCAACATGACAAGTGTGAGTTAATATCCTATGCTAGGAGAATTTCTATTATAAACTTATGTTCGATAGTAATTTAGTTTAAAAACTTAACTGTTCTTACATTTGTAAGAAACTATTATATCTTCAATTGAAAGGTTGGTAAATGTATGGAGAATATATTGCTGCATTTTGTTAAACATTACTCATGCAAGATACAATTTACATCATAGGAATAATCTAGGCTTTCTCTAGAAGTTAGGGATATTCATTAATAATTTGATCTTGAAATTTTGACGGGTTCACATGTTTTAAGGTACCCAAAGTATTTTTTTTGTTTGTTTCTTTGATGATGTTTGTGTATGAATGTATGTGGGTAGGGGTGTATGAGTAGGTTTAGTTAGTGGGCTCGTTGCAGTCCGCACGCTTTGATGGATCAATCAATTTATTAGATAATATCAATTATGTAATTACTATTTTACATAAAAATTGGCCTTATTATGTAGATGTTTTCCATTGTTTGGAAGCAATATTGCATTATGAAAAAGTAATTGTTTGCATTATATTTTATCCTCGTGTCATATCCTCCCCTTCCAGTTTAGCACAATCTCTCTAGCCACAGCATTTTTTACTTCTGTTTCTATTTATTTTATGAATTCTTATTTAGTCCTCTTTATCCCTTCTAGTATGCTCTCTACAGTGATCTTTGTGTATCTGTAATTTTCTGAGATTCCTTACTGCCGCCATCTTCTCTTGAGCTCCATGGATCATTGCAGAAATACTCGTACGCATTGAAACTTTCTAATATACTTTTTCTCTGGTATTTTCAAATTTTCAATTTATTAATAATTTACTTTTTTAAAAATATTAATACTTTTTCCCCGCTGTACTTATCTTCTTTTATTGATTTCGTTTTTTGTTCCAAAACAAATATGTTTTGGACAATATTTTTTTTTTCCTGAAACTGCTTACACTAGAGTCTTGAAATGTTAGCATTTCAAAGTAATAATAGTCGCAATAAATGAAAAATCCTAAGGTTTTTAAGGCAACTAAAAAGATATTTTTATTCTATAAAATGTAAAAATTTTGGCTTTTGATTGAATTTCAAAACTTTTGAAGAGGATTCATGCCATACCGTATGACGTATCAGAATGAAATTATACCTTAAAGATATTCCTATCTGGAGCAGTTAGTTCATTTTTTGGTTATTCTTTTTATTTATTTCCTTTTGTTTATCCAATGTTCTTAGATTTCAATCTAATACACCTAGGTGACCAGTGTTACTGGGCGATGTATCTATTATATCAAATACATTGGTCTGTTGTGCTACTAGTATAATCTATGTATATGCCAGTTTCATTTATTGGTTTCTATTTCAACTTTTGTTTGACTCTATTTTGCGGAATAGAAGTGTCTGCTTTAGAGTCCTCTCTGTAATTAAAATATTACAAATAGGCGTCGTCCCGAATTTTTAGCTACTTCCTTTCTAGATATTTTTTTCGCACAATGTCACAGCTGTCACCAAAAATGGCATATGTGGGTGTGGCAATGGACGTTTCAGAGGAGCATTTTGTCCACTTTTCACAGGTTGAGCATAATCCTTTATTATTACTTTATCATATAAGATTATTGCGTCCTTTTTATTATTTCGTGCTATAATTACGAGTAGGTCTGATATAAATTTTTTCTTCATGAAGTAGTTCTTCTTTCAAAATGTTTTAGTTTTATTTAGTTGATTTATATTTTGTATAGGGTATTAGAGATCCAACAGTATTGTTGACTGTTTTTTTATAGTTGACTTTTAAATCTTCTGATAAAGTCTATATCTCGAAAAGGGATTCATTGCACATGTTTGTTCTTCTCCAGGTCTATATTTGTTAAACTGTCATCAATCACACATATAATTGCATTTATTCTCTCAGACTCTACATTATTCTTTTTTTCTTGTATATTGATGATTTCATCTTTTCTTTCCATCCATTTATTTTTATTTTTAGCTAACTTGTTATTATTATCTATTTTTTATTCCAACTGCTTCTAAATCTTGACAAGAATGTCCTTTAAATCTACAGCAGATGTATTATAATTGAATAGTTTGTTAAAATTCTCATCTGGGGTAGATGAGGAAAGTTGTTAGATTTGTTTTAAAATAAGTTTTGTATCTGACAGTGGCAGGGGTATGAGATATTGAGCGGGTAAGTCGGAGGATAAGATAAAGCAGATATTTCTAGTGTGGGAAGCCGCATGCCTTTCATTTACCTAATTATGCACTAGTAGCCCTTCCTAGCTTTGCACAAGTCAGCTAATAATAGTGTTTCATTTTACAGGCTATTCTGTTTCAACTGTTATATCTCTACGTCATTTAAACACTATATACTGTCTGGGCTGAATTTCAAGTGAAGAACAATTTATTCCAATTAACTAATCAAATTTTTATTTTAAATATAATTCATAATATAAGATAAATTGTGATATTTAAATTTATGGTTATGGTAAAAATATGTTCAACAAGTATTATTATTTACCTTAATTGTTGATTTGACCAACTTTGCTCCAAAAGTATTAGACCTTGACATCAATTTTACACTTTCAGAGTTATTGATGATTTCGAGGTTCTTTTTTTGATACCTGTCCATCAGTTTATTCAATTTGGATAAACCTTAGTATGTATTATCTATATTTTACTGTCCTTTTATTATTATCCACATCAACAAACCTTAAGCGTTATCACTATTTCGGAACAGTTTTTAAACTCTTGGTGTTGATGATGATAACTACAGATTGCAAGCAATAAGTATGAAATATGAAATAAAAAGCCTGACGAATGTCAGCGCTTCTTAGTAAAATTGGTGAGAAATTTTCTTCATATATCGCAAGAAAACGATGTTTGTAATATAAAGCACTCCCTAAAAAAGACTTAGATACACAATTTAGTAGTGATAAATTCTTTGTTTTTTTGATATTCCGCTCTCAAAAACATTCAGATAGACAGATCTGATTCCAGGGTTTGTGGAAAATATTCTTTTTAGAGTTATGGAGCTCAAACGCTTATTTCAGTTGAAACATTGATATCGACATTTTGACCCAAATGCAGTACTCATTTAGATAGTCATTAAATTTAAAATGAAATTATGTACGAGAACTATATGCCAAATTAACAGAGGAGAAACATATATTAGTACTAACACAGCTCACTTCTATCATAGCAATAGAAGAATTAACAAGCTGGGTGTTTAGGTGGTGACTGCAAGAAAGAAAGACTGTATCAACCAATCAGTGTCACCAACTGAGAAGAAATAATGTTCGAGAGTGAATAGAGGGAAGACAGTGAAAATATATAATTGTAAATATTCTATAATCTAATGTAGTGCAATCAGTTATTATGTGGTATTTACTCACTGTAGGGTAAAAATCTAATGAAATGGTCTCCACATATAAAACATTAAAAGTTTTATATGTGGAGACCATTTCATTAGATTTGAGTCTTATTCAGAGGCGCTCATCCTTAGTTAATGCCTGAGGAAGAACACTACGTGTTCGAAACGCGTTGTTTATATAATTAAAAGTTTTATATGTGGAGACCATTTCATTAGATTTTTACCCTGCAATTCTATAATCTGTCTGTATTCCACACATTTCGAGTTTAATACATATATGCGATAAATAATATAATATTTGAAAATGTTGTAGTAAAATATAGGTGTAGTAAAATATAAGTAAAATATAGGCAATGAACAACTTACTAGGTGGCAGTTGTTCTACTGATATGTCTAAACGATAAGGATACCGCAAATGTAGAAACTGTACTCATGGTTTTTTTAGGTGATTTTTTTTAGGCAAGTAATCAATAGACACAAACTACATTCGGTAGAACCCCAAAGTTGGCGATTGAATATATTTATATTTTCATTGCACTTTATGAAACATAGAGTAATGAAAGGTTGACACTGGGTTAGCATCTCAGTGTTAACTTTTTAACACTGAACTTTTTAATAAAAATACACGTTGATGTGTATCGTCTATAAAACGGGGTTTGCTAATAATTTGTATGTGTGTTTGTGTGTGTGTGTGTGTGTGTGTGTGTGTGTGTGCGCGTGTGCGTGTGTGTGTATGTATGTGGTGTGTGTGTGTGTGTATGTGGTGTGTGTGTGTGTGTGTGGTGTGTGTGTGTGTGTGTGTGTGTGTGTGTGTGTATGTGTGTGTGTGTGTGTGATATATGAGCTTTCTACTCAGAAAGCTTATATATCTGTATAGGTGTAATATCCAAGATGTAATGGTTTCCAACAGTTATAATCCTAATAAAAGTACTTTGATAAAGTAAGTAATAATACCCGGCTGCTATTTTTGATTACTTCCAACTACTGAAAGGCACAATACTTTCATGACATTGAGAAAATAAGAAAAAAAAAGAGAAAATAATTACAAGTACAAAAAATTTTTAAAAAATAATTAATACAAAAATAAATATGCTAATGTATTTTATAATGGTTTACATTCAACTTTACAATAAATATACTCATTATCAGAAATAATAATGAATACATTGTAATTTGACTATAGCATACTACTAATTGTGATGGAAATGTAATTGATGTGTTTGTTTAGGACTGGCGAGGACTTGGAAGGCGTGGGTACATCTATATGGTACGTAACCACTATTTTGTCTTTCACTCAATTATAAAAATATTACACTGCAGCACGGCTTATTATAGTCCATCTAAGATAGCCAATGTTTCGAAAGCTCCAATTTTACACATTAAGTATTACGTTTTATCGTATTCTCAATTTAATAAGGGTTTTTATTTGCTGTATTTATGGTAAAGTATTGTTTTGTACTTTGCATATTGATATCGTTATTATTAAAGGTTTGATCTTCTAAATACCAGTAGCTTATGTATGTGAAAGATAGAAAATGTTTAGTAGTGCGAATGAGATCTACAGGTTTTGATTAGTGATTTCTATTTGAATGTACTTGAATAATTTTAAATTTAGGATTGAAGATCTTAATTTAGGATCAATCTTGTACAACGACTCTCTCATGACAATATAGATATCAAATAACAAAAAAATAATTTCTTTTACTACAAAAGCAAGGAACAGTACACATTAAAACATTATTTTCAGTGTTACTTGACGTTCGACAATCGTTGAGAAACTTGAGAAACGTTATTCGTATTGTTCAGAATTCTAATGCAACTATCATATGTAGTCATCCATTCGTAAATATATATATATATATATATATAAATGATCAAACCACAATGAAATGGGAAACAAGACTAATATATCTTTCAACTGTAACAAGCGGTCTTCGTCAGAGTCAAAAACCAAACTGGATTGTTTTCTTAGTCTTGTTGGGTTTTTGACTCTGACGAAGACCGCTTGTTACGGTTGAAAGATCTTAGTCTTGTTTTCTCATTTTCTTATTGTGGTTTGATTATTGATATATATATATATATATATATATATTTGACTGTTGTCCCTGTGTCAATTCACTTCTTCTCCTGAGGACGACCGCCATTACAATCAAAATATTGAAAAATGAGTCTTTGTTATGTTTCAGTTTATGTGTCACAGTTTATTTTAAGTATATATATATATATATATTGGTATATATACTTAAACAAGTATTATTGGGGTATACTGACAGAAAGTCTTCTTTTAACCAAGTATTGTTTAATCAATAGTTTTCTTCAAGGTTGTTTTCCTATTCTCGTTGTGGCATTAGGTAGATTAGTTTATGTGCTACCAGTGGATAAGAAGTAATACGCTAGTAGAGAGCACCTCAGTTTTGGTAGAAAACAGTGATCGAGATAGGCTACAAATACTAGAGGCTTTATTCATGAAGACTTGTGCCCCGCGCTTAAGTTGCAAATCAGTGACATGTTCGTCATCCCGAGTTCTAGGACCTTCGAATCTAGAATAAAATTTGTTGGGATGGCTCCTCTGCTCTGACCTATCGGAGGCGTAAAGTGCTGTGGTGATTCAACCGTCTAACGCGTGGGTGCGTGCATGTAGCACTACTTTGACAGTTGAACGCTGCCATTATTTGAACTGTTCTAATTTATATTGTTGTTTATTTTTTGTTTATGTTTTAATTGTTTCGTTTTATTGTTACCGTTTACCTGATGATGGCCAATGTGGTCGAAAGCTTGTGTTTGTGTAGTGTCTAATATAGTTTGTTTCAATAGTTTTCTTCAAGGTTGTTTTCCTATTCTCGTTATGACATTAGGTAGATTAATTTATGAGCTCCCACCAATCAGCGGGTTACAAGAAAATTATTAGGTAAAAAGAATATCTTTCTAAGAAGATAATTAATGCTGAAGCCGCTGTGCTTTTTTTTATTATTATTATAAAATATTATATATTATTATTATTATATATTATATATTATAATAATAACAATAATATATATATACATGAGTATATTATTCGAATGCTAAAATACAATCCAACCAGACTTCCCAACGACCAACGACGAACGAAGAGTTCCATGCACGACAGTGCACGTCGTAATTAGCAGTTCCGGACCAGAGGCCCACTACTGCTAAATTATCATGCTGCTTTTTTTTTGTTTTGGTCAGTAGGCATTGTCAATACTGGGGGCGTTAGTCTGTCAGGGAAAGGAGTCGTATTCGTGGTCGTATGGTCTTGCAGCTTTGCATTATATGAGGTACTATATTATTTATAAGTCATCAGGTCGTCATATTTAGTTCAGGAAGGGAGCTATTAGGAGTCACGGGATTGGGAAGGGTTATTTGTTGGATTCAGGTCCCGAACAAGGAGATTTGGATGGGTGGACAGTTTTTTGTCTTCATTGTTAGCAAGTCGACTAATGTAGCAATCAATTGATTCCCAACTCAAATCATGCTGAATATCAAAATTTCTAGCATACCATGGCGCTCTAGCTATAAGGCGGGCACATTTATTCTGTACAACTTGGATGCAGTTCTTGTTCGTGGGCGCCGAACCAAACCAGACTGAGCATCCATATGTCATAGTCGAGCGAATGACCGCCTTATAGACAAGGTCCTTCACTGTCAGTGGAGTACTACTTGATTTGAGGATGGAATAAAGATTGCACATTAAGAACATCCCCAGCTTAGATTTGCTCCGGAGATGTTGCCTGAATGTCAATCTGGAGTCTAATATAAGACCCAGATATTTGACCTGTGATTCATATGGTATGGCTCGATCTCCAATGAAGACAGGAGGTGGAAGAGGAGGTGTACCTTTACAGAAACGGATGTGGGCACTCTTTGCCGGGTTTAGAGTTAGTTTCCAGGTTGTGAACCAGTGCAGGGCCCCATCAAGGAAATGTTGTAGCTTTCTGGTTGCATAACCCACATTATAGCACCTATAGGCCACTGCAGTGTCGTCGGCAAAGAACAACCAGACTTATTAACACGTGAAGACAGAACAGGACATATAACAGAAAAATGAACTTTTGTAATCGAAACTTCGAACAGCTGTTCGTCGTCATCAGGTGAATACTAGAAGACAAACGGAAATAAAAAAGAAAATAAAAAGAGGGAGTAAAGAATAGTTCAACCTACTGCGTGCTAAAAGAACATTGACTCTTAGAACCGGAAGACCGTAAGCGAAAACACGAGAAAAAAAATTAGGTTAATTTAATCGTAAAAACTATAAACACGTAAAAATGGGATAAAATAACATTTTTATCTATTTTTTACCAGTTTCTTTATGCCAATTATTAAAAATTTCTTAACACGAAGCTTAAACCTATACCGATATAGTTTTCAAATATACTATGACTATATATTTAAAACGGTGGTTATAACCTGGGTTTGATCGAGCTCAAGGGGTCCGATGAGTCAGTCTTGGTAGTATGGTTTAGCCTCAGCAGCAGTGGTTAACAGCTAAAGCAACACTGGTTTGTAGGAATGTAATTTGTTGTGAGTTTATTTACTGTGTTGGTTTTGTTCTTTAAACAAGGTGATATCTATGCATGGTTCATTTTCTGCACTAGAAAAAAAACGTAGTCCTATGACTTGAATTAGAAGAAAATCATATTTTATTTTTCACTAAAGAAGAATTCGGTGAATGCTCAAATGAAACTGGTGTGGTTCGGTACCACCACAAGGTTAAGAACCACTGCTTTAAAATTATCACTTTCATATTGTGTCGAATATATTTGGTCATTATTTATTAATTTATACGATATAGTCAAAATGAATTTATTTACAATTTTATTCAATTCAATTGAAAATGGTTGATAAATATGTTATCTCTTGAATGGCAAGAGGTAACATTAACCATCATTAAAATCCAGTAATTTAACACTGTAAATTGACAACCATAAAACCAATGAAGTCTTACTCCATGAGTTAAATTAGAAACAGTCATTCCTAGTTAGAAATAAATTGTTAATCATAAAGTAAATTCTAAAGTAGTTTTATATTCTAATTCTAATTATAATTAGTCAGTAATTTTATCAGATGAGTCATAAATTGAAATACATAACTTTATTAAGTAAATTATGTTGTTTATTTTTTTCTGTTATAATTGGTAATAGGTTATAAATATATATCAATTATAAATATTGATGAAAATTATTTCATTTGAATTTATAATTGGTTTTATTTTAGATTATGTTAATTTGCAGTTTTTGTTATTAATTATTTTAAAATAGTAAATGATTAATTAATAAATATTAATATTATTTATTAATTAATTGATCAAAATATTAAAATAAATTTATTGCTAATAAATTAGATATTTTATCTTTTGAAAACAGAATTCGATTTTTGAATTATAAAATTTGAGGAAAACCATACGACAGACAACCTGTCGTCACCGTTAGTGATTAATTATTTTGAAGTTTTCTTTATTAGTTATATATTGATGTTAACAATATTCAAAACTTCATAAACTTTTTATCAGTGTAAACTTTGCATCAAACAGTAGGACTTCTAGAGTAGTTACGAAATGTTGGATACAAATCCATCCTTACTCAACATAATATCAACAATTTATTTATTTATTCCTCATTCCTCGGAACCATCACAACCCTACCAAAACTCCTTCCCGTAGATCGACCCTCCATAGTGCAGTTGTTGACTTGAAGAAGAACACAAGTGTTCGAAACGCATTGTTAGTTTCATATTAAACTTTTTTTATGTAGATACGTAATTCCTGAATTACCCCAATATGACTCATCATTGATCTAAGTAAAGGTTTTAGGAATGCATTAACAAATAATTTAACGTAATGACTTTTTTTTAATTTTGCAGTTTTCCGCCAAATGGTAATGCATCATAGCTACTGCTCTTAATCAAATAAAACTTGGACACATATGACAGATCTAATCATTAAAATTTGAAAGCCATATTGAATAATCATATCTGTTTTCATTAATAGCAACAAGTGGAATCCGATTTCTTATCCACCAATGCGTGCGGTTGTTTATGTAGTTAATAGTAAACTTAATGATAAAGGAACTAAGTTCCTTCTTTATTAATATTACCGTACTTTTAAACTATTTTAAATTATTAATTTCCATTTAAAATCCAGGACATTTTAATTGAAAATGTAAAGGATGAAAATAAAGGTAAAAATTGTAAATGATGTACTTCTTTATATTTTTTTACTTAATTATAAATTAATTCTTAAAGTACTTGCAAACAGCACAAATCTATTCAATTTATATCATAGTAAACTCTCATTAGAAGAATAATAAATACGACAGTTGAAATTTTTAAAGTAGCCAGTAGTGGAGGTAAAATTAGTATCTGTTTTAATATAAAAAACTAAAAAGTTTATTTTCCATGCTAATATATTTCTCAAAATCAGCGGAGCACATCTGAGTTTTGATGTCTTTTTGTCTGACAAAATTCATTAAAATGTTACAAGATTAATTACAAACTTTTTTTTTTATATCCACCCCCAGATGTTAAATATCATTCTGAAAACATCAAACATACGTAGATATAGGGAACTTAAAAGGGTAAATCTATTCAAATATTGTTTTTTTATTCATACTTCTTATTACTGCATAAAAAGAAAACGACCTTGCTTTCAAAAATAATATTTGTTTAAACAATCCCTACTGTTAAATTAATTGTTTACTGGTAATTAAAGAAACTTGCATTAATTAAGAGTACTTCTTTATATATTATGAGAAGATTATAAACGATAAACAAAAAACTAAATGGGAAAAATGTTAAATTTTACGAAAGAAATCTTTGATGTGTGTAATCAGTCTCAGAACATATTATTGGTGGGCACCTCACAGCCGAGACATTAAGGCCAGACATCTGTATCTTCCGCTACTTGAAAGACAAAGTAAGCAGGGAATCATTCAGTCATTAGGGATTTGGGAAGCCAGCAGGTAGGAGGTCTGAGCCGTTAGTTGGGTCTGTAAGGAAGTCATAGGCAACTTTAGTGCAGTGCTGTAAATGCACCAAATACAGGTCAAATCAAAATAACAAACACACTCAAAAATAGAGACAGACAAAAATCAACAAGTGATCATGTTTTTTCCATGAGGTCACCTTTACTCGGGTCACCCTATACATTTATGTTATTTTGAAATTTTAAACTGAATTCCATTCAGTATAATGATCTTAATGGTTCTATTTTATCTATCTAGGCATATCAGCATATTCTTCTAGTATAATATCTTCTAGTAATAAGCATATTCATATCTTCTAGTATAAGTTACACCAAGACCAGGAAAATTACGATAGGTGTCTATCACCTAGCTAGATAAACATTTTGCCTTGAATCTATTTCAAATTAAAAAATTATACATTCATTTTCTATTTCTCTTTCCTTATTCATAAAATTGTCTTTCTAACTCCCAACTCGCGTGTAGCCAGCTTAAAGGTACAATAATATTCTAAGATGTATTAATCAAATTATTAAAACTATTAAACTTAAAACTTATTAATAAATTTTACGGTTTAGATTATAAACTGAACATCATTAAGAAACGTTATGATTTTATAGTGAACTCTTATAATAACCTCGTTCTATAGAAATATATATCTACATGTGTATATGTATGTATGGGTGTATGTTTTTTCTTCACAAAAGTAATCCTATTATAAGAGAGTTTATTTCTATCCACAATTATCACAGTGGGTATGACGTGCATACACTACTACAAATAATACGCATTGTAGTTGTAAATATAATAGTATAGCGTAGACTTAATATAAACTACAGTAAAATACGGATTTTTACCTAAAACACTTAAATTTATTAAAATATCACAAATTTAAGAAAGTTTAATTTGCTTAATTTAAAACACTTCCAAAGGAATATTAGATATATTTTTTTTGAATTCATGCACAAATTGGTATGTTCTTAATTTTTTTTTTGATTGACCAATTGTACCTTGCAGTCCTTTCTGTTTGTATTAAACTTTATCGGTAAGGATCTAATTTTCGACAACATAATTAAATGGTTCGACATCTAGTTAGCCAGTCTTTCATATATGCAATTAGAATTTCCAATAATATCAAGTCTGAATTTGTTTAAGTAATATCCACTTTGTCCATGTCCGGTCAATACCTGAGTCAGTCTGTAAGAGTAATATGTTATAGATATATCTAGTATATTCACTGTTTTGTTATTGAGGGCTAGGTCAAATAAAAGAAAATAAACTCCTTTCTAGGCCGACGTTTCGATGTATTTGTACATCATCTGCAGGGCTAAAATTAGAATAAGACTATAATACATTTATCAACACAATCTACAACTCACTGAATATATTTATTACATATATCTAGTATATGTAATAAATATATTCACTGTAATAGTGAATATATATATATATATATATATATATATATATATATATATATATGAGAGAGAGAGAGAGAGAGAGAGAGAGAGAGAGAAAGAGAAAGAGAGAAATTAAAAACACAAACTTACAGTCTTTAAGTTTAGGTTGAACGGTCTTCAGGAGAGATAAGAGAGGGAAACCAAGCGCACTGGTACAGAGACGGTTGGAGTATTTGTCTTTATTTGTCCATTTTGGATCGTATTTTTATCGAAAAAGTGTATATATTGATTTTATATGAATCGCAAAATTGGAATCTCTCATTAAATTAATTGTCTGCGAGTTTAATCATAGTTTTTATCACACTTTTTGATAATACCTGTATATTCACACTATAGTTACATTAATACAAATCAATAAGTTTAATTAAGATGGTCAATAACTTAGTTAATTAATAATAAAAATTTTTATTGATTACTCTAGATTTGGGTTTCTACATGAACTTAAAAAAAAAATAAAAATTTGGAAAATTTTATTCTTCAGATTTATAAATATATTAAATATATTAATATTAAATTATTAATATATTATTAATAATATTAATAATTATTATAATATTAATTGTTAATATTAAATATATTAATAAATATATTAATGTATAAGACAATCTAAATACTGGTAGATATCTTGAATCTAAATGATCTAATGGCTCATAATAAAGAAATAGGGTTGCCTTATTCAATCTTGGTTTTGTAAGGATTCCAGTGCAGTAGACTAACTGGATTTATAGGACTGTATAATGCGATAAATCTGAAATTGTCACCCATTATTTAGAATAAACAAATGACATGCCTGAAATGAATTGTCAGTCTTGTAAACATACTGTTTGAGTAAATAAACATTTATAACGCATATCATAATCTCATTTCGGTCTGTCCAACACATGGCATTTTGTAATTAAATGATCGTAAAATAATTTGGATATGAGATAAAGGCAGTGTTGATTTCAAAACAGTGCTGACTATGTTAAGGAAGGAAAGTCTTTTTTCTATGTAAACAAGTTCCCTATGATAAGGGTTTACATGCAAAAAGGAAATTATTTAACCGACTGTAATAACCGTTATCTATAATTACCTTAATTTGTTTCCTAAAAGTCTCACTCATGGAAAGCAAGAAAATTTGCTGTTCAGTAAACTACCAATAATGCTATGCCGGAAAATTATTGTATTTTGAAAAAAAACTTTAACTGCATTTGGTTTTTGTGAAGCAGCAGGTCAGTACTTACTAATGTCTAGACTATTTCCTGGATTATCTATAGTAGGGTTTGTCGGGTTTTAAAAACCGGTTTTTTGGAGAACATTATTAAATTTGAAAACCGGTTTTTTAGTAGAAAATATTGGTTTTCAATGTATGAATAACACTTAAAAAAAAATTTGAAAATGACAAATGTAGTCAAATGTACCAGATTGATGAAAACACTGTTGTAAGCGGTTTGGTTCTTGGAATCATATCGGACCGATTTAATAATATGGTTATTATAAATATAATATGTATGTAAAATAATATGGTTAGTATAAAAAATGAAAATATATTGTTTCTATTTATTCAAACCCTTTGCTGAATAACTCGTTTCACTATTATAAAAATCTGGAGTGGCCTACACTCTACTTTACTATAAGTAACTTAATGTCAAATTTCTTGAGTATATAAAACATAACGTCTCATTTAAGCATAACGTAAACATCTAAATGGGATATAATTATTAGCCTGTCATTCCTGAGGTAGTACAGATAGTGATTGAAGGACATATCAATTTATAAGCTTATTTTTGTACATCACAAATAATTTATTATTTGCAAATAATTTCATTAGTATAACTACAGCAGTAATAACATTTTTGAAAAACCAAAGTGAACATTTCTTGAAACGATTTATTCTCCTACAAGAGAATGGCTTTCGTTCAAACAGCCAGTGGATTTCTTACATCGTTTACTTGACATCCTTCTACATTGAATATTAAAGTAAAATTTTAAAATTTAAAACAGGAAAATACCCTTTTTTTCTCTGAAAAACATCTTAAACAGCGAAGAAAATGTTATTTTAAGGTGCTTTGTTAATTAAAGATATACGATAATTACAGTTATTAATCTCTAAACGAAAGATTTATATTTTGAATTATCTTTTACATTTTTGGTTTTTAACAGAATTATTATACTGGGAATTTTATGGCTTCTTAGTATTTAATAAGATCATTTTCCTTCCCCTTTGTCAAATAACATATATACGAATTTTTTTTTAATGAGTGTTATCATTTACCTGTACAATATTATTCCTCTTACATCTCTTATAAGTCAATAATATATTTTCATTTTTCCATTAGAAACATAAATTTTATCTCAGGGGATTCGCTCAAAAAATTTCTAAGTCAATGTAAACAATGTAAAAAAATACAAAAAATTCGACAAGTATAGCAGGTGATCTCTTAGTCTAGAATAAACAATCAGTTTTTATATCGTTATTGCTCTTTCCCGTAATTGAAACTTCATGAATTTTTTTTTGTGAATTGCTAATGTTTTGTTCCATTTTTGGTCAAATTTTCATTTTTTTTTAACAAGCCGTTTAGCGTCAAAAAATCATTTTCTGAAAACACAAATCGTACTGTAACGCCCCTTTAGCGAAAGTAATTTTAAAAAAAAATATCTCAACTCATTTGTCATATAATGTTCTATTTGTAGGCATAGTTTCATTCTTGTCCGTCAAACAGTATGGCTTGTATCGCTCTCACAAGGTTTGAGATTGAATTATAAGTCAAAATTTTTACATTTCATTGAAAAAAAAAATATTTCCTGTTGTCTTAAAATTCTGAATATATTTTTCGTTTGTTGCATTTGTAACTTCAAAGATAATGTCAAAATTTCAAAACTCTAGGGTTATCAGTTTAGGAGAAATAAATGTTTTAAAAAAAACTGTTTTTGGCAAAAAAAGTGACTTTCCCATCATGCATAATTCTTCCCAAACAATAGGGATCTTCGTCTAAATGGGGCCCATTTTTGTGTAAAATATCAACTTGATCCATCAAAGATTCTGGACCGTAGCGTGGTAACAAGCAATGCTAACACACGCACCCACCCACCCACCCACACACACACAGACATCATCGTAAAAACGTCATAAAATGACTTCTGGTACCTCAAAACATGTAATTCCGTCAAAATCTCGAGATCGAATTTTTTCACGATCACTATACTTTACTTATAGTAAAGTAAAAATATTTACTTCTTTATATGTGAGAATTATGCATAAGCAACGAATAATTGTTTTTAAAGTTATTTAATCATGTTCAACTATTATTTCTTTGTTCTACTAAACTGAATACAAAATTTTTACTATCCATAAATTGAACAGTAAATAATTTCAGTCAAAAAATCACTCTACATTTTGTGTTAAAATTTGTTGTTCGAATTAGTGAATATTGGAGCAAAAATATTATTTTATAAAAATCACTCTTCAGCATAGCCACATTAAAATATAACCAATGATAAATTACTTGTCTACAGGTTTGATATCATGTATGCATACAATAAAGTTGAATTCGAGCTTCTCCAGACTTTTTTATTGCTGGGAGTACAAAAATTATTATGACATTTATATTTGGTAGCATCAGATTAAGTTAGCGTTTTTCAAAAATTTGACAAAACAAGGTGATAAGATTTGCTTGCCGACTTTGCTCTAGGGACTTAGTAGTTTGTTGTAATGCTTGCTGCGTTTTATCCATTCCTGATTTAATCAAAACTTTTCTGAATTCATCAAAAGAGAAGTGTCAGAGGTGTGAGAAGGGTGACCACTTGAATTGCTGTTTGTGAGTGGGGTGGGCAAACAGCCATGGAAGGTGTTTCTATTTGCTTTACTCTTTCAAAAAACAACAATTCTTCTTATAATCCATGTTGTGATCATATGTATCAGCATACGATTATACCTTATCAATTGTAAAAGACAGTTCTTAAACGTCTACTACTTGCGGAGGCTGTAGTCACATGTCCAAAAATGATCGAATAGAAAATAAATTACCATGATCAGTTAACATTTTAGTAACATATCTAGTAATTTCTATTGTACTAGCAAATTTATGATGTACAGGTAAATAAATATTGATGGATCATAGTAGACAGACACTATTGTTTTCAATTAGATAACAAAGATAAGACAGTGAGTGGGAGGAGAAAATCAGAAATTAATAAGAAAATCAGTTAAAAGGTACATGCATAATAGAGAAATGACCAACAAATCAAGAGAAATGTTTTTTTTAAAAACCTCATCATCTTAAAAAAATTATATTTTATCTCAATGAAGCAGATAAAATTCTGTTCAGATGAAAATGATACTTTGTTTAAAATGAAAGGCTACAAGAATGAAGATAACTTATCAGTCTGTTGCTTTGTGGCAGTATGAAAAGAAGTGTCTTGCCGGAGGTCCACAGGATATTTTTAGTTGTTAGATTTAAGATTTTTTTATGTTTATTCATTAAAAAATTGAACCTAATTGAAGTTTTGTTTGAAATCATTGTATTTCTTAAGATAATTTTTATTTGATGACAACCAGAACATTATTTAATCTGGTAACTGACATTTACTGTTTAATTTCTTCGAACCATCAATTTAGATATAAAGTCAAGTTCACTTTTAGTGCAATATGAATTAAAAGAGGTATATAAATGAAATTCAAATTAATGTTTAAGGATTATTTTTGTAAGTTTAGATGACCAAAATTTTAAGAATAACCTATCTTCAATTTGGCCTTCGAAACGAATCGAAGACTGATGGATATTGTCTGGAAAATGATTATGTAATTTCATTAAATACTGTGATCAGGAACAGAAAAAATGGAAACGACTAGTTACCAATTTTTCATTTATTGGCTTATGTCTTTTTTTATTGAAATAAACATTTGGTGATTTTATTTGATTTACCTCACCATTTGATTTATCCAGAATGAATAGACTTTCGTCATTGTTCGTTTTTACTGACCTCACTGAGTGAGGATTCAAAGCCTCCAAATATGGTGAATCTGAGTAAATGCTAACGAACCCTCCCACATTCTGTGAGGGTTAACATTTCAGTTAACCCAAATTCTGGATTGTATCCTTTTTTCAAATTGTCTCAAAAATGACAAGAACTCAAAATGCTTCTGTTGACCTAGGGAACTGAACTTTAAATACCTTTACCATTGGTACTTTTACGTTTGGTACTCCGGTTCAAATGCTAAGACAAACTGAGGAATAGTCCCCCAAAAAAAATTCTCACTTACAAATCAGTGTACGAGTATACTGGTACTGGAAAATTTCTGTACAGCAATAATGAAGATGGTTAGGTTAGGTTGCAGGGGCAGTCCCCCACAAGAAAACAAACATATACCGAACGTTGGTCCTTTGTGATACCACAAAAAAGAAGACTGAGAGTCCTAAATTGTGCCCAACTCAAGTATATTTAAAGTAGGAATCTTTAACGAGTACCTGACATTGTACAGATTTGGGACTGATGGCTAAACATCCTCTACGAGGGACGACGTGCACATATTTATTTCTCTTCCATGTGAATAAATTGAAGTCCAGAGAGAGTATTGAACCACGGACCTGTCAGTTCTGAGGCGAGATCGTTTCTACTGAGCTAACCTGGTTCCCAATAATGAAGATACTGTTCACTGAAGAGTGATACTGAACCCTTAAGTTCACATGTTTACCCAACCTTCAACAAAGAATCGTAACTACTAAGAGGATAGTCCCACATCGACAATCATTAATGTGTCTCCATTCTTATGCTATGGTACCCATAGTGTTTCTTATGTGAATCAGAATCTTTTACACATTTCCTTTCTCTCTTACTCTACCACATTTTATCACTTACTCTCACATTTTTTCTCATCAGATCCTATTTATTCTTTATCCAATACTTCCACTCATATAAGCTTTCTTTCGTTTATGGTGTTTTGAACTGACATCTACTTGTTAAGTACTACCAGGAACTGAAATAGAATAGAAAAATAATGGTATCACTTATAACTTTCGACCTGTTTATAACGTTGAAAAGTCTTAAGTGATGCTCTGATAATCACTCCAGTCCATCTCAATGCTCCAATGAGCGTTAGAGTAATCAGATCACAGATATATTTATTTATAAATATATTTATGTTAAAATGTTAATGCATTTTATTTATTAAACCTCAACAAAAATACAAAATCTGGGAAATGACTGTAATCCTGTTTTTAATATTTTGCAAGTATATGAATTGGATTTGGTTTTTTGAAATTGAATATTTTCTTAACGTTTTATTTACGATATAAGTAAGAACGTATAAATAGGAGTATACAAAAAAATAATGTTACACAAGCATAGTGCTAGTTCTATATTATTATTAGTGTTTTGAATATTCAATTACCAAACGCTCAAATATACATAAAGTAACTGAAAAGCAGGCACTTATTTTAAAATATTTAAAAAGGATTCAAGCATCGTATATTTTTCTGAGAGTACGTGTATAACTTATTGTATAGAAATAAAGTTCATGTTTACTTTTTCGGCCAAAAGTTAGACTTTTACTTTTAAAATAATAGAATTTATTTCAGTTTGTATTATGGATTCCTTCACAATTTACACCAACTTACCATGCTATACTACAAATTAAAATTTTAATAGATTTCAGTGTTTAGTAGAACAGTTCAAGGTTTATTTCCATAGACAATCCATTTTTCGCTAATGTTATTGTTGTTGCGTTCCGAAAGTCCATTTATCTGGCAGATGGATGGATGTTTTGCATACATGCTCTGCTAGTGAATATTAACGTCACGAGATCATTTTCCATGAGGTCAGTAGAAAATTAATTCCACTGCTTTTAATTAACGACTTCGGAAGAACTTGAAAGAATAATCATGTGAAGTTAAAAGCACAAATTAAAGCCGGTTGATGGCGTCCTTTGTCCACTTATATTAACTTACTTAAAGGAAGAATTATTCCTGTTAATGAAACTTATTCGAGAAAGTAATTTTTTTTCATTATATTTGTGCATTATTAGAATTCATTTTGTTTATAATAATATAATATTTTTTATTTCAATATTTTTGATAATACACGAATAATAATATTCATAGTAGAATGCCCAAGAAGATTCTGTTACGTAATAGTTGTTTTGTATAGAATATCAACTAAGCACTCAATATATATGCACAAAGGAGAGCTTAAATTTGCATAATATGCATTGTTCATTTTGAGAAATCAATATTTGGGCTGACCATAAATGGCGAGGTTGGAATGTTAGACCTTCATTCCATACCTTGATAATAAAATTTATTGGAGAACTCCTAAGCAATTAATTTTAGAATAGACGTTAAACTGTAATTGAACAGTATATCCTTATGATTTACAAACAATTTTTCCATTTTATTATTTAAACTTTTAAAAAGGTCATATTTCTTTAATAATAAGTAAAGGTTTAGAGTAGAAGTTTATCTGTCCTAAGGTAGGGAAGACAGACGAGCCTTGATTGCAAATATAACACAAGGCCGACTTATCAATACACCAAAGGTAATTGATACTGTTAATCGGGATGCACTTCAAAATTATATGTTATATGGTTATATACTTATAGACCGCACATCTCCTACTTTTCTGGTTTTTACACTTTTACAATATCTCTTTTACTCATACCTAAATACCTCACTTTCGACCGCTTTATTTTTACTCAGACCCTGATCAAGATTGTCCAAATGATATTAGAAGTATGTAAGGAGACCATTAATATGTACTGATAATAGAAGACATATTAATATTTATGCAGATATGGCTCCCAATAGAAAAAAAATTATACCTGTTTGCACACACACACCACGTCAGACTGTTTTGATGGTGCTTCATATTTCAGCGGACAGTCCAGAACTTTATAGCCTGAGAATTGTTAACACCATGAAACCTGGTGTTACTTGTTTCACCAAGTTTGATGATAACATTGTTTCATAAATATGAAAAAATGTTTATCTTCTAACTTTTATTCCAGTTTGTTTGAAATGTAAAAAAATGTAATGTGGTGTTATTATTATATTTTTTCTTATATTTAAGAAATGTTGTTATTTCTAAGAAAGGTCATTATGGCTGCAAGGTAAGCCATAGACTAAGTTCAAAAATGTAATAATTATCATATCAGTTGACTTTGAAATTAAGTCATAGTAATCATAATTTAATAATAATAATAATAATAATATAGTAGTACATTGTTTGTTTGTAGAAAATGTGACTCATATGTTATTTAGCGCCCATTGTCAGTTATAGCTCATTCTCATTACAAGTTGATTCTACATGAGGAATCTTAGATTTTGCACAACTAAAGTTTATTATAGAAGGGATGATTAAGGAATGCTTGACATTGTACATCTTCTGTAGACATTGCTTTACATTCTCTGCCATGCACAGCCGGTAGGTACAACAGTTCTCAACCAGCCACATGATAGATTTAAGGCCTTCGTCAAGATTTGAATCTGCAATCTTGAACGCTACCTGTTAGATTACAAGTAGCCCTGCAACAATAACAGCAAAAACTATCATTGAAACTAGCAAACGTGCCCGTCATTGACGGGTGCATTTTCAAAAAATTCGGAGATGTACATGGTATTCCAAAATATCATTAAAAATTATCGAATAGGATAAAATATCATTGTTACTGCAGTGTTAAACAAATGCCTTTGTATACAGCACATTAGCTGTCTGTCATTCACGTTCCCGGAAAAACAAAGAGTTGGAACCTCTGACTCTTGGGCAAGCAAACTACAGTTGACCATGAGAGAATTTAATATACTTTTTTATATACAATATAAATTATTAAATAATATACAATTATATATTTTATAATATTATAGTTGGGTAAATGGCATATTTTATAGTGGTTTTTGCTTAGTCAAGCAAAGATGAGGAAATTCAGCATGTACACTGTATTATTAACAAATATTACTAGGTTTTCATTACGACTTTGGTAAATTGTACTGAAATCTATGCGTGAGATATCTAATACACCAAGTCCCTGACAACTTTACAATCAGTTCACCACTAATCGGCAAACAAGTGAAAGACTTAGCGTTGCGCTACGTGATACCAACGTAGGGAATCTCGTTCGGTGTATAAAGTTTGAAATGAATAATTTTGGTTGACAAAATAGAAGTTCTTTAAGCGGTAAAGAAATCATTCTGGGTTGCTTCTTGGATATTGATAAAGCTTTGGGAATACTGAAATGGCTGTCGATGGTTGTATGCTAATAAACTAATAGCTGATGAAAATATTTAATAAACTGATTTATTTTTAAAAAAACAACAATAAAATAATGTATATTTCATTACTTCTAAATATTATCAAAAGGAGTTGTATATGTGATCGAGTACTGTCGCAATTTAATCATACTTTATTGAAATCTTTACTATGAAAAGTAGGTCGTATGTTATATCTGAGTGAAGTGTTTTCAAAGAATAGAATAGAAATAAATTTGTTTTGTTTGAAGGAGATTTGTTGCTAAGGGTTTCCCCTTAGAGGTTTGTCTTCTGAGAGTTTTCCTAGAAGGATGAGAGGGTTAACTCCCTAAGGGATTTTGCCTTGTGCTTTGTCCAATATGTAAATAATTTGAATAAATAAAAAAGTTGAAACCTTTGAATTTGAAAGGATGTTCCGAATGCATAGTTCAAGAGTGTTTAACTTCTACACACACTTTAGTGTATTAGTTGTACAGATGGGGGTAAATCAAATGACGTGAATCTCCACGCGTGGAACTGTCATTTTCATCTGGTGTTGATGGGTCCTGGCAATTTAGTCAGTAACAATGTCATGTAGGATTTCAAAGCTTTATTCAGAAGTTGTCGTAATTAACTAAGGCCAAATTAAAACTCTTCAGCAATATTAGTAATAAACTGGAGAGGTGTTTGCATTACACAGTTGTTTTTTCTCTTAAAAGTGAAAAATTACAATATATAACGAACAAAGGAAATGAGCTAAACTCAAATACTGAACTGATACAATTGTTACTGTTCCAATTTAGAACTTACATTTAAATTATTTTGATTTACACTATACATTTTTAATGAACAATTTTATAGGTTATTGGTGAAGAATTCTTTATCTATTAACTGAAGAGGTTTTATATTATCCCTTTTTGAATAAATTTCCTGTTACTTTGCTATAAGTAAAGTATAGCACTCATGTAAAAATTCGATAATGACATTTTGACATTATTTATGACAATAATGACAAGCAAGTCTTTTAAATAACGTCAGAGAAATGTAGTCTATAGAAAAGTCATGTGTATTCATAACTGAAAAGGACTCCTCACATAATCATTCAATTATATCAAATGAAAAACTGAAATGAATTTTCAAGGCAACTTTCTGAAGTAAACTAATGTATCAGAAAGGAGGCATTTGTAGAATTGATTTTTTTTTTATTTGA
The DNA here is from genome assembly GCA_026182355.1 of Hermatobates lingyangjiaoensis. Lineage (NCBI taxonomy): Eukaryota > Metazoa > Arthropoda > Insecta > Hemiptera > Hermatobatidae > Hermatobates > Hermatobates lingyangjiaoensis. The sequence continues at coordinate 1,491,187 of JAPFBL010000251.1, forward strand.
CCGTCGATATAACATTGGATAAGAGATCAATAATTTCAGTTTGTTATTGCAGAGAAAACTCTCAATAGCAAGGTCAAGTGAAATTTAAAAATTTTATTTTTGAAGAAAAGTATCAAAATCAAAGAAACTTCTACAAACTTTGTTTCAAAGTTAAAATTATATCTTGAGCAATCAAGTCTAAAAATGAAGAGGCCACCTCCTCTTTATATTTGTCACTTTATTTGTTCTTTTAACAGTTTCTACTCTAAGCGTAACAGTGTTTGCATAACGACTAATTGCGGAATAAAATCGACTTTCTATAGACAGACTTCCTTAGCGACTTTAATTAAGTACTTCTTAAAAAATTATCATTTTTTGCTTACTTTCTTAGCCGAAAGATGAAAAGTACCAAAGTTTTTCTTGTTGCTGCATCATTTTCTATCACCTTCTTCTTGAAATCGATTACACTAATGTACAATTTGTCTTTAATTTGGCAAATTTCTAGCATTTAGTTGTCCAGTAATTTATTAGGACCGTGACAGAATTTATGTACGTATGCTGTAAGCATGCATTTCTAAATTTTTCTTTTCAAAAACTGAAATTGGGTTGTTGCATGTAATGTAGACAGTTTTTTGTTTAATTTTATAAAGGAGTAATGTACAATTATGATCCTTAGAAACTCTGTACTCGGGGTTTTCTTATTTTTTTCTTGTCATTTTCTTTTGGTTTCTTAGCCTAACACCAACCAAATACCTAGGCATAATAATCTGCAGCAGGTTTCATATTGAGCTCTATCTGAAAAAAAAATATAAATTATACCTGACCACAATGTTAAAATCACATCCTATCCTTAAGTCAAAGATACTCCACAGGTAGTAAAAGGCATCATTTGTAAGGTGGTGATTAGGATAGCATAACTTACGGATGGATGACCTGACCTGGTCAAGCCGCCAAGAAGTAACAAAACACTGATTCAGGTAGTTTAAAATAAATGTGCACACATTATGGCTGGGGCACCTTGGTATGCCAAAAATGTGTATAAAAATCCCCATACAAATAGTCTATTCCTAAGCATTCCCCCATCTCTTCCACAGTAGAAGCTGCTGTTTAAATAGAAAGCCAAACCCTTCTTAGACTGACAACTCTTTCACAACTGGATGAAATGTAACTAAAGGACCAATTGTTAATGAAATAATGTAAACTGGCAAACTAGACAAAACTAATGTTGCTTTCCTTTGACAGAGAAGGTGAGGAGCAGATTCCTGCACTTCCTCGCTTTGACATACTCTGCAGATGTCCCTTGCCTCCATACCATATTTAATACTTATCTTCTTTAAATATGTATACTTTATTGATTGCAATTTTTTTTCTATCTCTGTTTGTATCATCAGGCTCTTGAGTGTCAGGTTGCTTTGTCCTATATATCAATGTATCTGTCATCAGTTGAAATAAATTGTCCATTAGGTGGTCTGCTCATCAATTATGATATTATAAATGTTTTCATTGCTATTGAGCGGTAACGTCAGACCAGCGTGGAATCACATGCATGGCGAATAGTTTCTTATAACTACCTAAGGAAAAATGCTGTAAAAATCAATGGGAAAGTGATATCATCGAGAAAGTCTAGCTTGCAAAGTAAAACACTTGAAACCCAAAAGAGCTCAGTATAGCAGAAACCAATGAGTGGGAAGATTTGTTGAGCAACTACTTACCATGACTACTCATAAAGCATATATGTTACTACATTACATAAAGCTTTGTCTTTTAACAAGTGCACAGCTGCTTTCGAATCTAACAGTTTGGACTCTCAAAATGTCAACCTTTGTCATTATAACCGATGAGTAAACATCAACAATCCAAAGATTAGATATGAATGGACCAGCATCCCATAAAGTGGGGACATTTAAAGGAGAGAAGGAAAGAAGACAGTCATGTAGATTTTCTAATTGCATTAGAACAGTTTTACGTAAGAAATGTCATAACAAAATAACCATTCAGAAATTTAAATATAATGACATTTAAACTAAAATCAACGATAAACAATACTTTTCTTAAGTAGTTCAGTACATATATTAAAATTCAAAAAGTGTTCTTCAATCTAGCGGGTGTGTGAGACAACAGCCAAGGTACTTAGTCAATTACATATAAATATTATTACCCTTTTTTTTTATGATTGAATCAAATACAAGAACTAATAATTTAATTTATATCACTGTTTTTACGAATTACACATTTATCCTGTATGCTGTATTATAGTTATAACTATATTATAGTTATTTTGTATGCTGTATAAGTATAGGTTTGTAGTAGCTTAAGCATACAGGAACTCAACCATATCTGATTCGAGTATAACAGATCATTGGTTTCCAAGTAGCAGTGATTCAGCGTTTGGATGTTTACAACCTGGTAGGATTAGCAGTGTGATAGTTAGGGAACACATAACAACACACAGCTGTTTTTGCTATGTCTATTGGTAAGAATTAATATGTAGAGCAGTATTAATGAAATACGTTCTTAATTCAATAACAAAGTGAGTAAATAAAAGCTGTTTATTGTCTATAGTTGGCACATATTTCTGTTAAAAAAAAAGTAAACAGTGCAGTTGTTTTACTGAAGGTAGTAAACAAATAAATTACTTAAATATACACTGCATGTATACACTGTGTGTAACGGTACACTCATTTTTTTTTTTAAAAAATAGAAACTGAATATTCTTCCCTGTAATTTATACCGGAGGACACCAGTACGCATGCCGGTGGGAGAGGAGAGTCTATTGCAAATTGGAACAAAGTCTCTTGGGAAATTGGAAAACTCAATAGCAATTTTATATCTTCAATTATAATAGCAATGAATACTTAGATTACTCTTTCTGCTTCAGTACATCCACTGTTGGCTTTATTTTATAAAAGTTAAAAAGTTTTATTGAAACATTTAATCATTATGATAAAATTAAACATAAAATGTGAGAAGGGAAAACCATCAATATGAATTACATAAATTTTTTTTATCTTTTTCACATGTCAATGCTTGCAGCCATGAATTTTATCTTTACTATTATAACATTATTTATAATAAATCAAAATTTAGTCTTTATTGATTTTCAGTTATTATTATTCAAAATTTCATAATTTCCTATAAATATACAGTAGAGAATAGAAAAAGTTAATAAATTTAATGAAAAAAAAATACAGCCAGGAATAGTGTTATTCTTGAAATTTTAATTTTAATAATAACAAATTATTAAAACTTTTAAGTTTAATTTAGTTCAACAAAATTTAGAATGGCTCTCCTGTTCTAGGCTCTACTATACACTTATATAAATTTAGTGTATTAAACTTATGTTTAAAAACAATTTAAAAATCGATTTATTCTGATTCAGCTATTCGATTTTGTTAAACATAGAAAAATGTAATATAATATATAATTACGATTGTAGCACCCGAAAGAGTAACGATAAATAATAAGAATGTGTGTTACCAATGTATTACTAATAAGGTCATTAATTAAAATAAAATGGTAAGTAATATTATCAGAAATGTTCTTAATAAAGTGTTTAAAATTTAAATTACAGATTTCAGATTTAAAATTTAATTACGTTTCCAAAATATTTATGATATAATTTTTAAAGATTCTACAAAAACATGATATATACTTCATAATAAATAGATTAAATATTTCATAATAACATATATATTATATATATATAATAATATATAATAACAGTTTGGCTTTGTAAATCAAATGACGTTTGCTTGATTTATTAGTTTAATGGTGTTAGATAGAAATTGAACTATTCGTTTCGAACAAAAAATCAAACATCTGAAAAAATTTGTAAAAGATTTATGACAATTTAACCATAATCTATGTATATAAATGGTGGTATGTATGGAGTATGGTGTGTGTGTGTGTGGTGTGTGTGTGTGTGTGTGTGTGTGTGTGTGTGTTTATGCGTGTATGTGTGTCTATGTGTGTGTCTCTCTCTGTGTATCTCTCTCTCTCTCTCTCTCTCTCTCTCTGTGTGTGTGTGTGTGTGTGTGTGTGTGTGTGTGTGTGTGTGTGTGTGTGTGTGTGTGTGTGTGTATGTATGTGTGTCTATGTGTGTGTGTGTGTGTGTGGTGTGTGTGTGTGTGTCTGTGTGTACTCTCTTCTCTCTCTCTCTCTCTCTCTCTCTCTCTCTCTCTCTCTCTCTGTGTGTGTGGTGTGTGTGTGTGTGTGTGTGTGTCTGTGTATCTCTCTCTCTCTCTGTGTGTATGTGTGTGTGTGTGTGTGTGTGTGTGTGTGTGTTTGTGTGTGTGTTTGTGTGTGTAACGTTACTGCAAGCTTCTTACTAAGATTTGAAAGTGATGCACTAAATGAAAGCCCAGGACTAGAAAATATCCATATAATATCCATCTAGACCACATCGACACCAAACACTTGAAATCAAATACAAAACCATTGGAACTTTATACAAAAATCCTTGGCGCTCCTAAACAGAACTACCCCACACAAATTAGTTCTTGACAAAGTATTCCGTTTTTTAAAACTACTAATTAATAATTATTCTTATTAATTATATCAAAAATAATACGTTTTAGTGTCTTTATTTTTTTAGTCTTGCCACGAGTCAGCTGTATTTTACAAAATAAATTATCAACATTAAGGAAACTATATTAAATTTAACATTATTTTTATTCTGACTTTACTTAAAGCATAATAAAGTAAAAATATAAACAAATCAATTCAAAAACTTGGTCTAATCGCGAAAATATGCTACATATTTAAAATCAATAATTACATAATGAAGGTAATTATAGTAGTATACAAATATTTATTACAATAAAAATACTTAATATTTGTTCAACATTTTTATTAGCATAGTGTTATATCAAAAAGACACTGGAGACAATTTCTAGGATATGAGTGAAAGTAGTTTCGATGCTTATTGATGCTGGTGGATGCATGAATGGTATGTGCTGTTTTGTCTCTGAATAGTCACCACAATCCTCAGGGTCTACCGCTTGGCCTAGCAAGAACAATAAGGCCACCTAACTCTGCTCGAGTCAACAATCGCCAAGCCTCGTATTTCTCTAAAACAGGCTAATTAAGCACAATTTACTCTGTTCGTTCTAGTCACCTCGTAATAATTACTCTGCTAATTTTCAACCTTGTTTTAGTTTAAATTAAATCAATTCCAAGTATGGACTTACACTTCATACACTATTAGACAAAAACAGACCTCTGATTTTTTTTTTCACTAAAGAAAATCTATATTTATGATTCAATTTAGTTATAAATTAAGCTCACAATACTAATGGCTATAAATCTAAATGACTGATAACTTACTGTAAGAACGTATTTAATGAAGTAAGGGTTATATTCAATGAGACATTAAGTAATATTGTTAAACTTGTGAGGATGTTATTAATCCAAACCTTTAAACAATATTCAAAAATAAAGGTAAGAAATAGCAAAAGTCAGAAAAAAAAACGCTGAAGAGACTATAAGTGAACCTTCAAGTGCATTTTGAAAGAAGTTTTCTCTGAGAATGGGTAGCCAAAATGTAACATCTGAAAAAAAAATCTTAAACACTTACTGGAAATATGTACTAAAGAATCACCTTTCATCTCACCTGATGGCATTATGTACCAGCAGATTGATGGCTTAGCTATGGGATCCTCCTTAGCTGTATTTTTGCAAACTTTTTCATGGGATGCCTGAAGGAAGAAGTATTCTGTAAGCGGCAGAAGCCTACCCTGCATGCCACGTATATGATGATGTCTTTGTTTTAACAAAAGAAGAAAGTAAAATTCTGGACTTATGAAATGCCCTTAATGAAACGAGAACAGGCGAGTTTGTCTGAAACAATTTGTCTAAAATACAATTTGTCTAAATCAATTTGTCTAAAGGACGAGTTATCTATAAACAATTTGTCTAAAACTTTAATATAAAAAGTTAACATGGCGAAATTTTGTATGTCACATACGTTTGCTGTAATAAACATTGAATTCATTGAATTTTGAATAAAAAAAGATTTGTATTTTAATAATAAATTATGAAATAAATTATTTACGCCAATTTCAGTCTCTTTTTCTTATTCACTACTAAATTGTCAGTTTTTAGACAAATTGGATTTTAGACCAATTGTTTATAGATAAATCGTCCTTTAGATAAATTGTTTTAGACAAATTGTATTTTAGACAAGTTGTTTTAAGCAAATCATCGTAGACCCAATGAAACATCTGGATTAAATTTAAAAGTTAAGCACTGCACAGAAGGTAAGCTTCATTTCTTAGACGTACTAGTTAATAAAGTAGAGGAAAGTTTTACAAGTCTACACTAAGACCACCAACCCTGGACTGTGTCTTACTGGTCCTATTCAATGCTCTTAGTGGTATAAGTGCTCTACCATTTTTGCTTACGTAGAAAGTGTTTTATTACATTGTAGTGATTAGAACGCAGTCCACGAAAAACTGAAAAGGACCACGAAAGTAATAATTAATAACGGCTACACAAGTAATGAGGTACAGGAAACTATTAAATATGAGTTATAGAAATGGCACGTGAAAAGTGTTTACGTGCCAATGCTCGAAACGAAGAAACAATCAGATTGTACTACCAGGCTTACATAAACACGGAGTTAAACGAGGATGAGAAGGCCATACAAAAGATTACCCATACTCAAGTATGACCTACGAGTGAAATAGCTGAATTAGCCTTCTGTATACTACAAGAATAGGAAGACGCATAACTTGCTGCACAGAAGCAGTCCAAAGAAAGATACCCAGGAGATTCAAAGTAGTCACTTGGTGTTGAATGTATTGCACAACAGGTGAATGTGTAAACTTGCCCTCAAAGTACATCGGGTTGACTACAACAAAGCTCTCTGACGCATGCCTATGAGAAGCGCAGGGTGCAGTTAACAAGACAGATGCTTTTACAGGGAACATGTGTAAATCGTTTGATATATATAAATACACATCAACGTCCAAACCACAGTAGGAAATCAGACGACATACTAAGATCTTTCAACCGTAACAGTCTGTCTTCGTCAGGGTCAAATCCTAACTGTGAAGTTTATGAAATTATTCTATACTTATTATGTACATACATTTGTGAGATTGTTATATTTATACATGTATATATAATATAGTAAGATTTTATGATACAGTCGTGAAAAAACTTCAATTAAGTAATTTTTATTTAACTTAAATAATTTTCGATAAACAACGGAGGTCTTTACCAGTAATACTGTCTTTTTTTTTCAACGCTCGTATTTATATTTCTCATTAAATTATTATTATACACATGATTGTATATTTCTTATTTAGTGATTTATTTATAACTATTTGTTAACTATTTTATATATATATGTTATATATATATTATAATCATTTGTTTTATTATTTACAGTATTGTAATTATTTTTCGTACCAAAGTATTTTATTCTGGTTTATTTTTAATGTTACATATGTTATTTGTTATATTTTAGCGGATATAATGCGTCAGAATTTAGTTTAATTGGTGGCAGTTATTTGGCATAAAAGAAAATAAATACTTAGTCAAATACCTTAATCAGTACCAAACAAAAAATAAACCACACTTCCCCGTTTTAAATAATCACTGAAAGGGAAAAAGTATAAATATGAGCTTCGAAAACAAGCAAAAAAGGTGCTATTACTGCTGAAGCCCTCAATTATTTAACTAAATTACTAGCTATAACAAGAGACTTTAATTACTAAGTCCTGTAAGGTTATCTTACTGTGTTATGTAATTTAGACACCTTGTCTAAACTATGACGTCAATAGCCTCTTATCTAATGTTTTCATATTCAAATCAGGAGTATAACTCTATGTATTATCAGTTTGACGTATTGTCAAGGGTGATGAAATACATGCATTATGTGAAATATAAGGTGGTTACTGAAAATTATCAAAAGTTATCAATTTGATAAAATATACATTATAGTAATTTAAATATTTTTTTTCAAAATATCTCAATCCATGTATATTACTTTATTTTGTTGTAAGTAAAAATTATGTTCATCCTTTTGATAACATAATTATTAAAATAGCTATCCTGTAGTTTATAATTAACTTTATTTGTATAAAGTTAATTATAAAGACTAAGGGTAAAACCTATAATAATGAAGAACTTTATGAAAAATTCTTTTTATGAAAAAAAAAGCAATATTGCAAAAGTTGATATAGATTTCTTGTAAGACAAAGATGTTTTATTGGAGATGGGCACGGTCTAGGCCACCCATAATCACGACGTTGCAGTGTTATTATTTCAATTGGTTGCAAAACATTACTCTAATTTTGACGCCTTCAGAGGTTTAATATTAATTATACACCATGTCAGCCGTTTGGTCAGGGCTTATATATCTTACATTATTTATTTTATTTAGTTTATTCTTTTATCTCCAAGCTGATATATTATGTTGCGGTAAGATAATTATTTAAAAAAAATAAACTTGCATTACTGTGTCCTATTATGAATATATGTAATACATATTATCTAGTAAAAGAAAATAAGTGTCTTAATTTAGTATACATAATATTATATCCGTGTAAAGCCAAACATAATTTTCTTATATTTGCTCCTTGACAACACTATATCTAGACAGGAAAACCGCAAGATTTTTTCTCAATTTAAGAGAGAACGTAGCTTATTTTTGAATAGTTCTTTCACTAATCTAGTTCATGAAAACAGATTATATCTTTTACTAAAATAATGTTTTAACTAGTAAATTAATGTTTTACAGTTTAATTGGTTGCGCTGCAAAAAGGCGAACCTAACTTTTTTGTATCTGTCTGTTGACAGAATTTTAATAGAAAAATGTATAAATGGGGACATAGGTTTCGAGTATGAGAGAAAGTAATAATATGTCAATCTAGATTACGGAAGTTGATAAATGGGGCTTGTCCACCAGCAGTCCTAAAGTTGTCAAATTCAAATTGCTGTTGCATATTTCGTTATGATAGTTAACTTCGTAATTTCATTACATAATAGTTATAATTCATCTTTAAAATATGATGCTTTAGTAATTACATACATTAATAGTAATTTAATTCAGAAATTACTATTAGTTTTTGGCTGTATTTCGATTATAAGAGTTGTGCAGACATATGCTTGTTATTTGACTTTTTATAAGTTGATAATTCTTATACTTAACAGGTTTAATTCACCGTTATTTTGTAATGCTTTATATATTATTCTTTATTACCTCATATTCTTTTAAATGACGAACTTTAGTCGTTTTTATGCTGACATTTTAAGTCTGTTTAGATATATGTTCATGTTTATTTAGAATTTCAAACGAAATGACTTCGTTAACGCTATTAGTAAATAACAGTGTTATCACTGTTATAAGTGGTTATAGGCTTCTAGTTAGACGGCATTATCAGCTGCTCTATGATATAATGATCTATGATAAAGCCATTAGTTTTATTTTATTTAATAAGGAAACGGAGACTCATTGTATAACTTGTCTACCTGTGTGTTGATACTTTGGATTTATTTAATCGGCTCTGATTCATACGAGTCCACAGTAAATTCATGTCGTAATTGCTGGGCTGTATAGAAAAGTCTAGTGCCTTAGGTAAACTCGAATTTGCTATTCTCAGTAGGAATGTTTACTTCTTTGCGTACTTCTTCTAGCTCCAGAAAGGTATCATCTCTTAACGTAAACCTTTAAACTTCAGGTCTATCTTTTCTCATATTTCTTTTCGCTAGCCTTCCAATATCACTAACGGAATGCATCAATGTTGACATCGTGATTTTTTCACTTATTCTATCGTCAATGTTTATTCATTTTTCACTTATTTTCCTTATCAAATTTACCCTATTCATTAGACGATCTACACTTTCTTTAACAGCATTTATCATTTAGATTCCATCCAATGTTATAGTTTTTATGTGGGCTTTGTTATGTATTCATGAAAGTCGTGTTTGTTTAGTAATAATCACAGCTCTTTTTTTGATAAACTCAGTCACCTTCCCACTGTCATAACTGCAAATTCTGCTGGGTCCAGTTTTAACAACTGTTTTCCTATATGAATAGTTAACCATATCCCTGATTCTAAGTCAAAAGTCACTTCTATATCTTCACAGAAAACATGTTTGACCCCTGGACTTAGGTAATTTCAGTCATGTAATTATTCTAAGGCTGAAGAAGTTTTAATTTTGTTCTCTAAGTTAAATCTTTTATTAAACCATTTTAACGTGTTATATTGTACTATTGGTATGGTGCCTGACTGTTTGCCTTTTCCAAAAGTAACTTCCAGATAGCTCTTGATATAAAAAGGACCGAAAACATATAATATATGCTATCAAACAAACGTTATTTAATTTTAAACTACTAACTATATCATTTTTGTGTCCAGTGAATTTCAAATAGCAGCATACGCAATAAGTCTACAACTTACAAAAAAGTTTTGATTTGGAATTTTAAAACAGTTTTTAACAGTATATTTCAAAAAAGAGATGTATCTGAATTTTACCTCACTGGAGCCGAGAGTTGGATGAGAGGTAAGAGAGTGTTGACTCAAGGTTTATTCCAGTGATGGGGGAGGAAATTGTGTTAACTTAATAATTTACCAAGCTCAAAAATAAAATGGTATAACCTACATTTAACAATCACATAAGAATAAACAGTTTGCTGGGATGGGTTTGCTTTGCTAGAGTAGTAGATATTATACATTGTGAAGGTGCTAGTTTCCCTGAGGTCTTTTGTTTTATTAAATTATAAACTGTTAGCCATGTAGACTGCTGACACTTTCAAAATCTTCTACCTGCAATGACTGTCCATGATTCACCATGAATAGCATGGTCCTCTGCCAACGTATTCATCAAACCGTCGGCTATAAGGCCAACCAATTAAATCGTGCTTTGAATCTAGAACGAACTTATTTTCTTACCCAAAATTCGTGAGGCAAATATAAATATTTGTGTTCACAATGTTTATGTGCTCAATAATTTTAAGCATTTATGATGTTAATGATTTATGAATATTTTTTAAGAGGTAGGTTAATAAACACGGAATTAATACCATCAAAAATTGATAACTCAGAGACCAGTTTTAATTCTTTATCTGGTGGTCAGTGGTCAGGACGTATGTAGACCTCTCCTGTAAAGTAACCTACCACCTGCAAACTTATCGGCTGCTACCTTTTAGAGAAATTAATCTGTTTAATACATTTGTTTTATTTAGTGGTGTCTTTGGTTCTGAATCAAAAATGGAGGCTTAATGTTATCCTGCGTTCATCAGTGTTGCTGTTGTTTACTATTGTGATGCGGCTAGACCTGTGAACATGGAAGTTAAACGTTGCAGTTTTGAGAAGCAGTTAACTTCCCAGCAAGTTACATTTGGGGTAATAGTTATTGTTATAGCATTACTGCTTCTCTCTGTAGTAATAGATTTTTCTGTGAGATATACTTCTGATACTGAAACATCGACCTCCAGAGTCTCCGCTTAACGCTGCTGTTGAAATAGACTGACTTCTATCATTTCTTAATTTAGCAAATGTATGGTATCAGATGAATAACTATGTTTAGCACTCTCCTCACAGGCAGATCAGGTGCACAAGGAAACACCTGTGTGTATGTATTGAATGCGTGTCTAATCAACTCTCTCACTCTCTCGTCTTATTTCACCTTTACTACACTTTTTCTTCTGGTCTCCACACACCCACCACCAAATTTCTCTCATACCCTTACATCTCTCTCTCTCTCTCTCACTCACTCACTGTCTACCACTCCAAAGAATATTCCTGTAATACTAATTTTCAAGTTACTTTAAGCCCAGAGTATCAGAAAAATATAAGAGAATTGGTAAAATATATGACCAGAAAAATGTGATTGTCGAGGAGTCCCAAATCAACAGAGTGTTTAGTTCACTCAATTCACTATACTTGATTATTTTGTCTTATTAGTATTTCAACGGAATCTTTCTCAAAACACTGAGTATGATTTAAAAATGTTAAATTAGAAGTGTGATTAAAGGTAATCACATTTTATGTTCGCTATCACATCCTGCTTCCCTAATAAGTATTTCAAATCCTGAACCTGATTTCCTATGAGAAGAATTGAAATTTTCTTTCATTGCCCTTCATTAACAATCACTTAATCCGATTTTTTATATTAAATTTTTGTTCTTTTAACAAAATGAGAGTCACTAATCCCCTATATTGAAACTTTGAATTAATTTAAAGAATACGTTCAACATTCATCTGCTTTTTCAGGATAAATGTATCAGATATTTTTTTACTGACTATAATCTGAAACCTTCATATATTCTTTCAAATGCAATCCTTTTTTTTTACTAATACCTGTCAGTGGCTCACAGATTTATACTTCGTCCCTTCCTTCTGTTTATTTTTTCAATCATTTAATATTTCAACTCCATTTATAGAAATGGTTGTTATTTATTATGTAAAAAGAAATAAATCAATTTTATGTATTCTGTGTTCGAAGTTTCCTTCATAAATTTAATCAAATATAAAATGTATTATTCAGTTCAGATAATTTTCTAATCAATAACTCTTTTTCTTTAATATTTATTCCATCATATTCTTTATAACCAACTACATATAAGTTTTTATGTTAAAATTAATATTTATTTTTGTTTATAAATTGTTATATTTCAATAAAATCGAGAATATTTTAAATTATATTTAACCGTAATTCTCTAAGTATATTTCATAAAGTGTGTCATAAAGTATGAGAATGTATTTCAGACAAAATTCTCGATTCTCTTAAATATTACTTAAGCCTTCTTCCTCTTCTCTGACCTCTCTCACTCACTCTCTCTCTCTAGATATACATATATTATTCTCTCACACTAATTTCTGATATCAGCTTTCTAGCACTTAAACACTTGACATGTATATGTGCATATGTCGTAACATATATTTCTGCACAAATATGGTCAAATATAATTCTGATTTATTTCCCATGAACACACACACACACACACACAACACAATATACACAAGACACTGTTTCTTTTTCCTCTTTCAGTTCTTGATAGTTCAACTCAAATCACTTTTCAATTAATATTATATTTAGCACAGATAAATTACAATATAGAACCAAGTAAACAACATTTATCAACATTTTAAACGATAAAACCTGGTCTTAATTATTTTTCGTATGTTCAAGAAAAATGAGAACTATTCCTTCATTATGAAGTAAATGAAAGTCCTATGATTTTTTTTACGCTACAACTTAACTATGAACATTTTTAAGGAAATCGAACACTCACTCAGAGAGAGATGTTTCTACATTTATATATTAAAGGTTAATTAAAAAAATAGAAAAATCCTACTTTAATAAAATAATTAATTACACAGCATTCAGATTTAATTATAAATATGTAATAATTATTATTATAATTTTCATATATAATTGTAATTTCATATCCAACTTTTATATATAATTATAATAATTATATATATATTTATATTAGAAATAGGTAAAACCTTCATGCTTATTTCTAATATAAATCATACTAACCTCAGTGGTATTAACAATATGCATGTATATATATGTATTGATAATGATGTAATATTTGGAATTGTGATAGTAACCTGTTGATATCAATGCCGACAAACATGACTGTAATTGTCTGGAGATTTCTCGATTCAAGAGAAACTTATCGTTTAGGGAGGTATTTCATGTAAGAATCAAATAGAATGTAAAGATTTAAATATAATACTTGTACAAGTGTGATAAATTTGAACACTTGCGTCATATAGTGGCGGACTATTTATCAGTCGGCGCTATCAATTCAGAGGAAGAGTTTCGTTTTATTCAATTTGTCAAATCTTGCTCTGCGAAGTATGAAAGTAAAACTTTTAAGAGCAAAGTTTTCTCGCTTTCAACAACGCAAGTTTGTTATGATTTAGGTTTAACTGTTAATTTTCTTTCATTCAAACTTTTGTTTAATAATAAATAAGCTTTACTTGTTGCGGCAGTTTCCTGCTGGTGATACTTATGACCAATTTGACGGATAGATAATTAAGTGGCGTTAACTGCCTCAATGATTAAAAAAACCCATCATCATTTGTGCTTATCCTACCAAAAAGGAAATTAATTGTTAACCTATCGAGTACACAAACTAAACAACTTATTTCTAAAAAAAATAGTGTATTTCTAAATTATTCTTTTAGCGAACGTTAATGGTTGGTAAAACCCAACAAACCGCATTTTTTTGGTTCTTTGTATTAGCTAGTCACCGGCATTTTACATTAGCGCTAATATTCACGCATAAGTTAATGAGAATATTTTTTTATCTATGGTAAAAATGTATGATAATAACAATTAATGGGGCAATTTTTTTTGCAAGAAAAAGAATGTCTACCATAATGGGAGGGAGAGAAAGAGAGAGAGGAGTGTGTGAGAGTACTAATGAAATATTAAAAGAAGAATTATATATATTAAAAAGAAGAAACAATTAGACGAAACGATTCTTCGAATGAATAAACTAGAATTAAAAAAAGAACAATAGAAAGAAACCACTGAACTCATACTATATTTCGATGTCCTCGTCTTCAGGAAAAGAAGTGAATCGCTCCAAAGGCTGATAACGACTGACTTGGCGTTCGAACTGAAGCACTTAAACAGTGTAGCCAACTTTCGGAGAAAGGTAGACAGGGAAGATAAAGGAATAAAAGCCAAATAAAAATTAAAAAATGAAAACATTTAACTAAAATAAAATTAAAAGCTGATAACAACTTAAAAAAAAATTAATCAACGATTGAGGTTAAGCCCAGGAGCCGATCTACCGCCCAGAAGACTAATAAGTGCTTCTTCTGAAGCTCTCAGAGTAACTTTCGAATTAGTCTGATCAATATTGATTATTATCTTATTCACGTCCTGATGATGAATGTTGATCATTCGAAACATGTCGACCATAGGAGATGTACTTTATTGTGTAGACGAAAATAATGAGAGTGTTATTTAGAAAAATTGAGAACTTGTTAAGAAACAGGTATCAGCTAATTTGGTGTCATTTTCAATAATGTTATATAAAAAAAAGATAATTAAATAACAACAATAATGATGAACCACAATAAGAATGGGAAACAAGACTAAGATCTTTCAACGTAACAAGCGGTCTTCGTCAGAGTTGGTTTTTATATGACGAAGACGCTTGTTAGTTGAAGATTTAGTCTTGTTTTCCCATTCTTATTGTGGTTTAATCATTGATATATATATATTATATTATATATATATCCCCTGTCTTCCTGCGGGACTCTTCGCTCTTCACACCTCCTGTGACGACGATGGTCGAGATATCGATGTGAGTTATGTCTGTGTCTTTCTTTGTGTTTCCTTCGTTTTGAATTTATTTTATTTAAAAAAGTCCGTGGACCGTTTCTTTAATTGTATATATATATAATATATATTATATATATATATATATATATAATTAAAGTTTCAGCTAGAGAACAGAAGAAAAGGACTAAACTCACGAATCTCGATAATTTCGTGTGTGTGTGAGGAGAGAGAGAGAGAGAGTGAGGGGGGGGGGCAAAAAATTACAGAATGATGGGGGTAGAGCACGGATGAGAGAAAACATAAAATCAGAAAAGAGAGAGAAGAGGAGTGCGAAGGCGAGAAGAAGCGAGAGAGAGTGAGGGAGGACTTTGTGATAACGAAGAGAATCCTGTCAGCAGGCGGAGCATTTCCTTTTCTTTGTACGTGACGTTCAAATAAATGACGGGCTTGTATTTGCATAGTAACTGTATGTCCTTGCAGTTTTAAATTCGTCTTTTCTTCAAACTTCTTTTCCTGCCCCAACTATTTTCTAGTTTTTAGCTCTCTTAAGCTCTTTTAACCTTGTCATCTTTTTTCAGCTTCCATTTTAATATTTATTTTTATTTTCTTACTTTATCCTCTACTATTTTTACAGAAATTATTTCATTTTTTAGTTTTTAAACCATAATTTCTATATTTATTTTCAATTTTTTTTTGTTTTTATTTAGTTTTTCTTAGTTTATTGGATATGTCTACCAATGTTTACCAGTAACCATTGGTACACTCTGAACTTATGATATTGTTATCCTCTCCCTCCCATCACCCCCGACTATCCGGATAATTGAAGTAAGTTGTTTATTGTTGTACATTTAGTATATATTGAGTTGTCTATTTAAAGTAATTTATATATATAAATTTTATTAAATTGAACGGCAGCTTTTGCATTCACGACTTTTTTAATGGTGTTTTTTAGTTTTCTAACTAGTTTTCCTTGGAAAGGCGAGATTTCATAAAGGAGTTGACCCAGAGACATCGGAAGAAATAATTCTGTAAATTACTAAATAATATATTTTACTCACAAGCTTTCAATTTCACTGAAATCATCATCAGGTGCATGGCACAAACTAATTGAACATGAACTAACGCAACAAGAGCATTGAGAACAGTTAAATAAACATTAAAATCATTCAAATTAAGGGTATACATGAAAGTAGAAAACAATTTTGACAAAACAAGTCCACTCTAACAAGTAGAAGGTTACAACTTGTTATACACATGCCTGGGTCCTGTCGGTGTAGGCCTATTAAGTTTATAAGAATTATCGAAGTTCTTACAACTTGCTATTATGCCTATACTGTTGGCTTGGATTCTCATAGAAGGTTCAATGTGCTTGATGTATAAAGCCTGGAGGATCTGAAGGCGGCTGGTATTATTTTCTATTATTAAAGTTGTTACTCCTTTCTCTAACATTTCCCTAGTTAATGCTGTATTATGTTCTTGTCTGGTATAGTACTTTGGGGTGCCTGCTGTAAGATGTATGGTAAGACGTCTTGATAATTTGTTTGTATTCATTCCAATGTATGTGTATGTGTACTTTGTTGGACGGACTTCCCACTTCCCGGTATTACATGTATATTGGTACACCAAGTGACCTTTTTGCAGTATTGAGACATCCCTGAGGGGGCGGTTATTAAGGAGAAGTCTTTGAGTCTTTTTGCTTTGGTAGTATATTCTAAGTCAGAGTCTTTTTACATAAGCATAAATTGTAGCTCTTCTGTATTGTTCAGGACATTCACTTTTTCCGTTTAAGCATAGACCTAAGTTTGTTGCTTTCCTGTAAACTGTTGTACTGAAACTGGTGGGGTTTGCTTCGTGATGATGTCCAGAGAAGGGAGTTGTCCTTGGTGGCTGTGTTCTATTGTTAGGTTGAGTCCTGAGGCCTGTTGATGTTTATGAATACCTAAGTCTTTTTTATGTAATTATATTATTTTTCTTGTAGTTGTTTATTTAACTTCACACATATTATTAATATTTAACGTGTTCTTTTAGGAACTTTTGTTTCAATGATATACTGGTCGTTAAAAAGTTGCCAGGAAGATAGAAAACATTATAATAAGATGGAAACTGCAGTCAACTTTAACGAAATATATATACGAGGTGTGTAAATAAAGTAGTGAGACTGATTTTTTTTTAAATTTTCTATTCAAATATAATTACAATGTGATATTGTCACCTTCAAAATAGTTCCCTTCGGAAGCCACACAGCGCTGGAGACGGTCCTTCCAATCATTGTAGCATTGCTGGAACTCGGATTCTGGAATGGCCTTCAGCTGGTCGGTTACAGCAGTTTGTATGTTTTGTAGTGTCCCGAAATGAGTTCCCTTGAGGTGATTTTTCAATCTCGGGAAGAGGAAAAAGTCACAAGGACTCAAGTCTGGTGAATAAGGAGGCTGAGGAGCAACAGCAATGTTTTTACTGGCCAAAAACTCGTTTATTGAGATGGCAGTGTGACAGGGTGCGTTGTCGTGATGCAACACCCACTTGTCTTTGATGTTTGGCCGCACACGAAGGACTCTTTTTCGAAGTCTTTCAAGGACCTCACGGTAGAAGTGCTGATTAAGCGTCGATCTGAACGCACAAGGTTCCGTACTCTGTTGACATTTTCATCGGTGTTTGCACTTGAAGGCCTTCCGCTTCGTGGTTCATCTTCAATCGACTCTCTTCCTTCTGAAAATTCCTTAAACCACCGAAAAACCTGTGCCCTTGATAAAACACGTTCTACATAGGCCTCCTGAAGTTTTTCAAAAGTTTCGGTTGCATTATGTCCAAGTCTGAAGCAAAATTTGATTGCACACCGCTGCTCAACTTTGAGGTCACTCATTTTTAAAACGCTCAAGAAAAAACCATGTCACGAAAACCAACGCTACGGACAAACAAATGACTGTGGCGAGTTCAGATTCATACTGGAGGCGCATCACACGTGCACCTGACGCTACTCAAGGCCACGCGTCTCCAGCGTTGCCAGATCGAAAGCGACTTTGCCAGTCTCACTACTTTATTTATACACCTCGTATGCATGCGTCACTTTAATATTAATAAAGGACTCACTTTAATATTTATTAATGACCATCGTCAGGAGTGAAAAAGTACGTTGAGAACATTACAATCATCTCTCTTAAACAAATAAATCTATATACTTAAATAGTTTTAATAAAAAAAATGTGTTTTTATGATTATTGTACTTAAGTAATTATTCTAGGTGAAAAATAAAATTAAAAGAAACAAAAAAAATGATAACATTGTTTTATTATGAGATATTTATTCCAAAAACTTAAAAGCTAGGTGAGAAGACTTTTTATACTGCCTTGTACTAAAAATTAAAAGTCTGAAACATAATAATAAATCTGAAGTGGTCAGCAATTAAGTTTTTTGCAAGTAAATATATTAAGGATCCCATATCCACCAGTTAAATAAAATAATTAATTTAAATTTTTGCTGAAATAGATTTTTACATGATGGAATCATAATGATGAGTTTAGAGTTTAGAGGTAATGTTGGCTCTGGAGATGATTTTGCTTACCCAAGTTTATTTAGAGTAGAGATTTTTATCGAGTACCTGACATGGCTAAGGGTCAATTCCTATAATTTAACGTCTTCTCTGAGAAACGATACGCAGAACTTCTTTTCCTCTCTGACGTGAAACAATTGAATGCTTAGAGTGGGAATAGAGCTAGAGGTGAGCATGGAATCACCGACCTACTTGGTATCTTGTGGTGGAAAATGTCCTGCAGTACTTTGGTACATACGAGTATATTATTACTGCTTGGCGAAAAAAGTCAAATTAACAAATCCAGTTTGACTGAAATATGCTCTCGGTCAGAGGAATATAACAAGCCCTCCCAGCAAGATAATTTGGAGTTTTGCATTTTTTTGTCAGAAGGAACCGACAACCCTCCGCTGATTGAATCAATGGGTGATAAAATAAGGCACATGTAAACTTTAAAGAAAGATAAGATTTTCCTCCCGTCCTCTTGTATATGCTACGTTTTCGGTAACTGTATAGGACAACAAGAATAGATTGTTATTAAAGGGAGCATTAGCCTCACTTGACAAGCGAGAGAGTGGTGAAGAGAAGCTCTTTGTCTAAACTTTATCACGGCTCCGCTAACCCTCGCCACGACGGCTTCCCTTCAACTTCCTAGCCCTCTACACTTAATGACCCTAATATACTCAGCACACTTGCTATTCCCTCCTATTTCATAACAGGCTTCACCTTCGTATCTCTACTTCGTTCACCTTAGTGTCTCTACCCATTTATAACAGTTTATTCTAAGACAACAGCTCAATTAGTCAAAGCAACTGTCATACATATGTTCTACAATTTCATCATTCAATTATAAACCAAATTTACAAGTAAACCTACTTTAAAATGAAATATCATATACATTCTCCTGAAGAGTTTAAAATTACCACATTTTAAATAAAATTACTATAACGATAAATTTATTACAAAAAAAAGAAAACAAATATTTTTAATTGCATATATATTATTTATGAAACATTAAAATATCTAAATAGAAAAAAAGAAAAAGTTGAAAAATAAAGCTCAGATTCAGTTGTAATAGAAAAACAAACTTATGCCGAATTTGATTTAACCATATTTGCTTTTCATTTGTCTTTATAACTTTGTTTAGTATTGAACTTTAGTTATCCTTTTTTTTGAATCGCTGTTTCATTCAGTCAACGTTAAATCATGCATATGGATTGAAAACAGACAGAAACAGGAATGGAAACTAGATGCTGCAACTCAATTTCTATATTTCGACCCTTTTTGTTGTCATCCTCAGGAAAAAAAGAGGTACGGTAGAAGATGAAAGTCAATTTATATATATATGAATGATCAAACCACAATAAAAAATGCGAAAACAAGAATAAGATCTTTCAACCGTAACAAGCACCTGAAATTGTTGCACGTCCTAATGTTCAATATCAAGGTTTTGCTCAAGTTTCTCTACTGAGAATAAGCTGAATAATTTTGAATTGAAATTTGATGGACAAAAAAGAGCACAAGAATACATTTTATGATTTCAGGATTATTTTTGCGCTGAGTAGCTAATTAAAAAAAATGAAATTTTGTATGAAAAATTTATCTAGAATTAGTAAGCTGTAAAAAAATATCAAGAACATTCGATTAAAGCAAAGGAAATGCAGCTCTATAAATCCAAATTTAATTTGTAATAGTGAAAACCTCCTGTACTTGTTGAATTTATTAAGAAGAACTAAGAAATTTTATCCTTGTAAACTAGGAATTTGTCTTACGTGTAGCCTGGACTACATTATCAAACTCGATTGTGTATAGAAAAGGATCTTGTGTGAGGTAGTCATTCGTTGAAATATGACCTAATCATATTCGATCTGTTTAAATTCTGCGGGAAGGAACGAAAACTACATAACAATTACTTGGGCTTCTTGATACACCAGAATTGTGGAGATGCAACAAGATTTCAGATGAGAGTACACTTGCACTATACCAATCAACAATAATTGTTGTTGCTGTTTCAGAGCACGTAGAGCGAGTGTCAACCATTCCCAATCATCTTAAACTTGTATTGACTCAAAACATTTAGAACTATTTGATCTCATAGACTACTATAATAGCTTTGCTATATAGCAAGAGTCATTTATAACTATACATCTGTAACACAATAATACCATGACAACTACTCTTTCACATGACAGATATGTGGTAGTCGACAATGCCGAGTGATTAGCGGCTTATTAGTTCAGCAGAGGCCTCTCGCATGAGGTCTGAAACCGATAATTATGACAGTGACTATGGCTTATTGAAATACACGCGGGTGTCGGCTGCTTCTCCAGCTTTGTTTAGTATTAAATCAAATACTCAAAAATAACTAAGTAATGTAATGTAAAGCCAAGCATCAGATATATTATTACTTAGAACAAGAAAATGTTATTATTTAAAAATAATTAATTATATATTATAACTACATTTTTAATAACACATTACTAACCATCAAATAAAAGTGTCATACATTTCAGGAAAAATTGTTAGCCACAGCTTTGTTAATAACAATAATTTATTAGTTATCAATTTAACATGAAAGTTTTAACACATTAACAATAACTTACTTATTAATAACATTAACTTAGTATTTATCATTCTGACATTACTGCTATTGTGTTGTTAACAACGTGGTAACACAGCGTACAGTGTGAATGCATGTGTGTGTGTGGTCTAAACCACAAGGAAAAAGGAAAAAAAAAAGAAATAAATGATTTGAGGTTTTTCTTTCTATGTCATCCGAGAGCAAACAGTGTAAGAAAGAAAGAACTTCTTTAGTACAGTTACACTGTTTGCTCTCGGATGACATAGAATGAAAGTTCCTCAGAGCATTTATTTTTCTTTGTCTTTAGGTTTAGACTTCATTGAGTGCATCCCATGTTTAATTGTGATTTTTCTACCGTGTTTGTATGTGTGTGTGTGTGTGTGTGTGTGTGTGTGTGTGTATGTGTGTGTGTGTGTTGTGTGTGTGTGTGTGAGTGTGTGTGTGTGTATGGTGAGTGTGTGTGTGTGTGTATATGGTGAGTGTGTGTGTGTGTTTGTGTGTGGTGTGTGTGTGTGTATGTGTGAGAGAGAGTGAGTGGGTGTGTGTGTGAGTGAGTTAGTGTTGGGGGGTGTAAAAGAGCGTGTGTATGAGAGTGCGCATAAATTTAAGATTTGAAAGACGCGACGAGGTTGTTTGAATTGACTGTATTGACACGGAGGCAGTGGACGGGGTGAAAGGCAGTTAATTAAGGGGTGCGCGAGGCGCAAGGCGTGGGCCAGACTGAGACAGACCATTACCCCAGGAGCGCCTTCCTTGCCTGAGTTATGGCATTAGCATAAATCAAGCCTATCTCGCGCCGGGACATCTTCTCTTCGTCATGCCTTTGCCAGACACTTCTTATCTCTCGCCCAATTCAGTCACTTCCACTCACCCCACCAGCGCCGTGTGTATAATTCACTTTATCGATTTTACCAACCATCTAATATTAACAAAACATTAATAACTCCTCAATACGTTTATTAAAACACTCACAAATACAGACAGGAATATTTAATTATTTACTGTAACTCGTGATACTATAGAAACATAAAAGTTTATTATTTCACCATTTTAGAACAAAAATTTAACCTTATATATATATATATATATATATATATATATATATATACACTTTAACACATAGAAAAGAACACAGAAAGACACTACAGAACTCACTTCGATATTTCGACATCCGTCGTCATCGGGAAGAAGTGCGAAGTACTCGCGTTGAGAAGCAAACTACTACTGGCCTCCAGAGTAACTCGTGGAACCACCGCAATGCTGCTCCCCAGCGGAGGAGAGGAAAAATAGAAATCCTTCCAATATTTATTTAGAAAACAAGATAAAAAATATATAAAATACGAAATAATAATAATAAAAAATAAATAATAATAATAAAATAATAATAATAATAAAATATTAATAATAATAATAATAATAATAAAATAATAATAATAATAAAATAAAAAATAATTAACGGTACAGGTTGAGACCAGGAGGAGAACGAGCCCCAAGGAGGCATATGAATGCCTCTTCGGAAGCTCTAAGGGTGACATGGGAATTAGACTCGGGGATTTGTTTGAGGATTTGTACCCTGAAACAATCATTGAAAGGGAGGTCATGGGAATTAGCATGGATAGCTATGGGTAGGTCTCTGCGCTGACCAACGGACGCCCTGTGATTGTTCATACGCAGGCTCAGCTTGGTTGAAGCCAAGCCAACGTAAAAAGCATCACATCGAGTACACTCCAAACGGTAAACGCAGTATATATATATATATATGATCAAACCACAATAAGAAATAAGAAAATAAGACTATCAATGATAGTTGACTATTGGGTTTTTGGGTTTTGACTTTTGAATTGGGTTTTTGACTCTTCGTCAGAGTCAAAAACCCAACTGAAACACTAGATTCAGAAAACATCTGGTGAGGGGTTGAGAAGAGTGGGAGGGAAGAGTGGTATTTTAAAAGGGTGAAAGCGCAGGAAAGGCCTAATGTCCAGAAAGGGATGTTTAGGGAAACAACAATAAACAATATTGTTATATTGGAAATATAGGGAATATAGTTATTATAACTCATAAGTAGTATGTAATATGAGTTATTACTAAGAACTCATAGTAATAGAAAGGTTGAGCGCTGATCAACAAAGTCTTAAATTAATTCAAACTAAGAATCAGCTTAGTTGGTGCCAAGTTGATAAAACACATCATAAAGAGTGCAAACTAGTTGATAAACGGGATCATGAGAATACAAGGGTTTGAATATACAAAAGGGTTTACCTTTTAAATATTAATGGTTAACAAGAAAAGTACTGGGAGAATAGGCTTCATTCATGTAAGAGCAGTTTGACAGTTGCGACATCGAAATTATTCTATTACCGTAATAAAATCAGAAGGCCTAGGAGAGTTATGGAAAATCACCCTTTAGGTTGAGACATATTAGATAAGAAATGAAAAGAAGAATATTGATTGTGTCACTTCTTCCTCTGTAATTCGAAGAGTTCTGTTCGTAATACCATTTTCAAAAAAAACCTTTTTCTAAATCAATTTGAATACATCATATATGCAATAAATTAAAAGATTACAGCCACTATACAATAAATTTTTTAAAGATTTATTTGTATAATATCTTCTCTATATCTCCAAATTAATATCAGCAGGTATAGAGCTATGCTCTATAGATTAATTAGACCAGTCTGTTGTCTCTGTTGACATACTCGTAGTTGCATAGCATCTCTCTAGAAGGACTACAATAGTGTCTTTTTCAATTTTTCTTCACAAATTCTATAGGATTAGCACAATTTAGAAATTTTTTTCTTTGTTTCGTCTTTTTCCTGAACCTCCTTTACTTCTAATCAACTCTCTTCTATTTGTTATAGCACTGGGTGTGTTCTATTGTTAATTGACCGTAGAATAGTTGGCAAGCTTTACTATAAATGATTATATGGTACTTTCCAAGAGTCTTATTTAATGACTGTAAATGAATTTGGAAAAGACGATGATATCCTTCATCTAAAAATAAGGAACAGTATTCTTAGATTATTCTAGAGAGTTAGCAATTCTGATAAGCAATTCAACTAATGGCGAAGTTCTTAGGGATTGTTTACATTTACTTTCTTTAGTAAAACTTTTGTTTTGTTTGAAACACCTTGCATAAGCTAGCAACAAAATAAAGAACAAAAAGTAATGGTACAATGAGAATTAAAAATATATTGCTTGACGCACATATATGATATAGGACATGTTAGGAATGGAAATATGCCACATTTTACTAATCTCGAAAAGATCATTAGTTAGTTGAAACTCACTGCTTTATATATATATATATATAAAGATTTCACATAAACACGTGAAATAATAATCAATGATCAAACCACAATAAGAAATGGGAAAACAAAGGCTCAGTTGGTTTTTGACTCTGACGAGGACCGCTTGTTGCGGTTGAAAGATCTTAGTCTTGTTTTCCCATTTCCTATTGTGGTTTGATCATTGATATATATATAAATATATCTTAAAATATCCTTAAAAACAGTGACAGGTTTTAGTATATTAATGTGATAAAGCTGTTTAGTCAAAAAATTATAGTCTCAGTTTGAAATTTAATATTTTGTTAGGAAACCTGTTATATATGTATTCCTACATTTACATATTAATTTTTGACAATTTAGTACTTTTTTATGCTATCACTGACATATTCAAAAATGAAATTAGAAAACAGTTTATTTATGTAAACTCTCTTTAAAATTTTCATCAAAACCATGTGACGCTAATATTGAAGTATTAAGCAGACAGGAGAGTGAAACGAAGAAGTTGGTGCATAAATTGCGAACTTGATAAAACAGGGAACTGCAAAACCGCCGAGGAGCACATAATTCAATTTGAATTTGAATATGTTAAATTTAATCTCGTATAGCTTCATCTAGTCATCAGGGTAGTTTTTGCAGTTTACATATTCAGATATTTTTTGTCAGCCAAAGCTTCAGAATGTAATATAATCATAATTTATATTCCATTTTAAATATGCCAACACAAGTAATAAATATTCATAAACAAATAACACGAAAAAATAATAAATATTGCAAGACTTATTATTTTAGCGTTTTGTTTTACGATTATCTAAATACTTTTTAATAAACATGCGGCTTCTCAACCGGCAGGTTAGTTAGCACTTAACGACCAATGTATTTTTATGAATATAAAAATGCAGTGTGTAAAGTATCAATGCAGTGTAATTCAAACATTTCTGGGTAATCTTGAACCATGATTCAATCATACCTAATATGGACCTAATAGGTGCATTGATGGAGGCTTATGAAGTGACTAGGTAAAGATGCAGGCTACCTTACAATTATGATTTAATTTATTATTTATTATTATTATTTAATATAAATTATTATTTATGGTCATTCTAACTTGCTGCATTATAACAGGCATGATTCTAACATGCTGCATAACATGAGCCTTAAATTCACCAAGTTTTTTCTCCGAACTTCAAATTATAACTAACAAAAAAGATGAGGACTCAGAGACTATGTGAAAGATTGATGAGGTGCGTTTCCACAATATTACATTATGCGAACTATTAGTTCGATTATTATCCCTAAAAATTTCAAGAATTTAACCCAAAAAAATCGTAATTTTTATTTAGGAAAAATGAATAAAAAAAATTGATAAAGAAAAGTGAAAAGAATAACTTGTTCAAAAAAAGCAATTTTATTTTGGACACTGTGTAGTTCTCTTTAAATTTTCAGACAAGGTAGAGAGTAGGTAAGATAAATTGAAGGATAAAAGCATCATTTTTTCATCATAAATCAACATCGTTTTTCTAGAAAGATAATCAGAAAATCACAGCATTTTATTTTTTCAAAATAAGGGAAAAGTTTTCATATTTCGAATATAATGAATATGATTATTTATATTACTATTCTAATCAAATTACCTTGAGAAAATCTTGACTATTGGAAACGTCAAAAGCTTGGTGTGTACATTGATATTACCGCATAAGTAAGTTATTGGTAATTTTTAGACCACATCCATGATAATACCGTTTAATGTGAACCACAGGTACACTGATGCCTCCAGTGTGCTTCAAAAGCAAAAGTCATCAGTACCATAATAAGTCCCCTTTTGTGCATCATGATGAAGTATTCTTCCATAATTCCACCAATTAAGATCATACTAATACGTCTGTAAATATCACAGCATCAACAAGAAAATTGGCTATGTTATTTTTTTGTTTATAAGATGGACAATTATTTAAATAATTGTTTACAGTGCGTGATCATATGTTTAATGGTTTGATAGCACAACACAGTCATAGGTTTTATCAGTTCCTAAATGCGCTTTCTTCAAGCAGTGTAATTTGCTTAAGCCAGACAGTTGGGTTGTTTGCCTGCTGAAGCAGCCAGCTTCCTTTCTCCTTCCCACGTACATCATTACTCTATCAGTATTGTCTTCCCTACCTCCTTTCACTGCCCACTTTTCTTCACGCCAGTCTATTACAAATTGGCCTTTTCATTCCCCTAGTCTCTCCTATTCCCAGGGATCCTCTTCGATTTGACAAGGCTTTTCTTGTCACTGTCAACTTTCATTTATTTTTTCTCTCGCTGATTGGATTCATTTGGGTCATTAAGGTTCACTTCTTTTCTACACTACCTTCTTTGTTAATTCACACGTACTAAATTTTCAGTTCAAATCAAATATTAATGAACACGAAAAAAGCCCACCAGTTAAATAATTTAACAGAATTAAAACATTCAGTAATGATTTGATGTCTACCTGAGACACGTAGAGGAGACAATGTTTATTTAAAGAAATGAGTATTTTAAGAATGCTATTTCGTAATGTTAATATAAATTCAGTTTATAAGTCAATTGTTATTCAAATGATAAAACATGATAAGTTTATTATTTATATCTCCAATAAAATTTGGGTGCTATTCAAAAGTTTAAAAAAATTTGTTCATAAGCAAGTTAGAAAAATACGATTCAAAATTTATGAATACTGAAGTTTTTGTACGTTTCAGCATTATAAATACTCAGAAATAATCTACAGACGCAAAAGTGAAAAGCACACTCTTACAATCTATATTTTTATAGATTGATAGGAATTATGAAAATAAGAAACAAGGTCATTGGTAAGCGTGGTGTACTTGAAACTATGGTCAGTTTTCATCCGTCACTTATTGGGTATGCTTATTATTTCTCTTTCATGCCTCCTATTAACGGTTGAACTGGAAAATAGAGACTGTAAAGTCCTGTGTTTTTCCGACTACTTTTTTTCTGAATATTTTTTCTATTGATTGAGTATATACTCGTACATAAATAATACGTCACAGTGTACGTGGATGAAAGCAAAGCACCTCTTCAGAATAAGTTCACTACAAACTTGTAACAAAGCTACATATATCTGAAAATGTGAGTTTTTTAATAGTTTTCATAAATTATAAATTTACTATTAAAATGTTTAGAATCAATATTTTGCCTTGTAATTTAATCTTTATGGCTTTAAAATCATTATAAGTTTAATGTTAAAATAGTTATATTGCACATATGATAAATACCGTATAAATAAAATCCAACAAGAACACCAAAAAGGCTACTGCACTCCTGGTATGAAATAATGAAATAAACAATGCTTCTAACAAGGTAACATTTTCCTCATGGATGATTATAAATGTACGGATCATATGTTTAAGAACCAGATAAATATTCTTACAAAGTGAACAACTAAATACGAAAAGTTGATTAAAAAAAGTGCATAGACTAACTTGTTTAAAAATAGCAATTTTATTTTGGAAACTGTGTAGTTCTCTTTAAATTTTCAGACAAGGTAGAGAGTAGGCAAGATAAATTGAAGGATACAAGCATCATTTTTTCATCATAAATCAACATCGTTTTTCTAGAAAGATAATCAGAAACTCACAGCATTTTTATTTTTTCAAAATAAGGGAAAAGTTTTCATATTTCAAAGATAATGAATATGATTATTTATATTATTATTGCAATCAAATTACCTTGAAAAAATCTTGAATATTGGAAACGCCAAAAGCATTGTGTGTACATTGATATTATAGCATAAGTAAGTTATTAGTTACAATCAAAACTAAATTTGTTTACTTTTTTTAGGCTATAATAAAACATAACGAAGATATATTTCAAGATTTTAATGCATAGTTATCATATATTTTAGCCACTATGAGAGAAAAACATCTAGAACAACAATTGCACAAATAGAAAATTGAGTAGTTTGCACTCATTTCAGTATTAGTAATCTTTTTATAAAACTCCTTGCTAATGCATTTTATTATAACATGTATTTTAATGTCACCATTGTACAGACATATTACCATTTCAGTGGTAATGAAATAAAGTGGTAAGCAATTTTACGAGTAGAAGAGCAATAGATAAATCTCATGAATGTATCATGTATTCTTTCATGAGGTGACTGTAGTGTGGAGACCATATAATGGAGGCAATGATGATAACATCAATTTTTTGAGTGACTTAGAATGGCGGATGACAAAATGAAAGCTTCTAATGCCTGAGAAGTATTATAGTTATGAACTTTATATCTAATACAGTCATAATAAAGATCTAAATTCTTGATAATATCAACCTTGGTTAATAGTTGGATATTTATGTCATATTATAATCAAAGTGAAAAATACGAGGGTTTTGTTGGAGTAGTTCATAATGTATCTCTAATAACATTAAGAACTAAATCTGAGGTAAAATTGATAGACAAACAAAAGTCTCCACACAAATGAAGTTTTATTCAACGCGTTTCGAACACTTTGTGTTCATCATCAGGAAGACACTAAAATACAAATTATATCTAATCAGTTACAAAATTAGAATGAAATAACAAAATTCAATTAAGAGAATTCAAGACATACCCAAGGATATGGTGCTGACTTCAATAATAATTGAATTTTATTATTTCACTCTAATTTTGTAACTGATTAGATATAATTTGTATTATAGTGTCTTCCTGATGATAACACAAAGTGTTCGAAACGCATTAAATAAAACTTCATTTGTGTGGAGACTTTTGTTTGTTTATCCATTTTACCTCAGAATGAGTAAATACCACATAATTACGGATTGCACAACTAATGATTTAAGAACTAAATGTTTCAAAATACACCATTTAGTAAAGTAATCAGAGAGTTCTGAAGAATGTTTTGATCTGATGGTGAGCCTGTAGTTTTAAATATATTGAGGTGGTGAAGGCACAGTATAAAGGTGGTATCAGAGAAAACATTAGGAATGACGTTGATGAAGACTAGATCCCAGAGAAGGCCAAGCTGTAAACCTACATGAACATCAGGTATAGTAGGATATTTAAAAGAATGAAACGACTGGAATAACTATTTTATGCCTACTGAATAAATATCAGATAGCCATTCTTGTAAAGTACCAGTAACACTATCAGCTTACATTTAAGAGTGGAGATTTTTAAATTATATCATGAAATTCTTTGGAGAAGTTAGTATGTGTAGAATTAAGACAATTGTTAACAAATACTGCAGAAATCAGATTAGTGGAGACAGCTGGCATTGTAATGAAGCTGTGTTACTGATATGTTTGGAAACATCTTTGTTTGTTGTAAACAATATACATTACTTGTGCTAAAAAATAACTAATACATTAAAAAGGAGGCTGTGTTACAGTGTAATGCAGGGGCAGTGTAAAATAGCAAGGAATTTTGGGGGGGTTGAAGTGGTGAATGGGCTGGGTGAAAAGACGGAATAGCCCTTTGGTGGAGACAAAACAGCTTCCTTCTCCTCTCTCCCCACGCGCTCCCATAACCCGATCCATCACCACCTTCCCCATCGATCTCCACCAAGCATCATCAATTTCCCACTGACAAAACAGCGACCCAGCCTTTGTCTAGTCCAATCCAAGCCGAAAAGACCTGTCTGCGCCGCATTTCGGTGGCTCGCGATTCATGAAGGTCCAGCGCAGATAAAACAAACTAATTGCTTTCAAACAAACCGCACATGCCCAACAAACCAGTATGCTATATTACTTTCAGTTGAACAAAAATAATTAGAGATGTTTAGCGGGTATATTTAACTATAATTAATTGATTTGTGCTATTATTGCTAGTGCCTTTAGGCAAATTATGTTGAATATGTAATATGATAAATACAAACAATTGAATCGATATTAGTTCTAAGTTAAATATTAATGATAAATTGTAGGGTAAAAAGTTAATGAAATAGTCTCCACATATGAACATTTAATGGTATAAACAACGCGTTTCGAACGCGTAGTGTTCTTCTTCAGGCATTAACGAAGGGTGAGTGTCGGTGGTACACTGACCTTAGTGGTACACTCACTCACACACTCACCCACACTCAGTGGTAGACACTTACCCTTAGTTAATGCCTGAAGAAGAACCCTACGTGTTCGAAACGCGTTGTTTATACCATTAAATTTTTATATGTGGAGACCATTTCATTAACTTTTTACCCTACAATGAGTAAATACCACATAATAAGTGATTGCACAACGTTAGAATTAATGATAAATATTGATTTTAGTTTTAATTAATTCCCAAAAATGAAATTACATTTTAAGTTAAACCAATTGGAGAATAATGTAATAATATATTTTTCCACAAGTTCCAATATTACTTATTGTGAAATTAATATGCAAAATTAATTTATTTCTCAGAATTACTGTTTTTAAAACTGTTCAAATCATCCCACTGATGATAATGCAAACAAAATTGACGTGTTCGAGTATATAATGCAACTATTCAAGGAGTGTTTATACGATTTATATTATATTCGTTGTGTACTTTTATTTTAAAATATTGAAATTTACTATTATTTCGAAATAAACTTTATTATCAGGATAATTTGTCCACATAATTTTTGTTTTCAAAGATTTTTTGCATATAAATATTATAAGCTAGTTCAATTATTAAACAATTAATTCTCTCATAACAAATATTCTGATAAATGATTTGTTTTATTTATTTACTTCTGCTCACCTAGACTTAAGTGTTTTTGTAATTTTTACTATGATTCACTCTGTATTAAATATAGATATAAAAGTATAGTATTCGGCTTTTTAGACTTAATTTGCAACGAATTTCATATATAATTTTGTGTTTTCTCAAACATAAAACAACATACTTGGTGCTAAAAGTCAATACTTTAAGGACTTATATGACAAAATAAGTATATTTCCGATTTCTTAAATTCTATACACATTACTTTAGGTGTAGATAAATTAACCTGGAGGATCAGGATATCTCAAAAACGAAGTAATCAATAAACGAAAAATATCATATTAATCAAGGCGACTTGAAATAGGAACCATGTAGATAAAAGCAAAAGCTAGAGAATAGCCATCTATTTATATACCTATCTTGCTTCTCACTCCTCTCGGCCCCGCACCATCATGTTTCTGTATCTTGTGTTCAGTTGGGGTTTTCACTCTGACAAAGACCGCTTGTTACGGTTAAAAGATCTTAGTCTGCTTTTCCTATTTGTTAGTGTGGTTTGAACATATATACTTTTTGTGTGGGTTTGGCTAAGCCTAAGCCAATAAGCTAAGCCTGCGTATGAATAGTCACAGCCGATGCTTTCTTGAGATACATGTGGCATATTTAGCATGAACCAATCTGTCCAACGAGTTAGTCTGCACAACAAAGTAAATATTTTTTTTTTGAATGGTTGTGTTGTTTTTAATGAAGATAGGTTTAATTTTCTAAAGAACGAATTCGTTTTTCCTTCCTATGTCGTCGAAAAAAAAAGTATTTTTATGAAGAACAATTTACTCATATTTGGAAATTGTAGAAAAACTGTTTACAAAACTATTCATTATAAAAGAACAGTCCACTTAAACTACTTTGTCTGACAGGTAAATTGAGTAGAGTCGTATGGTCGCGGAAATAACCAGAATGCACATTAAATGATTATTGATTCCACACTCACAGGTATGTTCTACCCATTGCTACTAGATCCTGGAGTGGTTGTCATTCAACGCCAAAGTTGGGTATACTGTTTAGCCCTTAGTTTGGATGGAATTTCCTGATTCTATTACAATCATTAATTTGCTTTAAAGAATTTTCACTTGAAAACAATATCTGAAATTTCCATGTAAGAATTTTTTTTAATAGTTGTTTTTTAACATGTCTTGGTTAGGGAATTTATTAACAAGTTTAACTCAGAGATAAATAAAGAGTAAAAGTTTGATGCTGTAAAACTTTTCTTCCAAGAGAAAAATTGATTTAGAGAAGTGATTACTGGAGGACAGACGAGAGCTGATTACTCGAGGGACAATTATGAAATATAGTTTCATTTGGCGTGTTCTTATAAGCAGTACTGTCATGTACAGCTGTCATCATCTTACACACTTCATTTATTTCTTTCTTTCACAAAATTATCTTTATGCTACGATTTATAAATTTTGCCAGATTGAACAAATACCATGTGAATTTCAAGTTTATTTCCAGAACTAAAATATCTCATTCTTTTTTTTCATATATGCATCCAATTATTTTTTCAAACATAAAATAATAAAAATGAAATCATATCAAGCATTGATCAATCGTAAAAGTTAAACAAAACGTTTAGAGACGAAGTTTTGATTTATTCACTGCATTTTTATTAGCAAACTAATCAAAGGTGTAATCAAAATGAATGATAGCATTTTGTAATGCTATCTTATTAGTCTAGTCGAAGGTTTTGTCCGGTTAACATTGTTGTTCCTTTAAATAATGTAAATTTCATTTTCTTAATTAAAAAATTCTTACTTCTGCCTATGAAAAAGGTTTTAAATAAAACCGAAACGTTGACAACGAGAGTTTAATAATTTTTTATCCTGGAAAATTGACCGAACCCCGATTAGAGAACATACCTATATATATATATATATATAATATTATATTATATATATATATGTTTCACGCACACTGCAGCTACTAGGTGACCAACCACCAGCTACTCGCCAAGCCGACACTCAGGCACCGCCCAGTGTTCAGACCAGCAACACCTAAAATATGTATATGAGACAAAATGTCGTAGGAAGAATCAGAATGAAGAAAAAATAAGCTCTGAGGCCTCCTAGATTATATATATATATATATAACAGAAATAGGAGTAGGTATGGAACATGGTATTCATGAATAACAAGATTTTCGATAAACATGTGAAATGACAATCAATGATCAAACCACAATATGAAATGGGGGAAAAAAAGACTAAGATCTTTCAACCGTAACAAGCGGTGTTTGTCAGAGTCAAAAATGATTTTAAACTAGTCCTTTTGCCGACGTTTCGACATATATTTATGTCATCTTCAGGGCTTGGAAATCCAAGTCGAAACGTCGGCGAAAGAACTAGTTTAAAATCATTGGACCTCAACCCTCAAAAAAAAAAAAATTACATCATATAAATATTGGGTCAAGAAAACAAATCATGATGTGTATATATATATATATATATATATTGGACAACCAGCAGTAAGATATTTTTAAACCGTAATGAGTTGCGAAAGTCATTAAATGTTACCCATAATTAATAACTACCATAAGTTGAATTTAGCAAGTTGATTTACTTACCGCTCTAGGCATGAATCAACAGACTTTAATAAAGTTTGTTTTACTGATCAGAAATTAAACAAGAAACTGAACTAAAGTAAAGTTAAGAAAGAAAGAAGAGCTGCGGGAAGAAGGAGTGGGGATGGAGGGCGGGTGTAGTTTTGTGTTGGACTTTTAGTGCTTAGGGCAACTCTGTAACTTTGGAGTCATGAATTGCAATTCAATATAATTGTGCATCAATAAACTATAAAATATGACATTTCCTTATCAAATTTGTGATTTCACCTTGCATTACATTGGATATCATTGGATATAAAAAAGAATTGTTACCTTTTAGCTTGTCAGATGGTTTTGATG
The DNA here is from genome assembly GCA_026182355.1 of Hermatobates lingyangjiaoensis. Taxonomy (NCBI): domain Eukaryota; kingdom Metazoa; phylum Arthropoda; class Insecta; order Hemiptera; family Hermatobatidae; genus Hermatobates; species Hermatobates lingyangjiaoensis. The sequence continues at coordinate 1,525,434 of JAPFBL010000251.1, forward strand.
AGATAAATTGACATTTGAAATACTCAGAAGATTAAAACAATTATATTTGCTATGATAATAGAGTTAGTTCTAAGATTCTAAACGAAAAAAGTGTTCCTATGATAATCATCAAACTGGTTAATACTTGAATAATATATTACGATTTTGGAAGAAACATTATGGTGATATTAATGACGTTTTGTGGCATCAACGGTGGTATAGCCATTGTCTTTTAATACACTATAAAGTATATATAGTTACCGCTTTGCCTCAATGAAGTGCGAGACTCTTCATTTGCTGATGAAGATGGTTGTCGAAATATAGAAGTGAGTTTGTATTACTATCGTTGTAGTATATATATATATATATACACACAAATATACTTATACATATACATATATATATTCATATATATATATATATATATATACATACACACATATCATATATATATTGGAGACCGTCTCCAACCGTCTCTGAACCAGTGCGCTTGGTTTCCCTCTCTTATCTCTCCTGAAGACGGTTCAAACCGAAAATTAGAGACTGTAAGTGTGTTCTTTTGATTTCTATATGTTTCTTTGTCTATATTGAACTATATTTATCCGTTTTGGATCGTATTTGCAACGAAAAAGTATCGATATGTATATATATTTATAAAATTAGGAACAACTGCATTAACGATTTTCTTACTATTGTGTTTAATTTTCTCACAAATTCACCTTATGCTTATGGTAATTTTTATATTGTGGTAATATACAGTTTTTATAATGTGTTTGTTAGAGATATGGCTACTAGAATAGCTAAAGCTACTAGTTAACTAGAGTTCAACAGTGGATGAGAGCACACAGTAAAGTCACTAACGGTTTTTATTAAAATCTATGACTATAAATAGACTACACATTACTAGTATGAAATAAGCTTTCCGCCTTCTTAGGTCATCGTCTGGCTCATACAAACTAATTAACATTATGTTGTTATAAATAAGTCTAAGCTAATACTGGAGTTCAGTTTAAAGGGCAAAACAAGTCAACTGAACCAGTTTGGGCGGTAGGGCAAAGAGCAGGTTCCAAGGGAGGTCAGACGTGACGTGACATAAACTCGGCCACCTTTGTTGATTTCTCTTACAATTTTTTTTTATGAATTTTTGATATTAATTAAACTAAGTATTTCACTAAAGTCAGAATTTTCAGCATTAATATTTGTTGAAAGTGGGTTTCAATCTTTCATGAGGAAGGCTTCAAGAATCTGAAGTGTGCAGACATCACTGCTATAATATTGTATCCTAATGCCAGAAAATTATTGAGAATCCTGAGTTATTTGTCCTAATTCCTTGTTTCTGACGTAAAATTTTTTGTTTTGTATACATATCGTGACGAAAAAAGGAACAGTTTATCACAGGACCTAAATACCTTGATCTTTAAGAGACTCTACTTCTTTTACACCAATGTTTTGATGTATGTAGTATACCTATAATCCGTTTAAAAATACTATAAATTTATTTTAATTTTTTGCTATATTTACTTAATTTCTACATAAGATACACGTATAATCATATTATCTATAACTCTTTTTTAATGGTGTAAACACCATTGTTCTTGCTTAATAATTTTTTATATTACAATGGATTCACAAAATCACGTAATAATGTAAAAAGTAATATTACTTTAATAAATTACTTTAAATTTATTATTAATAATAAACGCAATATAAATATCTTTTTTGCAGTGCTTCAGCAGTCAATCATTATGTGCATAACCTTTCTCAAACTCATTTGTAAAAAATAAGATACATCTTTGAACCTATAAAATTCTTCACAATGCGATCATCTACTCCTTGGACTAGAAATACTTTTATATTTTTATCATATTATACACTCTGTTAAAAAAAAATCCTTTCTTCTTACATGCATATCATTCGATAAACAAATCTTTGCATAAAAATTTTCGAATTTAAAGGGATACTGTTCAAAACTTTTAAGCTTATTGATAATATATTGATGGTTCATTATTTATTATACATTGAATAATTAATTATATGTTATTAATAATTTATCAGCTATCATTATTCAAGTATTGCATAATCGTTACTTCATAGCAACAAATGATTTTTAAAGGGATTCCCTAAATGATATATAAATAACTTGTGACTGCGTATCAAAGAATAAATCAATACGAGAATGACCAGTCTGCTGAATAATTCTCATATTTAAACATATTGAATTTATCCCTCATTTATATGTTAAATTCAATTGGAATTATTTGAGTACTCAATGATCAGGTTGCAATTTAATAAACTAAATTTAAACAGTTTTGAACTTATTTATTTTTCTTTTAATGAATCTGGTTTAATTTGTTCCTCTATACAGCTTATATTACTTTATTTTGGTAAAATAAAAAAAAACATATTGATTACAAAGTTAATTTCTCATAAAAATCAACACTCTAGTGTATCTGAAACTTTAGATTTATTATAAACCATTTATATAATATTTTAAATATACTTTGATATGTCATTTGTCCTGGTTTTCTTTTTGTAAATTTTAACTTATAGGGCATATTATTGAGTGAATAATTAAAATTAATTTTTAATCATCAGTCACAGCAAGTTTATTTTCCAAAACCAAACATAAGTCAGTATCATAACTAGTTAATCATATCTTTATTTGTTAACATTTAATATAATAAATTTATGATTTGATTTCTTTATTATTGAAATCAAAGGCTGATCGCAATCATATTCTGTTTGTCATAAATATATCAGTCACCTAATTTTTCCAAAGCAAAACAGCCAGAACATTTTTAACTTCTCGTGCAGAGCTTTCCTTTGATTTTGTTGAGATCTCTGATGCATACATTACATGTTGATTATACAGAGAGAGCACCATTTCAGTTGTGAATTTATTCCTATCTGTTTGAGTTACAAACGGCATTTTGTATTAGAGCTTACCATAACTGAATTTGACACAATTATATGGTGTATTTAGTTTTCAGGCTCAATCCCGCTAAACATTTTATAATTGTCAAACGCTGATCTCATTATAGTTTTATCTGAGATGAGTATAACAGTATTATTGACAAAGGAATGTTCAAAATATTTTATTTTGAACAAAGTGTATATTAATTGTTACGCTTCTAGCTCTACATAAAACTTAATTGAATGTAATATGTGAGTCTGTTTAGTTGGGCGTGAGCAGTAGTTCATTGGAACATGGCCAGAATACTGTCAAACATTCAATGCTGTGTTTTTGAAAGACAATTAAAATAAACGAAATGTAGTAGCAAAAGTAAATCCAGTGACAACTAGCTCAACTTACCAGAATGAATTATTAAGATCGAGGAGAAAGAGAGAATAAACCTGTTATATTTAGTAAATATGTATATTTAGATATTACAAAATATTCCTTCACTATTTATTTATTTAGTTTTCTAGGATCAACATATAGTCTCAATGAACTATTCAGTTTCACGTCTAGGGCTGATGCCAAGAAGGTGCGTTGTCCGGGGTAAGTCAACTACTGCGGGGCCTCCTCCACCCACAAATTATCATATGTATACATAAATATATAAAAAGATTTCACACAAACACGTGAAACAACAATCAATGATCAAACCACAATAAGAAATGGGAAAACAAGACTAAGATCTTTCAACCGTAACAAGCGGTCTTCGTCAGTTGGGTTTTTGACTCTGACGAAGACCACTTGTTACGGTTGATCTTAGTCTTGTTTTCCCATTTCTTATTGCGATATATATATAAATAATTGTTATATCGGTTATATTGAGAGGTATTATAAATAAAAGGAGCTTAGAAGTTTCGATTTTATTTTCATTTTTACGGATTTTTGTTGCACTCAGTATCTATTATTTATCAATAAAAACAAGAATTTTTTTTGAATAATTTTTTTCAAGAAATAATACTGAGATTACAACCGTTGTTCCAAGCGTGGAACCCAGGGCAGTTGCTCTGGTTCGCTCTAGCTGAGGGATCAATCTATTCACTCATTTACAAGGTCCATCTGTATTAGACATTATTTCTAAAATTAAGCGCCCACTTCAAATAGTCTATCAACTTTCCCTCAAATTTAAATACGATCTATGAAAACGTACAATTTAAAATTGTATCCTTCGAAAATGTACCAATACCCAAGAAAGTATCTTTTAATTTCCATTATTTTTTTATTTAGCCATCATTGTACATTCAATATCATTTGCTGAATTTTGCCCCATAAATGCAGTTTTACTGATGTTTTCGGTCCTAAAATTGAGCTGAAACCTAAAATTAAGTATAGAGGAAGTCACGTGTTTTGACTAAACGTTCTGTGAATGGTTATGTATTCGTCTCAAAGAAATTTGAATGATGTTTTCATTTTGTCATAACGCTGCATTACGTTAACTTTTGCGTCATGATCTCTGCTTCATGACTCACTGTCATTATAGTTACGTGGTTTGTGGTTATAGCTTCGTTATGGGAATCAAGTGCATGTCCTTTAAGTTGAGACCTTTACAAATAAGTTACCGCGGTTCTTCCATTATTTGCGATATCCATTATTTGCATTTAGGTGCAATACATATATATATATATATATATATATATATACCGCACTTGCCATTCCATGAGTTTACTTTGTGGATACACAAACACCCTTACCTGGTAAGAAAAATTTCTATTTCTGTTTTATACATTGATTAATGTATATATTAGTGTAATTTTAGAGCACCCTTTCTTTAGACATAGTTTGTTGAATTGAACGCCGTATTTAGTAAAAGTAATGAAAACTTAAAATGGAATTGATAATCACTGAATACTGCGTTTTATTCAACAATATATATATATATATATATATATATATATATATATATCAATGATCAAACCACAATAAGAAAAAGGGAAAGATCTTAGTCTTGCTTTCCCTTTTTCTTATTGTGGTTTGATCATTGATTGTTATTTCACGTGTTTATGTGAAATCTTTATATATATATATATATATATATATATATATATATATATATATAAACACTTTTTCTTCTTCTTGGAATTTGGACAGGGTTAATATATGGAATCACCTTTTAGCCAACGTTTCGTCTTTATTTTAAAACACCCTCAGGGCTATAAACTAACCAAAAACTTTAAACATTTGTCATATCTACTTTACATTTATCATAAAAAAATCAAAACACTTACTTACTCAAGGCTAGCTTCTAATACCGAACCAACAAAGCCGTTATCTGTCATTGCATGTGCTGCTAACCAACGACATTTCTGAAAAACATTGCTTTTTACATTGCAACTAATCCATGGCAATATAAACTAAGATAACATTGGTACATTAGCTATTTATAATGGAACTATAAATCCAACAATATTAAATTATCAATATCGGTTTTTTTATTGGAAGTATTATTAGTATTTTTTATATGTTCATTTCTTTTATCAATCTTTTATTGTATAAAGTTTCATAATCTAAAATGGATGGATTTTCAAATTGAAACGTGTGTTGATTTTTAATTGCGTGAGATGCTAAGGCACGAAACATTAAAGGCACAATGTTTAAATTAAGTAGGATTTATAGTTCCACTATAAATAGCTAATGTTCCAATGTTATCTTAGTTTATATTGTCATGGATTAATTGAATATAAAAAACAGTGTTTTCTATAAATATATCTGGGTAGTGGGACATGCAATGACAGATAACGGATTTGTTGGTTCGGTATTAGAAGGTATCCTTAAGTAAGTAATTTTTTGAATTTTTTATGATGAATATAAAGTAGATATGACAAATTTCCATTGTTTTTTGTTAGTTTATAGCCCTGAGGATGTCTTAAAATAAAGACGAAACGTTGGATTAAAGGTGATTCCATATATTAACCCTGACCAAATTCCAAGAAAAAGAAAAGGTGTTTATTAGTAATTGTGGTCAAGAAAACAATACCTTATATATATATATATATATATATATATATATATATATATATATATATATATAAAGAAAGAGAGTGAGAGAGAGAAGAATTCAATCGCAAAGATTAACTTCAGTATTCTTTATCTGTCACCTGATTAACTTCAGGTGGAGATGGTTTTTGCTTGGAAGATAAACTATGACTGACTATTAGCTGCGAACGCAAGCACTAAGTTAAATCTATTAGGAAATATTAGTGAATAACTAAGGATAACGGGATAATGAAGAAAAATAAATAAAAGGAAAATGTTAAATATTTTCAACAAATATTAAAAGCAAAACTATTTACAAACCATAAAATATATACGACTAAAAAATAACAAAATGAATGAAAAAAATATAAAAGAATTATTAATGGAAATATTTAATAAAAAATTTATTTCAATACATTATTGATCCAAGAAGATAAATATGTACCAGTTGAAATGATCTTAAAGGAACACTGGTAGAAAGTTAGGTATCTGTTTGAGGTTATTGATATTATACAGTTATTAATGCCACGACTATGAGAATTCGACCGAATGGCAATGGGTTGGCTACTTAATTGGTCAACAGAACACTGGCAATTGATACTAGGGCTCAGCTTTGCGGATGCCAAACCAACATAATTAGCATCACACTGAGATGGATAACTATCATCGGCAGATGGATACTCTTTAAGAACAGGTATTGTGGAGTTACTACTGTTACAATATATATCGTAATAACAGCCTTGCCGCCTCATGGAAAAAAAATTAAAATAATAATAATAAATGGAGCATTTTTTCCTAAGAAATAGTGGTTTTGTGATTTCCGTATTGTAGACTATCTATGCTAGAGCCTTCATGCATAGTGCCTTCATGCATTAATATATCAATTTTATGCTTTGAAATCAATTAATACTAACTTACATTATGCATTTACAGTTATACGCATGAATTTAAAAAAGGTTAATTTCTAACAATTACTATCATTACGGTGGTGGGGATGAACATCAACTAAATGAGTGCCAAATAGCAAATGAGGTAAATGTTTGTTCCTAAAATAGTAGAGAGCTAAAGGTCTAATGGAGAGGGAATTGGAAACAATTAACTGAATGTTCTTCATTTTGTTGGTGGTATAAAGTGTACAGAACTGAACTGTCAGATTTTTAACTAAAAAAAAAAAAAGTTAATTTGGCGGGAACGTCTGCATTGTGTAAGTAACCGTTAATAACGGTTGCTCTAGTCCAAATTTTGATCACATTTTGAAAGAATACCTTCATGTAAAAGAGATCCAAATTAATGAGGATAGACAAGCAATAGTACATCAGGTTTATTATAAATATTAGTATTCGGAACAGTACGAGCTTGATAAAGGATATTAAAATACATAGTAAGGAACAATGCCAGGTGCAAAAACAGAAAAAAGTAACACTATCACTCACGATAAAGTAAGTAGCGTATTTATAAAAATTAATATCCAACTTTAGAGGAAAGAAATGAAGTGTACGAGTGTATGTGTACTAATGGGGACGGACTATTGAAACCCAATAAACTCGTACTTTAGTATGATTATCACTTCTCTATCAAGAAAGGTCACTATGCACTTAATGACTGGTCACCCAAAAATCATATACAAGAGAAAACCAACGTTATATTAACCCAAAAGATGCTGATTAAAAATACAAAAATAATTTAAAAAAAAAACAACCATCATAAACAGAGAATTTTTAAAATCTATACAAATTCAAATAAACTGATACATCTTCAAAAACCTCCTCCTTCAAGCAATAAAAAAAATCAAGTCATTTAGTCAAGAAAGAGTCAGTCATCTAGTTTATCTAAACCATAGTCAGGGATTAAGATTGCTATGCTAACTGTGTAGTAATATGTAAAATGTGGTTTAACTGATTTTTAGTTCATATGCTTAATCAGAAATCTAGGTGTATTCCAAATCTTATAAAATGGGTGGTACTCTCGGATAATACATGGTAACAGTAAGACCTTAATATTATATTATTCACCTCTTGAGCACATATTAGATCGAACAGGTTTAGAAATTATTTCTATCAAGACATTATATATTATTGCTTCAATTAAACATACATGAATTTCAAGCAGACAGTGAATATTTATTTGTTGGTGGATTAAAATTTGTTTATTCATTTCGTGGCGTGACTTATGTTCTCCAGCACTCCCAAAATGATTTAATTCCTTATCTGACAACGGAGCAGTATTTAGGACTTTAGCTTGACAGTATGAATGGTCATAAAATAAAAATAAAACACTGGCTGCCTCTCTATATGTTTAAAAATCCCTTCTGCAGAGTAATAGCGAACCAATTTTATTTACATATTTTTACAATAAATATCTATATTTATTTTTTATTAAATTAAATAATTCCAAATAATTTTTTTTTTATAGAATAATGTTAATATACTTGTTAAAGTATTTTTCGCAGTATGTCTAATATATAACAAATTTCTCATTTTGTTTTTGTTGTTGAGAAATTTCTTAACTTCAATAAAGGAGATTACGGGGTTTCTCAATTCAGCAGGTGAAGTTCGCACTGTGCGTTTGTATTCTGCATGATATCAAACAGTGTATATATATAGTGTGTTAATAATTTACTTTTACAGTTTAAAATGTTTAGTACAAATATTTATTTTTTCCCAATTTTTTTATACATTTGGTTATTGAATTATGACTTTGAGAAACCTTAATGATAAAAGATGTTCTGTTGAAAACAACATATATGAATGTGGACACCAATGAGAAAAAAAACAGGATGTGTATCATAGTTATTGAAACAAAATTGGATACTGAGACGAAATAAATCACAAAATTAAGTGACTGCCCGGAGAGTGTGGGGGTAGCCCTGCCAGTGTGTTGTTTCTTTCTTTTTTGTCCAGTGATTTATGCTTACCATTGTGAGTTTATGCCTTTCTAGATGAGCATACTGTTAATAAATATTTTTTATCGCCTCTCAGGTATTAAAAAATATTTCTTCTTCTGTTTGTATTATATTTTACTGATTACTATGTAAATTCACCTTTGCAATTATTTTTATATATTATAAATAAACATTATGGTTGTCCTGTGTTATTGTTATATATTTGTGTATCACAATATAATATTCCCAAGGGATGTTTTCTCTATAAATGTTTATCTATTATTTACTTTTTATATTTTAAATAGGTATAGAGATGTTATCTGATTGGTATCCGAAATAGAACATGCTAACTTTACTGAGAGTGATTTAGACTGTATTATTTAGCGGTTTTGAGGAACCCTGAATTAAAATTAAAACCCCCGTTTGTGATTCGTTTTTTCGGATAAAGACTAGATGTGTATCAACGGTTATTGAGTTTGTCAAAACGCAAATGCTTATTATGTTTTGTGTGTCAAAATCCCCGTTTGTGATTCTTTTTTTCGGATGAAGATTGGATGTGTATCAACGGTTATTCTGTCCGTGAAAACACAATTTGTATGTTATGTATATTATGTGTGTTAAGACCCCAAGTTTGTAATTCTTTTTTTCGGTTAAAGACTAGATGTGTATCAACGGTTATTGCGGTCCTTTACTTGGAAATGTTCCCTCATATCTAGGGCAACATTGAACATTACATTCTGGCAAAGGTACTTCATATTATAACATGAGCCAACTTCTTTTCGTATGGGTGTTCTAGGGATTAATAATTTAACATTCACCATTAATTTTTGTCAATTTGGTTAAATTTCATTAATTTTAAATTATTGTTAAACGTCACATAAATCCAAAAACTAATCTACAATTTAAGTTCGGCTTATATTGAATTGTCGTTTTATTCACTTTCATATCACTAAAATCTTTTGTTGAAAGTTAGTTCTTAGGAATCACCTCCTTGTAAAAATTAGGATAAATAAATTAAAATAAGTAACACTATTTACAAGAAATTACATATCCGAAGACATAATATAAAATCAAATCTACTTACAAAATTGTAAAATTAAATATAATAAGTGTTCATTGAGTTAATTTGTTGTTTTTATAAATCTTTCAAATGAAAATCGAAACAAACTGACTATAGCCTACTACTTGAACTGTACTGCTCGTTCCGTTTATAGTAAATAAACTTTCAGATGTCATCGATAATCTTATCATTAGACCTAATGGAATGGTTAGTCGTAATTAATATAATGATGATGATGTAATAGTTTATCACTAATGGATGATTTCATGACTAACAATTTAATTTATGTAATCATAGATTCTAGATAATTGCTAAAGTTACCTGTTATCCTTCATTACATGTACACCCACTATTGTCAACGCAATACACTTTTCAAAGATTCAATAATTGGTTTTTACAAAAGTGCTAATTACATGTTCATTATAATTGCAATGAATCATTAATTAAATTGATCGTTGCTTATTCCTTATAATGAGAATACTTACATTAAAGTCGAGTGTAAGTTAATCCAGATGTCATTTACATTTGGAAAAGCAAAATGATTTTGGCCTCTTTTATCTTCGATATAAAAGTGGTATAATCGCATACTTCATAAAGTGAAATGCACAAAGTACAAGACATACATAGTATGATTATATAAGACATATCATTCATGTGGCATACAAGATGTAAATAGCACGAGGCACTCAAGAACATAAAAGCGTGAGGATACAAGACATACCAAATACGAGGCTTAAAAGACATAGAAAATACGGGGTATAAAAAATATACCATGGTATACAAACTATACCATGCATGAGGTAGATCTATTCATCTAATTATAATTCAGTTTATGTTAAATACTTTCGAAGTATCATTCTTTATTTGTGGAAAATGATTTTATTTGGCAATCTAATTTCATATATCACCCTCCTCTTTATTCTTTCCAAATCTAACCAGTTTTTTCTTTCTATCTTAGTTATTTAATCAATGAAATTCAAAGACATCATATCTTTCAAGCTATTTAAACAATCACCCTAATTATAAGTTGATCATAATTGACAAGATTAAGTAGTCATATTAAAATAAATAAATTGAGTATTCATTATTTATATAATTAATGTAATTTCAGTAAGGTTTTCTAATGACCACTGCAGATTTTTAATTAAGCTGTTTTTGTCATTTTTTTGTGCGCAGAATATTGCTTTCTCATTAGGGAGAAAGGATCGTATAACGTTTTGACGATTACCTTCAAAGTGTTATATAAATACCTCTGAAGTGAAAAACCTTTTATGCAACATGAGTATAATAGCTTTGTTGAAACTGTGAAGCCCTACTTTCCATAAACGTCAGATGGCAAATAAAACCCACAAGGCGTTTCTTACTTCATTTCATGCTTTAGGAAACTACAGAAATAAATAAGTTTATAGAGCTGCCCTAGCTGGAAACAGTTCATTGGACAAAACAACTACTGTTTCATGGGAGTTAAAGTTTATGTGAATGAAAGAAATAAAACCTTCTCGCTAGTTGAAGATATGCTCAACAATTACAGAAAAAAGGAATGTTGATCCCGAATTATTTGCAACAAAGAGTGTAGGACGGACGTATGCAGCACGAAATGACAGTTTTATGTCAACTTCTTTTTCCTAACTTTACCCTTTATGTTCAATTTCACTTTCATCCAGCGTGTTGCAAAAGACTACCTGTGTCAATCGTGTCCAATTATCTCGCGCTTGTTATAATTTTCTCAGGAATTATTCACGTTTTATTCAAATCAGTTACTGATTCCTAGAAACCCAGCAGAAGAGTAGAGTCCATCTGTCAGGAGGTTGTGAGCGCCTAACTATGTGAAGTTAATTCATATTTGCTCAACTTCGTGTTGTCAAGTAAAATTGTCGAATAAATATAAAAAATATTTATATTCCTGCTGTTAATGGAGTGAGCTAGCTCAGTTGTTAATGTACACAACTTGATTGCGTTTACTAGAACGTTATATCCATTAAACATAGTTATTATAATTAACAGTTATTGTTTCAAAGAAGTGTACAATTGTAGTAAAACATGATAAATGCTCATTAATTTTCATTTAAGTTATATACAAATGAACTTTAAAATTATTTTCCATTATAATTTCTTTAAAATAAAATTCAAAACAAACATAGTGTTATAAAAATTCTGAGTGGCCTGCACTCAACAGTAATACAAGTAAACATAATATGAAACTAATTGAAAATCAATTCAGTTTTGTTTTAATTTTGATTCATATAGTGAAATATTATCAAACTTATAGGTATAAAATTTACGATTTTATTAGTTTTATTGTGGTTATTTCTATTTCATCAGTAATAACTAGACAAATAATTATTGATTCACCAAAACATGACATGTTAGTATTTATTAAATTGAGGGTCATAGCTAATGAATCTGTTATATTTCGTTCCTAGTTTAACATTTTCAATAACTCTTTGAAACTTACTTTCCTCCTTCTTATGAAAAGTATAATGACTGTCTTAGCTGAATTTATATTCAAACCTTTATTTGTTATTCATCTCACGCAAGTTTTAAGGATTTAACTCTAAGCTCGAATACAATACAACCAAGCGTCCTATTCTTATAATAAGGTCATCTCAATGTCCTTGCTAGTCGAAACCTTGATTATTTAGAGTATTCAAAAGGATGTCCATAACTAACGACCACAATATGGGTGATAGCAAGACTTTCTGAGGGCGACCTCTAGTGGTTACAGTAAATACTCTACTTGCAGTTAATATTCTTGCATTAGATTTTGAAATTCATTCCACAGTTCTTAGATTAAAACATCGATTTATCAGCTTACTTACGGGATTCAAAGTTCTGTTATCATATCTCATCCAACGCCCAAAGAGCAGCACAGAATGTTTAATTAAACTTGAGGTGTATTCTATTTTGCTAACCAAGGTTTTTGGAACTGACCCTGCTGACTTGCACTTCTGATAGGTATCTCGTCTCGTAGGATTATTTACCAAAAATATTTACTGTTAACGCAGATACAACCTGTTACTCTTTCAATATTAATAATTATTAAGTATTAATAAAAGGAGAATATTTAGCACCAAATTTTATGTTTATTAAATCAGCAAAAAAATGGCTTAAAATTAAAGCCATTTTGTTATTTTGAAGAATAAAACATATTTCCCATTATTTTTTGTCCTAATCAATATAGTTCTTAAGCTCACTAAAAACTATATATTTGACATTAAGATTGTTAATTCAATAAGCATAAAGGTTGATAACAACACATTGTTAGACAACCATCACTCACATACTGAAAAAGATAATAGAATATTTCGTTCATTTAAGTGTTCTTTTATAACTTTAAGCTTAAGTCTTCATACGTATCACATTGACTAGTGAAACTATTATCAAATTTAATAAAAGATCACGTTAAATTACAATTAATAGAAGATAACTTGATTAAAAAAAAAACACAAACAAAAACAAAACGGTCAGTTATAAACACTCAACTTAGTAATTCTCATAGAATATTGAAGTTGGTTTCTAACAGACCGACCCGGATTACCCAGGTAGAAGGAGAGTTCTACCCTACCTTAATCCGCCAATATGCTTCCTGATGCAACACCGATACTAAATCAACCTTCAACCACAACTCCACCTCTATATAAACTCAATAAACCACAAATATAGTGATTATTCTTCTGAAGATGAATGTAGTACATTAGAAACATGCCGACTATTAATATAGGTGATAAGTTATGGTGTTTTAACGAACAGATAAAAAGACACTTTCAGAAATTAGAGAAATTATGTAAAAAAAAACAGATACAAGCCAATTATGGGGCATTATTTACCGATATGTGTTTCAATGAATGTGTTGAATGGGGTGGTCACCCACTACATACCTGCAAAGACCCCACCCCCTCTCATCAACCACCCAACAGATGTCTCAACCCCAACTAGGAATAGTTCAGTTTTGTGAATTGACTCTCACACTTTGTGACATTACATTGTAATATACTCTAGACTTTAGTCGTAAGCTTAGCTTGATGATGGCCTACGAGACCGAAATATGTCGTTGTTTTATTGAAAATAATATTTCGTTTGTTATTAAATAGTATAAGATATAAATAGTGTCAGAATGTGTATATATGAAAGGAAAAGTTTGGGCCAGTTGATTTTCTTATTCTCCGAGCAACTCAGAAGAGCCTGTAGGACTTTAGAGAAACTCTCTAAAAATTTAACCAAGCATATCTAACTATATATATATATATATATATATATAAACCGATACCCTGAGGTATATATATACATATCGCATCAACCTATATATATATATATATATACATATATATACACTTTGTCGTTGGAAATACGATCCAAAACGGATCGTTCCGTCTCTGAACCAGTGCGCTTGGTTTCCCTCTCTTATCTCTCCTGAAGACGGTTCAAACCGAAAATTAGAGACTGTAAGTGTGTTATATTGATATCTCTATGTTTCTTTGTCTATATTGAACTATATATATATATCTGTCGGTAGGCGCTTCCACATTCTTTACTCCTGTGTTTCTTCTTCCTTTTTTCTTTCCCTCTCCTGAAGACGGCAGGAAAGCCGAAATAGTCAAGAATTGTGAGTGTTGGTCTTTTTTTGAGTTTTGTAGTTGTAGCATTAATTGTATACTTAAAAACTTATTAATTTTTATTGTATATATATATATATCTATCTCTTTACTTTACACTGGACTGACTAATAATTGACAAAGTGGAAATACTGTATATCCATATATAGTACTAACATAAATCGGGACATTGTCCAAATCAAACGATATATTGTTAATGTTCCAATTTTTATTTGAAGTTTTCTCATAAGCCAATAACAGAGACTTATTTTTAAACAAAAACTGAAAGATTTGTTTGATCGTTATTTGATATTTTGATTTGAACATATGAAACTAACCGTGTCCCAATTTCTCTTGATACTATTGCATCGGTTGATCCGTATATATTGAATTTTTATTTATACTCGTATTACACCTTAAAGGTAAAAACGGATCTATATTAGGCAAGAAACTTTAATAAATAATCAAAATAACATAGAATAAATAATACACTAAATAAAATTTTTGTTTGAACCTCCATTAGACTTACAGAATGATGAAGGTTATCCATGAACCATATTTAATATTATTTTAAAAATATATATGTTTTATCTTAAATTGATTTTATTACTATATTTAATTGTTAAGTATCTTTGTTTTAGCAACATAGTTTAATGTGAGAGAAACTCCATGAAGTAAGGGGTATCAAATAAGGCAATAGTTCTTAACAAGTCACCAAAAGTGATTCATGAGTTGAGGTTATATCATTCGGCACTATAAATTATTTCTATAATTAATCTAATTTTCTTAATTGTATGTTTAGATAAGTAGTTACTTCATTAAGAGTAATATTTAACTTATTTATATAAATAGCAGTAAAAGATAAAAGGTCATTGCAATCTTGTTCTGTATAATGATAACGAGTTGGGAGTAAAAACAGATAAATCTTAGCGGCAACTTCGTGAATAAGTTTGAGTGTTTGATGTGTGCTCGGGAGGTTAGTCTGGTTAGAACATGAATACAGTGGGTGGGCGTGAGAGATAGAGGCAGAGAGGGTGAGGTGTGTGTACTGGGACATAAGGCACCCTGCAGGCTTCTGTTCCAATGGGGGATTGTCACTGACCCGAATTCAATTGCGATAATTAAACTTGCCTGTTAGTTTATGTCAGATCTGGGAGCCCTTACAATCCTGTTCGCCATGGTAATGTACTCTCCCTCTCCATCCACACTGCCTTAGTCATAACCCTCAATATAGTACCCTCAATCCTTTAACAATACAATGAATTCCCTAGTTAATAACAGTCCTGACCGCTTGTCTTATATTACATTTAATTTTTGATATCGCAATATCGTTTTCAAATTACAAACCTCATGCCTCATTAGTGTTATTAATTTAGTATTCACCATTTCACTCACACTCTCTCTCTCTCTCTCTCTCTCTTTATATATATATATATATATATATATATATATATAAAAGAGAGAGAGAAAGAGGTAAGGTGGCTGCACTGCGTGTCATTGTATCGTTGTTTACATCGGCCAGTGGACCCATTTACGTCTCCGTTCCTTCATTCTTTCTCCTTTTATTTTCTTTCTTTCTTCTCTCCTGAAGACGGCAAGACGCCGAATTTATCGAGATTCGTGAGTGTTAGTCCTTTTTCTTGTGTTCTCTAGCTGTAACTTTAATTATATATATATTTCGTTGAACAACTGACCGTATTTCACTGATGTCATTTTCTTCACCAGTTTTTCAAGGTTTCTGAATTCCTTGAAAAACTGGTGAAGAAAATGACATCAGTGAAATACGATCAGTTGTTAAACGAAATATGTTTAAATAAAGGACTGCTTCCAAATTTTACATAATATATATATATATATATATATATATATATCCACTCAAAATTTGAAAAAACGATCCAAACTGGACGCAACTCAGTTCCGGGTTGCCGGGACGGTTTCCTGCCGTTGTGTTTCGGCGTGCTTCGTCGCCCATTCTCTTTTCTTCTCAAGACGGATCATCCAAAAATTTGAGTTTGTAAGTGTGTCTCTTTCTCTGTGTGTTGCTTTTCTTCATTTTTGAACTGTATATATATATATATATATATAAAACAATTAAAATAAGCAGTGACACATAAACTGAAACACAACAAAGACTCACTTTTCAATATTTCGACCGCCATTACGGTCGAAATATTGAAAAGTGAGTCTTTGTTGTGTTTCAGTTTATGTGTCACTGCTTATTTTAATTGTTATCTGTCCTGCCGGACCGTTTTTCGTTTATCATGGTATATATATATATATATATATATATATATTACGTTCTTCGACGTGGGGAGATCTCTCTCACTTCGTCCTCTCTACTAGTCTACTCTCCTGATGACGAACAACAGTTCGAAATATTGAATTCTGTAAGTTTTCTTTGTATTCTCTTTTCTGTGTCGTGCTTTGTGTAAT
The DNA here is from genome assembly GCA_026182355.1 of Hermatobates lingyangjiaoensis. Taxonomy (NCBI): domain Eukaryota; kingdom Metazoa; phylum Arthropoda; class Insecta; order Hemiptera; family Hermatobatidae; genus Hermatobates; species Hermatobates lingyangjiaoensis. The sequence goes on from JAPFBL010000251.1 coordinate 1,542,308, forward strand.
TTAAAGTTATATATATATATATATATATATATATATATATATCTGCCTCTTTCTCTTCCCACTCATGACGACATATGTTAAAATTATATTCTACTAATAACTGTTAGTAATAGAACATATCAGTTTTTTCATTGATTCTTTCCTCCAGATGGCCAATAGTCTGGATGGTCCCAATAGTGTTACAGGGTAGGGTAATGTAGCCCGACTTCATACCAACTTTGCTCACTGTGGCAACAAGGCATCCAAACAGCTTCTAATTATATAAAGCTATTAGTGCCAATAAGGTCATTAATTATACTATGTGAATAAAAATTTATAATTTCACTGTAATTTCCTTCTCTAGTCAACCTATTTTGGCCCATGTTCATCACCAAAGGATTCCTGTATGTGTTATATATATATATATATATATATATATATATCTCATAATATATGATCAAACCACTATATGAAATGGGAAAACAAGACTAAGGTATTTTAAACGTAACAAGCAGTCTTCGTCAGAGTCAAAAACTTAACTGAAACACTAAATGCAGAAAAACGTCTGGTGAGGGATTGAGAAGAGTGGGAGGGAAGAGTGGTATTTTAAAAGGGTGAGAGCGCAAGAAAGAACTAATGTCCAGAAAGGGATGTTCGGGGAAACAAAGAAGTACAGTAAAAAAGAGTAAAAAAACTATCCGCTAGCTGTCAAGGCTCTCAGAGGAGGCTATTGCTCTCGTAACAAAAGTTAAAAGAGACCGTTACAAATGTTTATAATATTTCATCTATTAAATTTAATTAGAGACGATTCAATAATATTTCTTAACAACATGGGTTTTTCATAGGTAATAAATTTAGCTCCTGTCCAATCAATATAATCATTTTCATTGTTTATATGCAAGAATAAGTTATTGCTTTTTTCCTGTCTACTTATGTTGCATTGGTGTTCTTTTACATGTGACTTTAATGATTTACCAGTTTGACCAATATATATTTTATGGAAATTTTTGCACGGAATTTTATAAATACCACCGAACTCCAATTCCCTGGGAGAGGTTTTTAATATCTGTTAAATATCTTACAATTCTGACAATGAAAATCATAAACTGATACAACTTATCCCATTTTCCCAGCCCTTTGATAAGAGCCACATTCAAACATCAATCGAACAAACATTTCCCGTTATACTTGATTTCAAGTACCCTTAATTAAGTAACCCGGGTACAGAATTTATAAAAAATATTTTTTTAAAATATGAATTGTTGATAAGATTACTGAAAACTGTAGGTAGGTGTTCTCTATTAAACAAGTTGTGGGTCAAAACCGGCTTGGTAGTAGGTATTGTGTTATAACACTTGACTTGCAAGTGAACAACTTGTTTGTCTGCCTATAACAGGTGCAGATGGCTCAATAAAAATACAGAATATCATGTTTTTAAATGGAATATTAACTTTCTTTAAATAAGAAAAGGTTGGGAATTGTTTCGTTTATCTTTGTTAATTTTCTATTTTCTGGCAACCAGCACGTCTTGTAAGAGTAGCTAACATCACTACATATTCCCCGTCGCAGGAGAATATTAAAGATATTCATCACATGGAAACGTATAATGTGATCCTTGCTTAAGAATGGCCTGATTTATTATCTGAAGACAGTATAATTAAACATTTTATTAAACAAAGTCCTTTTTGTTAAAGCAGAAAACACTCCACTTGTTCAAAAAGTGGATATATGCTTAATATTTGCATATATAGAGACCATTCATCAGGCCAAACAGTTTTGCCTTTTATCATTCATGTTTTGTTAAAATTTGAATTCATGATATGCAAGTTTTAAATGAGAGTTTTGGTTTATAGAAAAATAAACACGAAGTAAACAAAAAATATTCCTTTTAAATTTCTTGTAATGAATTAATAATAAGCATATATAAAATTGTCACCTAATAAAGTCTTTTTAACTTGCAACAAACTCGAGAATTTAGATCTTCAAAACTCAATCTATTTTTAATTATTCGCGCTCTCTCTCCTAACTTTGTAAATGCAATTTTAAGAACGACTTCATTATAGTTTTGCTTTTTTCCAGGAGACTGTTCTCATCTGGCATAAGGAAATGGAACACCAAGCATGGATATATATATATATATATAAGGTAACAATCAAATATATAATTTATATTTAATATATTAGGCAAGGATAGACATATCTGTTAACTCTGTAATAATTGAACATGAAAGTATTATTTATTATATAACCTATTTTAAATTTATGCACCAAGTTTCAAACATAAACCACATACATGCAACCAATTATATTATATTGGAACGAAAAAGAAAACCCTCTGAAATGACTTACTACAATCTTTCTTATTTTACACTTTAATTATGGCAACCCACAAAAGAAAATTGCAAAACTGGGTGTCCAAAGAAAGGCTTGGACATCTTTCTTTCTGTAATTATATTCTGTAAAATATTGCTCCTATAAAATGTATAATGAAGTTTCAATAATAGATTCTCTCTCTCTCTCTCTTACTCTGTGTTTTTGTATTTTCGTGTGTGTGTTTTCATGAATGATTTATGAGTATCGTATTGGTAAATGTGCGAGCGTGTGAATGTGTGAGTATTATCAAAATACCTACATAGAAAACTAAATGTAAAATAAATATTTCGATGTCAACTTCATTATAGCTAAATGCATGATTTCAGCATACCCATTTAAATTGAAGTTGTCATTAAACAGGTATCCTTTTATGATAAGTATCGTATATTTTTATAGGAATCTAAACATGTTGTAACTATACAGCAACGTCAGAAAATCTTCCAAGAAATAAATAAGATTCAAGATAAAAGTATTGTCTTATTATAAGAGAGCCTTTTGCAGATAGTAAGTGAATTCAAATGTAATCATCATTGAAATTCGGTACAAATTCAAAGATGAGTTTGAACGTATCGGCAAATACAACACGAGCACAGCATAATTGTGTGTTTCCACTGTTGTTTTTAATAATGTCTCATAGATTTCAACAACGACATCATTTCCTTTTCTTTTCAAAGACTTAAATTTCTACAATGTTGTTAATATGTTGTTATCTGAAGTAGGTGGTTTTGTAGTTACATTATTTAGCGATACTGTGTTTTTTTCTTATTGAATTGTGGTGTACTTAATACTTTCATGAAGTAAATGGTATAATTCTGATATTTTCATTATTTAGATGTCTATTCTGCGAGAGAGCCTTTTTTCATATTAAGTTACTTTATGGTTAAATATATGTACGATTTTATTATATTTTTATATTCTGTATTTTAAATAGAAATTTACAAACTATTTCTATATATGTTTTTCGATGTACTTTTATGTTTGATTATGGACAAGGGTGGTTTTCGTGCTTGTCTCTGGACTGGTAAATCAGGGGTTCAACACCCACTCAGGTCCTCAATTTATTCAAGCAGGAAATGAAAAAAATCTGAGCCCAGAGACCCTGGAAGGGGACGTTAAATTGTCTTTGGGAGTATGAGTCTAGGCAGTTTAGGTAGTCGCCAAAGATCATTACTATTAATAAACTTGAGTTAGGCAAAATTTAGGACTTCCAATGTAGAATGTTCAGTGTGAAGTATCTTAAAGGGCCAATCTTTGGCCTAAATATTTATGTTCTTAAGTAGACCCACTAGATTGTAACATAACCTTATGTTCCATTACATGTTTTTGTTTTAGTTCATCAACAACTATTGTTGAAAGGTAAAAGTTAAGCACTTTTCAATAAGTATGCAAACATTTAAACAACACTAACACAAAGTGTTGAGCGATTAAACTTATACATCAAGGTAGGTATAAGCAAAGTTACTGACTAGACTGTAAAGGGTCCTGTTTATAAATATTAATTTGAAAATTTAATATTAAAAATTGCCATTTACATGATATAAATGCAATTTATTTCCAGTTATTCGTATTAGTTAAAATAAAAACTGATTGTACGTGAAATATAGGCAAACATAATAAATGAAGAGTCATTTATTCAAGCCAAGTGTCTGAAGTGAGTCAATATTGGCAATTGAACGTGCTGCCTGCCTGGCTCAAGTAAAGTCAGGAATGATTTATCTATGTTTGTCAAGTTTGCAGACGCTCTATGGATTACTTTTTGAAAAATTTATAAACTACTTGCATTGCATTGAACCAGTAACAAATTGCCTTTAATAAACTTCCAACTCTCAAAGTATAAACAAATACGTCTAAATCGTCATTTCAAACTGTGTTCTCAGATGCAATAAGTAATTATAAAATGCGTTTTTTTATCATCATTTGTTTTCTTAACTATTTCACTAGTTTTCCTAATTAATAGTTTTTAAAATGATCAATCTGCCCTTTTATAAGTCGATTTTATCAATTAATTTTTAGATGATAAACTGGTAATCTTTTCAATGTCTGTGAAGCTCGTCTTTTTGTTATTCTTTGATTGTTTGAAGTTATTAATTAGTATAAATAATTCTTTGTATGTGTATAAGTGTATTTGTTTATGATTATTTTATATATTGTTCTTATAAAGTTAATATTTTAAATGTTTTAGTTTAATTAATCAATAGCAATTTTTAAACATGAAATTATAAATAAAATCTTATATCGGAACGGGCAAAATATATGCACAAACAACTTTTAAACCTATTGAAACTTTTAAAAACAAAATAGAGATTTGCTTGATAAATATTGAAATAATTACTTACTATTTGTTAATAATAATTTTAAAACGACGGACTGACAGGAAAAACATCAATTAGACCATCCATAATGGACTTGTCCAGGCACCAATCCAGAGAAGACAAGAATTTACGACGATCAGTTTAAATTATTATATATATATATATATATATATATATATATATATATATAAAATAATATGCAGCACTAACAACAATTAGATGGTTCCAGGTTAGCTCAGTGGTTAACGTACTCGCCTCTGAACTGATAGGAGCAGGGTTCGATCCCCACCTGGTCCTCGATTTATTCATGCGAAAGGTGAATAAATCTGAGCACGTTGTCCCTCGGAAAAGGACGTTAAACCGTCGGTACGTCCTTCAGTCACCAGTGCTAAAATTGTAGTGTACTGTTTAATATTTTCCCCACATTGTACCAATATACTTAAGAAATTTTCCGCTAATTTCACACATTTTGATGGTAAACTTTTTAATGATTGAATTAAACGTACTGCGTACACATTTTAAATCTAAGTGACCTTATTAAATCAACAAAAGAAGTTGATTCATATGACCAAAGACTGATTTAATTGTTTTTTAAAAAAATTTTGAGGTTGCAACTTGATTTTCAAAAACTTTAAACAGACTGTTTTTATATTAAATGTATTTCAAAGTATGTAAATTTCCTAGTTAATTAAAAAAGTAAAGTTAATCTTCTGCTGAACTTCTGTAATCATAGATATATTTTTGTTTTTGGAAAAGATTGGTTTTTTTTCTTTTGTTTTGTGATCTATATTTTTGACATTGGAAAAACCTTTTTGCATTTTTTTAGCAACTTATGTTAAGGCCAGACAATTCATTATTGGTACGAGTATGAACATCTTAAAGCAATGTTCTCCCATTTAAATTTACAAAATTATGGGTTAAATTGGAGTATTTACGTATGAACATAACGTCAACGTTCACACTTTAATCGGTTACATGTATAGCATTAATAAAGACATTTCGATCCCTCCTTTACAACCTTTGCACATTTAGAGCTACAACTCAAAGACACCAGATTTTCGGATATTTATAATCAAATGAAAACGAACTAATCTGTTCCTATACAACTTCGACTGTAGAGATAATCAGCCTTTCTAACCACCATTATATTGAAAACTTTACATTATCCCGGAATTAAATACTTATCCCTCGTTAAGAAGCTTACAGTTTACCAAATGTAATATTCTATTAAGCATAGCTCTCACTTTTATTGACTCGTGGACCCACAGTTCAAATATTTTTTTAACTACTATCCTTAAACTATGATTTCGTAGAACTCATAGATCAATAGAGTGACTGAGTCTGTACGCACACTCACAGCCATATTCATATAAAAAGGCTACAATTAATTCAGAGTAATAAAAAACAATCAGCACTTCATAGATATCATAACACTGCTTTCACATCTTATGAATACTTTTAGAATTGTTTGCATGCAACTATTTGTGCCAATTATATTGTTATGCACATTCTCAGTATTGCTTTTATCAATATGAGTAGAATATGATGCTATCCAATTGTTTCTTTGAATGTTTCATAGTTTGGTTTCATAGGGGTTTTTATGTAAATTTTAGCTTCATAGACATAAGAATAATTTAGATCATTATTTTTTTAAAATAAAAACTGAAAAAATGGATATGACCAAAATAGAATAATGAAATTCTAAAACGTTATTAAAATGAATTTGATTATACATTAAAGAGTTTGATCAACATGATAACCACATTAAAAAAATACCAAAACTCAGTTGATGGTTAACGAGTTATATGTTTAGTTATAGAATAGTGAGTAAGGTTATACCCCACTGCTGTTTTTATTCTTTCCTTTCTGTTAATGGTATTTGCCTTATGAAACGTTATCAGATTACTTAATATATTGCCGTTACTTCTGAAAAGATTATTAGTTTAAACTAAAAGCATGGAATGAAATCAACCTTGAGATGTAGTTTATTTTTTCTGTTTCTTCTTTTTAGAATTCTCTTTTGTTTTATTTTGATATAAATCAATCATTGAAATGTAGAATAAATGATTTTTTTTTTTGTTATTTAGTAAAATTTTGAAAAGGAAGTTTTAATTTGAAATGGTTAGGAAAACCATTTATTCTGTAAATGAAGTAATGCTATTTTTCGTTTAATTAGACAGACTATAGGACGATTGCAATGAAAGTGAAATTTTCCCGATAAATCCTTCACTTTCTGTTAAATTATAGTCATTAATTTTCCAATTTAGTTTCGCGTAAGCCACTTGAAGATTTTTTTATAGACATTTGCAAGCTATTTTATAGCCTTAAGCTGCTTATATTATTAAACATTATAATTGCAAATATAATTTATTCAAATCAATCAAATAAATTTTTACTGATTCTACATATGAATTGAAAGAACTGGTGTTTAATTCGTATAATTTTACTTTCATTACCGCATTATACGAATTTATTTGGATACATTGTATTTATTCAAGAATTTAAGGTTAGATATCCTACGTAAAACATTTAAAATAAACATACATAATAATATTATCGTTTAAATTTTAATAATTACCTTTTAGTTTTCAAAAACAAAGAAGCTTTGTTTTCAAAGAAACGTATCAATTAATTCAAAATAATCTCAAATACACAAAGTATCCACTAATCATATTTTTATTTAACCAGTTAATGTTAATATGGTCTATTATTTACATTTCACTGTGTTTGATTTAAATCAGTATGAACTTAATCAGAGCCCTAAAAATTACCTAACTTCTATTCTGTAACAGTTTGGTAAAGTTTGGTTTATTACTTTTACTCAGAAGAACTACTTTTACAACGACTGCAGCCTAAACATGTTAACTGCCAACTAAAATGCTAAAAGATCAACGATAATAGTAAAAATCACATAGACAGATTTCTACCAAACTGGAATAAAATCTTATTTTTATTTTTCAATAAATCATTCCATAAAAAAGAGGAATATTTATGCCATTGTCTCAGCCCAAACAGTAAGTAAAATATGAAAGAGTAGTTATAACTCTCGGTAACAGCACACCCAGCACGCACACATACACACAAACACACACACGCACACGCACACACACAAAACAAAAACTTTTTTGTTTCGTATAAAAGTTGATTAAATCATTTCAGTAAAATATAATAGAATATTTAAAGTATAATATAGGAGTTTTGAAATAAGAGGTTTTTGAAATGCCAGAAAGAGGAAGAAAAGAATTAAAAAAGAATATGCATTAGTAGAGTAGTGAATACCCAGTCATGTTACAGCTAGGTAGTGGTAAAATACTTGAGGAGAATATCATTCAAAGGTCATGGTGAATAGTATAGCCCAATAAATCATTGTAGTTGATATGTGTATACAAGTTATCATTATTATATATGAGGCTGCAGTTTCACAATTAGTACCTACAAATTATCAGTACGTTGCATCATGGAACAAGAGAGAAAAATCCGAAATATTCCCCAAAAAAGTGGGGTCTTCGTCAACTATCAGGCTGTCTTAAATTTGTTTATTAATTAAAATTATGAGACTAAATCACAAAATAGTGAACTAATCTCTTTTATAATCCTTTATTAATCACAATTCAGTACTTAACACATTGTAATTATATTTACAATTTTAAACAAAATACAATAAAATATTCATATTCATATGAAATAGATATATATTGATTAAATCTAGAAAGAGAGACACAAAAAAAATATACATTGGCTGGAAATATGTATTTAAGGACCAAATATGTTATTTGGAACTTAGGTATTATACTTCTAATTATATTAATATATTTCAAACATACTGAATGGTCTTTCGGAGATAAATATTATACTGTGACCAAGGTGCAAATATGATATGCGTTATCAAATTAAAGGCTGTTTATCTTCTGCAATTATAGTCACGTGTATTGTTGGTCACGGCTGCAAGCAATCACAAGGTCCCGACAAGAAAGAAATTGATTACAAGAAATACATTTTATTTTCGAAGTGTTTTTAACCTGTTGTTCAGTGATAAAGTGAAAAATAATTTTACTTAATATATACATTTCACAAAAATTTCCCCTTGGGAAGTTTTTTTATTAGAACTATTATTTTGTTTTCTGTGGAATAACAAATACAAGGTTTAAAAAAAAACTTAGTTAAAAATATCATTTATTATTTTGTGAATGATCTTTAAACTTTAGTTTTGTTTATTAGTCAATTAGTAGAACATAGAAGTAATTTTGCTCCATGGCTTCATGAGAGTAAACAGATGTAGAACTTTAATAGAACCTAATTCAAATAACTTTAAATACACTTTCAAGATGATCATTGGTAGGATTTTTTTTCTTTTTAGAAAGTAGTCCTTGCTTAAGAATCAATAGAAATACTGTTTTACCCATGAAATGAGTAGATTCCAATATTTTTAAAACCCTTGTATAGATAACTACAATCTTTTCAGGTACTTTCACTATATTAAACTTTTATCTAGAGCAGGTTTTAAAAGTCCCCAAAAAGGTTTATTATATACATAGTTTTGGACTCTCAAACTATTTTAAATGTTTTAAATGTCAGATTTAAATTCAAAATATGTGGTAGGATGTCTTTTTGATACAAAATATAGTAACGAATAATACATTAACTCATGTGAAGGGTCAAGGTAGACCAGTGGCTTGAACACGACTGTGGAACGTTAAATGGTTTAATTTTCGATCTGGCACTTAATTTTTTTCAAGAACGAAAAGAACTCAGCACGTCGCCTCTCAGAGAAGACATTAGGTTATCGGTCTTGAGCCTGTAGGATATCAGGTACTCTTTAAAGATCTCTAGTCTAAATACAATTGATTTAATCATTAATTAGATGCAATATTCTATTGATAAATCAGCATGAGAAGTGTGGAAGGATTGAAAGGAATGGGAGAGTAGTGAAGTTAGAAATGCTAGAAGCAAACAATTGGTCTGGAGCCCCCTCTATTAATATCTCCAACTTTTCTGAAAGCATCTATTATTTAATAATCGACACAGAAGCAAGGAAATAAATTATGGCTAACACAATCAGATCGTACTCAATATAAAAAGTTCATTTAATCTAAACTAATGTTTATAAAAAGGAATCTTAAATATATAATTTGGAAGGAAAATATTAAACATTTATGTGGAATCTATTAAATCTTGATCCCTTAGCTACCATCTATATTCCTTCTGTACCTGAGGACAAAGAAATCAGCTGTCTCCGTCTAAAAGAGGCCGAAACCTCCAAACCCATTGAATGTGAACAAGAAACAATTGTCCAAGGAGGGGGAAAGATGTCTTGTAAATCTTACTTAAAGCTACTAGAAGTTTGCATCTTTTCTGAAAAAAAATCATTATATTTCATTAAATAGCCTATAATTTAAAGTTATTTCTGAAAATAAGGATGAAGAAACACAGTAATACTAGAATGACCGCCATTTGCAACAGTTTGATAGCATTCTTGCCCTAAACGAATAACAGTAATAGGGAGATACTTAGATGTGTGGGTTGATTAGTTAGTGAAGTATAGGTATGCATCAAAAATGTTGTCACTCTACAAATCGCAACGTTTTTCTAATCTTAGTGACTATTTTTTATTATCATTAGAAATAAGCCAATTATTTTTCGGTAATATTCCATTGGGACATCTCGCACTATATATCAAAAAATGTACCACATTTTTCCAATCTTCTTATAATACTAGAGGCAACTGAGACTCAACCCAACGTTGGGTTTTTGACTCTGACGAAGACCGCGTGTTACAGTTGAAAGATCTTAGTCTTTTTTCCATTTTCATATTTATGCTGGTTTGATCATATATATAATGTTTTTAGCTGATAAAAAACAACCAGTAGCAAAATTGTTATGTTCTTCTTTTAAAATATTTATAAGTGAGGTATTAAGTTGACTTTTTAAAAAAATGCTCCTGAGAAAAGGTGAGTGTCATGGAGATGTATTTAATATTCATTCTAGGCACCAGAATTATCCAGTTGACCGGGAACCCCATCAACGTATTTCACAATAAATTCTCCTGGTGTGAAAAATATTACGTTTCTGTAGTATTCCTTTTCAAAGTTTCTCTACTGTATTAACTTTGATATAATAGACTAACTCCTTGTATTTTTTTTTGTAAAATAACATATAGGGAATGCCATAAGCTATGGAATTAGGCTTCTAGCAGGCCATACATGTGTTAACACGCAATGTCTCTATCACTGAGTGAAGTGAGGTATCAATGACTCCTAAATAGAAGATACACAATCCTGATAATTCCTATCTTACATGAAAAACAAATAATCAATATATTTGCTTAAATACTGTACCTCATTGGATTTCATCCGGCTGGTGGTGAGGACATCTCGGAAATGTTGTTATTATTAATGAAGAATTTTATGAATTATTATTTGAGAATCCAGATCCAGAATCCTCCTTCGTGATCGAGGATCAGTTGTCTCGTTGAGATTGAAATACAAACTTGTGACAAAGGGCTGTATATGTCATTCTTAGCTACTTTCGGGCTGACTTTTTTTAACTTTCATTTGATGGTATCCCATCATATCTCCACTTTAATAAAGTGTTTTCAGACTTTGTGAGGTCAGCTCGGCATAGTCATCCACAGTCGACTGGTAAGAGTGCCCAGTGGCCATCCATAAGAGTGTAATCTTCTAGCAAAATAATAGAAGGAAAATAAACTTATACATTAAAGTGCATTCAAAAACAAATGAAACAAGAAATATTATGCAGTGTAAATGAACTAAAATAGAGAGTCAGTTTCAACTACTCTTTCGATAGCATTTTAATTGACATTTTAATCATTTAACTGAATACCAGAAATTACCTTACGACTATGCAATTTAACATGTTATAATTTTACTCTTGCAATTGTGTTTTTATTCCCTACGTGGAAATATAAATTGTATGACATTTTTTGTGCTAATATTTTATATGACTGATTTATAGTTATTCAAAATATGTGTATGTTAACTAACCTAAACTGTCTTTTCTAAATGTACTGTATTCAGTGTTTCATTAGCTAAATTCAAAGGGATACCGAAGAGAACACAGTATCGCGTGAGTAGGTCAGGGTTCTACATATTCTGATACCGAACCTGTTATTTTACTTTCGATTTAAAAATTGAATAAGTTTTTCAAAATAACACTTGTTCGACAAACATTAATTCCTATTTTTAGTTTGTAAGCAGTTATAGGTTTGGTCCTTACCCAGAATGTTGTTCAATAAACAAACAGTAAATTATTCTGATAACAATACATATGAAGGTAAATAATAGTACCATTCTTTTTAAACATATTTTTTTCTGAAGATTATGTAATTTTATTCTGAACAAGCAATTTTTGATAACGTTAAGTATTAAACTTAGCTATATATAATTATTTGATCAGTAATATAAAATGTCAGTACTAAACCTACCCATATGATCATAAGTTGATCACATTAGATTAACATCATTTCATCACGAAATGTGAAAATTATTATTCTAAATCATATTAAGTATTATTGTACTCGTAATTAAGACAACATTTAGAGTATTATACCCTTTATAATACCTCAAGTGAACTTATTATTGAAACTGAGCTTCTTTATTCAATGAATTGAGCAATTGCACACTACCTAAAAACCCTGATAGTTCTTTTAATAACTGTAAATGCATGATGAAAATCTACTGATTGTTTCAATTATTTTCCACCACTATATTTAATATCTAAAAATGTTTTAATGGATTTAAAACTTCAAACACTTAGGCACACATCCATGTGCTTGTATACTCAAACACCACTCACTCGCACAAAAAGAGACACCCACACACACCCATACACACACACACACACACACACACACACACACACACTCACTCACTCACACATACACTCACACACATACACACACACACACGCACCACACACACATACGCTCACACATATGCATACACACATTTGTTCTTGAAATGAACAAATATTGTCACGGGAGATTTTTTGTTAATATTGTCATTTTATTATAAAGTTAAAACTCGTTAATTAAAAAAAATGCCCTATTTGATAAAATAATCTAATTCTAACAGGACTATATATATATTATTAGCATATAAATTCGTCATTACTATTATTAGTGTGTTTTTAATAATGTATTTAATAACATCTGTGGTGTTTTATAAATACATTATTAATCTTTTAAATGTTTATTTTATTAGTAAAAAGTATTCTGATAATGCAATATGATGAATGATCTAAAGAAAAGAGCTATGAAGTTTTATCTTGGTTTGTTATTGCTTCGTATAAATAACGAAATGTCTATTTTACTGTTTCGCCTGCAGTACTTGAACTCGGGAGAGGTTTACGGCACTGGAGGTGGCCGGCTCTGCTTTCCTGCCGTGCACTGCTGCCTAGTTTAATAAAAACAAAGCAAGCCTGTCCACTTTATTACCCTTCTAAACTCCTTATGAGATCAATTCTCCAATACTCTTTGGAAGCTCTCAAAGTAATTTCTTTTCGTCTGAAATTGAAAAATCTTTTAGTAAATTGCTACTTTGCTTCCACAAAGCCAACTTTGATAAGGATTTTCTTTACTATTAACTAATAACAACAGACAATTAAAGATTTCTGAAGGTTATGGTTCAGAATATAAATTATTCTGCCATAAAGGTTAACAGTAGAATATCTTAGTGGTTTAAATTTTTGAGAAGTATACAATATCTTTCAAATTATTCATTTTAAAACTTACGTTATGTTACATCCTATTAAATATATAAACTTTCAAATTCAAAATAGTTGTTTTATGATTGTTTCTTAGTTACTTATTAAGGAAAAATTATAGAGTGTTAACACTGTAGAGATTATTATATTTACGAGTATTAGGATTTACTCGTAAAAATAACATTGTCCTGATACCCATTGTGTTGTGCAATATGTTTTTAGTGCAATTAGTCCAGCTCACATGCACATAGACTTTACACGTACGTACCAAGTGATTATTACATAACCATCGCAGGCTAATGGTCACAATGAACGACTACTGTTATTATTTTCAAACGTTTAATCAAGCCAAGTACGTTATTTTGCATTGTATGTCCATTTCTGTGTGAGCTTTATATGTTAGAAAAGTTTCAAAATGGGAAACAAAAAAGAATGAGATGAGATGTATGAGATGTAAAACCAATTGCCCATGCTTGGAAACGTACTAGAGACATCGGATATAATTTAGAAAACATTTATATCTGAGAAATTAAAAGAAAAGAACGAAAATAAAATCTGTAAAGAGCACTTAAATAGTAATTTGAATTTAATGAAAACACTGTAACATTTGCATCAATAGGTATGCTATTCATATGTTATGTACTTGCTGTAACTCTCTAAATACTTATATCTAGGATTTGAGAAGGCCTAATAATATAACTCTTACCATTTCATCCATTTTAGAAACGCGTTGGCGTTTCTCTATAAGAGATGCACTTGTTCTACTTGTATAGAAGTCACTGCTGTGGCTTTGAGGTGACATAGTGTTGCTTGTGTCATTAGCAATATGTACTGTTGCCCTCCTTGATGGAGCTCTTCAGTGGTTTCCACTGTAGCAATTAACCATTAAGAATAAAGAAAAGTTCCCACATTTGTATCTCTCATGGCAGAATGTTTTGTAACCAGGTCTCGCATACCAAACCAATGTTAAATATTTGTTTCTTATATTAGACTAAATCGATAAAAAGATTTCACATAAACACGTGAAACAACAATCAATGATCAAACCACAATAAGAAATGGGAAAACTTCTCAACTCCTCACCAGATGTTTTCTGCATCTAGTGTTCAGTTGGGTTTTTGACTCTGACGAAGACCGCTTGTTACGGTTGAAAGATCTTAGTCTTGTTTTCCCATTTCTAATTGTGGTTTGATCATTTATATTAGACTGTAGAGAGACATTAAAACAACATCTTCTTAGTAAATGAATGTAATCAGCTGAACTTAAGAACAATATGTATTCTATTCTAAAATTCAACAAAAACTTCTTAGATATTCTACAACTTTATTTGTCATGAACTAAAACTGCACATTGCATACTAATTGTTTAGAATTACTCCGCCCTACAACCTTACGGCCAGGATATTGACAAACATTAGAAATATAGATATCTGATGTATTTGATATGTATATCATTATTACAATACTCAACATACAATCAAATGAGGTATAAAGCAACCTGCTCATCCAAATCTGTTTGTTAAGACTGAACCATTCGAAGCCTACATAGAATGTTAAACTTTCTTGTATGCACTTTATACATCTGACTTATAATAACATGGACGATTTAAGAACTCCTGTTCCAATTACTGATTAAAATAATTACTGACTGGTAATTCTACAGTAGAAGAGTGTCTTTGGTTTGGACCTCCTAATTTCTATCGACAACAAACACTCGTTGGTTTAGGGCTGAGTGACGAAGGGACAAAGACCCCCAAGTGTGATAGAACCTCTGTTCTCCAACTCGTGACACTAGCGATTTAAATCACTTTTTGATTGAAGGAGTACACATTTGCTCTTTAAGTAATACAAAGGCTTAAGGTCTATAGCGGTGACAGCGAACTTATGACTCGCATGTCAGTGTTGACACAGAACCTCATTGATGGTGATTAGCATCTTCAATGATAAAAAATATCATAATTTAAATATTTGTCTCTCAAAACAGCCAAAATTGGTTATTAATGATAAAATTATTAATTCTGTAAATAAAAAATAATTCTTTATTTCTAAAACCCGACGTGTATGTACAAGTACAATAATATTGTGTAACAAATATACATAATAAAAACATTTAAACGTATTGTTTTAATATTGATATTGATATAAAAATACTAAATTCTGAAAAAGCAAAATTCCAAATGGTCAAATGCTGAATTCTGTTTCATAATTTTCGTTTTTTTTAAATAGTATTAAAAATAATTTAAGATTTAAATATATTGTTTTAATATTGAAATTATATGAAATTCTAAATTCTAAAGAACTAAACTAAATTTTAAATGCTAAATTTTGATTTTCGTATTTTAAATGTCATCAAACAAATAATTATCTTACAAAAATTATAAATATTTATATTTTCTTTTTAGTCTTTACTTTGGCTTTCTGTGACACGCCACAAAAATTATGCCTCGATTTTTAAAAAATTTCCACACACCGAACTGAAAATGTTTCTAATCAATGGTCCATAGGCTGGACTTTAATAATATAATGAACTATATTAATAATGAAAGATATGAAATCATTTCATGATAAGAAATTTAATGTAATAAACTTTAAAAGACAATTATAGCAAATTTAAATAAGCAATTCATTCTGATGGTTAATTTATCAAGTTTATAGAAAGTAACGAAATGTATATTTGACGAGGATGAAATATGAAGAATGGTTTTTGTGGTACTATAGGGTGAGTTGAACTGCAAGTTATGATAACTGAAAGAGTGTCTCCCAAAGGCTTCATCCCTTGATATGCACATCATGTTTTTTTCTGTTTGATTGATGAATAATGGAAAATATTATCCTAGGAGGTACTATTAGAAGTTAAGTTGCACTCTAGAGTCTACTGTATCCTAAAACTCTATAACCGATTGTCGTTATTGCGGTAGGGAAGCATTTTATTAAACTTCTATTGAAGGGTTAGTATGCATGCAGCACAAGCCAAGTCTGTAGTCCAACACCCAGTCAGGAACATTATATTAGCGTAATATAATTTAAATCAAATATTCTGTACCGTATAATGATAACGGTTGTGAAAATATAGTAGTGTGTTATTGTGTTTTTATCTGTATGATTTTGTTTTACTGACTTGGTTAAATCGTTTGTAAGATATATATATATATAATTTCACATAAACAACTGAAATAACAATCAATGATCAAAACACAATATGAAATGGGGGAAAAAAATAAGATCTTTCAACTACAACAAGTTGTCTTCGTCAGAGTAAAATACCCAACTGATATATATGAGTTGCGGTTTGTTTCTTAACACCAGTACTTTATACTTCTTCCTGATGACGACGGATGTCGAAATATTGAAAGGTTTCTGTAGTGACTTTCTGCGTTCTTTCCTATGTGTTAAAGTATATATCTATATTGATAAAAGTATCGACCATGGAATAGAAACTAAAGAACTGACTGAGTCCTGATAAACTTTAGTTTTGTTCTTAGTTTTCTATATATATATTAGTTCGTGTATGATGGCAGCAGGTTATTCAAACAAGTACCTATTATTGAAGTTGGCAGCAACTTCTGCGTTGACTAACTGGAAAATTTCCTCCTTTGGAAAATACCTGAAAATCACCGCAAACTAGTCAGAAAACTAAAAAAGCATCAGTAAGAAATCTTACATAACTGCGTTGATATTGTCAACGCAGAAACTGCTGCTAACTTCAATATATATTAGTGTAGATAGATAGCAAACCTCTCTTAAAACATGTTGCATTAATATGAACCGCAGTCTCAGCTTTCACGATAGACCCACTAAGAAATTCGATATTGCTAACCAATTTTCTTCTATTAGAAATAGATTAATCGTAATACGAGTTGGCTAAGTAACATGCTGGTATATATGTATTATAAGCTATTTTTTTCTTTATGAATCACGCCACTTGTCGAACT
Organism: Hermatobates lingyangjiaoensis; assembly: GCA_026182355.1. Classification (NCBI taxonomy): domain Eukaryota; kingdom Metazoa; phylum Arthropoda; class Insecta; order Hemiptera; family Hermatobatidae; genus Hermatobates; species Hermatobates lingyangjiaoensis. The sequence goes on from JAPFBL010000251.1 coordinate 1,559,623, forward strand.
TCTATTTTGATTATCACCCGATGAAAAGACGTAGGTCCTCGCAGCAAATTACTCAAACAAAAGATCGTGAATGGTGATTCCACGGTTTACAATAATCAAACAAATATATATACATATGAAATTACAGAGTAAATACTTCAAAAGTAACAGATAGGAAAAGAACTGACATATATCTTTTCAATATTTATGAATAAGCACAATCTTAACCTGTCGTTATTAAGAGAGTAGGGATCTGTTGATTGACAAGGTGCCAACTGACAAGACGGTTTATTAAACTATTAAGATTAGAATTAGTAATAATACAATCCGTCATACCTCGTAAAGTCTCAGAAAAGCTCGACCGGTTTTGGGTCCGTCGGGTCCCATTAACTATATTTAAACTATTAAGAGTTTTGCTACCAAGAAAGTATGAAGAAAAGATGAAAAAAACAGTTATATAAAGATAAGAAGACGAGATATGATAACAAATTGAAGTAAAGCGTACTAGAAGAAATAATAATAATAGTGAATAATAACAATAATAATGTGAATGAGTAAGATGACTAATAAGTATAACACAATTAATAATTAAATAAATCAAAGAAAATTAAAAATATAAATAATAAACTGTAATAAAAGCAGAGATGTACTTTGGCAGGAAATCAATATGTTCTACTGAAGCTGTTAAAGAAACGTGAGTGGTGATAAGAAGGACCTGATTTAAGGGTTTGAACACGAATGCAGTCATTAAAGCAGAAGGTATGAGATTTCTTAGGATTAGTAATAAAGACATTGATATCATGATAATTAATAGAAAAGCTCAAATTAGTTGATGAGCTTTCCTATAGTTGACGCTTAGTTAAAGCCTACATTATGATCATCACTTTAGAGCAATTGGATTGATAAAGAGTAATTATATCGTAGTTACGGGGCAATATTTGTATGGAGAATGTAGGAATTATGATAACGAAAGGATATAAAGTAAGGTCTTAGCTTTAATTACAAGAGAAGTTTGACCCAGTGGCGTCAACATGTTTCCGTCACAGATATGACTAATTAGGATTTGGTAAGCAAAACAGGTAGGCTTATTGCATAGTGAAGAAATACAGGAGAAAGAAGGAGGATAGAGAAGAACTACATAATAAGTTGTTTAACTTTTATGTGTTAATATGATTAATTTATTTTCACTTTTACTCATTCCCTTCAATGCTATTCCTTTTTACCTCCTGACTTGGTAGCAACACTTTTTTATCTATCAAATTTACTGTATCTCATAATGCCTTGATTACTTTGTGGGCCACACTGTTAATGATGACGCTGAGAAACAAATTATAAAATAGTTATTTCAGCTCGTTCTGTGTGATACGATACAGATATCATGTTATCAATAGCACGATAAATAGAAATCAACGCAATAGTGGAAAAACAATAGTTTCCAAACGGGGCAACGTTTTTTCCAAAACTTAAGAGGTCTATGGTAGACTCACACAACAAAGCAAACAATATAAGAGAAACCAAATGTATGGCTTGTTAGGGAAAAAATGTTATGAGATGAGTTTCAAAAGACATGGAAAAGAGAGAAAATATAGAAAACGTTGTCAACTTATCATTATTAAAAAAGGAGATGAATCTCTTAACTGCAAGCATATACCTTAATATTAAGAGATATTTTGGTAAACTGAAAACAATATAAATGTGTTGTTCCAAACAAAATATGTTAATAAATAGATAACTTAATCATTATAAATGGTCAAACTAAATTAATAATGGGAACTAAAACAATGAATAGTTTTCAACTACAAAGTTATGTTGAAGCCGAATCCTCTACTTTTGTGCTTGTACATAAGAAATCTGGAGCTTCTCTGCTTATACGTAAATAAACAGTGATAAGGTAATGGCTGAAGATATCAACTTCAGCTTAAAGAGTCTCTGGTTTCTCTGAAAGTCTTATCGACTCGCCTAAGTGCTTTGCCTTCAAAGTCCTTTCAACGTAATTGTTTTATTCCAATAGCAGCCACAGAGTTCAAAGTGAACACAAACGTTTGCTTTCAAATCCATTTCAAATATCTTAGAGCAATAACATATTTTTGCGAACTTAAATAACTTAACTATTCTTCAACAAGCTTTATAGCTTTCTCAATATTATAGAATGCTATCAGTCATTTATCACTTTTAAAATCATAGTTTAAAAGATAATCTGAAACAAATTAATTAATATTATTTTTTTTACTATAAGTATTGTATAATAATAATGGAAAGAATTGATCTCGAGATTATCACCGATATACATGTTTCAAGGTCACCAAAAATCTTTTTTGTCGTTTTCAATGTCAAAAAACAATGAATTGTTTCACCTTTTTTATGATATTGTTGATTAACCTTTTTGGATACATTGCAGGTTCTTTAATGTATCCAAAAAGATTAATCGACAATATCATAAAAAAAGATGAAACAATCCATGATATTAAATAATGAAGAACAGTCCACAGGAAGGAATTTGTTAGTCATTCCATACAGTCCTTGTTTGAAAGATATGCCTTCATTTATAAAAACGTTGGACGTTTGTGTTGTCTTCAGTAATGATGGTAACTTGTTTAACAGACTTGTCAATAATAAGCCAAAAAGAAAGGACTGTTGTGCATACAGGATACCATGTACTGACTGCGAAATGTCTTACATTGGACAGACGAGCAAAGGTCATCTTACAAGGATAAAGCAACACAAATATTCGATCAGAAGAGAAGACGAAAAGAGTTCATGCACATAAGAAACAGTAATCATGTGATTAACTGGAATGAAGTAAATGAATTAATATTTGTATCTTTGGAAAGAAGAAGAAATATTGTGGAAAGTGCACTAATAAAGAACTTTTATGAGAAATTAATTAACAGTAGCCTAGGACTTTATAAAATGCATGAAGTTTTAATTAGCGGAATAATTAAACAAATGAAGACTTCTTCATCATTAAACACATTCAGGGTTACCAACAATTCTAATGACTTCAATCAACCAGGTTAACAAGTATTTATTATTTTTTAATTCACTTGCTCTCTGACGATGTGTTGACGAATGGCCTTAGGGCATTGTTTCGAAGTTGGTTTCCAATTGTGGTAAATTAATCTATATATATATATATATACTCTTCACTGTTTCGTTATTGAGGGCTAGGTCAAATAAAAGAAAATAAACTCCTTTCTAGGCCGACGTTTCGATGTATTTGTACATCATCTTCAGGGCTAAAATTAGAGTAAGACTATAATACATTTATCAAAACAATCTACAACTCACAAAGAGAAATAACACACACTTTTGTTAAACCAACAGATTCATACAAAAGTGTGTGTTATTTCTCTTTGTGAGTTGTAGATTGTTTTGATAAATGTATTATAGTCTTACTCTAATTTTAGCCCTGAAGATGATGTACAAATACATCGAAACGTCGGCCTAGAAAGGAGTTTATTTTCTTTTATTTGACCTAGCCCTCAATAACGAAACAGTGAATAGAATAGAAGAGGTCAATAACAATTTTTGAGTTATATTTATATATATATATATATATATATATATATATATATATATAATTAAGCTAGTGACCACTGATGACCGTAGTTTGACATTAAGAGCGTCTGAGGAGGCCCACATATGGTTATTGGGGGCCCGATCAGATCCCGGTTTAAATCAGAAGCGTTAACTTTTATATGTTTTTCCTTTTATTTTTAACTTATATATTCATATTCATATAATTTTTTTTATTATTATTTTTTATTATTTCCTTTTTTATAATTTTAATTTTATAGTTTTATCTATTGTTTTTACCTTCTCCGTTCTCCGACGTTTAGTGCCTAGCTCCTTTTTTACGCTAATGCTGCTCTCATCGGTTGACTCTTTATTGCTTCATTCGCGCTCCGTTCTTCGACTTGGGGAGATCTCTCTCACTTCGTCCTCTCTTCTAGTCTACTCTCCTGATGACGAACAACAGTTCGAAATATTGAATTCTGTAAGTGTTCTTTTTATTCTCTTTTCTGTGTCGTGCTTTGTGTAATTTAGAGTTATATATATATATATGGGTTTTCCTGCCGTTGTGTTTCCGGCGTGCTTGGTCGCCCATTCTCTCTTTTCTCCTGAAGACGGATCATCCGAAAATTTGAGTTTGTAAGTGTGTCTCTTTCTCTGTGTGTTGCTTTTCTTCGTTTGTGAACTGATTTGCGTCCAGTTTGGATCGTTTTTTCGAATTTTAAGTGGATATATATATATATATATACACTTTTTTTCGTTGGAAATACGATCCAAAACGGACAAATATAGTTCAATATAAACAAAGAAACATAGAGAAATCAGAAGAACACACTTACAGTCTCTAATTTTCGGTTTGAACCGTCTTCAGGAGAGATAAGAGAGGGAAACCAAGCGCACTGGATCAGAGACGGTTGGAGACCCCAACCGTCTCTGATCCAGTGCGCTTGGTTTCCCTCTCTTATCTCTCCTGAAGACGGTTCAAACCGAAAATTAGAGACTGTAAGTGTGTTCTTCTGATTTCTCTATGTTTCTTTGTTTATATTGAACTATATATGTATATATATATATATATATATATATATATATATATATATAAAGATTTCACATAAACACGTGAAACAACAATCAATGATCAAACCACAATAAGAAATGGGAAAACAAGACTAAGATCTTTCAACCGTAACAAGCGGTCTTCGTCTGAGTCGAAAACCCAACTGAGTTGGGTTTTTGACTCTGACAAAGACCGCTTGTTACGGTTGAAAGATCTTAGTCTTGTTTTCCCATTTCTTATGGTGGTTTGATCATTGATTGTTGTTTCACGTGTTTATGTGAAATCTTTTTATCGATGAATACCATGTGCGATACCTACTCCTATTTCTGTCATCTTTTTCCTTGCTTTGTCCCTGTAGTGAAAAATTGTTTGTCTAGCTTGACAAAGGCCCATAAATTAAAACTAAAATTAAAATTTTTAAATAATTGTTTTAGTGAAAAGGTAATACCTAAATCTCTTATTCCTAAATGTTTGCTAAATATTTGTGAAGGCCCTTTTGATAATTTTCATTCTTTGTTGCTAAAAAAACATATTTATTTGTGCCGGAGTGATGTGAAATTAGCCTTCGTTGATTCAGTCCGTAACAAAAGTCAGTTGGGTTTTTGACTCTGACGAAGACCGCTTGTTACGGTTGAAAGATCTTAGTCTTGTTTTCCCATTTCTTATTGTGGTTTGATCATATATATATATAAGACGATTTCACATAAACACGTGAAATAACAATCAATGATCAAACCACAAATTAAAAGGGAAAACAAGACTAAGATCTTTCAACCGTAACGAGCGGTCTTCGTCAGAGTCAAAAATCCAACTGAACAGAGCCTCAGTTTGGTTTTTGACTCTGACGAAGACCGCTTGTTACGGTTGAAAGATCTTAGTTTAATTTTCCCATTTCATTTCTGGGTTGATCATTGATATATATATATATGTTTCACAGTAAACCATAGATACAGAGTAAAGGGACAAACACACTTATAGACTCTAAATTTTGGTTTGAACTGTCGTCAACTGAGAGTAGAGTAGTAGTGTTGGTCGGTTCGCAAATGCATTTGGTGTCCCTACCTCTACTCTCCTGATGACAGTTCAACCAAAAATTAGAGTGGGTGTGTTTGTCCCGTTACTATATATTTATGGTTTACTGATGAAACTATATACTGTTCCTATATTACTTACTGGTGAAACGTTTGTTGTTCTTTGTGGATCGTTTTCCTCTTGATAATGTATATATTATTATATTTTGCCTTTGTTGTAATTTTTACCTTTGATTTCATTAGCTTAGAAATTTTTTTAAGTTTCAACATGGTTTTTGTTTTAAAATGTAATTCAATACGTTTTAAGAGGTATGTTTTAATGGCTAATGTGACATGTAAGAACAATAATATACCGAAAAAATTTGGGATATAGTCTGTTGTAAATAACTTATAAATAAATATATTATCCCTAAAAGACATGGTGTTGAGTTCTTTAATGAGAGCCAAGAGAAGAAAATTAAGACCCTCTTAACCTGACTGTAATTAGGAGATAACAAATCCAACAAACTTGTCCGAAGGAAAATGTTCTACTGCAGTAGAATTAGAAGAAAATTCAACTGTCGGCGTTCTCAATTGCTTTCCTATTTGTTAAAAATAACAATTCTAAATTAACATTTTCAATGATCAATGGTCCATACATTACACTCAAACTAACATAGATAGATAATGTAGAAGTTATAACATAACGTAGATGTATTTGGAATTTTAATGGAATGTGACCCCCTTTTCTACCTATCCTCTAGGGGCTTTTAAGAGAGACTTTCAGAGAGCACAAACCACTTTTTTGGACAAAAAGTAACACGTTTAAGCAAAGCTATGAAAATCTAGAAAACGTGAATCTTTTAACTTTTGCAAAATATGAATTGCCTCATTGTATAAGCAGCTAATGAAGCTATACCACAGCAATGCAACAGTCAAGGTTGGAAGCAAAGAGTATACTTTTCATAGAATCAAACCCATTGCAAAAGATATGACAGAGAAAAGAATATGAAATATGACATTCCACTGGGAAGAAAAGAATTGATCCACTCTCATAATGCACAAAAAGATCTTTTTTTGCTCAGTAAATATTGTTCATACAGTTTAAACGTGTTCAAAGTAGATGCGTGTGGAATTTTAAAGGAATCTGACCCCCTCTTCTACCCATCCTCTAGGGGCTTTTAAGAGAGACTTTCACAGAGCACAAACCACTTCTATTGTATACCTCAAAATTTTTAGTTACATAATTTAATGCGTATAGCTATGCTTTATGAAATATAAATCGTATATTAGTATGAAGTTTTAAAGACTCTTTCTGCCTCTTCGCAGATCTCTAAGAATACAAGGTTTTACGTTTAAAAATTACCTGTATAATATTTGAAAAATAGCACAGGTATTTTTCAAAATTACGCTATTTGAAAAATACCTGTATTGGGTTCCAAAACCGTCAAAAAAGCACCTAATAATATAATAACCGGAATAAAATTTAATTCAATACGATTGAAGAGGTATGTTTTAACAGCTAATGTGACATGTAAGAACAATAAAATACCGAAAACATTTGGAATATAGTCTATTGTAAATAACTTATAAATAAATAATATTATAAATAAATAAAACTTATAAATGGAATAATATTTTTGCTCTTTAACTTGTTGAAACTAAACTTTGGGTGAATACACCCGAAAAGGCAGTATTTTAATTGAAGCTTTACTATCTCGGCTATTCATAACCAATTTACCATTATGTTGAATCTAACTTTGCTTCATATGGTCACCAATATGTATTATACTAGTAGTCAACATCTAACGAACTTATTATGAAAATCTTTAATGTCTAAAAAAAAAATAATTAACGATAACAAATATATCTTTATGATTGTAATACTTAGTAAGTCTTCATGGATTTTAATTAGTTATGATGATTGAAGATAGTGTTTTACCGTGGCAGTATACCTTGCAGACTGATGATTAAAGAAATCAAGACGAAACACGATACAGTATTTCATTACTCAGCTCTGTAATCAAGTGCATATACTATCGTATGCTTCGCATAGAAAGAGTTTATAATTCTATAATATTCTATAGTCATTATTCTGTAATAATCTATAATATTTATTTCTAAATTTATTAAAGAAATTAAATTAATTCACAATGTCAATATCACATTTTATACACGAGAGTTCAACTTGTGACAAGGAAGCATTAATTTTACTGCAGTTATTCGTAACAGCACGCTTCCTTTTCTAGTTTCCTATTTCAAACGGCATTAATCAATTAACATAAAATGTATGATGCAAACTAAAACGTGGCTGCTGATCATTCCCACGATTTCCCATAGTAGCGATACGAGGGAGTATGTGCTCGTAACTGGATTTTGAGCTCTCATTACTAACGGAATTTCTGCGACAACTGTACCTCTATACTGAAAAACTCACATATCGAGATACCACTGTAGTTACTATAATTATTGTTATATTTTATCGGTTATAACTTTTACAGATATATACATGGGGAGAATCTAAAAAGATATCCACCTAAAAACTAATCAAGGCATAATGAATGTACCAATATAGTTCATTAAAAATGTAGACAGTTGATCAAAGGCCGTTAAAATGAGCAAAAATGTTGCAGAAACGTGATTTTATTATGCTATTGTCAAACAGCACGTTCATATTGTTTCAGAATATAGATTGTTATGAGGATCAGATCTATATGACATTCCACATCTAAAATCTAAAACCCTAGTAAAAATGTGATAATATATAGATATTCCACCACAAAAAATTTGATGTCTTTTATTTGAATTAATTTAGTATTCTCAATGGATTTTTAAATGAAATATACTTCTAAGAATCTCAGTAATTAATGATCTCATTTGTAATTAATAATTGTCTTAGTCTACAGTAATGAAAGGTGATAATAATGACTACAGATTCAGTGGTTACTAAGAGACAGTCCATTTTAGAATAGAATGGAATGTGTTTTTATTGGCTTTTCATATGGATATATACATAGCGAGAACTGCATGTTAATACGCCTTAAAATGGCGGTTAATTACAACAAACTTAAAGTTATCAACTTCTATATCTAATTTACAATCAAATATTACGCTTAATTTGTATTATAAACTTCACAATAGAAATATTCACATATAATAATTAAAAAAAAATATCAAACTCCTTATTTTGTTATAATACTCTGAAACTTAAATATGAGTATGTTTATTATTCCTTATCTAAGCTAGAACCAAATTTGATCTATTACATTATAAATAAAAACATTGAATTATACTAATTGCAATGGTACTTTTACATTGTCATCATGTTTGATACTCAACATAGATTTTTTTCGCTTCTCGTATGGATATATACATAGCCAAAGTTGCAAGTGAGTACAACTTAAATTTACAACACTACTTAAAACACCTACAACAGACTTGCAATTGTCAACCTCTATATATAATTTGAACAGTCAGATATTTCGCTTAATGCGTATAATAAAATTTACGATACTTCTTAATACATTTAAATATTTATCACTCCTGAAACTCAACATAGGCAAAATTGAGTGTGACCCAAAGCCAATGTCTCTTTGAATTGTATTTAACAAGTCCTTTCTATCTGATTTGTAGTTTGTAATTCCAAAATACGAGCTCAATCGAATCTACTCTCTCTTTGCAAACACACAAACCACTATCCACACTGTAAATTATATTTAAGAGAAGAATGATTACTTCCTATTCTGTTGATAGTAACTAGCAATTTCCGTGGCATACCACCGCATTTAAAAAACCAACGTTTATCTGAATCATAATAAAAATGTTTAAAGTAAAGCTTAAGCGCACCAACCACTGGCGACATCTACAATCTAAGTCTTCAACTACTCGCCAGAACTCCAACCGTCTACAACGCTTACATAGTTAATAGAATAAAAACTGGAAAAGAAGAAAATTTATTTTAGTTTTTACTGCGTTTCTCTTTTTAAATCATGATGAAATTAAAAAAAAAACTATTCCCATACAAAATAAGTTTTACACAAAATCCACCCGTTTTAAACATTTGAGTTTGTATAAGAAAAAGATGGGAGATGGTGTTGCCAATTTAAAATAACATTGAAGATAACCCGTTGCTTTTATAAAATTACCTTTGTGTGAAGGCTAGTTCATTTTATCCTACAACTATCTTATTTGTACAAAATATGTTTATTTGGATTATAATTCTTCACAAAATGATATGAAACCTTAGTTAAATTATTTCAAAGAAAATCTGGAGTAGGCGACACCCAAATTTAAGTAAACTTAAAATAAAATTTGTTGACCTTCAAGTTTAGTTTATTTCAATGTGTATATTGTGAGCATGTAATATCTAACTATTTCGTTAAATATCACCAAACTCCTAGATAATTAATTTAAGTATTTCATTTTTACTTTACTATAAATACAGTATAGTGATCGTGAAAAAATTCAAACTCGAGATTTTGACAGAATTATATATTTTGAAGTCCCAAAAGTCGTTTTATGATGTTTTTGCGATGATTTCTGTGTGTATGTGTATGGGTCTCTCGTACTCGTATGGGTTTCTTTTCAATATTATAAGTGCATTAATTGTTCTTTATACTAGCTACACTTATCTAGTAATATTATATTTTTAACATCATTTATATTACTTTTATAACATTCTTATTTTGCTAATTCTTATATAATTTATATTTATTTTCACTTCACCAGGAAAATAGAATACTTAATTACCAACATGTATATAATGCAAAAGTTCACCTATTGAGTTTTGTAGGCTCATTTGTCAAACTGATTCAATATGATTATTTGTATAAGATAATTCAAGAAACGTATTTTAATATCTTTGAAAACAGTTATTTAGTTTATTAGTTATACCTATTTTTCATAATTTGCCTTAGTAATTTCTGGCCTTAAACAATGTTATCTCTTATTTTTTTCTCTTATTCTGTATCGTTATTTTTAAATTATTTACTTTATTACTACGAATGGAAGCTATATTTGATATCATACAGAGAATTCAAACTCTGTGTCTAGAAAAGGTAAAATCCCTTAATCACATTATATCTGTATTCAAAGGAATCATCTCAGAATGGACAAAGATTTCTATCAAATCTTATCTAAAGCTATAGAAGTGAAAAATAGTTCTCTATTAACATAAAATCTGAAGTTAAATTGAGTTACAACAATGGCATGACAGCAGTATGTCATATGCTATTACAACAGTATGACTGCAGAGCCTACGAGTCCGATGAGTTTCAGGCTCTCAGTTTAACCATTGATATCAGATGTCATGTTCACGATTCTTATAACTAATAAAGCGATTACAGTTAAATTTAAACAAATGACACATACTGATTAAATGTAAAGAGATAATCAATCTATATGTTGTACTCTTGATGAAAAATTGATATCGGTTGTAAATTATTTTGTTTATGAATCGTAGTATCATTAGGTAAAATTGATTGTGAGGAATGGTCTCTTTCCGAAAGAAAGTTGTTTGTTGAGAAGTATTCAGAATTTTCACTATTCTAGTCTAGTAGTTCGTATCTATCGTTTTTAAAAATTTCAAGCTTCCAGATATAAAAGTTTTTAATTATACTGAATAGCTGGCTTTGACTTTGATTTGTTTATGTAAACTGGCTAATTACTAATATATTTTTTCTCAATATACATTCAAAGCAACCATATAGTAGAGTACAATAGGCAGGAAAAAAATAACACTCACTCAGAGTGAATTGGTATATATGATTTTTGACAAATGGAAAGAGAGCTGGTTTTTATTAAACACTAGGTACTCATGAAACTCCCAGTGTAGTAATTCTATAAAAGAACAAAAAATTTAAACATCATTCAAAATTGAAAACATCTTTGTAGAAAAATAAATGAAATTATCCGACATCTTAAATTAAGAATTATCTTAAAACGACATTTTTAGTTAGATTCTGCCATTTGTCAGACCAAATAGGAATATTTTCAAGTTTTCAATGTGAAAATTTGTCTTAAATATTCAATGTAGAAGGAGGTCAAATTATACTTATGATAATATATGCATCAGTGGTGTGATATTCAAAAATAAGGATATATATATATTGATAGGTGAATCAATCACTATCTGTACTACATCCAGGAATGAAAGACTAATAAACATCTCCCATTTAGACATTTATATTATACCTAAATGGAACATTATTTATTATATACTCAAGATGTATGATATTAAGTTGACTTATAGTAAAGATGAGTGTAGGCCACTTCAGATTTTTACTTTACTATAAGTAAAGTATAGTGATCGTGAAAAAATTCGATCTCGAGATTTTGACGGAATTACATGTTTTGAGGTCCCAGAAGTCGTTTTATGACGTTTTTACGATGATGTCTGTGTGTGTGGGTGGGTGGGTGAGTGTGTTAGCATTGCTTGTTACCACGCTAAGGTCCAGAATCTTTGATGGATCAAGTTGATATTTTACACAAAAATGGGCCTCATAAAGACGAAGATCCCTATTGTTTGGGAAGAGTTATGCATGATGGGAAAGTCACTTTTTTTGCCAAAAACCCTTTTTTTTTAAAACATTTATTTCTCCTAAACTGATAACCCTACAGTTTTGAAATTTTGACATTATCTTTGAGGTTACAAATGCAACAAACGAAAAATATATTCAGAATTTTAAAACAACAGGAAATATTTTTTTTTCAATAAAATGTAAAAATTTTGACATATATTTCAATCTCAAACCTTGTGAGAGCGATACAAGCCATACTGTTTGACGGACAAGAATGAAACTATGCCTATAAATAGAACATTATATGGAGAATGATTTGAGATATTTGAATGATTTTTTTTAAAATTACATTCCCTAAAGGGGCGTTACAGTACGATTTGTGTTTTCAGAAAATGTTTTTTTGACGCTAAACGGCTCGTTAAAAAATAATGAAAATTTGACTAAAAATGGAACAAAAAATTAGCAATTAATAAAAAAGAAATCATGAAGTTTCAATTACGGGAAAGAGCAATAACGATATAAAAACTCTTTGTTTACCGTAGACTAAGAGATCACCTGCTATACTTGTCGAATTTTTTGTATTTTTTTACATTGTTTACATTGACTTAGAAATTTTTTGACCGAATCCACTGAGATAAAATTGATGTTTCTAATGGAAAAATGAAAATATTATTGACTTATAAGAGATGTGAGAGGAATAATATTGTGCAGGTAAATGATAACACTCATTAAAAAAAAATTTGTATATATGTTATTTGACAAAGGGGAAGGAAAATGATCTTATTAAATAGTAAGAAGCCCTAAAATTCCCAGTATAATAATTCTGTTAAAAACCAAAAATGTAAAAGATAATTCAAAATATAAATCTTTCGTTTAGAGATTAATAACTGTAATTATCGTACATCTTTAATTAACAAATCACCTTAAAACAACATTTTCTTCCCTGTTTAAGATGTTTTTCAGAGAAAAAAAGGGTATTTTACTGTTTCCAATTTGAAAATTTTACATTAATATTCAATGTAGAAGGATGTGAAGTAAACAATGTAAGAAATCTACTGACTATTTGAACAATAGCAATGTTCTCTTGTAGAATAATATTTCGTTTCAAGAAATGTTCACATTGGTTTTTCAAAAATGTTATTACTGCTATAGTTATACTAATGAAATTATTTGCAAATAATAAATTATTTGTGATGAACAAAAATAAGCTTATAAATTGATATGTCCTTCAATCACTATCTGTACTACCTCACGAATGCAATGCTAATAAATATATCCCATTTAGATATTTATGTTATGCTTAAATGATACGTTATGTTTTATATACTCAAGAAATTTACATTGAGTTACTTATAGTAAAGTAGAGTGTAGGCCACTCCAGATTTTTTCTTTTGTGGTTATATCATTTTATCAAAAACACTTGAGATTTAGAACAATCTAATACGTTATTATTATCAAACTGATACCGTAGCCAATAAACCTGTTATGTTGCTTCTCCAGTTGAGTATTTTCGCAAAAAAATGTTTGATGCCAACTTTCTTTCTGTTTGAGGAAGTAAGAACTGGCTTAGCTAAATTTACATCCAGATCCTTCTCTTTTAGCCATCTCTTGCCCATTTGGAGAGGATAACATGAGTGATTAACTCAAAGGCAGTACCATCAAGCACCTCTTCTTATAATAACAAGTCATCTCAACATCCTTGCTTGACAAAACCTTGATTGCTTAAAGTATCCAGAAGGATATTCACAACTAATAGCCACAATATGATTGATAGCAACAATTCCTGAAGGCAACCTCTAGTTGCCACAATTTCTCTTGTGGTGGATCCCTTACTATACTAATTATGCTTGTGTCAGATTGTTGTAATCTATTTAGTTACAGTTTTTAGTTTAAAACATTTATATATTAATTCTGATTCACTGAATTTGAAAGCAAGTTTTGAAAAGCTCTTCAAAATCGTAGGAGTAGAACAGATTCCTTAAGACTTACCTTCTATGTTTTCTACTTTGCTTACCAAGGTTTTTGGAACTGGCTCTCTTAACTTCACTTCAGATAGACATGTTGTCTTTTACAAAGATGCTTATATAAAGTCTGATTGTAGAGACTTATAGCCCTAAAAATAGAGTCAGATAAATAAATAAAAAAGACAAAAACTTCTCAGTACGTACGAAGCACTGATCAAATCTTACAGTTGTCATTTTTACTGTAATATAGATATTAATACACTTTAAAACTTAAGATAATGAAATATTGTTTATAGGATTATATTTTCTAATAAAAAAGTTTAATTTAATTAGATCACTCGTTTTGTTATAGTAAATATGTTAAAAAAAAGAAGAATTTTCCCATGTTTCAATACCTCCCAATTGAATCAAATAATATTAATTCAATATTCAGATTCATTGCAACACAATCGTTTCACCACTGCCCTTCAAATGATGAAAAACGTCACGAAATAACTAGTTGACTTACGTTTGTTATTAATTAACATTTCATACAAATTATATTAACTCGTGAAAAAGTTATCAGTTTAAATTTCCTTTTTTACTTGCTTCTAAAAAAATTCTAAGTTAATTAAAGAGATTAAAGATTAAGTTAAGTCTGAAAAAAACTGAAAAGGAGTCAAACAAGTACCGCAAGGTCATGTTAACAAAAAAAATATGGAGTGACACGCTCAACTTTACTATAGGTGAACTTAATATAAAACTTGTTGAAAATCAATTGAGTTTTGGTTTTAATTTATTATGGCTATCGTGTAGACATAATGTTGAATGCTGTTAATGAACGAACAAATCATATATAATCAATGTAATGATTTCATTTGTTATAATGTGGGACCTTTATTCTATTCGTTATCAAAAACTCTATATAATTAATTTAAAATAATCTGACATGTAAATATTCTTATTCTTAATATTAATGTAAAGGTCTGAGTATCACAGAACTCGTACTCACCGAGGTCATTTCTGTGTAATTACCTTCTATTTATGATTACCTAAATTTTAAGTCCTTTAATCAACTTCATAAATATTTACATATATATAAGTTCTATTTAGATACGATTTAGTTAAAATCATTAAACACTTATGGTTTATAGCCTCGATTTAAAAACGGTGTGTTCAAACAATTTTTCGTCCAGTCCGAATGACTGTATTCGTCCGTGTGGTATTAGTTGTAGTTTGAATGAGTTATGGTTTTGAAGAGATTAGTGGGTGTTCTACAGAAGGCATGAACTACACAAGGTTTTTTAGTTTCAATCTTTTCTAACAAGTCCGCTGCCTTACTTCTCTGCTTTCCCAGGCGTCTAGCCATCCACTTCAGAGTTAACTTCTTTTTCTGTCCAGATTCTGATATGAAATGTGATCAGACTTTTAGAAAACTAATTTTGAATAAATAGCCATAAATTCTAAAGCATTCAGTTGGGCTTGACAGTTTTATAAACAGTACATCCTATTCTATAGAAAGTTTTTAGAATGCACTAAACACAAATTTTCATAGCAAGCACTTCGTCTTGCAATATCGTGGTAACTCCTACCACAGCTTTAGGAACGATGAAAATTGTTCGTGTTTTCTTAAAACACATATTTTTCTAAAACTAGGATAACTCTAATCCAAGATATTTATTATATAGGGAGCTATAAACTGATATATGATCTCTTAATAGCTCCTTATATAATTTTTTTGAAAGATCGTTGAACCTGGCAAGACTTACTCAATGTATTAATCTTTACTCCTATTCCATTATTGAAATGTTACTCTCCAGCGTAGCATTTTTGTTTTCTTACTCTTCATTTGGAGTTAGGTACAGAGTAAATCCTCATATTTGTGCTTCGTCTGACCATCTTCTGTACCTTATGTATGAAAATAGACTTGCTCATTGATATTGCATCTTACGTATGGAAATAGCCCACTTTGTTTCTCTTACAACTTATAATCTGATTGTAGAGACTTTTAGTCCTAAAAATAGAGTCAGATAAATATATAAAGACTTTCTGTTTCAGTTTTATTCGATAGAAGCATGTTATAAACATATAAGTATGATATCCTATTGATAAATACAATGCTAACTTATTTTTTGCAACAATCAGTGATAATGAAGGTCTGTGTTTTGTTTTATTTTGTAAATGTTTATTTGCACAATTACTTCCCATCTTTTTATCTAGGATTCATGGTGTTCAAAACGTAATATTCAGATGTTGTGAATAGTTGTTAATCATCTTGTTGAAGGCAGTTAACTTGATGTAGTCCTCTGAAATTTAAATATATAAAATATTGTATGAAATCTTCTTACGTCTTACCTATGTTTTTTTAAAAAAAAAAATGTAATCAAATAAGGCAATATCGGTGTTGTATAAACAGGATGACAGTCATTGCAGAAGTCATGTTTAGACACTGTTCTAACAGGATTTTTTGCACTTCTAAAGTGGCCAAAAATCTTTACTTTACTCAATGAATACATATGGCTTAAACTCATGGATAATTAATTAGAGTCTTATAATCAATGAACCGCAATCTTTTTTATGGATCCTTAACATTGTGTCAGTATTTTAGTAACCATTCTTATTCAACATTTTGCAATTAGAAACTGACTCCATGGGCATTTGTCGTCATCTTTCTGAACCCTCTTAATTTAAAATTTTCAAAATTATATACATGTTTTTTTCTTCAATTCTAGCGGTATTCAAAATCTGTTTTTTTTTTAAATACTTGGTTTCCGTGCTCGACTTCTTTTTTGTGTTGATAATACATACTTGTAGGAATTGTTTTTCTTGATGTTGAAAAATGACATAGATCTATCAGGTTGTGCGTGGTTTGAGGCTGGTCTGGCACATTGTTAAGAGCTCTGCTATTCGTCGTTCTCCAGTCTTTATGAGTTTAACCAGAAAGCCGAATGCCAAAGATCGGAGACAAATCAACAATTAACCAAGTTGGTCTGCCTACTTTCAACCTGATTCTAAATAAATATTTAAATGCTCTAGAATCACAGGAGCACTATTATGCCGCATCTCATCAGTCAGTCACTAATTTCTCTCCTACTCCTAATGATATATATGTGTTCATTAATATTATAGTTCGATGGAGATGTCAGTTAGATATGTTCACAATCTTCCTAGAATTCAAGACGTATAAAATGGTTAAAGCCTAACATTCTTTTCATTGTTATACACATCTAGTCTACAGACAACTCAAAAAGATGAGTAAATTAAAATAAATCAAATACATGAAGATTGTTGAATAGTGTCAGATAGAAGAGTGAATAGATAGAAAGAGGATATTACAAATTAACTCTTACAAAAAAACTGTTTCCTTCGGCTTACTTTTATCTTAGCCATGAACCAAGCTAAATCATTATAATTTAGACTAGGTTGTTTCATGATAAATAAACATGGTAAACAGATGTTGTTTACTTTGGAACCTTCAATTTGTAAGCAGAAATTCAGTGTTAATTCATGTATTCTTCATCAGTTTAAAACAATATTTTATCCACATAGAACTTTACAGTATTATTGAATAAAGCATATTTGATGACATGATTCTAAATATTAAAGCCATGTGATGAATATTCTTGGTATCAGTGTTTACTAATTGCAAAAGGAGAGGTTTTTCTTAGAACTAAAACAAGTTTTTCTTAGAACACGAACCCTGGATAGATCAACTGGGCTCCAAGAAATACTATGAAACTCACTAAGTTGACAAGTGAGTCACAGACGGTTACCGTGAAAAAACATTTGCTGAAAATAGAAAATATATTTTAACTCTCCTATAGTAAAGGTAATTTTGAAAAAATATCACTTTATACTTTACATAAAATTCTATTATGAGGTATATAACCTTATATACTGGAATGCAACTAAAACTAGACTTCGTTTAATATTTTTAAATGTAAAAAAAGTAATCTAACATTAGTTTGTTAAACTACGCGAAACCTGATAATAGCTAAATAATTATATATTAAATATAAAATAGATGATTTTTTGTTTTTTATGTGCATCTAATGCACATTTAATGTATATCTGATAACATTAGATACTCTATAAGGAGATATAGAGTAACAGAATATGTAAGATGATTGACAGGAGAATAGTACAAGGACGTTATTACAAATTGACACTATCACTTGTGAGACATCTAGAGATATTAAGGCAGAGCGAGAAAGTAGATAAAAGGAGTGAAATTTTCATTAGAAAATAATTAATATTGTAAATTGGTACTTAGAAACAAGGGAAACGGGAAATATTTTTAAATAACTCTCTAACCAACAAACCTTTTTCTACCACCTTAATATTCTCATTGCAACCATTTCCTAGCCATGTTAGTTATTTTGGATTGGATAATTCCTCCTTCTCCTTTAAATTTTCATTCCTTTCCATTCTTTGTTCTACCCATTTACCAATTCCTCTCTTACTTCTTCTTTCTCCCTTCCCACTGGTTTCTAGTTGTTAATTTTTCTTGTTTGGTTAGTTTCAATATCTCTCTCTCACTCCTATCTCTCTCTTTCTTACTCTGTTTCTGTTCTTTTTTTTTTCTTAATTTCTTTCAAATTTATCAAGTTATTAGTTTCAAGTTTCAAGTTATTGTTAAACAAATAATGCTGGTATATAACAAAGTCAACGACACTAATGAATATTAATTAGACTTCAAACCCATTGATGATACAAAGCCTTTACCATATGACGTAACTCTAATATTCTGTGAATCCAGAATTACCTTACATCTAATTACGCTGAAATAGATTACGCTGATTTATAATGACCAAATTACCACTAAACCATCACATTGCTGCTGCAGTTATAATACTGATTTATATGCATCACTAGTGTGATATAAGAAATTAAGTATATAATTATTAGTGGATCTATCGCTATCTGTACTGACTCCAGGAATGAAATAGTAATAAAAATCTCCGATTTAGACATGTATACGTCGCTTAAATGGCTCATTAAATATTATAATATATATATATATTATATACTTGGTACCCAAGAAGTTTGATATTTTATCTGGTTATATTAAAGCTGACTATAGGCCTCTCCAGATATTTTTTAAATGTAAATAAAAAAAAGAACTAACTAAGTCATACTGCATATTTACTGTTAACTTAAAAGAACTTTTGTAATATAAAGGGTTATTATGTTATTATCATTGTTGGATATATTCTTGATTACATAAATCGTGTTTCAATTTTGAGGAAGGAGGTAAGACAGAAATGGAGGAGATAATATTAAAGGAGAGAAAGCAAGAGAGAGAGAGAAGTCTAAACCAGTTAGGTCAGAAAAACTAAATTTGTATATATTATATTTGTCCTTTGTGTGATGTAGAATAAAATTCATCAGACATTGTTAAACATTAAAAACTCTTTAGAAATTTGAGAAAGAGTGATTTGTCTCATGCAATACTCTCGGTACAGCTACCTCAGCACGACGTGAATCGTCACGACCTGTCAGCATGCAAAGGATTGTCTCTTCGATGCGCCAGCATGATGCCTAATTGCCTGAGCAGCCAATGTAACAGACAAACGTCATCACCGAGCAGCTCGTGGGAGCAGATAGGGCGTGACACAGGGCCGAATGAACTCAGTAAATCGATGCCTTCTTTAGCTTTTGACAAATAGCTTGCTATCTGTCTACATAATGGTTAGTGACAGCATTTCAAACATCTTCTCCGCCGACCTTTCCAAATCAAACCAGAAACTCTTGCAAACCACTTAACCAGAAAGACAAGCAATTGCTCTATTATCTTCTACTTCTTTTTATCTTCCTCTTCCATTGTGTCATTTATGACCAGAAATAACATAGTACATTTAAACTATGGGACCCATTTATACGTAAAATATCAATTTGATCCAGAAAAGCATGTGGTCCCTGGCGTTCCCAGAAACTTATGGTTTCACACACCTATCCACCCTTATATGATTTTATAAAAGTTTTGACATATAAAAATCATTAAAATAGAAAAACTAGGCAAAAATACCAGCGCCTGACTTAATTGAAAATAAAACAGTTACACTAATTGCTGATCAAATAATTAAGTTTTGGAGGTTGCTATTTGATAGAACTATCAGCATAAGAACGATACTTATTCAATGGATTTATTCTAATATAATACTATTGTATAAAATAGCTGATAAAGAGTCTTTAAAAAATACCACCAACTTAGATTGACTTGTAGTATAGGAAAAATATAAAACAAATGGTTCAAAATTAGAATTGCTTGATTATTATTTAATTAATTTCATTCAACCATCCATAAAGCAGGATTTAAGTCCGCTTTTTTAACATGAAATTTCATCCATACTTCAAACGAATGAAGGGAAGTAAGGAATATTAAATGAATTGCTACTTAGCTAACCATATACACCTTGTATACACTGAGGTACTTGATGACGCGAAGCATGCTAAGAAATCGTGCTGTCAATGGTATGACAGGCCGATTCGTCACTACATTCATTCAGCAGTGTCCTTGAGCAAGGTTTAAAAGAGTAAAATGGTATCAAGAGGGCATTAAGGTCAATGGTATCTTCTTAAAAAAATCACGATTGGCTGATGATGTACTGCTACAAGTCTCAACTAAAAACACATAAAAAAACTTATAACTGATCTACAATTTTTGTAGTAAAATATAGTTCTGGAAATAAACTAAAATCTTTTCCAATAAAAAGCGTTCAACAAGAAGAAATTAAGCTTGAAAATAAGACAGTTAAAATGATGAGAGAGGTGAAGATACTCTGATAGTTACTTGGCATCCAATATTGCTCACATGAAGTAGTAGAAACAGAGTAGAAACAAGAAGAAAAAATACTGGGTGGTAAGAAATATAATAAAAACCTTAAGGTTAGTGTGTCCCCTGCCCAGAACGACAGAGATAAAACATCGACAGGGATTGTGGAAAATATGAAAAACAACTCTTGACCGCAGAAAGAGCGATAGAGAAAAGTAAATTAAGAGTGAAGCAACAGATAAAGATAAAGAGTAAATGAATAAATGCAACAACTGCTAAAAATATTATGCCAACAGTGTGCTCATTAGAATGGAACTGGGTAGAATAAGGCAAGAGGTTGATGAATGTTAGGTTCATAACAAGAATTACCTAATAGTGTCCTAATAGGTAACAAACAAGAAGAGGAGTGTCATTTATTTGAAATATCAAAATGGCTGGATAAAAGTGCTCACATTATCTCTAGACAAAAGTATATCGGCAGAGTTGTGAGAGGCGAATGGGAATGTTTTATGAAACAATTTCTTATTTTCACACACATAAATACTTTTTTGTTTTATCATAAAAAGATACGCTTATTACAAGCTTACTTAAAAATGTATCATTACCTGTGAATAGAAGGTTTCCCTTAATATTTAATTAAGGAAAATAAATTAAAGTAAGTCAGTTTGGGACAGGTTGTTTTTTTTTACAAAGATGTGTATGTCGAGAAATTTAATTAATTCACCCAATAATAGGATGGCTTTACTGTTTCCCATCAGTGCCTTCTTTTTGCTGTTAGATTGATGCTTAGTTACAAAATTATAATTTTTGATTGAATGAGTCAAAATTAATTTCAATGTTTTTCAATTTTTTTTGATAATAGTAAACACCGTTTATTAATAACTCACTGTAATTAAAACTCTTACTTAAAACCATTTTTAATGAATTATGACAAAATAAGACTTAAGTTTCTCGAATACAAACCAAACTATCTTGTTGGTTCCTATTTTTCTTCTTTACAAAAAAAATTATTGATCATGGTATTATAAATATTTATCAGAATGTATGATAAATGAATATGATTGAACTATTTCATAATGTGTTATGGAACGAAATGATTTTGATCGCGCTGATGTTACTGTATTGTGCTTTATGATTTATAGATCTTTCAAATATATTTCGTATATCATCTGTATATAGAGTAACTACTCTTCAGAAGCAATAATAGCTAGAACTGTTTATTTTATTTGCTAAACTAACAAAATCTATATAAATAAAATAAAGGTTTTGACTGTAAATTGATATAACTGACACATTTCAAGTTGTCTTTACGTTTAATACATTAGAGAAACCGAATCCACCCTTAGAAAAATGTTTCTCTGTCGGTTCGTAGGTTTGTCTGCAAATTGTTGTCTAGTGACATGTCTAGTAAACTCACACACCATAAGACATAGCAGGCTAAAACTTCGACAGTAGATTTGTATGTCTAGCTTAAAATCTATACTACGTATCATCTCTGAATTTTTATAAAATACCCGTCGAAGACTGGCATGTTTGCTAGTCTAAAACATAAATTCCGAACAAGTGACATAAATATCAAAGATATAAGCTGAGTTATTATAATCGATGAGAGAAAACACAGCCGGATGTATGAATATTTAACCTGGGGACAAATTAACACTTTTTTATGACAATATATTATTGTACTATGAAAACATAAATAAATATAACTAATATTGATATATTATAATAAATAGTAATGAATAAAACAAAAAAAAAATAAATGTTCTACAAGTGTATTCATCTATCCCCTGGGTATCTATTCCTCATTAAATGAGACAATACTTTAGGCATGGGATTGGTAGCGCAAGAATAGAAGTTTATAGAAATAGACAGCTTCATAACGAGGTATTGCTACTTTGTGAACTGTTAGTATCTCGAGGTTTGAATAAATGGTGTGATGTGATATGCAGAAATCCAATGAAAGGGTTTTCCAAAGGAGATCAGATTAAAGAGTCCAATCTGATGGCAATTAGAACGCTTTGACGCTCCCCACAAATCGATACTCTAAACCCAAATAGGTTTCATATCAGTTTTATAAAAAGTAGTTTATCGTTTACTTGGACTATTTATTTATTGTCACTTTGTCAATATAAACTAGCTAAAATCTTCACACCAATAACCTGATTTAACATATAAAGTGTCATCAACGTAATAAAGTCTTCGGGCATGCGTATCAGACACAATTATACTCGGAACGTTATATGTACAAATGGTTCTGAGTTTTACGACTCTGCTGTTTGATGACGCATCAACTGTAGTGGTGTAGTGACAGTTCATGGGACTTCATGTACATGTCCTTTAGTCATATCTATATAAATACAAATGGATGTTTGTCTGTACGTGATTTATGCCTTCCTAATCCGTCCATCGGATTGCTATGAAACTTAGTGGAATCGTTGAACGCATGCTTGCGAAGGTTTTTAAGTAAATAAAACAACATTCCTATAAAAAATTCAGATTCTATATCTGTATTTCTTTTATATTATTCCTTCAATGCTTGCTTGTTTTTAAACTTTGTGAGAAAAAGGTTTTATAAATAAATAAAAATCGGCCATTTTCATTTATATAGAAATAATTAATTGGAAATTTCAATTGCTGTTCAATGCTCAACGAATTAATTTTCAACTCATTTCAATTCCATTTTTATGTAGTTATGCCTAAAAACGAGCTATTCGTGTCAAGCATGAAAAAATAAGGCAACACGAGCTTCATAAACAAAAGAGAGTCGAGAAGCAAGATGAGAACTGACTGAGAACTTCATGCTCGAGCCAGTTCAACTGAAACAAATGTGGAACGAAAACCCAAACTGCAAAGCATTCAAGCGAGGACTGATCGATCCAGACAGTCCACTCACGCTGATTTGAATCTCAGTGCATTCTATTACGATGGTAATTACAATGATATTATTCATCCAAGTGTGGTTATTGGATAAAGTCTGCCGGTTAGGGTATTATGTTAATAATTATATACTGAATTTAGTTTAGCTAAACCATTCATTGATTCGCAGTCGGTGCAAAGTTTACCTGATCAGCTGGTATAAAAAAAGTTTTGAAAATTTTTCGCAACCAGATCAAAAAAAATTATTTGTACAAATCGAAGCTTCTTCCATTCAAATTTGCATTTGCCCATTTCTATAGAGCAAACACAAAACGGACAAAAGGACACTTGATTTTTGTTAAGTACAAATACACGTCTTTATATATAGAGCTAATATTTTAAGAAATACTGCAGTGATAAAAAAGAGATTATTGTTAAATACTGTCAGATTTGCATGTCTTCAGATTCTGAAAAGACTTCACATGACGTCTCTCCGCATGCAGCCGGGTTCTGACTATCAAGAACACTCCGCAAGTCACAATATTTGATGAATCATAGTGACATGTGTCATAGAGATGAGAAAAATATATTGTACATTTGACTAATTTTGAAACAAGGGGAAGATAGATCATTATTCTTTATGCTAAAAACGTATTATAATGTCAACTCACTTCTCTTTGTACTCTACAAAGATTAGAATCACACTTTAAATAATGATAGAGGGAATATTATGTTTCAAATTATAACTATTAAGTGTCTTATGGATTTATTTTCCAGGAATAACTGATAAAAAATATATTGACCGAGATTTATAAATGATGATATTAAATTACTTAATTTTAAATTTATTAGATTAAATTAAATTTATAGAGTTTGAAAAGAACAATTACATTATAATCATATTAATATGAATCCAAAATCAAATTAGTTGCCAACGAGTTAGATAATGTTTATTTATGGTTAGGTTGAGTGTGGCTTATTCCAGTCCCCTTTATTTATTTATGATTAAATATATAATAAATTATGCCTGTAAGTAAATAATAATAGGTTTGCTATCAGAATAAATAAACCACAGCGCTTATGCATGTCGTTTAAGAAAAAATAATTGAAATGAAGAAATGCAATTTATTACTCCTCCCATGTATTTCCATACTGTAAGCAAAGTATAGTTAGTGAGCTTGGAAAATAAAAACCTTTCGACATTTAACGGATTTACATTCTTTTAAGTTTCTAAATTCATTAGTGATATTTTTTCATTATAATCTAATAGTTTTCAGCATATTATTTTTAATTAAATTGCATAATTGCTAGAATTTATTTGTTGTACTAATTCCATTCATGACTAAGTTGCTTTAATTCAATGTTGCTTCAGGTCTATTATATGATTGTGGAGTTTGCTGCACACATCCACATATGATAAACAAAATATTACAAATGTATTCAGGAGACCTCAATACATGTACGTCTGTCAAATCTTAAAATAATTTCTTTTCATGATAAAAATCTTTCCACTTGTGTATATACTATAATATATATATATATAACTTTAAATTACACAAATCACGACACAGAAAAAAGAATAAACAGCACACATACTCTATATTCTCAATATATCAAGCTGCTGTTGGTCATCAGGACTAGACTAGAAGAGAGGACGAAGTGAGAGAGATCTCCTTCCACGTGGGGAGCATCTCTCTCACTTCGTCATCTCTTCTAGTCTACTCCTGATGACGAACAACAGTTAAAAATATTGAGAATATAGTAAGTATGCTTTTTATTCTTTTTTATGTGTCGTGTTTTGTGTAATTTAAAGTTTTATAGTCCGTGTGGACCGTTTATTCAAATTAGTATGGGTTTCGACATAAATCAGTTGGGTTTTTGACTCTGACGAAGACCGCTTGTTACGGTTGAAAGATCTTAGTCTTGTTTTCCCATTTCTTATTGTGGTTTGATCATAATATATATATATATATATATTATATATATATATATATATATATATTTTATAATATAATGAGGGATAAAAATCCTTCATGACAGATTATATAATTTTAATTACCAACAAGTTTTGATTTTGTGAGGTTCTTTATATTTTAATATGTAATGATAATTCGACCATTAAGTTATTAAATTTAATTGGAAAAATTGATTGCTGTATATGTTATATATAAGGCGATTATTTTAAGCAATAATATATGCCATACAAGGCGAGGTTATTAGTGGGCACAGCTTGTTATCATTTGAGTGTAAAGCCTTCTCCCTCTCTCCGTCTTGTGAGGCTCGTGAAAAGGTCCAATTAAATGAAATAAATTGGCTTTTCTCCTAATAGTAAAGGGCAATGGAAACAGTTTTTTTTACCGTTAAGAGCGCCTTTTTAATTAGACTATTGCTAGAAGGTATGGTTACCACAATGTTGCTCCACTGTCTGATGACTTGAGTGGATGCCCTTTGTGAGAGGGCATACAAAGGGCATGTATCTTAAACAAAACATAAACACAAACAACCCCAGTGTTTAAGAACCAGAAGCTTTTGAGTTAAACTCACATCAAGTATTCAATTCATTTAAAATTTATTCATTTCAGTGAGAACTGATCTTAAATTCTTGCACTAGAACTTGACCAAAGTTACGTGAGACTTATAGCATACTCGTACAACTGTGTTTCCAGGGCTTAATTGTTATTGTCTTTTACATTAATAAACAAATAATTAAGAATTTTATGTTAAACGGATTTCATGTAAAAGTTCATACATATAATATTTATTATTTTTTATAATATTATTTTGATATTATATAATAAATGAATATCTATAGACTTGTTCCAGCGACATTACATCATCACCCATAACAAACCAATCTTACACCCCTAGGGCAGTCTCGTACTCCCGCTTATGAGCCAGTGTCTTAAAACATTAATTTTTAATATTCCACAAAATTAGTCGATACTTAGTGTTAGTGTTGATAACATTATTATAGTTGAGATGTACTTGGATAATTAATTACCAAACTACTTTTGAAGTATGTTCACTTTTAAGATAAATTTGAATTACTTATGCGTAAATTTTTATACCATTACTATTAAAAATGTTGATGCAATTAAAATTATTATCAAACACAGTTTACTATGCAATTTATTTTGCAATCATGAGTATTTTTGACCATTCTAATGGTTTTTTGTCATGAAAATCATTATGTATATCAAAATATTATACTGACCATTGTTAATATTACAAATGGTTAATGGTTATTAAACATTCTAAATGTTCTTTACTCAAACTTATAAAACACTGATTTTGGGAAACATGGGTTCAAGACCGTTCTTCATCTTTTCTTAGAGTACTATGGAAACGAGGATTCCCATCTCTTGTAGAAGAATCCACTCTGCAGAAACAAGGATTAAACACTTGTGTTCATTAATTTAACTACTAAAACACCCTTGGCACTTCATTCTTTTGGTATAATACCCGAATGAATCGTCGATAACTGCACGCATATTGTCAACACGACAAATGTTAGTTTAAATAAACCATATATAATGGCATACTCTATTGAAGTCGTTGGACTGGTTTCAGTGCTGACCATCTTCAAGAGAAGCGTATATAATTTTAGCTAGACTGGTTGTGTAGAACACATGCATATTGCTAGTGCCAAAGAATTTTTGTTAAGTTAGGTTCTTCTTGAATATATAAATGTATTAATCACATAAATTTATGTAATGCTACATTTATGTAATTATGAATATTTTTCCTTCAAATAGATTTTCAAATGACTCGTTTTTGTTTTTCTTTAAAAATTCCTTTAAAGCCTAGACTGTGAAAAATTAATTGAAACTGAGATCCAGTCGTATCACTGACACTTATGCTTGAAGAAGAACACTACGTTTTCGAAACGCGATGTTTATATTATTAAACTTCTACATATGGAGACTGTATCACCAATTGACGTTGGTGGAATTAGCGCGAATAGTAGTAACAAAAGGGCTAGTAAGTAACGAGTTTGTCTTGAAGTTCATGAAGTTATTATTTTCTTTAATATTGATAATTTAATTAATAACTTAAAACCTCTTCCAGAAAACAAGTGTATGCATTATTGCATCATAACCACGTGATGCATCGGTAAGTTTTTAAATTACACTTTAAAGAACATTATATCTGATATCTAGAAGAGAACAAACATTTTTTTTTATTAATAGCAAATTTTGTGATGTCCAAAAGACTTTCTACGTTATGAGTTTTTTCCTCATCATTTGTCCGAACTTCTGTATTTCTTTGATCTTTAATCGGGTTTCTTCTTTTTATACTGAACCCCCTCCCCGACCTGAAAAGTACTTTTTTACAAACTGTCCCAAGCTTCCTAATATTATTAGGGCAATATATCAATGTCGAAGCCACAGCTATCTAACTTGTATTTTATCATGTGATTTCTATTGGAGCTTTTATAACAAATTCCATTTAAAAGTGTATTTTGTCATATTTATTAGAAGTTTCCTTTTATAAGCCTACTTATATAAAATCATTAATAAAATAGTTCCTTGTTTTTAATTAACAAAATTTCATTATTTTAATTAAGGAAAAAAGTTATACATAGAACCAAAATATTTTTCTGATACTTTGAACGATTGAAAAGTGACCACTCTCAGTAATATGTTTATTATATGGTCCAATATTCTGACATACGTTGTAATCAAATAAAGGTGTCCAGGGATCGAGAGGCATACCTGAGCTATTCGCTCGCTGAACACGTTTAAAATATGTAATTATTACTAAATTATTAGTAATTAGTATCCGGCCCTACTCAATATAAGCAAAAAGATAAGTTATTATACATCGATGATGTCTAGCTAGAAGATGTTTATGATCAGATCTATGACTAAATCAGTAACTTATAAGGTAATATATACAGCATAAAAAATTAATTAAGAAATATTCAAATCAAAATGTACATATATAAAACTTAATCACTGTATGTATTTGTGTGTATAAACACAATTCTTAACATAACCCTTTCTATAATATAATGAAAATGTAGGTACAATTTAACATTTAGCACTCAACTGACATCTTGATAAATTTGATGAATATTTCATCAAAATATTGTTATTCAAACTTTTAAGAGACAATTTTGTTTACTGATATAATTTTAATTAAACATTTAAAACTGAGTGAAGTCTTCAAATTGAAATTATTGAATGAAATTTAATGTGATAAGGTTTAGCCTCTTCAACTAACTGGCTCCTAATTGAAACGATTTGTGGGTTTAAAATTCCTGTCATTTTATTTAACAGATAAGAGATATCTGTTTAAATATAAGACATATGACATTTAAGGGGCTAAGACTTCTTTCAACATTTCTTGATGTATTGTTCGGCAAAAAATATTCGTTTTATTATTTGTCTAATCTAATCTATCAACTACCAATTTTATTAGACAATGTGTGCAATTTATAATCAGTGTTAGATTATATCTTTTTTCGCGTAATCTATAATTTGAATTCTGTATTGATTTCGTTCATCTGAAAAAAGTTAAGTGTAACGGAACTATAGAAAATTTACATTGTTTTCGTTATATTTAATTTATTATTAGATTTGGAATTAAATTGTTTGCCGGGCAAAGCTGTATATCAGCTAGTATAAAATAAAACTAGATTTAGAGAAAATAGAAAAGATAGTGAAAAAAATTCTATAAAAAAGAAGTTTTTAAAAATAGTGCTAAGTATATGGACATCAGAAAAGAAAGTAGGAATGGAAAATATTGAGTCACCATGATCTCTTATCATCATGAGTAGTATGTATGTAGTATGTATGAACAGTAGTATGTATGAGCAGTAGTATGTATGAGCAGTAGTATGTATGAGCAGTAGTATGTATGAGCAGTAGTAGAAGAGACCCTCCAGGACAATGACAGAGACTAACGAGGAAAGTGTCTGATAGAGCAAACAGTCTTGCTATCAATCGAGGAATACAAAAATGAAATTAAAATGTCTGTGTGGACAATAAACATAGAAAAGAACAGAGAAGTGAGTTCTGTAGTGAAATTCTGGGTTCTTTACTATGTGTTAATGTGTACATATATATTTGTATATTTAGGAAACAGGTCTTCGTTTATGCATGTACTGTTAAATTCTATGCCTATTTTTCATTTCACTACTTTTCTACTGAGTCTCTCAATTTCTGTAATATACTCTCTCCAAGTTTATGGTACAAGATAGATTAGTTGACCAAAATTTTTATTCACATAATCCGACATGTTTCGGTTCTCACTGACCATTATCAAAATTAGGACGTTAGAATGTAATATTTAGTGTTTATTTATTTATGAATGTTCTTGAGTAATATTCCAGTAATGTATAATATAGTTATGTTTTTTGTACCTCTATAATCTTTGATAATGGTCAGTGAGGACCGAAACATGGCCGACTATGAAGATAAAAATTTTGGTCTACTAATCTATCTTGTACTACCAACATAGAGAAAGTACATTAAAACAATTGAGAGACTCAGTAGAAAAGTTGTGAAATTTAAAATAGGGATACCATTTAACAAGACGTGAAATAACAACACGTGAAATAATCAATGATCAAACCACAATATGAAATGGGAAAAAAAGTACAAAAATGTACTTCCATATGTTTACTTTTATTCTTTCCATCCAAAAAATGTTAAAATTTCTGTTTTTAGAAATATGTTTTTGAGGGCGTTAAGAGTGTGCTCCTCTGAATTTCTTAATGATGAGATTAACAGCATTAGGTCAATTGCCCTAGAATTAAGATACTCCCTCCTCTTATATCGATTTATCTTTGAAGGGTGCTAAAAGAACTTTCACTAATATTTCAAAAGAGCCCAGTTCCTTGTCAAATTCTATAGTTTTACCCACTTCCTAGACTAGCGCACAACTTGATTTTAATATATTGTTTTCTAATCGTAATAACGAGGGCAAAAACTCTCCTAGGGGACAGGAGTCCGGTGGTATTTATAAAATTCCGTGCAAAAATTGCCATAAAATTGATATTGGTCAAATTGGTAAATCTTTAAAGAAACATGTGAAACAAAACCAATACAACGTAAGTAGACAGAAAACCGTAGCGCTATATTTTTGCATATAAACAATGGAAATTATCTTATTGATTGGACAGGAGCTAAATTTATTACCTATGAAAAATCAGTGTTGTTAATAAATATTATCGAATCCTCTCTAATTAAATTTAATAGATCAAATATTATAAACATTAGTAACGAGCTCTTCAGGCTTGATATTTTCGTTACGAGGGTAATAGTCTCTTCTAGGAGGGTTGACAGCTAGCGGATAGTCTTTTACTCTTTCTTACTGTCCTCCTTTGTTTCCCCAAACATCTCTCTCTGGACATTTGTCCTTTCCTGCACTTTACACCCTTTTAAAATACCACTCTTTCTTCCCACTCCTGTCAACTCCTCACCAATATGCTTCTGTGTCTAGTGTTTCGGTTGGGTTTTTGGTTTTACCCAAATGGTTATAATTTTCTGCTGTTCACCAGAACCGAATTCGTGTTCTTCAGTGACAATGCCCAATTTGACAACACTGTGCAATCAGTGCAGTTCACCTCAGTAACTGTCCTGCCCAAGTGTACTGCGATTAACTAACGCTACTCGTTACATTTCTGTCATTCAAGGCGGTACAGAATAGTCACAAATCGCCATTGGCTGGTGAGATAGTGCGATTTGTATCAGGTATGAAACAAACATTTTTGTTCTTTTATCTTCAGATTCCATAATAATATTCTTCCTTGTTTTGGGATTCTTAGACTTCAATAACAGTTTGGGTTACAATGCAGTAATATAAATATATGGAATGTTATTAATTAGTATTTGTTTTAACTTATTCATACTAATTGTGCAATGAATATGGTGCTGTTCCACACTATTTTTGTTTTTCCATCCTTAAGTAATCTGATTAAGTTTATTATTATAAAAATGAAATCAAGGATGATAACAAACATAGAATTTCAATTCAGTTTCATAAAGCTCAGAGATGATTGTGAAAGAAAGAAAGAAAAGTAAATATAATAGGGGAAGACACTAAATCTTACTTTACCGGTGAATAAATTTCGAAAAGAAATCTACCCTTATAAAAGGAGACCCTAATAATATTAAGGGACATAACGCTTGATATTAGTCTGAAATAATTTAGGACGCATTTTCAAAACTAACCTTGTTAGAGAATCTTGCTACTGAATAAAAATGACTTTCTACATTTTTTAAAACCAAGGTTTGTTTCCTTTTAATAATTTATTTACGTCCATTGGTAAACTTGAACAAACATTATTCTATGAGCAATCTAATATTTTAATATATAATTTTGGTATTGAATATTAAACATTTTTTTTTTCTTATTGAAGACATGCAAGGGTTTTCTTTTTGTTATTTAAGACGTTGGTACTTATTAAATATCTGTGATGTGGGTTTCTAGTCGGTGCTAAAGCTAGTCGATAGGTAAGCAGCTTCTGTTTTGACATAAATAGCACTGGTGTCTTTGTTTACTGCCTTCATCCTGAACAAGACGGAGTGACGTACTTAAGATTTCTCAAGAGAGACAGACTGATCCTTCTCTAGCCGAAGTCAACTCTGTAACGCCAGCTGCTTGCAGAGCTCACCTAGCTAATCATTGACATAGGTATCCTACACTTACTTGTCTGGAGTCAGGGGCCTGCTGGCAGTGAGTTTTGTCCACTTGTTCTAGCTCCTTGCAGAGTTCACTTAGCTAATCATTAACATAGATAATCATTAACATAGCTAATCATTACTTGTCTGGAGTCAGGCAGTGAGTTGTGTCCACTTGTTCTAGCTGCTTGCAGAGTTCACTTAGCTAATCATTAACATAGCTAATCATTACTTGTCTGGAGTCAGGCAGTGAGTTGTGTCCACTTGTTCTAGCTGTTTTCAGGTCATGGACTCCTTCACTCCCATATGACCGTGTAGTCTATTTATTATTATTTCTTTTTACCTTTTAACATGATGATCCATTTTTTCCAGTATGTGAGGAGGAGTTTTAAATCCTATTGGTTTATAGAAAGCCAATCTGAGTCAACAAAAAACCACGATATTGTATTTCATTTACCCAGTCGGTTAAGTTAACCAACTAAATTAACACAGTTAAGCCTAAAGTTTATCTCTAATATTAATTAAAAACCAAGCTTATCAGAAAGGCTGACAGGTTTTTTTTTAATTTTCCAGTTTAATTGGAAAATTATCCAGAGAAGAGTATAATTTTTTTAAATTGGTAAGGCTTATCTATTGAAATTTAAACTTTTTTAAGTGAGGAGTCAATAATAAAATATCAAGATAACGTAGATTATCCTTTTTACCTAGACTAATTAAAATGTAGCATTAATTACAAGTTTCTTTTAAATAAGAAGTCATTTAAATAATAAGAAGTTAGTATTAATGTCTATTATTATTAATCAATATTTATTATATTCATGTTAAAAAATATTTCAATTTACTCATGTTGGAAAATAGTAACAATTAATCAGTATTTGTTTTCAACAACTGAGATTGTAATATTATTTCCGAAACAACTGAAAAATTATATAACATATTCTATAAACATTTTAAATGAAATAATTTCTTTTATAATACTAGCAGCTAATTTAATACTTTTTATATACTTCCCTAAGTGATAACCAATTCCACTGCATCTATTTTGCACTAACCCATCTAATGACAAAACTTACTTTGTCATTTGTTAAAATGCATTAAATTGCATTTGTTAATCCAATTAATTAATGTAACTAAATTAATTACGTTTATTGCTAAATCATAAGATAAATTGATGTATTTGCTGTTATTTTTCATTATTAAATAACCATTATTCATAAGCAATATTACTTCTAAAAGTTAACCAATTGTTTTAAACAATCAATCTTTACCATAATTACATTTTTATCATAATTCACAAAATGTAGTAACCAAATTAAAATAAATGAATTCATAATTAACTATGAATTATGATAGATGGTTTCTTATATTAAAGTGTATGGTAAATTATTTTCCATTTGTATTATATTATTACAATTGTTAGATGGTAGTTAATGGCTTCCGAGTTAAATCTAAAAAACCGGTTCAATGGCCTTCCCCGGGTCACCAATTCAATTAGCTTGTGCAATGATTAATGCACTACAGCTTTTAGCTGTGACCTTATAACCCATTGATAAATACAACACTTCTAAAGTACCAAAGAAAGGATTTTAACTGAGATTTTAAACACTAAAATGAATGTAAAAGCTCCTCTCCCAAAAGTACCTTCTTCAGATATGCTGGTGTTGAAGAATTGTTGGAAAGCCAGCAGTGACATGTCCAACATTAATAACAGACTCATGCTGGTGTAACAAGTGAAAAGCAAAATAATGGAATACAAAATAAACTTACGAGATAAATGGTTATCAGAAAGTGAGAAAACAACAAAATATGAGGTTCAAAGGAAAGACAAAAACAACTGTCGAGTTGTTACTGGTTTAAACAAACAGTCCTCCTTTTATATGACATAAAATTTTCAAGTTATTATTTAAAATGAATAGAAAAAATAGTTATCAAAATTTATATTTGAAAATTATTATATAAAGCTTCTACATTTAACCGATTTGACTATAATCAATGAAATAAAAAATGAAAGATTTGCTAGAAATTGGAAACATTTCCTTATGAAGAAAAAACTAAGTATAATATATGCATTTTTTTAATTACAATCTATAGATCAATAAGTAGTTAAGATAAAAGAAAAATTTGCTAATTATACAACCTTGTTTACTTAGAGTATTCAGAACCATGCGACATCTATTATCACTATAGAAGCGATAGCTTCACCTTCATTTGTGCAGCTCGTAGTGGCCACAACATCAGTTATGGTAGATTATATACTTATGAAAACACTTATTTATAAGAAATTCTAATGCTACTACAGTTAGAACCCAATAGTTTGCCATTATTAGTATAATATCCTTCCAATCCTAAAGATTATGAAATATTGTTAGTATGACAATACAGTTTAGAAAATTTTAAATTTATTGAATTCCAGGGAAGTGGCTTCAGATATGCAGCAGTTTTGTCATAATGAAATATAAAGTACCTTTCTCATTCTTTAATATTCCCCAAAAGTAATATTACAATAAAATATTATTAGTGCATTGCCTTCTCATTCGTGCAATTTTTGATAGCGTATAGATGTATTAATGAATGTATCTATAAATTAATTTTGTATATAATGCACTATTAATGTAGATATAAATAAGAGCTATGAGATATGTCCGATTCAAGTTTTTTTATAAATATGAAGTGTACGTAATGCACTTATAATTTGTCTGAGATCTTCAAGAAAATGCCCACTAATAATAGTAAAAGGAAGAAAAGACTTTAGCGGTTTCCAGTGTTGCCTCTGTTACTCACCTTCGAAAGAACTTTTAAGAAACTGTGTTCTTTAAAACGAGTTGGCACTCGAAAGCGCTTAGAAACTTTTTCCATTTTGTTTTCTACTTTTAGCAGTGATTTCATT
The DNA here is from genome assembly GCA_026182355.1 of Hermatobates lingyangjiaoensis. Lineage (NCBI taxonomy): Eukaryota > Metazoa > Arthropoda > Insecta > Hemiptera > Hermatobatidae > Hermatobates > Hermatobates lingyangjiaoensis. The sequence goes on from JAPFBL010000251.1 coordinate 1,594,791, forward strand.
AATTTTAGAGTCACCTGTTTTTATTGTGTCACGTCAATATGTATATTCATAATCTAACGCAGTAATATTCGTAGCAATGATATATTCAACAACTGAAGAAGATATCATAGTTAATAACATTTTATGAAAACGTATTATCAACCATTTCATATTAATTTTAATGACAATTAAAAATCAATTTAACAGAATAAAATCGTATAGTTTAAAGGAATTATTGAGTGGCTTAAAGAGGTAATGGTGAACTGGGTGCAAGTTTGAATTGTCGTCGTTCCGAGTCGGCTTACGTGTTCAATCTAGATTAAGCCTGCTTTGGATTACGTCTTCAACAAAGAACCTATTCAGCTGGTAACTGTAATACTCCTGCTATTGGAATATCCTCATTTAAACTTTTCTCAACAAAACTCCTACATTTTTTTTTGTACCACCAAGTCAATAGAGTTGAGGAGGTTTTTTTTTTAATTTTGCGCTCTTCATTAAAATTGTTGCTTGTAGTCCAACAAATTGAATTCGCTAACAAATATTTTTCAATGATAACTGGTATAGAAGTGGTAACAAACACTGGTCTAGTAGGTTTGAAAGTAATATAGCGTCAAGACTTATTCCGAGAAGTGAAGTGTTCAGTTCATCCTATTGAATTACTTTGTTAAATAAAATTAATTTGTATGTACAAAATTAAAAATTACAGCAATCAAAGCATAATGTATGTTTTGTGTTGAATTTTGAAATTGACAAACGACTATTTATCAAAATGTGGATGATAGTATTTCTTTTGTTCGTATCTCTACGAACTTTAGTTATATCTATAGTTATAGTTGCATATATGAATTCAAATAATATATCAACCATTTGATAGAATAGATGTATTATTTAATCAAGATTTGGTCAATTTTCTATACCAGCCAATATTTCTCGTCGGCAAACGACAGTTTGATTTTTGAACCTAGAAAATTGACCAAATGCTGTTTAAATAATACACCTAAATTTATGTACATATATAAATCCAAAGAACATACTTAATTGATTTTCTAACTACATTATTGGTAAGAACATAATTTTTAAAATATTATGTACAGTAAGCCTTCTGTTCTGGTGCTCGTAATTTTTACTTTTTATAAGTAAAGTGCAGTGATTACGAAACAAATTCATCTTGAAATGTTGATGAATTTATATTTTTTGGGGGTTCCCAGTCTTTTTCTAACCTTTCTTTCTGATGCTGTTTGAGTGTATGGTGTTTGAGTATAGCAAATTGTTTGTGGACACGCCACAAACAATTTTGATAGTTCAAATTCATATTTGACTATATAGTGTATATATACCCTATTGCATAATAAGAAAGTCACATGTTCATTAAAAAAGTCACTTTTACAGGTACTTTTTTAATCAAAATGTGACTAAAAAAATTTTCTTTTACCAAACTACTGGCTGGAGTATTTTTTTCAATGAAGTGTTATGAATAGTTTTGATCTCTTGAATAATGCTAGATATCTGACAGCAATAATCGTTCTCCATATCACTTATCTACCATATTTGAGCCATCATATATCTTCGAAGTGTTGAAGGGATGGCAACTTCATGTATGCAGTAAGATTCTTTAAATATTTGAGGAGTGTGAATGATCAACGACCATCAAACTGTCGTACCATAACTTTGGTTATGTCATTAGCATGTACCATAACTTTCGTTAAGAGGGGGGGGGGGGGGGCCATCTGTCAATTGTTACGATGTGTATTAGGAATGACATTTCTATCACAGCATGGCTTATTATTGGTTAGGGTTGTTAGACTTCTTCAAAAATGAATTCCTTAAAAGAAGAAGTTCTCCAAGACTAAGTTACTTCAAGGGCTGCTGAGGAGGCAGATATATACTTACTTGAAGTTTTATTACCACCTGCACTCAAATCTCTGTCATTACCTCTACTGGTTTACTTTTATTTTCTTAAAAAAAATTGAATAATTATAATAATGATTATTATTGATACTTTTTAATTAATTAATTAATTAAATATTTAACTTAATGCTTATTTGAAGTTAATTATGGTTGTAATAATAACATTATTATTACCTACCTACCTTAAATTATTTTTATTATTTTTGTTTTCAATGTCATTCATTATTATAATAGTATTATTAATTTCTGCAAATTTTTATTATTTCTTATTTCTGTTCTTTATTTTCTCCCACCACTCTTCTTGCTTGATGGTTTTGGTGATCTTGACGACAGGGTGACTGTCATGTTGCTGCTAGACTTCAGCCATTGCCTACCTCCCTCAGCCATATATCATTTCCTCGTGACGATGTTTGTGAAAGTATATAATTGAGTCATGTCAAGTGTATATTTCTGTTGCTTTTGTTTTATATATATATATAACTTAATAATCAGCAATAACTCTTGATATAAAATATGAATTAAATACCACAATAAACAAATATATATTAAATAAAAAGATAGTTGTGTATATAGGATACCTTGTACTGATTGCCAAATGTCTTATATTGGACAGACGAGTAAAGCTCTCTTTACAAGAGTAAAACAACACTAATATTCAATCAGACGGGAAGATTAAAAGAGTGTCTTGTTCTTACATATAAGCAACAAAAATCATATGATAAATTGGAGTGAAGCAAAGGAATTAATTTTTGTACCTTCAGAAAGGAGGAGAAATATTATTGAAAGTGCACTCATAAAGAACTTCTATGGAAATTTAATGAACAATAGTCTGGGACTTTGCAAACTAGATGAAATATTAATAAAATAAATAAGTAAGCAGATCAAGACTCAGCAACATTAAATTCAGACAGGGATGCCAGCAATCCTGAAGACTTTAATCAACCAGGTTAACTTAGTATTATTTTTTTGTTTAATTTAGCTCTCTGATGATGTCGTAACGAAAGGCATTAGAGCATTTTAATTAATATATATTTGTTTATTGTGGTATTTAATATATATATATATATATATATATGGCTTCAACCAAGCTGAGCCTGCGTATGAACAATCACAGGGCGTCCGTTGGTCAGCGCAGAGACCTACCCATAGCTATCCATGCTAATTCCCATGACCTCCCTTTCAATGATTGTTTCAGGGTACAAATCCTCAAACAAATCCCCGAGTCTAATCCCCATGTCACCCTTAGAGCTTCCGAAGAGGCATTCATATGCCTCCTTGGGGCTCGTTCTCCTCCTGGTCTCAACCTGTACCGTTAATTATTTTTTATTTTATTATTATTATTATTATTTTATTATTATTATTATTTTATTATTATTATTATTATTTTATTATTATAAATTATTTTTTATTATTATTATTTCGTATTTTATATATTTTTTATCTTGTTTTCTAAATAAATATTGGAAGGATTTCTATTTTTCCTCTCCTCCGCTGGGGAGCAGCATTGCGGTGGTTCCACGAGTTACTCTGGAGGCCAGTAGTAGTTTGCTTCTCAACGCGAGTACTTCGCACTTCTTCCCGATGACGACGGATGTCGAAATATCGAAGTGAGTTCTGTAGTGTCTTTCTGTGTTCTTTTCTATGTGTTAAAGTGTATATATATATATATATATATTGGTATAAATAGGCAGCAGATCCTCTTTTAAACAGGTATCATTAAAATTAACCGCAGTCTCGGCATTCACGATCTTAAGACTGAGAGATTCGATCCTACGAACTAACCTCCTGCTAACAGGGTTCAACTGGAAAAGGAGTTGGCCAAGTGACATGTTAAATTAAAATCGATGACTCTTGCTTAGTCATTGCTATAAATAGATTAAAAGGATAGTACAGGTTAATATAAAGAGAAGGTCAAAGATCATATATATATATAAACTAGAATTTAAAAAGAACACATAGAAAGGAAATCACTGAACTCACTACTATATTTCGATGTCCTCGTCTTCAGGAAAAGAAGTGAATCGCTCCAAAGGCTGATAACGACGTCGTTATCAGCCTTTGGAGCGATTCACTTCTTTTCCTGAAGACGAGGACATCGAAATATAGTAGTGAGTTCAGTGATTTCCTTTCTATGTGTTCTTTTTAAATTCTAGTTTATTCAGTTCGAAGAATCGTTTCATCTAATTGTTATATATATAATATATATATATATATATATATATATATATATATATATATATATATAATATAAATTTTATGCTTTGTAGTATCTGATTTGATTGAAACAATGTTTAATTCAAGCATTTATATATGTTAGAATATAAGTTTCTGCCTTTTTTTAAAATTAAGTAAATATATGAATATCAGTGAATCATGTTGATGTTTCAAACCTGAATTCGAATCCACAATTAATAACAAGAATATGGACATTTAATTTAAACGAAAAAACCTTTCGAAAAAACTACTTCATCATCATAATAAAACCACAAAGACTGACTAATAGTATACAGAGCAGAGGTGAAGAATGTTTTGCCTGTATATCCTTCCTCAGTATTTTGCAGATACAAAGTTCTCACCAAGTATGGTCTAGTTTTTTTTTTAACAAGCTATTCATATATGTCTAAACAGCTAACCTGTTTTTTTCCCATTTCTATAATTGAGACTCTCACTAACGGTACAGTAGTGCTGACTGACACGTTTCCCTACTTTAGCATGACTAGCTGCATACTTTAATGTCTTTGGTCTTGTCATTTCCACATTAATCTAAGTAAATCTATTGTCTTTTAATCTTCACTTTTAATTATTTTCGTATGCACAACAAACAAAATCTCACGTGATACGCCATAAGACTTTCATTCTGATCTTCATTAAAAATGGACACTTTCTCAGAAATTGAATTTATTTCCTAAAAATAATATATACATTTTTGCCTATAATTATTGTCATTTTAAATGACAACTAATTAATAACGGCCAATAAATTAATATAAATTCCACTAAAATGAATCAAATAACCTGAACATAGTGGAAGCTCCTAAGTTTCTTCTTTTCGCGCCAAAAGCAGTGCTATATTATTCATTCTTTCATTCCTGCCTGTTCTATTAATCAATTTCCAATTACTTGAATCTTATTTTCTCCGTATTTGACTCTCTTTTGTTCATAATTTTGTATGAACGTGATCACAGCACTAAGTAAAATTGAATTTAGTTATTTTTAATAACTATCATAACTTTCATTTAACAGTATTTAAAAGTTTTGATTATGAAAAACAATTTACACGCGAGTGGCACTTTAAAAAGATAACTTTAATGCTCTTAATTAAAGGTAATGTGAACAAATATCTATCAAATCTTCAGCATCCGAACGTTTTTCTGACAAAATATTCTCTAAAATAATCCATATTAGTGCTGAACTTGATCAGCACTAAAGGTCTGAACTTGATTTTGGAATTTGGTATAATTCTTTTTGTTTTTGAGATATTCTGCTCACACTCATACACACACACACACACACACACACACACACACACACACACACACACACACACACACACACACACACTAAACTACACAAAATAGACAAGCTGGAGAAACATATTTTATTGGACCATAAAACTTTGATTAATCTATGTTACTTTATTATAAGTAAAGTATAGTGATCATGAAAAAATTTGAATCTGAAATTTTTATAACGTAAATTTGAAGCTAATTCTTCAAGTTGTCAAGAAGTTTGATATTAGTTTTACTTGCAGTAAATTTTTCTAAATTCCCGATTTTATCAAGTAAGTATAAATTGAAGTAAAAATTCTTTTTCACTTGACTCCTTCAAAATTTTACTCTGATTAAAACTAATATTTGTCTTTACCTCAGCGTTTAGGGCCTAGCCTCAACAGCTCGTCAGTATCTACATAATGTGCCTAAAGGACATTAATAGGAAAAACGTACTGGAGAAGTGTTTACTAGAAATATGGAATATGAAGTACTGTGTTAACGGATAGAAGACAAGGCTTTAAATCGTTCATTGAGGTATAGATTTAGTCTGAGTTATATTTAAATAGGAATATCACAGAGCAACCAGACAGTAGTTTAAAGACAGACAGTTGTTAAACTTTATACAAGACCCATGAAAACTAACTGCTTTAAAAATAAAGAGTTCCGTTAGAGAAAAATAAAGTAGATTGCTAGCAACTCCAATTGGCATAGATCATTCCAAAGCCAACACCTTAAGTAAAACCTTTGTGACAATGATTTCAACTCTTCTGAAATCACATTTGAAATGTTATATATCTTTTAATTAAAGAAAATAAGTTTCATTTTTTGGATGTTTATAATAGTGAAAAAGATTACACTTGCTCTGAGTAAATTGATATATATAAATTTTGACAAATGGAAAGATAAGTGGTTTTTCTTACATACTGGAAAGCCATGAAATTCCCAGTATAATAATTCTATAAAAGACTAAAGATGTAAACAATAATTCAAAATTTAAAACATTCTTTGAATTGAAGAATAATAAATGTAATTCTCCTGTATTTTAATTAAAAATTACCATAAAACGACATTTTTTCTTAGCTGTTTCTGACATTTTTCTGACAAAGTAGGAATATTTAAGTTTTAAATGGGAAACATTGTCTTAAATATCCGATGTAGAAGAAGATCAATAAACTATGTAAGAGATCCACTTGCAATGGGAACAAATCCATTTCCTGCTGTAAGACATTATTTCGTAACACGAAATCTACCTTTTTGTTTTTTTAAAAATGTTTTTACTGCTGTAGTTATTTTAATGATATTATATGCATCAGTGGTGTGATATAAAAAAATAAGCATATATATTGATAGGTAGATCAATGACTATCTGTACTATCTCCAGAAATGAAAGACTAATAAACATCTTCCATTTAGACATTTATATTATATCTAAATAGAACATTATTTATTATGATATTTTTTAGTTGAGTGAAGGCTACTCCATATTTTTTCTTAATATTTTTCTTTTTATTTATGTCACAGTTTTATCTTATAATTTTATTTATTTGCCAACCCTGTTTCCATTTTCTTTTTCCACCACATTCTGTGTAGTCAGAGTGTGGCTCATTTCCCAGACTTTGATGGCAAGGCATTTCAAAATATTGAATTTAGTCTTTGCCAATGTTTCTTTAGTGCTTGAATATAGATAGATGTATGTCAGTTGAAACATGAGAGAGTTATAACTGTGAACTAACAAAGAACTAGCATATGAAAAGTGCCACTTGTTAGGTATTCTTCGCCCAGTCTGAGGTAAGGCACGAAAGTGTTTGCTGTGCATACAGTTCTATGCAGTCATACCTCTTCATATCAAATTAATTCGTAGCTGATGTGGTTTCGTAAGATAAATCGCTAATTACATGTAAATAGCCTAATGCCTTCCAAACCCCCAATACCCATACCAAAATACACTTGATAAATTAAAATAACAAATATATGTATTAACTAATATAATAATTGTTATCTCTATATATAAAGTTCGTGGGTTTGGTTGTCTTGTTGGAGGGTTTGTTCACCCATTTTCCGTGGAAACGGAGACCTGAAATTAAATTGTCATTATTTATTACCTGAATTATGTTAAATAAAAGAAAATTATCACTATATTACCAAAATTGGAGTCAGGGTAGCAAGTGTCTTGCGTGCTCGCTAATGGCAGTATACAAATATATTAAAAATAAATATAACACAAACAATTTTTGAATTTAAAATTTGAATAATATAAACAATGGTAATAAACTAAAGGCATTGATCCAGGGTGGCCAGTCGCTTGCGTGCTCTGCGATGACAGTAGTAAAAATGTATTATATATAAACGTAACAAAAAAAATTTTAATTTAAATTTTGCAAAATATTAACACTTGTAATAAAATAAAGTCATGGTGCCAGAGTAGCCCAGAGGTTTGCTTGCTCGCTGATGACAGTAGTGCAAATGATTTATAAATAAATTTAACAAATACATATATACTACCACTACTACTGTATATATAAACTACTACATTAGAGCTTAAAAATGAATAATTGTAGAAACAAACTTGAATACAATTGTCAGATAAAATATGAATGTTCTAAGGTAATATTATAAAGACACATTCCTTTCATTAATGTTATTTTATGTTAGGTAAATAAATTGAATATTCAAAGTTTTGTTTATTTAGATATTTAGATAGTTTATTTTAGAGATATTTTAGAGATAGTTTATTTAGATATATTTCCTTTTATATATAACTTGAATTGATGTTTTATTTATTTGTATGATAAAACAAATGATTCTTTTTTACTTTTAAATGATTTTTATTTTACTAAATATGTCTTAGGAAATAAATTATATACTTCAATCATGGTAAGAATATAATACCAAAAGCTTGGGTCATATCTGTTTCCGTGTCTTAATAACAAGAAACAACAGTGGTACATAAAAGTATGGTACATTTTATGATTTCATAAAACGTTTTTTAATACTTCAAGGTTAATTGTATAAGAATAAAATTTTGACAACGAATTAACCTGAAATCATTAACAATAAAAATAATTGAAAGAAATCTTATTAATCTAAAAGGCAATATAAAAGCCATAAAAACTGAATGAAATTATCCAAAGGAGGCAGGTCTAAATATAAATCCGGCAAAACAGTCCATACATAACTTATACACTTTTCTCAAGTAAAAAGTAGGTTTCAATGACTACTTATTAAATACTTGAACTCTCAGAGGTATACGATAGACTGCAGTGTTTTAAAATGAAACATTGAACTGGAAAAACATGCAGCAATATATTGATTAAGGGATCTAAAAGAGATTTTAAAAACAAAATACAGATTTTGGTTGTATTTGATAGTATTTATTTTGATTGATACAAATCAATATTGGCTGTAATAATCTTTTGTATTTCAAATTTTACTATGAAAAAAAATAACAGTACTGTACGCATGATTGTAAAATGAAGAAGGTACCCAAATTAGCGCAAAGACAATAATGTCTGGCGATAACGGATGCAATAAGTACCTATCTTATACCCTGTATAGAAAACCTATTAAACATCTTAATGTTTATAGAGGCTATTAATGAAGAAAGAAGCAATTTGCAGTCTATTGAGAATAGTGTGAAAAAATACCCAAATGGGAGATGAAATGATCAAAGATTTAATATAACGAACTATTAATATTTTGTTGTATATATTAGCGGATAGAATGTCTCTGGAAGAACTTTTTACCAGAAGGGATGGCGTGATCACAAACTTTCCTTAGAGTAGAAGTCATCTAATTTCAAGAAAGACTCTTATTTAGTGAACTGAGAGGCCAAGAATTCAATGATAAGTATATAAATAAAGAATCATATAAAAACTGTTTCTAGAATGCAGATTAACGCTGAATTTAAATTTATCTCTATACTAATATATATTCACTAAGGAAAGTTTTAAACATATATGTGTAATAAGTAACTAAATACTGTTCTCTTATTCTGTTATGGAAGCTGCAATTAGGATCATATAAAGAAAGGAGACTTTTAGGAAGAGGCAGAAATCTTCCTTAACATGAATACAACATGACACATGAATAACATGAACACATGTTATGTGAATACTAGGCAACTGGCATTAGAAGAATAAAGATGTTTCTAAAATCATACGTAAAACCAATAGAAGCGAGATTTCTGCAAGGACAAACATGTTATTCAATAAAGAACCAAACTGACTTTAAAAACTACAAAGGGAGCAGATAAGAAAGATATAGTGGCGATGTGCATGACTCAGTTATGACTGGACTGATACCTTCAATTTGATAATAGCAATATCATGTCAGTTCTTCTGGACCAGTGCTTTCAAATTGGTAAAAAACTGATGAAATATATATAGCAACAATAAATTCACTTGTTATCACGTTTGCACGTTAGTTACATTAAAATAAAATCAAAACCAAATTGATAGTCAATGAATGATATTATTTTTCCTTAGGGGAAAGTCGAGTATAGGTTACTCCAGATTTTTAATTTGAATTATTTATCATTTTTAATTTGAGATTTTTTTTTTAAATTCTCCAGCATTATAAAGTCTAATCAAACATTTTTCTAATTTTATTTCTTTTTAAAAATAATTCCCCTTAACTCTTAAAATGCACGACCACTTTTTGCTGTCCTTATTAATTCTATTAAATTCACCATACTACTCGTATCTAGTCCACGTTCATATTTAGTTCAGTGGTTAGTGTAGTTTATTTTTTTTGATTATATAATTAATATATAAGGAGTTCTTTAAGTCCGTATTTTCAAGTTTGCCCAACATACCAAACTAACTTCAAATAACATAAAAAAAAAACTAATATAATAGATTTATTCAAAATGACTGAATTTATTTCAGTATCAGAAACTAAGTTTTCGTTTTGTTTTTAAAGCCCACGTTTGCAAGAAGTGAGCTGTAGTTTGCTTCTCTATTCGTTTATTATGATGTCACATTAACGTTAGGTAAATGCTAAAATATTGCCCGAATATATATTACTTATTAGTTTGACGCTGATATTTCACCCATTTTTCGCTCATGCATATATTTTTTATAAACCCACATTTGATCTATCACTTTTTTTTGTTTATTAATCCATTTTAAACCTATTATCTGTTTTATGAAATTATTAGTTTCAGTTGTATTGATTTCAGAGTTTATTTAGTCGTAACTTTAATTGCAATGGTAGATTACATGGTAGTATATCTTAATGAGAGAAATCTTACTACAGGAAGAGAAGACATTATAAATACAGAACTTGTCTAGAAGTAACAATTACATTTAGGATCTGTTATGAGAATGAAAGCCTACTGTTCAAGAGGCTTTGTAAGCTGGTTGCCCTGAGAAACTGGGATGCTTGATCAACAAGCTTTGCCCTAAGACATTCGGAGCGCTAGTGTCGCCGGGCACTCCCCCAGTGTTCCGTCAGCTATCGTTTTGTAGACTTCGTAATTCCTTGCTCGTCAACATCGCGTCTGTAATCGCTTATTAATCGTTTTCATTAATTGTTTTTCTTTGTTGCCATGCTGTGTCCAGTGTTATATTTCGGATAACTGATTTTTGGACTTGTTCATCAAAATGAAACTTGTTCTTCTCCTTTGGGCAGTTGTAGCTGTTTCATCTGCACAACAAGGTAAATATACTTACATCCGTATTTTTGACGTTATTCTAATTAAAAGAAACACACCTCAATTTGCCTTTCTCCCCACTCTCTGATTTCTGAATCCTTTATCTTCAAGAAAACACTCTGAATAAGCATGTTTTCTGGTAGAACTTATTTAGATTCTTTGGCTCACTTGAAATAAAGTTATGAAAGTGTATAATGAACACTTTTCCATATACGTATGCGCATCTATGATATTGGGAATGATTTGGTATTATTCTATTCCGATGAACTAATATTTTAGTTTAGTGTTCCAACTTTCGAGACTCATATAATCTCTCACTATTTTTAAATCTGAACACCTCTGATTTAAAGGACACACTATTACTTAATTATAATCATGATATTATCCTCTTAATTATAAGATTAATAGTCAGTGAAACCCAAGCAGTAAATAAGATGTATTTATGATTTCAAAGATATATAAAAATTTTAATATACAACATAATATTTATTATGTAGATAGAATTGTAACTAAGAACGATGACATAGTTATCTTAATAAAAGTATTAGCAGATATATAAAAGTTAGTTATATAAAAGTGTATTAGCAGATGGAAAAAGTGACAGTTTATAAAAACTTGAGAAATTTGAACTTTATTCTGAGATAGGGTTCAGCAAACTGAAAGCCTTTTCCTTACCTTTCTGGCATCATATCTACAAATGCTGAGAAAGTTACCATGGGGAGTATGAACTCGTTTCGACAGCCTCCCCGTCGAGGTATGAGGACGACGCTTTTGTAATGACTGTTAAATCCATTAAAGTCGTTTGTAGGACCACGGGAGACGTGGCTTGTATACCATCAATATAACAGTTTGTGGTATCCAATGAGGCATCCCTGTTATGAATGGCGTCAATAACCGTAGTCATTGATACCATAAATGAAAAAAATAACTGAATCTTTTTCATGTTTAGAAACTAAATCATTTTTATTTTGAAAACATAAGTTTTCCACAAGTGAGCTGTAGTTGTCTGTTCTATTCGAATATTACAATGCCAAATGGAGGCCTGCGATGCAAATACATAAATATTGTCTGGTACACCACTTATAGTTTGCATGGGTATTTTTGAATCATGTTCATCCAATGATTATTACATTGCCTTTGTTTCTAGTATTTATTTTTTAATCACTAATATATGTCGCCTTGACACCATAGTATTTCTATTTTTTTTCCTTATGACCTTCCACACAGTTATTAAAATTTACTCCTATTATTTTTAATTATTTTTTCCTTGCTTTCATTTCCTGAAAATGATGTCTATATGATGGCAAGAACTATTTGATTATGATTTAATTTGATTTTGTTTGTCCTTACTGTTTATTCCAGTGATCGGCAAACTTTCCAAGTAGAGGGCCAGATAAAATAAAAAAAAATATCCAGGCGGGCCAGAAAAAAAGACCAACATAGATTTACTTTTATATCTCTCGTAATATGACATAATATTCGAGAACTAATTATTTGTTTGTTTTACATACTACTAAAAAGCTATATGAAGAATAAAATATCTTAACGTTCAGTTGATGCTAAATTAGAAATTAAGGTAGATTGTGTGTTTTTTGCATTTTATTTATAGGGTTATTCAAAACTATGTCGCGGGCCGGATTGACTACCTCGAAGGGCCGCACTTGGCCCGCGGGCCGTACTTTGCCCATCAAAGTGCATTCTACACTCATTGCGATTTCAAATATTTTTTATGGAACTTATTTTATCATTATAATAATCCAGTAGACCTCTTAGGAATTTCGTTATTAACTTTCAACGAATAAGCAAATTACCTTCTAGCATATTGAAGCTTCTGGTATTAATTCTTTTGACAGATAAAGGATACAGTATACATTGTACATTGTTGGCCATAGATTTACTGTAAATAATAAGTTCATTTGTTAATTATTATTATTATTATTGCTAACCTTTGTCATTAAACATAATCTATTCCTCAAATCTAGACATAAGATGGAAGTATTTTATACGTCGAAATTGACTTAGATACCTCTTATCCGTGTCAGATAGTATAAATGCCTCTCTATAACTAACTGTTTTCACGATCAGGTTACCTGTTATATTAATTATAAAAAAGGATAAACTAAATCTAGTAATCGAATGTAGTTCATAATAGATTATTAAAGCTCAAAATATTAATGGAACTCTAATAACAAATAACTGTATTGGTCTTCACTCACTTCTACTATCAGCAAACATATTCTCAGACTCATGTTGAATGTTACTCGGTTTATTTTATAAAGCATGATTATAATGTTGGAAGTAGTATACTAATTATGATTAAGTCATGTTTTTAAAGTTAAGGTTAACTATAAATATTCCAAGTATTATTGAAACAAAATTTTTAGTTCAGATTACTTAACATATTTTATATATACAATAAAAATATCATCGAAGTTGGTCTACACTGATAATTTTTGAAATTTTGCAAAAATCTGTTTTTTGTTTTATTATAAGAATGCCGTGATAAGGATTTGATTTCGGGATTTTGACGAAAATACATCTTTTGAGGTCCTATATATTATTTTATTTTTTTTATATTTTAATGATTAATTTATATATTTTTTTATTTTATTTTATTTTTTTTTTTGCAATGCGTATGTATGTTTCAAAATTGTAGACGTTGCTTATTTCTAGTTTCATAAATTAATTAAATTACAGCTTACTAGAAACTATCTTATTTATTCGTTAGAGCATAAAATACTCGTAATACTATTTTTTGCATGTTCAGTAATTTAATTATTTTTATGTGTATGTATAATTTAATGAAAATCATTAATTGGACAAAATGTTAAAATTAATGAATATCAGATTACTTAACATATTTGTATATATACAATAAAATTATAGTGACTATCGAATGTTGGTGCTATTTTTACTAAATATCTTAAATAACAGTTTTATGCAAATATTTGCAATAATATCTGTTTTTTGTATTTATTTATAATATGAATAAATGTTCGTGATAAGCTGCAAATTTCTCATTTGCGGATTTTGACGAAAATACTATTACTATGATATGAGGTCCTATTTGCTTATTAGTTCTGTTATTATAAAATATTTTTATTCATAATTGATTTTCATGATTAATAAATAGTCAATTATAAGCTGAATAATGCTTATTTTATAATTAATTACGTTTTATTGATTATTTTGCAATGCGTACGTGGTATGTTTTCAATACATTTGTAATGTTTTCATCCTTTTTACTTTGTAATCATGAGTATTGTCAGTATGATTCCAAGATCAATAGAATAATCAATTGAATAATCTATAAGTTTGAATCAAGACTTCTACACGCTAGTTCTTATTATCTTTCCTTTAAAATATTAATTTGTTGTTTTAGTTTACAAATTTCACTACGTTATTCTTTTATTTGTTATTTAAGTCTATATTTTTGGAATTATAGTTTGGAATTAAATTTTTAAATTTAAATTTTTAACTTTCAAAATTTCCAGTGAGGATTTTTTAGAGGAAGAAATCAAAAAAGAAACTTTCAGAAAAGGAACAAGGTGAAAAACGTTTAATACCTAATAAACTACAAATAACAAGTTCAAATAAGTCAAAAATGTTTAAACTTGCGTACTATTTGTGACCATTCCATATATTTTCCTCTATGCTCACGTGCCATTCAAAGATGAATTTCTTACTAGGTGAACACTTACTAGGGAAAGTATAATTGTGCTAAAACTTCAATAGATATTATAATTTGACCATTATATTATTTTTTTAAATTAAATTATGCTCAATCCAATGTAGAATTTTAAATTTAACAATGTACGTATGTACGATTAGTGACGAGAGTTAAATTTTTCTTGAATTGAAAAACTAAGTATATTGTTATATAAAATTAAAACGTTCCCTTTTGTAAAAAAAAGGAAATTAGTCTTACAATCGAGATATATATATAGTGTTAATTTTATAATTTTTTTATCTACTTTAAAGATAATTTTAAAAATATATATATATATATATATATGACGATTTTACGTAAAAGTTATTATAAACAGCCAGCAATATGTAACTGACATCCCAGCAAATATGAAATCCTAGAAATGAACACAGATATCTCTGCTAGTGATTACCTTTGTCAAAGAGTGTAAAAGCACATTTTTCAGGAGAATTATTACTGAACGAAAGGTTTTAGTTTCATTTCAGAATTATTGCAATTAATACGTTAATTTTTATTCAATAGTTTATTCTGGAACGTATTTGTTTACTTAGACTTGTTTGTTTTTACACTGTAAAAAGAAAACTAATTGTTTTCTGAGCCAGAAGTAGGTTGACAGCAAATGTCATTATAGTTCTTGCTATCGCTTTCAAATGTATTGTTTCAGTTCAGTTATGTTAGCCGTTAATTAATTCATCTTTATTAATTGAAGAAGTAAATTTTATCCATAAACTTTATTACTTTTACGTAAATGGTACGTGCCACAATAATATCTGGTTACATAACCGCGTTATTTCTTCTAATATGACTGTAATTTCATGTATTCAAGGGTTTTCAAGATGGTGTTAAAACCCTTTATCTGGTTAGGTATTTGCTCTTAAAAACAAAATGTACGGGTGATGGAGGAAATGGTTTTATTTGCAGGGATTAGGCTTCAATCCTCATGTTTGACTGCTGATTCAAAGCAGCTCAGCGAAGTTTATGACGCTCGCAAAGCGAGTAGAAGACATGAGGCTTTAGTGTTGAATTGGTGCCAGTTACTGGGTAGTGTAAGCTCCAAGTGGTGGCTTTATAGCGCAATAAACCCAGAGTGGTGGTGATTAGGACTGGATGGGCAGGTAATCGTGCATGGTTTAGTCTGTTCCTATTCAGAACTGCCTTCTTAACACTACCCTCTTTTCCTCCATCCGAATCCAACTCGATATGAGACATTTTCAATCACTTTCCTTCCTGCCTACCGATCTCTTGTATACCATACAATTTATATTACACAGTTTTCATTCATTTCTTTAATTCATTTTTCCTTATATAACTTCTAAATCACTAAGACATGCTATTGTATTACTTTCAATAAACAAAAATACCTATTCTTTACCAGTTTTAAAATTCACTTTTGAATATGAAAATCTATTCTTTCATATTCACTTCTGTTATGAAAAATTCTAGCTACCAGAATAAATCATCTTTACTGTAGCTTTACTGTAGGAAATATATATATGTATATATACACTTTAACACATAGAAAAGAACACAGAAAGACACTACAGAACTCACTTCGATATTTCGACATCCGTCGTTATCGGGAAGAAGTGCGAAGTACTCGCGTTGAGAAGCAAACTACTACTGGCCTCCAGAGTAACTCGTGGAACCACCGCAATGCTGCTCCCCAGCGGAGGAGAGGAAAAATAGAAATCCTTCCAATATTTATTTAGAAAACAAGATAAAAAATATATAAAATACGAAATAATAATAATAATAATAAATAATAATAATAATAAAATAATAATAATAATAATAATAATAATAATAATAATAATAATAATAAAATAATAATAATAATAATAAAATAAAAAATAATTAACAGTACAGGTTGAGACCAGGAGGAGAACGAGCCCCAAGGAGGCATATGAATGCCTCTTCGGAAGCTCTAAGGGTGACATGGGAATTAGACTCGGGGATTTGTTTGAGGATTTGTACCCTGAAACAATCATTGAAAGGGAGGTCATGGGAATTAGCATGGATAGCTATGGGTAGGTCTCTGACCAACGGACGCCCTGTGATTGTTCATACGCAGGCTCAGCTTGGTTGAAGCCAAGCCAACGTAAAAAGCATCACATCGAGTACACTCCAAACGGTACACGCAGTTACAGGAAGTGCAAGATGTATCAGAAGGAACAGGATAGGAGTCGTTACTGAGAGGGGAAGTAAAGTAAGGACTGTATATACTTTCTTCTTCTTCGTCTACTTCTCCTATTTTCAGTCAGTCCCCTACTTTCTCCTACCGTAGACCTTCCAACCTGAAATCCATTTTTACCCATATTTCCAACAGCCCCTGTGCTAGCAGAGGGATGAAGCGATGTGAACGCCGTAACTGCCAAACCTGTCCCCTAATTAACTCCAGTCCTTACTTTACTTCCCCTCTCAGTAACGACTCCTATCCTGTTCCTTCTGATACATCTTGCACTTCCTGTAACTGCGTTTACCGTTTGGAGTGTACTCGATGTGATGCTTTTTACGTTGGCTTGGCTTCAACCAAGCTGAGCCTGCGTATGAACAATCACAGGGCGTCCGTTGGTCAGCGCAGAGACCTACCCATAGCTATCCATGCTAATTCCCATGACCTCCCTTTCAATGATTGTTTCAGGGTACAAATCCTCAAACAAATCCCCGAGTCTAATTCCCATGTCACCCTTAGAGCTTCCGAAGAGGCATTCATATGCCTCCTTGGGGCTCGTTCTCCTCCTGGTCTCAACCTGTACTGTTAATTATTTTTTATTTTATTATTATTATTATTTTATTATTATTATTATTATTATTATTATTATTTTATTATTATTTATTTTTTATTATTATTATTTCGTATTTTATATATTTTTTATATATTTTTTATCTTGTTTTCTAAATAAATATTGGAAGGATTTCTATTTTTCCTCTCCTCCGCTGGGGAGCAGCATTGCGGTGGTTCCACGAGTTACTCTGGAGGCCAGTAGTAGTTTGCTTCTCAACGCGAGTACTTCGCACTTCTTCCCGATGACGACGGATGTCGAAATATCGAAGTGAGTTCTGTAGTGTCTTTCTGTGTTCTTTTCTATGTGTTAAAGTGTTTATTGTCCACACGGACCTTTCATTTTATTCGAAGTATATGTATATATATATATTTATACCATGATAAACGAAAAACGGTCCGGTAGGACAGATAACAATTAAAATAAGCAGTGACACATAAAATGAAACACAAAAAAGACTCACTTTTCAATATTTCAACATTACGGTCGAAATATTGAAAAGTGAGTCTTTGTTGTGTTTCAGTTTATGTGTCACTGCTTATTTTAATTATATATATATATATAAGAAGCAAAGTGAAAAACTTACATGAAGGAAACTTTATATTCGAATATATACAACAAACATTATAAATCACTTACTGTGTTAGATATTTTAAAAAAATAGTTCATTAATTGAAGGCCATCAAATAGAAAGATGAAGTGGAAGAAATGTATTCATTATCAGTCTGATCAAATATTGTACAAATGCATTAACTGTACTGAATACCTCTCCACCACTTCATTCTGTCCCTTGTTTCTCACCTGATGATGAACTGCTGTTCAAGATATAGATCAAAAGGAGCTTTGTATAATTTTTATTTATTTTTTTTTTGTACTAATTATAATTTGACATGTCAACATCTCTTCATGTTTTCATGTTTTCTTCTTTGGAAAATAGCGATGTGAAAAATAAAAAGAGAAATATGATTGTATTATTTCATTTTTTTTTATTTTTCTTTATCTGCTTTACAATTTTTGTCATATAGAATACTATTATATTTATTGTGTTTTTATTATCCAGTTAAACTACATATAGTCCAATATTTCAATAACAAATAACAAACTTCAATTGATTATGGAAAGCGTATAGTTGAAAGCATAATAGATAAAACTTGGTTACACAGAACGTGATAAAGTGAGTTAAGAACAACCAAGAGGAATAGATAGGCCAAGTTTACTGTCCTTTGGTCCCCTTCAAAATGGAATCTCTCAAGTCTTTCACGTGTGCCAAGTACAATCAAACTTTAATCAAGTTTCATGATTCTTCCTTCGATTTGCTACTTTTACAGAAAGAAAGTCATTTTTTGTCGAATGGTCAAGTTAAGCCTTTTGAACCAGTGACATTGTTCAGTTCCACAGGGATTACTGTAATTGAATTCATATCATTTTTGTTTTTAAATAATATTCTATGACACAATTATTCTAAATTATATGGTTCTTGTAACCATCATTTGTTTGTCACAGCCAACACTAACAACTAAACAGCATTGATACCAAACAAGGTAACAGATAAATTGGTTTTAAATAATTATGATCCACTTTAAGCTTCTGTTAATGAATTCTATTTTCATTCTATTTGATTTATTTTATATCAAATGTTTCATATTCGCTCTTACTCAAGTTTATTGGGTCATCCTGAAATCTTATAAAACATAATATAAAAATACTATAAATTTTTATAATTTTATAAATTTTATAAAAAAAATCTTATAAAACAGGTAGGAAAGCATAGAGGTCGTATGAAGATGATATGACCTCTTCAGTCCTGTCCACTTACTTCCTTGCTTTGGACCAGTCTGTCAAATAGTCCTCTTTCAGGAAGTAGTCCCCGCCAGCTATTTGAAAATAGTCTTATTTTCAAATAATATTCAATAGAAAAATGGCCAATGTTATATGGTTTATGTTTTGAGTTCACAAAATCTGTTAATCATATTTTACAATGTGTATATGTGTTATATATGTGGTCTGTGAACGTTTGTGTATGACATTGTTTAACTGAGCACGCTGAATATGCCATTGTTTGAAGGATCATTATGAAACTTTAAATATAAAAATTCTTTTGTTACACAAAAATAATTTACTTTGGAAGAAATCATTACAGGGTGGGGTACCGTACGTGTCTACTTAGTATCAGTACAGGTGTATATGCTTTTTAATGAACAACTAGACTACCCGTGACCCGTTGTGTCAATCAAAACCTTCCTTTTGAAACGTCATTTTTATCAGGTTTTGGAAGCTAATTGTACGAAAGTCTCTGTGGCGCAGAGAGTAGCGTGCTAGACCTCCAATGCCAAGGGCGTGGGTTCATTCCCACAAAATTTCTAATATTTCATTCAGTTTAAAGCGTGTGCAAATATTTAAACAAAAAGATCAGAGTTCCATAAGTATATACTTGTAGAACAAGAAAATGTCTACTGCTTATTTATCACATTTGTTTAATCTTGTATTATAGTATATATATAATTTTCAGTTAGGTGGTTACCTAATGTATTTAACAACACTTTTGATGCCAATTGAAAAGTTTAGTACTGAATTAGTTATTATTTATGTAACAACACATTTTAACATTGATTTATTTCTACGTTAGATTCTGTTCTAAAAAAGCGCCAGCCTGATTAAGGGAGCAGTGTGATGCAAATAGGTAAATGCAATCATTTATCATCGTTCAAGAAGTAATTACATTCATTATCCAAGAGATCTGTAAGAAGTTGAGTTTATTGTTCCGACGAGTGGACATAAGTGTTGGAGCATTTGTTTAAGGCTGTGTTCTAAATATATTGAATGGCAATGCGCTGCTCGTGTTTCTATGACGCAGATGGACTGTGGGATTGGTTTTCCGGTTTCACTTCTCTCTTGGGTTGCATGCTAAGGTGGCCTGGCTTCCGACCCTTCATAAGCTCTCTACAAGACTTACTCTGATGCATCCTGGACCTCTAAGCTTCTAATGTTCCCTCAGCACGCTCTCTCAATTCTTTACTCTCAGTCAGTTTTAAATATTGCCGTCATCCACTAATACTGATCTGTTACTTTACTTTACTGCTGGAGGTAAATGTATCTATTCACTTCCTGTTTCAACATCTCGTGACGGAATGCTTTTAGAGGTCTTGATAGATTACCTTGATAGTAATCTCATTACCCATGTTGTATTTACTGCATTATGTTTCACTAGCTCAAAGTACACGGCTTTGTCTATACAATAGTTACTACGTGATTCTAGGATCTAAGACAGGGACTCAAAAACATGCTCACCTTGTAAGCTCAATTCATTAGCATTAATCGACCCTCAGGCTTCTGTAACAATTTCTATCACTGTAACAATTAGTGACAGATCAGTCAGGTAACTGACTGCCCGTTTTGAAAGATTGGTTAAAATACTCAATAACTAGTAAGTTTAATAAAGAAATGTAACATACTAGATATACAGAAGAGATATATACCTTTATGCTTTCCCCAATGGAGAGAATTCACATATAATTCTTTACATACAAGGTAAATACTACCTGAGTTGCATACGTAATACTTAATACTCGAAAGCAAAAAAAAAAATAAAGTCAATGGACACATGTGTTTTTCATTCTGTGTGCAAATATATTTTTGCATTCTCATTGGCATGACTAGAAGGAAACACATATTTCTTTAAATTTATCTGCCAATGGCTTTGGTCTTTCCTATTAGTCATGGTGAAAACCTATGATATAATTATATGGTATATATTTCAATAACAAAAATGTTTGCTTCATGATGACTTCGTCTTTTAGCTATGCTTTAATAAAAGCAGAACTCTAGCAATGGTATAGCCTAAGTATAAATCTGAAATCAGAACATCTATGGAGTAAGGCATTGTGCAGAAAGCTGGCAGAATGGACAGTGGCTCCAAGATATTCCAATGCAAGTCGGAAATACATAGTTTAGTTAGTTTGTTAATTCCCAAAAATACTTTAAAATCATTAATTAGTTGTTCACATTATCAATTCACTTTCATAAAAATATATTATTTTATAAATTCATCTGTAACGTAGCGGCTGTTCTGGTTTCTCTAAATTTATCCCATGTCGTTGAATAGAATCAATGGAATCTTACCGTGGTGTCCAGAATAGGGCATATAGTTTTTTTCTCAGACGCCGTTACAATGACTAAATTAGTGTTTGCATTTATACACATACTAGACTACCCGTGACCCTTTGTGTCACTCCAAAGTTATAGCAGTAGTTATTGAAATAAATTCCCTGAACATGATTGACAAAGATAATTATAATTGTCGTTTCTTGTAATTAAGGCACGGAAACAGACTCATTTAGGGCTTTCGCTATAGTTTTATATCAAAGTACACAACATTGTCTATACAGTCTTAAGATGATTCAAGATATATACACAGTAAGTATACTTAGCAAAATAAAAATCATTTAAAAGTAAAAAAAAATATTTAATTTATGACATAAATAGATAAAACATCAATTCAAATTATATACACAATCAAATATATTTAAAACAAACAAAACTTGTCAACTGAAATATTAAATTTATTTAGCGAACATAAAATATCATTAATGAAAGGAATATGTGTTTATAATATTACCTTAGAACAATGGTATTTTATCTGACAGTTGTGTTCAAATTTATTTCTAAAATTATTCATTTTTATCTTCTAATGTAATAGTTTATTATATACCATACTATAGACTACCCTGACCTCCTTCTGAGAAATATTATTAAATAATATTGTAGAAAGTCGAGGCGAGTACGCAAGCCACTGGGCTACCCTGACCCTTAATATGATTAGTTATTATGTAATACTACTACAAGAAAGGCTCAAACCTTTTTTCTATAATATCTATCACCTTAATGACTGAATCACATTGATATTCCATCAATTGTCTTTTTGATAATTATTCTCTTTTCTTGAATTTTTTTTTTTATTCAGAACTGGTTAATTCAGTTTATCGCCGATTTATTATTATCGTTCCTCAGTGACTCTCCACAACTCTCTGATTCTTTTGTAACTTTGCACCAGAGACTCATAACCTCTTCTCTTGGGGTCCTTGATGACCTGACGTGCAATGGCCAACGCTTTACTTGCCTTTGCTTGTAGTAGTGCCAGTACCTATGGAAGAAGTCATCTTTCACCGGTATCTCCACTGCTTAAGTTTTGTTTATGTAGTTAATTATTTTTTTTAATAGTCAAAAGATTAAATTTATTTGTGAATGACTTCATATTCAAACATATTTACATTCAAACCCGAAATTTTTATACTTCAAAAAGTTCTGAATTTTTGGACGTCAATGCTATAATAAGTTTTATAAAATCTACTAATTTTCAATTCAACTACGTAGAGTTAGAAATCACGTAATCACTTAGATTTTTAAAATCACGTAATCGAAAATAAAGTTGATTTCCTATGAAGCAATATTGCCTAAAAACTAAATATCTAGTTCAAACTACAAAGGTCGTATTGGGTAATTATACCAAATGATCTATGGAACGATTTCCAGTGTAATGTGTTCATTAACTTTTGCATTCACACACAAACACACACACACACACACACACACACACACACACACACACTAATATATATATATATATATATATACGCACACACACACACGCACACACACCCCACACACATTATGTCATTATATATACAAAGATGAAATTCACATTTAATAAACTTTTTCGAAGATTTGATTATAGCAGAAGCATAACAAAAACGTTTCCCTGAATTAATATTGTGGACTAAATTGTAATACAAACATTTGGTTTAGGTTGTGATTCATCAATATTTAGAAGGTTGCAGAATAGAATCAGATCGGTTGCCGAATAATCGGGGCTTTAAGCATGGGAATTATCACCGTTTGTATAATCAGAGCGCTGAGATGTGGCATATGGTATACATGCTGTGTGTATAGCTGAAAAGGCATTTGGCTGCATTACTAACATTTGCCATTCTGGAAATTCTAACAGAATTACTTAATACGTAACCTGACCTTCTGTGGCATTAACTATGTCAGGTTTAAATCGGTTTAAACATTCTCAAAGTTAATCTTTTTATTTTATAAATTAAACACTCTAGTTTTAGCGGAAACTAATATAAAGTTGAGTAAGAAGGTGACTAGTGCTATGAGAAAGGCATGATAGGCAAAAGATGTCTTATATTAACGGTGTCTTGAGTTCAGAAAGTTGCTTCTTCCGAAAAGTTAAAATTAGTGGAATAGTTATCACAATAAACTATTATTTAATTCTTTTATGAATTTATGTTATAAGACTGGTGTTTTTAAATTGTAGATGTGAATTTTATAACGGTTAAAGGTAATATTAACAAGAAAAAAAGACATTAAAAACGGTGGTTTATCAAACGTATATTAAGAACAGAGCTTTGTTTTGGTATATCTAATTTAATTAAGTTTGGAAAAGAGAAAGTGAAGAGAAAGAGTGAGAAAAAGAGAGGGATGGAGTGAAAATGAGAAGAGAGAGTAAGAGTTGTGTTTGTGATAACTAAAATGAATGCCAAGAACTATAATTTGTGGTACATTGTAGCCACTCGTATAGCAAGAGATCACAAACTGCAACCTTCAACAATCTCCGTTAATCTTAAATTAACATCATTTCATAAGGTTTTATGGTCAGTAAAAACATAAGCATTCAGTACTATAATCCGTAAGCATAAAACATTAAATTTCTCAATCCACAAACATAGTACTTCTATACCATAATCTATAAGTATAACATATTTTACAGCATGATGTATAAACATAAATCATTCGATAGCACATCAGTTGTTCATACTATACCAGAATTTGTTAACACAGCACAGCTTAAATCACAGTCATAAGTAGACATCACTATCTAAACTGATGCTTCGGGAAGTTTAGTAGTAATAGTATACTATGCATACATACGTCAAACCGTGTAACTAATAGTGTAGAAATAAACTACAGCGTGTATTTTTTTTAGCTTAAATAATATCATATGGATGACTAAGTATGTTGTTAATTTTAATGATTGTAATGTTTGCTTAAAAAAATCAATATATTCATAACTCTTGTATCCTATATAAGTATCATTCTTCAAATTACTACTAAGACGAAATACTGGTATTCACAAAACAATAACTTATAAAGAAAAAATCTGGAGTGGCCTACACTCTACTTTACTATAAGTAACTCAATGTCAAATTTCTTGAGTATATAAAACATAACGTATTATTTAAGCATAACATAAATATCTAAATGGGATATAATTATTAGCATTGCATTCGTGTGGTAGTACAGATAGTGATTGAAGGACATATCAATTTATAAGCTTATTTTTGTACATCACAAATAATTTATTATTTGCAAATAATTTCATTAGTATAACTACAGCAGTAATAACATTTTTGAAAAACCAATGTGAACATTTCTTGAAACGAAATAGTATCCTACAAGAGAACATGGCTATTGTTCAAATAGCCAGTAAATTTCTTACATCGTTTACTTGACATCCTTCTACATTGAATATTAATGTAAAATTTTCAAATTTGAAACAGTAAAATACCCTTTTTTTCTCTGAAAAACATCTTAAACAGCGAAGAAAATGTTGTTTTAAGGTGATTTGTTAATTAAAGATGTACGATAATTACAGTTATTAATCTTTAAACGAAAGATTTATATTTTGAATTATCTTTTACATTTTTGGTTTTTAACAGAATTATTATACTGGGAATTTTATGGCTTCTTAGTATTTAATAAGATCATTTTCCATCCCCTTTGTCAAATAACATATATACGAATTTTTTTTTAATGAGTGTTATCATTTACCTGCACAATATTATTCCTCTTACATCTCTTATAAGTCAATAATATATTTTAATTTTTCCATTAGAAACATCAATTTTATCTCAGTGGATTCGCTCAAAAAATTTCTAAGTCAATGTAAACAATGTAAAAAAATACAAAAAATTCGACAAGTATAGCAGGTGATCTCTTAGTCTAGGGTAAACAAAGAGTTTTTATATCGTTATTGCTCTTTCCCGTAATTGAAACTTCATGATTTTTTTTTATGAATTGATAATTTTTTGTTCCATTTTTGGTCAAATTTTCATTATTTTTTAACGAGCCGTTTTGCGTCAAAAAAACATTTTCTGAAAACACAAATCGTACTGTAACGCCCCTTTAGCGAATGTAATTTTAGAAAAAAATATCTCAACTCATTCTCCATATAATGTTCTATTTATAGGCATAGTTTCATCTTTGTCCGTCAAACAGTATGGCTTGTATCGCTCTCACAAGGTTTGAGATTGAATTATAAGTCAAAATTTTTACATTTTATTGAAAAAAAAATATTTCCTGTTGTTTTAAAATTCTGAATATATTTTTCGTTTGTTCGATTTGTAACTTCAAAGATAATGTCAAAATTTCAAAACTCTAGGGTTATCAGTTTAGGAGAAATAAATGTTTTAAAAAAACGGTTTTTGGCAAAAAAAGTGACTTTCCCATCATGCATAATTCTTCGCAAACAATAGGGATCTTCGTCTTTATGGGGCCCATTTTTGTGTAAAATATCAACTTGATCCATCAAAGATTCTGGACCGTAGCGTGGTAACAAGCAATGCTAACACACTCACCCACCCACCCACCCACCCACCCACACACACACAGACATCATCGTAAAAACGTCATAAAACGACTTCTGGGACCTCAAAACATGTAATTCCGTCAAAATCTCGAGATCGAATTTTTTCACGATCACTATACTTTACTTATAGTAAAGTAAAAAGTGAACTAGACTGAATAATTCATTAAAATATTTAGTCGAGGTAATGTTAAAAAAAATTAATGACGATTTTTTTTTGTTCAATTTTACATGTCTCACATACTTTCAGTTAGAAATTAGTATAAAACCTCTTTGTAGCGAAAGGAGATAGACAGAGTTTAGGACAGATGGGATTATAACAATAGGTTTGCCCTGGCGAGCACTAAGCACTGGATAATTGGGAGGGGAATGGCTGGTATGAAGACAATTAAAAGGACTGGGTCATTTCTGGGGAAGGGTCATTGTTACTGAAATCTTTAACATTGCATTGCCTCTTAGACCTGAACTGCCTTTCTAATTACTTTTAATTAGTCTAGTATAGTCTCTTCTATATTTAATATTATATTATAATTATAAAAAATTATTTAAAACAAAAACTGAATATGCTCTATACAAATCTATACTTTTTTCTATTATTGAAATAAATTTGCATTCCGTTATCTTATCAAATATTTCGGATAAAGTGGTTGGGAAAAAGACTCAAAATTTGCATGTAATAGGAAAACATAGAGTCCGTAATATATAATTGAACCTTCATTGAGATAGAAAGTAGACAATGTCCAAGCTCACCAGCAAATTGACGGTTTACAACCCTCTCTCGTCAACTGTTGGTCAGTCAACCATCGCATCTTGGAACTACTATTTTTCTTCGCATGAAGATATAACAAAAAATTGGAGTTTGTATAAATGTTTTCTTGTTTAATAGTAATCTTTAGTTTATTTAGTATACTAAAGTTTTTAATAGCAATTAACATTTGGTTATTTTATAACTTCAAACTAACAAATAGAAATAAGAACAATCAAATACACTTTTCGTTGTAATTTCACAACTCCGTCGTTCTTTGAGAATAAAAGTTTAGGTAAGGTTTTATGAGATTGTGTTTACAGACTGATACAAAATAATACTTATACATATAGTTAGATATCCTACGTATTAATATGTTCAGTTACATGCCAAGAAATTAGAATTGAAACGTAGATTAAACATGAGAGTCGAAGGGAAAGTTAAAGAAAGAGGCAGAAAAAAAGGGTTAATAAAATGGTTGGATTGAAGATAAATTAAAGAACTTAGTATGTGAGAGATAGAATTATGAGTGTAGTGAAGTGGAATCAACTGATAAGAATAGAACACAAACTCTATGAATCTAGTAGAGAGTGAAGATGTGTCATAGAGATAAGGAGATTTAAATAAGAGTGATTGAAAGAGAGAGTAAAGTTAAAGAAAATAGAATAAGATAGAGACAGTAAGAGAGAAAGGATTGAGAGGGAAGAAGAAAAGACGGAGAATAGGAGGAAGTTCAGAAAAGAGGATAAAAGATATAGAAGAAGAAAAGTGAGAGTAAAAAGGGAAGTAAACAGTTAAGGGAGAGGGTATGAGAGAGAGATAGAAATGAGAAGTGCTTGGGGAAAGAAGAGAAAGTGAGAGTAAAAAGGGAAGTAAACAGTTAAGGGAGAGGGTATGAGAGAGAGATAGAAATGAGAGTGCTTAGGAAAGAAGAGAAAGTGAGAGTAAAAAGGGAAGTAAACAGTTAAGGGAGAGGGTATGAGAGAGAGATAGAAATGAGAGTGCTTAGGAAAGAAGAGAAAGTGAGAGTAAAAAGGGAAGTAAACAGTTAAGGGAGAGGGTATGAGAGAGAGAGAGAGAAATGAGAGTGCTTAGGAAAGAAGAGAAAGTGAGAGTAAAAAGGGAAGTAAACAGTTAAGGGAGAGGGTATGAGAGAGAGATAGAAATGAGAGTGCTTAGGAAAGAAGAGAAAGTGAGAGTAAAAAGGGAAGTAAACAGTTAAGGGAGAGGGTATGAGAGAGAGATAGAAATGAGAGTGCTTAGGGAAAGAAGAGAAAGTGAGAGTAAAAAGGGAAGTAAACAGTTAAGGGAGAGGGTATGAGAGAGAGATAGAAATGAGAGTGCTTAGGAAAGAAGAGAAAGTGAGAGTAAAAAGGGAAGTAAACAGTTAAGGGAGAGGGTATGAGAGAGAGATAGAAATGAGAGTGCTTGGGAAAGAAGAGAAAGTGAGAGTAAAAAGGGAAGTAAACAGTTAAGGGAGAGGGTATGAGAGAGAGATAGAAATGAGAGTGCTTAGGAAAGAAGAGAAAGTGAGAGTAAAAAGGGAAGTAAACAGTTAAGGGAGAGGGTATGAGAGAGAGATAGAAATGAGAGTGCTTAGGAAAGAAGAGAAAGTGAGAGTAAAAAGGGAAGTAAACAGTTAAGGGAGAGGGTATGAGAGAGAGATAGAAATGAGAGTGCTTAGGAAAGAAGAGAAAGTGAGAGTAAAAAGGGAAGTAAACAGTTAAGGGAGAGGGTATGAGAGAGAGAGAGAGAAATGAGAGTGCTTAGGAAAGAAGAGAAAGTGAGAGTAAAAAGGGAAGTAAACAGTTAAGGGAGAGGGTATGAGAGAGAGATAGAAATGAGAGTGCTTAGGAAAGAAGAGAAAGTGAGAGTAAAAAGGGAAGTAAACAGTTAAGGGAGAGGGTATGAGAGAGAGATAGAAATGAGAGTGCTTGGGAAAGAAGAGAAAGTGAGAGTAAAAAGGGAAGTAAACAGTTAAGGGAGAGGGTATGAGAGAGAGATACAAATGAGAGTGCTTAGGAAAGAAGAGAAAGTGAGAGTAAAAAGGGATGTAAACAGTTAAGGGAGAGGGTATGAGAGAGAGATAGAAATGAGAGTGCTTAGGAAAGAAGAGAAAGTGAGAGTAAAAAGGGAAGTAAACAGTTAGGGAGAGGGTATGAGAGAGAGATAGAAATGAGAGTGCTTAGGAAAGAAGAGAAAGTGAGAGTAAAAAAGGGAAGTAAACAGTTAAGGGAGAGGGTATGAGAGAGAGATAGAAATGAGAGTGCTTAGGAAAGAAGAGAAAGTGAGAGTAAAAAGGGAAGTAAACAGTTAAGGGAGAGGGTATGAGAGAGAGATAGAAATGAGAGTGCTTAGGAAAGAAGAGAAAGTGAGAGTAAAAAGGGAAGTAAACAGTTAGGGAGAGGGTATGAGAGAGAAATAGAAATGAGAGTGCTTAGGAAAGAAGAGAAAGTGAGAGTAAAAAGGGAAGTAAACAGTTAAGGGAGAGGGTATGAGAGAGAGATAGAAATGAGAGTGCTTGGGAAAGAAGAGAAAGTGAGAGTAAAAAGGGAAGTAAACAGTTAAGGGAGAGGGTATGAGAGAGAGATAGAAATGAGAGTGCTTAGGAAAGAAGAGAAAGTGAGAGTAAAAAGGGAAGTAAACAGTTAAGGGAGAGGGTATGAGAGAGAGATAGAAATGAGAGTGCTTAGGAAAGAAGAGAAAGTGAGAGTAAAAAGGGAAGTAAACAGTTAAGGGAGAGGGTATGAGAGAGAGATAGAAATGAGAGTGCTTAGGAAAGAAGAGAAAGTGAGAGTAAAAAGGAAGTAAACAGTTAAGGGAGAGGATATGAGAGAGAGAGAGAGAAATGAGAGTGCTTAGGAAAGAAGAGAAAGTGAGAGTAAAAAGGGAAGTAAACAGTTAAGGGAGAGGGTATGAGAGAGAGATAGAAATGAGAGTGCTTGGGAAAGAAGAGAAAGTGAGAGTAAAAAGGGAAGTAAACAGTTAAGGGAGAGGGTATGAGAGAGAGATAGAAATGAGAGTGCTTGGGAAAGAAGAGAAAGTGAGAGTAAAAAGGGAAGTAAACAGTTAAGGGAGAGGGTATGAGAGAGAGATACAAATGAGAGTGCTTAGGAAAGAAGAGAAAGTGAGAGTAAAAAGGGAAGTAAACAGTTAAGGGAGAGGGTATGAGAGAGAGATAGAAATGAGAGTGCTTAGGAAAGAAGAGAAAGTGAGAGTAAAAAGGGAAGTAAACAGTTAGGGAGAGGGTATGAGAGAGAGATAGAAATGAGAGTGCTTAGGAAAGAAGAGAAAGTGAGAGTAAAAAGGGAAGTAAACAGTTAAGGGAGAGGGTATGAGAGAGAGATAGAAATGAGAGTGCTTAGGAAAGAAGAGAAAGTGAGAGTAAAAAGGGAAGTAAACAGTTAAGGGAGAGGGTATGAGAGAGAGATAGAAATGAGAGTGCTTAAGAAAGAAGAGAAAGTGAGAGTAAAAAGGGAAGTAAACAGTTAAGGGAGAGGGTATGAGAGAGAGATAGAAATGAGAGTGCTTGGGAAAGAAGCCAGTGCGATAGAGTGTTGGTGGAGGGAAAAATGAATATGTATATGTGAGTATGTATGTATATATACATGTGTACTCGTATATGTGTGAGGGAGAGAGTGAAGAGAGTAGACATTAGTTTCAAGATGAACCTGAGAGAGAGAGAGAGAGTGAAGGAAGGGGACTCAAGAGCACGACTACGTAACAGAGAGGAGAAATATTTTCTTTTGTGAAGTGTGGACGAAACAGGAAATAAGAATTACGGCAGGTAGAGTGGATAGGGGCAAGATACGACCGCTATATGATTGTCTGCAAGAGATTTGCCACCATTCCCTTCTGGCTCTCTATAGATTCCCCAATTCTCCCTACGGCCCTTCCTGACTTATTGTCTCCCCGCCTCACCACTAGTCCAAAGCCCTTATATTACCTATAACTTAAATATATCTACTACTTTTATATAATTCCCTTCAATTGTTTAATACCATAAATCAACCGGCAGTTAGTTTCAGAAATTAATGATTTATTTCTTCGTTTTTATGAATTATATTTCTTTTTTTTTTAATTACAAATAGTAATATATAATATTTATCGCCTCCCATCATTTAATTTACTCTAGATCATTCTTATATGGTCTAAAAAAATATTGATTAATAATGTTTATGAATAACTATATAGTATTGAATAACTATAATTAAAAAATGTAGTTTATTTCATAAAAAAAGTATAACTTACTCGACTAACCGTTTTTAATTCTAAGGTAGTGCAATCAGCTGATTGCACCACCTTAGAATTAAAAACAGCTAGTCGCGCCCTTGCAATCAAATAATTTTACAAACCATAACTTACTGGGTGATGAATTTAATTATGTTACAAGTGTTATCATCATTTAAAATTGTTTATTCTTCAATAGGTGACAGCTTGTTAAAACAGTGTGTTGTTAAAACGAGTGAAGGTTGTAAGCTGAGGTATTGCTGAAAAAAAGGTATTGAGGTTGTTATTTTGATGAATTTAATGACATTTTTGGTTTATTTCTAAAAAAATATCCTACACTTTTCTGTACTACGGTTTTTAATTTAGAATTATAACATAATTTAGATTAACATAATTAATCTATTTCCTGAATAATAAGGAAGAATAAATGAAGTCATATTATTAAAACAGTTTTCCATAGATCCCCGTGCTTAGATTTAGGCTATTCCCTTCAAAAGTTTTGAAAAAGTTGAATCATCAAAAATTTAAAATGGAACTATGAAACGAAAGAACGTATTTTATCTTATACCCAACAGAACAAACTCAGTCCTTTCTGACTACCAAAAAAAAAAAAAACTTGAATACTTGACTATTGCAATATCAGGAGAGTAACCAAAATCTGAAAACAACTTTACTAAGGGAAATAACATTTGCTGAGACAGGAAATGACCGTGAATTTAATACATTTATTATCTCATTGTATTCTGCAGGGTGGAAGCTGTTGAAGATGGTAATGTTTCTAAGGAGACAGGACGAAAATAGAGGTGCTTTTAAACAAAAAAGAAACTGATTATACGTCTTTTATTTCTTTATCATGGTTGGAAATGTTGGCTTAAATGTCCTTTCTTTTTAATTTCCGATTTCTCTAATTTAAATTGAAGTTTTCAACAGATATTTGGTTTCATTCCAACAGAAATACATTTTTGTAATGATCATTAAATATTATAATGCATAATTTTTATTTTGAATGGAAATTTACATTTTCAATACATCAGAGGGTATACCAAATGAACAAGAAGACTGTTTATAATGAGTTCATAGGACAATCATAATTGAGACAAGCAGTCTTTTTTCCTATTTCATATTGTCGTTTGATCATTGATTATTGTTTCACGTGTTTATGTGAAATCTTGTATATATGCATATATAAACTACATTGACAAAGAAACACAAAAATGAAACAGAATATTACTAATATATTTCGATGGCCTCGTCATCAAGAAAATAGAAACGAGTCGCTCCACAGGCAGAATATATATGTATAATTATATAGGTGTATAATGTAATCGGGATTAGGTCAATTTTCCAGGATCAAAATCAAACTCTCAATCCCGACGTTTTTAAATAAAACCGAAACGTCGGGATTGAGAGTTTGATTTTGATCCTGGAAAATTGACCGAATCCCGATTACATTATACACCTATTCTATCCAACGGTTGATATATTATTGAATTTGTTATAATTATATATATATATATATATACATATAATAAAAAGATTTCACATAAACACAGGAAATAACAATCAATGATCAAACCACAATATGAAATGGGAAAACAAGACTAAGATCCTTCGTAACAAGAAAACAAGAGGTCTTCCTTCGTCAGAGTCAAAAACCCAATTGAGGCTCTGCTCCACCAACTCAGAAACTCAGTTGGGTTTTTGACTCTGACGAAGACCTCTTGTTATGGTTGAAGGGTCTTAGTATTGTTTTCCCATTTTGATATGAATAATAATGAAAATAACACTTGATGTATAGATGGACTAATTTAGCACAATGAAACAAATTTGGAAACAATGCTCTAAGGCCTTTCGTCAACACATCGTTCTGAAGTTCTGGGACAGATAACCGATAGCAATTCGAAATTCACTCTCAGAGCTTCAGAAAAAGCTCTTATTAGTCTTCTGGGAGGGTGGATCTGCTACTGGGCTTAACCTCAATTGTTGATTATTCCTTTTATTTATTCTAGTCTCTTAATTTATCTTCTGTTTACTTCTTTTTATTTTTTTTTTAGGTATTTACTTGTGCTAATAGTATTTGTTCTCATTTTTTATTATTATATTTGGTTTTTATTTGTTCACTATCCTTTCCTCCCCTTCCTCCGTAAGTTGGCAATACTACGAGTATTTCTTATATTTACTCTATTTTTGTAGGCCTATGAAAAAGGTTTTAAATAAAGACCGAAACGTTGGCAATGAGAGTTTAATTTGAACCTGAAGAACTGACCGTGTCCCGATAAACTTCAGTTTTGTTTCTATTCCACGGTCGACACTTATATATATATATATCCCATCTATTTATTATTATTTTTAATCAAGTTTAAACGTAAAAGAAAAAAAAGATTAGACTGGATATTTACTGGAGTTATTTATCATTTTGATTTGATCTTGCGGAGTGAAAATTATCTATGTAATTGTGACTTGTTTGTTGAATGTTGATACAACTGCCATTTATTACCCTGTAGTGTTAAATCTCAGAAAGTGAAATAGCGTACTGAACTTCTATTTAAATTTATAACCCATGTTTTTGTCTGGAGTAATTTAAATCGTATATTCAGGATTGCATTGTACACATAAAGCTTTGCAGACAGATAAATCTAATTTAAATGACGTTGGATTTTTTATAGTGAGGAAATTAAAATAATTTGCAAAATGACTCTCAGAGGGGGAGATAGCTGTGATGACTATTCTATTTCAGCTAGTACTTAATGACCCACTCATCAGACATACTTGACTATTGCAATATCATGAGCTCCTAGTATCTATACGCTAATGAAGCTTATTTACTACTTTAGATGAGGCCTGACCCTCAAATGATGCTCCTTTCAGAACATATGTTCTGAATTTGTGCAAGCATTTATCACTTAACTGTACATTTCAACAATTATTAAAAAATATTACTTTTTTGAACCAAAATTAAAACAAATTCATTTAAAACCAAACGAAATTTATTTTTAAATTAAATTAAATGTTTAGAAATCAGACTGATTCTAATTTTTTTTTAGAATTTAGACTCTCATTTCTATGTTTGTTTGCTAAAAAATTGTTTTGAAGAAGCAGTTTTTTACTTTTTTAATAAAAAGTCACTCTACATGAATTGTGTAAAATTTCCAGCACTTCCTAACATAATATCCTGAGAAATAAACGGTATTTTATAATTTAAGAGAATCTTCTTTTTTTTCAAATTGAAGTACGAGTATATATTTAAATTAAAGACTAGAAATAAAAGAAAAATAAAAAAATATGCTTCTTTTAAAGAATTTTTTTTATAGTAAAATTTGATTGATTAAAAAAGTATTGTTAAAGTATAAAATTTTCTTGACTTACTCAAAAAAATTAAATTACATAACTTAGCCCTCATAAAATTGATACATAAATTATGATATGATATAATATCATATATATAAATACATAAATAGGTACGAGTACGTGTATTTATAAATAAATACATAAATTATGACATATGTATATGATATGGTACATAATTTCATATCATATCATGGCAGCTCACGAATGCGAAGTGCTCCATGGCACTCCAGGGAACTGCGGTTATCTGTGTTCTGCCTCTTGTTAAAATTACTGCCTTAAAGCAAGAGTTTGCTCTTAGTTAAAAGTTTTGGTTATTCTAGACGTCGTCAGAGAAGTTGGTTGTTCCCTTGAGTTTTTTTTTTCTTGTTTCAAGGGAAGCTAAGTCAAGATAAACTGTTAAGGACTGATTGCTGGTATTCCTTCTCAAGTCAGTGGTGATACACCTCTGAGGCAGACTATAAAACACGTACTGGGTCGCACAGAGAATTCTAAATAAGACCTCTTCCGCTCGTTAATCTGTACCACGGCTTTTTCTGCCATCCTGAAGCTTCTTTGGTGGGCTAGAACATGTTTGACTTTGATAGGTTCATTGTAACATCAAGTGTTTTAAAGAAATCGCGTCATTCATAAAAGACAATTTTTAAATTTGGAATTCATGATATCAGCAAAATGGAAATATTTCTTTTGCCTACAAACGATTATTTCTTTCAGAACCTTACTTTTGAATAATTAATTTTATTTTGGTGGTTTATATATGACATAATAGATATAAAATTATAAAATAGATATAAACTATTAATAAAACTATCGACTGTGGAATAGAAACAAAACTAAAGTTTATCGGGACTCGGTCAGTTCTTCAGGTTCAAATTAAACTCTCATTGCCAACGTTTCGGTATTTATTTAAAACCTTTTTAATAGGTCTACAAAAACAGAGGAAATATACGAGATATTACAATCATTCAAAAATGAAACATACATAAAAGTGCAATTAGTTACAATTAAGAAATTAGAATAGAAATTTTGACTATAGGTTAGTGAGAAAACTTACAGAAGTATAAATTTTGAAACAGAAAAACTAAGTATTAAATTACAAATTATTTTACAAATATTGTTACGTTGGTCATCGTCAGGTAAAATACTCTTCTGGAAGGATGCTTATATAAACTTCCTTAGTGGATGTGATTTCTGGTCCAATAAACTCTCCTTATTGGTCAATCAGAGTATAGATTTCAGTTTTCGTTCTTATTTCATTTCATTTTAGGCTCTATATTCTTGTTTGTTGGAATGACGAACATTTCTTTTACTTGAGGATTAATTGAGGGGTTTCTTTCTTTAATATATAATGCCTCAAGAATATGCAGTTTATCAACATTTTCCTCTCGTTGGATAATACTAGTACCTTGCACAAGCATTTCTCTGGTTACTGTACATTGTGCTTTTCCTGGGCATGTGTCTTTGGAACGCCAGCAGCCAAATGAAGCGTTAATCTGCTGGAGAGCTTTGTTGTAGTCAACCCGATGTACTTTGAGGGCAGGTTCTTACATTCATCTGTAGTACAAGTATACTCGTACACCAAGTGACTACTTTGAAGCTCCTGGGTATTCTTCTTTGGACTGTTTCTTAGCAGCAAGTTATGAGTTTTTCTATTCTTGTAGTATATTACAAGTATTATTCGGCTGTTTTCATTCGTAGGTCTTACATGAGCATGAACAATCTTTTGTATAGCCTTCTCATCCTGTCTGTACTCTGTGTTCATGTAAGCCTGATAGTACAGTTTGATGGTTTCATCGTTCGGAGCATTGGCATTCACATTTTTCACGTCCCATTTTTCCATCTCATATTGGATAGTCTTCTGTACTTCTTTGTTTGTGTAGCCGTTATTAATTAATAACTTGCGTAGTCCTTTCTAGTTCTTCGTGGACTGCTTTCCATTTGCTACAATGTGTTATGGCTTTTCTAACGTAAGCAGAGATGGTAGAGCGTTTATACCTTTCAGGGCATTCACTATGACCATTAAGACATAGTCCAGGGCTGCTAGCCTTAGTGTAGACTTTCGTTCTAAAACTTTCTTCTACCTTATTAACAAGGACGTCTAAGAAAGGAAGCATACCTTGCTTGCTGTGTTCAACTGTGAAATTTAATCCAGACGTTTCATGAAAGGCTTTTTTTAAAGCTGGGATTTCACTTTCTTCTTTTGTTAAAACAAAGATGTCATCTATGTATCTTGCAAATATGGTGGGTTTCTGCAGCTTACAGAATACTTCCTCTTCCACGCATCCCATGAAGAAGTTTGCAAATATTACACCAAAGAGAGACTCCAATGCAACTCCATCAATCTGCTGGTACATCGTACCGTCAGGTGAGATGAGAGGAGACTGTTTAGTGCATATCTCCAGTAAGGTTTTAAGAGCTTTTTTCAGTATGACACATTTTGGCTGCCCATTCTTAGGATAATCTTCTTTTAGAATGTAATGTATCGTCCTGTCAATAGGCACTATTAGTAAATAGTGACTCTACATCCAGTCAGGAGATGGTAACTTTGGAGTTAGTGGCTTTCAGAAGGTCGAGGAAGTTTGTTGAGGATGAAAGACTGTACTTCTTTGGAACGAAAGGAGACAGCAATTCATTGATTCTCTTTGCGA
The DNA here is from genome assembly GCA_026182355.1 of Hermatobates lingyangjiaoensis. Lineage (NCBI taxonomy): Eukaryota > Metazoa > Arthropoda > Insecta > Hemiptera > Hermatobatidae > Hermatobates > Hermatobates lingyangjiaoensis. The sequence continues at coordinate 1,631,931 of JAPFBL010000251.1, forward strand.
AGCTAGTAGGTATCTTTGCGGTAAGTTGGAGTAGGTATCTGGCTGATAATAGGCCGCAGAGGGAAGCAAGGCTTGTGAGATTTGACATTACCATAAGAGTATCCTAAACCAAAATCACCAATCAAGACAGGCAACACAGTTCTTCCTGCTTTTGTGTTTACCTCTTTAATTACTTTATTTGACATTTTCTTAATACGTTCTACCAGGTTTTTTGTAATAACTTTAAATTTACTCTTGTCACTGAGTATAGAATTAATTTTTTCAGTATTCTATTTTGTAGACATTAGGACATAACTCGCAGGTTTGTCTGCTCTTCTGATTGTAATATCAGGGTCTTGCTTCAATGATTTGACTGCATTGCAATGCATACGTTTCAAAACAGTACTTCTGAAGTTTCCCCGTACAATCATTGCTTCTCTCAGGACTTCTTCCTTGATCCCCTCTACTTTTACTTTTTCATCCTTGGTAAGTTTAAAGATATCATCTAAACGGGTTTCTAGCTCTATTCACTTACCAAACAAAGGAGGTTTTGAAAGAATGTGACAGTTCAGGGCCATATTAACAACTTCTTCTTCATCGGGAGTCAGAGTTCTATTGGTAAGGTTTATGAAACCTTTAGGTGGAACAGGTTGCTTTAAAGATCCTCCGTTTAATCTTACTAACTTGTGCTGTGTTCTAGCTTCCGTCTTTTCTTTATAGCGTTCTAGGTTGAGGTTAATCCAATTATCAATCTGGTCCTTTAACTCCTCACTAATGTTTAACGCAAGCCACTGCCGTTTAACTCTACTAGCTGCTGTTTAAATTCAATAATTTGATCCTTTTTAATTTTCAATTAAAGGAAGATAGCGAGGTAACAAGCTTCCTTCTATACTCTATTGTTTCTTTAGCATCACGCACTGCCCTGTCGGGAGTCTTAATATTGGTGTAAATCGGCAGTAAATCTTCTTGTATGCAAATATTGTTAAAAGTAGCAGCAACTTCTGCTCTCACAATTTTTGAGACCACAAGGTCTCTCACAAACAAACAGCCACAAACAAACATAGATTGAAACTACAATATCACATTTCGACATTTCAAAAGAAATAATTTCCGAAGTGAAATCAGACAGAAGTAAATTTAGATTAATCTAAACTTTAGTATGGGGTATAAAAAAGTAGAATAATTGATTTAAGGAGGTTTGTAAAATAATTGGAAAGGAATGAGAGTTTGTGAGGGCAAGACGAGGGGAAGTGGCCGATCGTGGGGAATAATTGAGAAGTTTTCTGAGGAACATCGCGTCACTCCGCGCTATGCCTGCCACATTTATTACATTCTGTTCCTTCTAAAATCATTATTGTTGTTATTATTATGATTTGGTAAATCTATATCTTTTATTGATTTATTCGAATTATTTTTTGTGAAAATAGTTTTCAAACTCTCTTAAATTGTAATGGAAATATATGTACCTTATTTGCTTTATAGAAGCATATACTAGTAAAAATGTTTGAAATGTGTTACTCAGATTTAATATAGCAACTGTAAATTTTCTTTGTCAGTCGTTCTGTTTTGGGTATTATCCTTTTGAAAAAAGAAAGAACTGAATGTACAAGGTTCGAATTTGAGTGAATAAAGAAAATGTTTACCATATAAAATGTTGCATTCTAATTGATTTTTATAAAAGTCAGCATGGTAGTAATAATAATAATGAAACTTATTGCAACTAAACAATTTTCTCTTTATCACGTATTCGACGTTATAGAATTTTAACAAAAAAGGTTATAAAGACACTATGTTAGACGTTGAAACACAAGGAACACTAATGAAATTGAATTCATCTACCGCTCTTAAGCTTATCATTAGGTGGAAATTGATAAATCCATCATACATGGAGTTTACTACTAATATCCGTAGTAATATATTAGTATTACAAATCAGCTTGCAATATAATCGCAATTAAACAACAAACCCTAAAAAGAGATACTAAATATTGTATTGGTCAATGTATGTTCTATTCCACGCAAAGAACAATAGCAGAAGAAGCTTAGGAAAGTCATATTGTGGGAATAAGTTCCTATTTATTTGTACCAAAAATGCAAAACCCCAATTCTATGTTGGGAGTTCAGCTGAAGATGAGTTGATGTTGAGGGAATACTTGTCATAGTAAAGGTTTACGATGAAATGAGAGTTTGTATTTTTTTTATCTATCATCAGAAAAATTGTATGGAAGTGTGGTATGTACTGAATATAATCTTACTAGTGGTAAACCTGGTGTCCTAAATACTCAAAAATACTTGCGCCTATGCATTAATAACTGTGAATAATATTTTACCTTACCACCATTTCAATATCAACATACATTTCAAAGGTAGTGTTCTCAGTCATTATCGTGGTATTTACTCATTTTAGGTTAAAAATCTAATAAAACACTCTCCGCATACAGATGTTCAATGAATTGAACAACGCGTTTCGAATACGTAGTGTTCTTCTTCAGGTTTAAGCTGTGTTTCAGAGCTAAAAAGAAATCTATGTTGGAAAGTCAGGAATAAAGTTGAGTATAGGTAGTTGTATCCCAGGCTTCCAGCTGAGATTAAACCTGAAGATGAACACTACGTGTTCCAAACGCGTTATTTCAAGCATTAAGCCTTTGTTTGTGGAGGCTATTAGCTTTTTGTTAAATCAACAAAATTTATTTATCTTGTTCTAAGTTCTTGTAAAGCAATATCCTTTGTAACAGAATTATATTTGACAGCCAAACTCATTAAGGACTATTAACATTCAATATTTACTTAGGGACAATGGAAATTGCACTGAGGTCAAACTCCAGGTCAACACTCCTCAAAAGTCAATCAGGCGACTCATAATGAATCCTTCCCGAAAGCATGTAGATTTTATAATTGCTATTTATAAAATCATTAATTTTCCTAAATACATAAATTCGGAAATCATCGAAATTGAACAGAGAAAATAAAATCAAGGTATTAGAACATTGTTTGAAGTTCCAAACCAGCTTAAATAATCATCATCTTGAAATATCGGTAACTTTTAAAACATATGGAATACTTATATTAGTACTTATTCCATAACTTGCGTATGCTGTTGAAATGAACTTTGATATATTAAGGAGCTCTGGTGCTGTGCCCAAATAATATGTCCTCGCTTTTTTTAAGATTTTGTTTTGTAATCAAATGTTCTTTGTGGTTAGATCAAATGAATGGATGCAGCGTGGTGTATTAGACTAAAATTTATTTTCGGAAAATAAGTGACTGGTTAAATACCATAGAGAGAAAGTGAAAATTATTTTGAGGTATTCTTGATTAAAACTGGTGTTTGCAATCATTATCGGATGAATATAAAAATGTAAAAAAATGTGCAAGAAGAAAAACGAAAAATACTCAGAACATTGACGCTAGGATTCATATTGTAGACTATAGTAGTAGAGAGATTGTTGACTCTTTGAAGAATGGTCCTGTGCTTATAGCTTTAACTAGAAGAGATTGGTAAGGAGAGTCAGATATTTTGAATATGGTAATTGTTGTAAACGATTGTAAACTGGTAACGTGTATTCGGGTTCAAGGCGTCAGTATGAGAAAGTGCTGTTGATCACCTTTGTGTTTTCCATAGAAGTAAAGAAAGCATGGTCTTCTGTGAGCATTACAAGATGAGATACCACCCTACAACACATTTGTTTACCTACTTGCTACTTTGTAGCTACCTCCTAAACTCTTTCTTACATTGTTTTTCCTCCATGAGTAGTCAAACAGGGTTAGCTCTTTCTGGGTTAAAAAACCACAGCCCAGAACATACGCCGACTGCATAAATATTCCTTTCACCAGTGGTAATGATTGAATTTTATGACTATTTCAGAGGATTTGTGGTTACAGATTGCCGACATAGATTAATGAAACACACGAAAAGGCAAATAAGAAATAATAGAAAGTCTTCCATAGAAAATCGTCATACAAGTCTTCTTATCTAACTGGCTTCCAACATTGGCTTTGCCAGTGACCCTGTGACCTCGATTCGCACAGCTGCTAATCATCATTCACAGTTTATATCTGAAAAAGGGGAAAAACTTTAATTGATATGTCGATTAGCGGTCTCAAACTTAGCGAAAAGAAAGTCTTAACATGACCTTGTGGTCATGTTGAGGTTTATTTTTTTAGTTCACACATATTCAATATACACATATTAAATGAAAATTGAAGAAACAACTGTAATTTTGTGGTTAGCCTAATTGAATGGGCAATGTTGTACTAATGGTTTAAAAAAGTTGTCTCTGGAGGTGTGTGGCATATAGAAGGTTTTTAAAGTGAAAGTGAAGCCCTCCTATTCGGTGAAGGTGCAGTTACGTCAAGACGGTCGTCTTTGTAACAATATGAGACAGGAGTCTTGGAGTTGCATCGCTGGTTATCTTTTCATTGCTCGCTCTTAATTTCTTTTGGTTCCTCGTTGTTGATGCTTCACTGAATTTCATATCTCTTGTGTAATTACTTACCTAAAGGAAAATCATGTAACCTGAAGAGAGATTCCTTCTTTTACATTGCACTGTTATAGTATCCCCAGTAATATATTAGTATTGCAAATCAGCATGCAATATAATCGGAATTAAACAAAAAAAACCCTGGTATTACAGTCAGAAAGGAATATAATTGGTATTAAAAAACAAACAAGAAACCCAATTATTGTATTATTAGTCGTACCATATTGTATCATATCTTACAAGCAACTTAACAAGATAACAAAATTACAGCAGGAGACAATCTCAGTAAGGCCTTCAAAAAGTGTGACTTGTTCACTCAAGGCAAGAGATACCAACAGAAGATTAGTTCGTACCAAATGTCCTTTCAACCTCAACAGATATATATATATGTACATTTTGAATCATTCTGATTTATTCAACTCATGTTGATTTTTATAATGGCCTTTAGAATTTTTTTTAGTAGTTTTATAGCATTTACAATATTGCTCGCTATATTATTCTGATAGTGTTACATCTCCAATAATTGAATGATATTTTCTTTGATGTCACTCATATACTTGTGTCAAATGTTGTCAAAGTGTTTGTTACTGTAGTAGTTATTGATTAAAACCAGCTTTAATTTTTCTACAGTGTAGTGAAAATGTGTCCAATTAGCACACATCTTAAAGACTCAAGATAATCACTTTGATAGTTCCATCCTTATAACATTCAAGTTTATTCAGTATTTATTTATTCACTTCGACTATTCAAATAACACTTCTTTGTTTAATACAAACTGAAGTTTCATAGCTTGTTGTTTCTTTCATATATCTAAAGAATTAATTTGCTTGTTTTAACTGAGTTCTTTTGTAAGTTTAAGGATGGATGTCACTTTTATTGTAGTTTTTTTCTTATCTTTCATTCTTATGAGTATGGACCAAAATGCTGAGTTAATATCCAGCACTGTGAACCATTTACAACTACTCACATCGTGAATAAAGCGCCTGTAAAATACATGAAAACAAATATTAGAACCGACCTTGGACATTTATTGCTAAGTTACGTCTGGAAGAGGGGGCCAGGCTAGCTCAGTGGTTACGTGCTCACCTCTGAACTGGTAGGACCGGGGTTCAATCCTCACCTGGCCCTCGATTTATTCATGCGGGAGGTGAATAAATCTGAGCACGTCGTTCCTCGGAGAAGGACGTTAAACCGTCGGTCCCGAGCCTGTACGATGTCAGGTACTCGTTAAAGATCCCTACTCTAAATACATTTGAGTTAGGCAAAATTTAGGACTCCCACTGTAGAATCAATCTTCATTGTATGGTATCACAAAGGGCTAATGCTTGGCCTACGTGTGTTCCCTTGTGGGACTGCCACTGCAACCTAACCTAACCTAACCTACGTCTGGAAGAATATAATAACACTATTCATGCATCAACAAAATATTTACCTGCCTTTCTACTCATTGGACAAAGATCTGAAATTGTACCTGTCTCTTTGCAATCTACAAGCCAGGACATAAATGAGGCAAGGGCACATGCATTAATAAACTCGAAGAAGAACTTTCATAAAAATAAAAGAAGGTAGACCACAATAGGAAAGATCAGGAGTTTAAAGCAGCTGATTTAGTGTATATTTCAAACGGAAATAAATTAAACTTGAATAAATTGGATGAAATACGAAGTGGTCCATTTAGAATTACGCAGAAGGTGTCCAAATCTATTTATGAGATTAGCTACTGAATGAAACGCAAAGAAGCAAATTTGTTTCATGCAAGCAAGTTGGTGCTTTACTCTTTTTTTGAAGAAAAAGGGTCTCCGGTGGAGGAAGATGTAAATTTGAATCTTTGCTCTTAGGTCTGGTTGGTTGGTCGGGTGATTGAACAGTTAGTTGACATGACTTCACTTATCAGTGTACAGTGAGTGTCTTTATTGTAAACAAGTGAAAGGACTATCACTCAATTTGTAATGTGGTAGTTAGTTTTTAATCATTGTAATAATGTGTTAGTTTTTATTAAAACTAGACAATAGTTTATTTATCCTCCTTTCTCAAAACACTTCCACATTGCATATATATATAACTTTATCAGGACTCGGTCAATCAAGATAAACTTTTATTAATAAGAGGACAAACTTTTCTATAAAAGTTAATAAAACTTTCTACTTGACGGTCATTACTTTTAGCAATATATACATGTATTAAAGATATTATACCTAGAATTCAAGTATATATGTAATTAAATTTATAACCAATATCATGTTGTGGAATAATTAACAGTTATAATTACTAAATAAATTGGAATGATTTTGCATGTTCTTCAAAGTTTTATAGATGTTTTTTCTCCCACAGCCCTTCTTATAAGAGAAATATTTACCTCTTTATTAAGTCTGTTAGGACTTCGTGGCTCTCATAAAACACTCCGAGCTTAAGTAGATCAGCTCAAATGTTCATATTCCAAGACTCTCAAATTAGTTAAAATTTTAAACAGATTAAACTAATTGTTATGTTTGACTTTTAACATTTGATTTAATGAAGCTAAATGAAAGAAAAAGTATTTCCCAACTAAACCACAAAAATAGAATTATGAATGATACGTTAAAAAGAACATATATATATTTTTTTTTCGAAAAAAGGATGTTGGAGACGATTTGTGTCAAGAGGCCCCAAGTGGGAAGGAAGGCTTTGTGCGATATTGTCCACCACTTGCAGGGTCCAGTGGTCTTCTTTCTTCTTTGTTATTACCTTCCATAAGTCACTGTCCAATATTTCTCCATCCTATTCAAAACCCTAATCATGAAAAATAAAAAAATCTTGCTCTTTTAAATTCATGGACTACTCAGCCTTTCACTAACTTTTAATAAATTATACTTACATATTAATTATTCTTATACATTATACATTACTAGGCCAATGTGTGAATTTTATTAAATTTCTTATATATATATATATATATATATATATATATATATATGTATATATAACAAAATTTCTCTTAAAAACGTAAAATAACCATCATTGATCAAACTACAATATGAATTGGGGAAAAAAGACTAAGATCAATCAACCGTAACAAGCGATCTTGGTCAGAATCAAAATCCCAACTGTATTCTCAATTGAGGTCTGAAGTTTGTAATTATAGACTTTTGGAATTTTTTTTCATACCTATCTAAGGTGACAATAAACATAATTAAAGGCTACTTTTTCCAATCCGGTGAGATGAGCTCAATAGGATGACTTTCTTATGCACCAAACCACCAAAAGCTAATTTTACATCACTCCGGCACAAATAAATATGATTTTTGTAGCAACGAAGAATGAAAGTTATGAAACGGATCATCAAAAAACGATGACTGGGCGCGCATGCGCTAACATTGTTGGTCTCCAACCGTCTCTGAACCAGGACGTTTGGTTTTCTTATCTTATCTCTCCTGAAGACGGTTCAAACCGAAAATTAGAGACTGTAAATGTGTGCTTCTAATTTTTTAATTTCTCTGTTTATTTTTGTACATTGAACACTATATATATATATATATAGCTATATCTATGAGTCATCAGCTGTCTTTGGAATCACTCACATCATTCTATCTGATGACAATGTAGTCAAAATATAATAGTGAGTTTTGTTGATTTCTTTTATATGTTTTTTTTGTGCATTAGTATATCTAGTTAACATTAAACTATGTCAGTATTGTTATGAATTCTTTCTGTTGCAGGTAATGTTTAACTGAAGTTCTTTCTTCTTCCAATAGTGGTATGTCTTCATTATATAGTATTTTATTTTTAATTATATCTAGAAAATTGTATTATAACACTATATACCCTCAATATGCTATATACACATTCTTGAATGAAAGTCTTCGAATAAACGTTCTTTTTTTTTCTTCAGAAGATTTTTATCTTGCTAAAAAAAGAAGAGTGATATCAAACATGATTACGGTCGAAGGTTTTAAAAACTTCAATCATTCTAAATTAATTTAATAATCAACCTATGCGAACTGTTCTTACTGGACCGGTTTCTGAATAGCCACCTTCATGTTTCTGTTACCACCTTCATCAATGTTATTTGTTCCCCCAGAGAGGACGTTAAGCCGTAGATCCCGAGCCTGTTCGAAGTTAAGTGCACGTTAAAGATCCCTACTCTAAACATATTTGCTTTAAGCAAAATTTAGGACTCCCAATGTAGAATTTTCATTGTGTGGATAACAAAGGGCCAATATTCGTCCTATGTGTTTTCTATTCTGAGACTACCACTACAACCTAACCTAACCTAACGTTGTCAATATTATTAATATTAAACACATAATACACCGTCATACAAATTATGTGTTTAATAATTACTTTATGTGTTTAATATTAATAATACTTACCTCTGTGGTAATGATGAAATGCATGAAGTTGTCAATATTGCTTGTCTTATTTTTCTAATGTACTACTTGTTGTAAGAATGTATCTTACACTCTTGTGGCATTAACTACTTTATAATATTCAACAATTTTTTTTAATTATATAATAATTCTTCAGGACTATTGCCATTTGTTGAACTGATTATATATATATTGATAAAAGTATTGACCATGGAATAGAAATAAAACTGAAGTTTATCAGGAGTCGCTCAGGGACTCGTGTATATATATAATTATTTGTTAATTAGTAATGGTAAATTGGTAATCTTCTTTTAGTTATATAATACTTCTTTTAGGAGTATTGCCATTTGTTGAACTGATAATATATATATATATATGTTTACATATAAAACAATTTCACATAAACATGTGAAATAACAATCAATGATCAAACTACAATACAAATGGGAAAATAAGACAAAGATCTTTCAACCGTAACAAGTAGTCTTTGCTTGTCAAAAACCCAACTTGAGTTTTTGAGTTGTGTTTTTGACTCTGGTGAAGACTGCTTGTTACGGTTGAAAGATCTTTGTCTTGTTTTCTCAGTTCATATTGTGGTTTGATCATTCATAATATATATATATAAATATCATTTGTTAATTGGTAATGCCTACTGCTTTCAATCATTTATACGGCTCCTGAAATATTTTATTTATATAGTGAAGAAATACCCATGGAAATAGCTCAATTTAGGGTTTTTTTTTAATTCATTGATTTAACTAATACAGGTGTTTTATATTGAGTTCATACTAAATGAGAATTATGTTTAAGAAGCAATTTAGTTATGATGAGAATATCACTGTATCTTTGAAATCGTACTGGTTATTAACAATGATGAGATGTAATTGTAAGCTGTAATGGAGTTAGACAAATTCCTAGTGTTTAAGGAAAGTTTGAGCAAGGAAATTACTAACTACTATTGGGTAAATTCTGTTCAGATTGTGAAGGTGAACAAGGTCCACACTTTAAAATTATTATGCACAGGCTTCCTCATTACAAAAGAAATAATAATCTTCGATTTGGAATACTGACCAGATGCTTCTGTGACCTTGGAGTTTTGACTAAATTCAATTAATTAGTAAGCAACTTTGTATAAATCCAATAAAATATCGACCTCAATTTCGCTGTCAAGGGAAAAAAACACATTTTGTGACCTGGATAGCTGATACCGTAGCTCTCTGGCCTTCGAGATATGGTGTTTTTATTGTTTCTTTGAACAGATTTTTTGTAGATGTATTGGAATGGTGATAAGTCCACTATTTACGACTTTAAAAGAATCAAGAATTTTTAAATTTTTCTAAACGATACGCTTTGTAGTAAATTATAACTATTTCAATTCATCAGTTTATCAATTTATCAGTATTTCAATTTAAGTATTATCAGTTATATGCAAGTTGTTACAAACATGAAAAATATTTGTCCTGAAATAATAACTGCGGGGAATGGAACTTACAATGCCAAAAGAAAGACCTGGTACTTATTTAAACTGGTATATATACTCGTATATATAGGCGTATTATGTAATTGGTATTCGGTCAATTTTCTAGGTTCAAAAATCTAACTCTTATTGCCGACGTTTCGGATTTATTTTTGCAACGAGAGTTTGATTTTTGAACCTAGAAATGTGACTAAATTTTGATTACATAATACATCTATTCTATCAAACGGTTAATATATATATAAAATAAATTCAAAACGAAGGAAACACACAGAAAGACACAGACATAACTCACATCGATATTTCGACAATCGTCGTCATCAGGAGGTGTGAAGAGCGAAGAGCGAAGAGTTCCTCAGGAAGACAGGGACTGAACTCGGAGACCGCAGCCAGTACCCCACCACTTACCACCAAGCGGGAAATATATATATATATATATATAATATACTCAGCCCCTATATATATATATATATATATATATATATATATATATATATATATTTCCAACAGCCCCTGTGCTAGCAGAGGGATGAAGCGATGTGAACGCCGTAACTGCCAAACCTGTCCCCTAATTAACTCCAGTCCTTACTTTACTTCCCCTCTCAGTAACGACTCCTATCCTGTTCCTTCTGATACATCTTGCACTTCCTGTAACTGCGTTTACCGCTTGGAGTGTACTCGATGTGATGCTTTTTACGTTGGCTTGGCTTCAACCAAGCTGAGCCTGCGTATGAACAATCACAGGGCGTCCGTTGGTCAGCGCAGAGACCTACCCATAGCTATCCATGCTAATTCCCATGACCTCCCTTTCAATGATTGTTTCAGGGTACAAATCCTCAAACAAATCCCCGAGTCTAATCCCCATGTCACCCTTAGAGCTTCCGAAGAGGCATTCATATGCCTCCTTGGGGCTCGTTCTCCTCCTGGTCTCAACCTGTACCGTTAATTATTTTTTATTTTATTATTATTATTATTTTATTATTATTATTATTATTATTATTTTATTATTATTATTATTTTATTATTATTATTATTATTATTATTTTATTATTATTATTATTTTATTATTATTATTTATTTTTTATTATTATTATTTCGTATTTTATATATTTTTTATCTTGTTTTCTAAATAAATATTGGAAGGATTTCTATTTTTCCTCTCCTCCGCTGGGGAGCAGCATTGCGGTGGTTCCACGAGTTACTCTGGAGGCCAGTAGTAGTTTGCTTCTCAACGCGAGTACTTCGCACTTCTTCCCGATGACGACGGATGTCGAAATATCGAAGTGAGTTCTGTAGTGTCTTTCTGTGTTCTTTTCTATGTGTTAAAGTGTTTATTGTCCACACGGACCTTTCATTTTATTCGAAGTATATATATATATATATATATATATATATATATAAGTATATATATATAAATATAAATATTAATATATATATATTTATATTTTTGTAAAAGTTGGGAGCAGTTCTTCTTCAATGGATGTTTTTAAGACAAAATTGAACCAAGTGGAAACAGATATCCAGTTTTTAAAAGCTGGATATATATATATATATATATATATATAAATGAAAAAAGACAACAAATAGAAGAAGCGAGAAAACTTACTGGGTCGATATTTCGAACTGAAGTTCGTCGTCAGGGAGAAGAAGGGAAGAGGAAGAGGCACGTGCGTCCACTCGCACAAGCAGAGGGCGACTATATATATATATATATATATTACTACTAGCACTGTTGCTAAAGATAACTTGGGCTGCTACTATTGGAAATTGATGGTAGTTGCAGTGGTAGAATAATTACTAAATGAGGTTATCCAAGGAGTCAAAATTAGCAGCAGTTGTGCACACATAACAAGTATTTCTCTGGTAGTCTCGATCATTAGGGTGTATTTCCTTTCCGCAGACTGATGATGTCAAATAGCATCTGTCCAAAAGATATCGTAGTCGGTTTCCATTACCCAAAGAGCTGACTTTTCAAGTTAATCAGATTTGCAGAATTCCTTCTCTTAATTTCTTTTATAAATCTGGCACTGCTTCATGCATGCAAGTCTTGCTATAACTCATTATCAAAATTATTGGTTGCATAACGTTCCATCTGAACACCAGACATCATACGTAATACTAAACATTACAACAATAGTACATCGATTTGTGTAGTTGATTATTTCGTTAATTTATTTAGATTTTTATTATTATAATATTTGGCATTGGCTGATGATGTATGGTCTTTATATGCAATTTGTAGTTTAGGTTAAAATAGTTTCGATACGTTACACAAAGTGGAATACCTCAAAATAATGGAAATGTACCGTATCTAGAGAACAATTCGAAATAAAAAGGTTTCCCCTAGATATGATGTTGTTTTAAACTATATATATATATATATATATATATATATATATATATTCGTATATTTCGGGAGCAGACCTTCGTTTATGCATGTCTTGTTAAATTGTATGCCTACTTTTAATCTCACAACTTTTCTACTGAATCTCTCGATTTCTCTAATACACTTTCTCCATTTTTGTGGTACAAGATAGATTAGTTGACCAAAGTTTTTATTTACATAGTCCGACATGTTTCGGTCCTCACTGACCATTATCAAGGATTATAGTTGTACAAAATCTTAAATAAACTATACATAACTAAACATAACTTAAAAACATTTATAATTAAATTAACACTACATATTATATTCAACGCCTTAATTTTGTGATAACTAAAAATGGTAAGATGACAAGGAGAGGTTATACACAGGCAATGGTTACCAAGTGTAGAGTTCCTTGTGCAAATCACAGAGGGCAGAGGGCAAATCACTGCCCTCTGTGATTTGCACAAGGAACTCTACACTTGGTAACCATTGCCTGTGTATAACCTCTCCTTGTCATCTTACCATTTTTAGTTATCACAAAATTAAGGCGTTGAATATAATATGTAGTGTTAATTTAATTATAAATGTTTTTAAGTTATGTTTAGTTATGTATAGTTTATTTAAGATTTTGTACAACTATAATCCTTGATAATGGTCAGTGAGGACCGAAACATGTCGGACTATGTAAATAAAAACTTTGGTCAACTAATCTATCTTGTACCACAAAAATGGAGAAAGTGTATTAGAGAAATCGAGAGATTCAGTAGAAAAGTTGTGAGATTAAAAGTAGGCATACAATTTAACAAGACATATATATATATATATATATAATTAAAAGAAACGGTCCAGCGGACTTTTTTAAATAAAAAGTCGCCGCCCTACCTTCCTGCGGGACTCTTCGCTCTTTACACCTCCTGATGACGACGATGGTTGAAATATCGATGTGAGTTATGTCTGTGTCTTTCTGTGTATTTCCTTCGTTTTGATTTTATATATATATATATATATATATATAACTTTAAATTACACAAAGCACGACACAGAATATATATATACACGATTAGAAAAGATTCAAAACGGAGAAATAAAGTTCAATAGATAGACAAATAAATAATATTTACTTACCTTTATTGTAAAACAATTTAATAATATCATAACAAATTCAATAATATAACTATAGTATGACATAGTAGGCGTATTATGTAATCATAATTACACTCAGTTAAGTTTCTAGGTTCAGGAATGAAACTGTCATTCTATAACTTTTATTTTTAATTTATTATTGTTTATTTAAATTTAAATATAACTATATTTATGGTTATTATAATTTATTTATTTAAACCGTTTTCATGGGCAGAAGTAAGAAAATTAATACTTCTGCCTTGACAAAGGTTTTTAAAATAAGACGAAAACGTCGGCAACGAGATTTTGATTTTTGAACCTCGAAAATCGGCCAAATCCCGATTACACAATACAACTGTATGTATGTATGTAAAGAAAATAGATGCATCAGTATGGGGTCAGTTTCTCCAATTTTAAATTGAAGTACAAATGCCGACGTATCGATTTTTGTAGATGTCTACAAAAGAAAAAAAAATTCAGACATTACCGATTATAAAATCAACATCAAACGGAATGAAAGAGACACGTCATATGTAGTTTTGAATAATTTATGTGTAATCCGGTATTATAAAAAGTGAATATAAAATTAGACAATTTTCTGGAAAAACAAACAAAACCTATGAAGGTAGTATATGAATCGAAAAGCAACGAGCAACTGCATAACTGCATAATGCTGTCGTATTTCTCTTTCTTGTTCTTATAGGTTTACTTGTGTTGATATGTTCTTTTTTTTTTTTGAAACATAGATTTGTCTCCCTTTAATTTTTTTTTATCACAATCCTTACATTTAATAGATTAAGTTTATCGTGATCAGAAAGTAATCTCCACATCTTGAGAGGCACATCAAGCATCCTTGATAAAGTATATATTTCAAGCATTTTAAAAAAAATTCTTCTTCTAATTGCATTGAAATATCAAAAGTGAATATACTAACGATGTTGTTTCTTAAGTTACTATATATCTATTATAACAGGACTGTATGTTTGTGTCCTTACTTTTAAAGTAGTTGTAATTGAAAGGACCCAAACTTTTTAAAATAAAAGTACGTATTTTTAACTCTTCATATTCAATTTTATGGTCCTTAAACATCAAAATAATTTGTTTCATTGATTTGTTTGTTACTATTGTTTCTAATCAAAGATACTTTTATTCCAGGCTTAATAATAATTTGGTAACTTTATTGAGTTTGTCAAGAGCAGTGAGAACAATACGGGGGCTACAGTCCAATAACTTTGACCATTTGCTCAAGTTCTTGACTAAGTAGATTGCTGCCTATAAATTATCCAAGTTAAGCTATTTCACTTGTGACTATGCCGAACTCTGGCGCCCTGTGCTACATCTAATGTTATGAGCTACCTTCTTGACGTCTGCTACATTTATCACTATATATATATATATATTCAGGACAAACGACACCAGATTAGTCAACTGAAAAATAAATTTCTTGAACGTGGCTACCCCCAACATCTTCTTGACAAGCGTATCATCCCGGCTGGAATCATTCATACACCTCGAAATAATTGCATTTCCGATAATAATAGCCCCTTCCTCACCACCACATACTTTCCCACAATTAATAAGTTACGCTTAGTCATCAAGGAACTCTTCCCTCTCCTGTCATCCTCTCCGACCACTTCCAATATTTTCACCAAATCACCCCGGATTTCCTTTAGACGACCCCCCACTCTGGGCAATATCTTCTCCCATAGAAGTTTTAAACGCTCCAGGCCTGCACCTGACACTTTTGGCACAAAGCAATGTGGCAGAAGGAAATGCCTCACCTGTCCCATCATCAATCCTGACAGCCATTTCATTTCGACAGTGAACAACCATTCATACCCTCTCTCCTTTGCTAGTTCTTGCACTTCCAGCAATTGTGTTTATCGTCTGGACTGCACACAATGTGACTCATTCTACGTGGGCCTGACTTCCACGTCACTTAGCCTCCGTATGAATGGTCACAGGTCATCCGTTGGTCAACGCAAGCAGCTGCCTGTTGCCACCCACGCCAATCTCCATAACCTTCCCTTCAACGATTGCTTCAGGGTTAAAATATTAAGAAAACTCTCAAATGATGACGCCCAGACCACTCTAAGGGCTTCTGAGGAAGCCTTCATTTGGTTATTGGGTGCAAGAAATTCCCCTGGTCTAAATTTAATCAGATGATTTTTTTATTTTATTTTTATTTATTTATTCATTTATTTATTTATTTTTTTTTTATTTTTTTTTTCTCGTTTAATTTTAGTTAGTTTTATGTTTTTTTCCTTTCCTTTCTCTTTTTTACTTTTCTCCTCCCTTTTACTTAAATATCACTTTTATAATTTTTTTAACTCACAGCCTACACTGGTTCACGTTGGTAAGGTGGCTGCACTGCGTGTCATTGTATCGCGCCAGTTTACATCGGCCAGTGGACGCATTTACGTCTCCGTTCCTTCATTCTTTCTCCTTTTATTTTATTTTCTTTCTTTCTACTCTCCTGAAGACGGCAAGACGCCGAAATAATCGAGATTCGTGAGTGTTCGTCCTTTTTCTTGTGTTCTCTAGCTGTAACTTTAATTATATATATATATATATTATATATATATATATACGAATGTCTTCCTTATCTCGACCATATATATTTAGCACTTTTTTCTCTTTTACGAGGTTTGGTCTAGCTTCAATACAACACCTTTTAAGCCTTTTAACACTTTAACACCTTAACCTTTTAACTTAACATCTTTTAAGGGCTTAGAAGATGTTTTATTATTGAAGCTAGACCAAACCTCGAAAAAAAGAAAAATAGTGTTTTATATATATATATATTATATATATATATATATATATATATTCTTGGAGGAAGGCAGCAATTCTTCGTGAAGACATATCTCGTTGAAATTCAGAGCAGCTTCTGTGTTCACGACCTTAATGCTGATCTGCTCTAAACTTTGGACTACTTTCCTATGGGCTGGAGTAAGTTTTCAAATCATTTGACCGAGGCACATGATTTACTAATGGAGCAAGGGAATAATGCGATGGTAATAATGGGATTCTGAGTAAAAGAGGAAACACAGTATTTACTAAACAATAAATAAAACAAGCAACTTCAACGACTTCAACATCAATAATCCTCAGGTTAGAAATAAAGGAATACATACAAAAGATACATAAAATGCTGTGATCGTAAGATACTACATGGTATTGATTTTAATGTGACCAACGGTTTCCTTGGTCATATTAAAGTGGTAACCTTGGTATACAAAGGTGACATTGGGATAGCTTCCTTTGAACTTACAATCTGCTTGGGATCCTTTTCTTTTCTTCTCTGGATACAGATTTTTCGGGAATAACAGTTACTAAAGGTGTTTCTTAACTCTCCAACCGTCATTTCTCAAGTGCGTTGGCGTCCCTATCTCTTCTTTCTTGATGACAAGTTAAACCAAAAATTAGAAACTGTATGTGTGTGTGTGTGTTCTATTTACTGTACCTAAAGTTTACTATGAACCGTTTGTTGTCTTATGTAGATCGTTTTCTGGATATATATATATATATTATATATATATATATATATATATATATATATATATATATATATATAGTTCAATGTACATAAAGAAACATAGGGAAATTAAAAACACACACTTACAGTCCCTAATTTTCCCATTTCATATTGTGGTTTGATTATATATATATATTTTTTACCGGTGGAGAAATGAATGAGTTAATTTTAGCTCATATAGTGAATTTCATCATGGTTGCTAATTTAGTTATTTGATCGAGAGTCTATTGATGCAGCTGAATAATGACTGATAAGTAAAAGTAATTCGATGTGGGACAACTGACCCGTATTCTCAACAAAACCCGGTGAAAGTGGAATTTATATATGTTGCTCTTTGTAGTGTAACTGCAAGAACGATGAAAATCTTGTTTTCTCTTTCTTTCGACTGTTACGGTATGTTTATTGTATTCATTCTTTCATTTTCTACAAATCCTATTAAGGCTATTGTTAATCCACTGCTCAGTTGGATCAACTATTGTTAAGTAAACAATAACTTACATTTATAATTTCGTAGTCTATGTTGCAAAGTGTATATATAGTTTGCTTTATATTCAATAAGTCTTACGTAATTAAGCATACTAGTGAGTTAAGGGTAATGTTTTCAATTTAACTACATCAAGTGGAGAGGTCTCTACTTGAGGGCACAATTACTCCCACGAGTCCATTTTATTGGCCCCCTATGCTCTTATAGTCCACATGTACAATGGCAAAGTACATTTTTCAATTTTAAAATGTGTGTAATACTGTTCTATCAATTTAAATGTTACAACAGAAACACAAGTTTAAACTTGTGTAAACCAGTCTCTATCAAATTCAGAAAAATATGAACAATTGATCAAAAATGATTTTGATAAAATAACTTAAGAATGCCCTCTACACCCTTAAGAGTAAGAAGTGCTCTCAAACCGATGTTAAGATCTTTCACTACCTGCATCGACAAAACTTAAGTCTAAGATTCTTCAAAGCATTGGTTTGTACTTCAACAAATGCCACTGCAAAATTCAAAATGACAAGCCATAATAATGTAGGAAATATTATTGTTAATAAATGTAAGTTTTAGAAATATGATATCCACCTTGGGAATCATTTTCGGGATAACTTTTGTCCATCACAACTTTATTACATGAAAATAGCATAGCCTACTGTGCCTTCTGTAGTGTACTATTACAGTACAATTATGTACTAAACCAGTATGTAGTGGTTTACATATTGGAAAGGTTTACAGTATGAATTAATGATTTAAAAAATTAGGTATAGTTTTTAAGTTAGCTGAATTATAATGTATGTATTAAGTAGTATGTCCCAGCTAATATATGGTCAAGTACTTGTACTTGAATTAATTGTAAATTGTACTTGTACTAGTACTTGTACTTGTAAATTAATGTTTTATTTTTTGTTCTTATTATTGTATAATGATTGAGTGATGTTACTAAAAACTCGGTTTGTAATCTGTTTTATTATAAGAAGAACCTAGGTGAACTAAAGACTGAGAAATATTTATTTTTTTCAGAAACCAAGGTTTTAATTTAAACTATTCCTGGCCAGATCTATTCTAACAAGAATATTCTGACAATAATTACTTTTATTAATTATAGTTATTGATATAAGATTTGCTAAACTGTAAGGCATATTCATTTTTCATTTAATAAATTATGTTTTTACTATTGCTTATATTTAATATATTATGCTGTTGAATGAAGTCACTAATGTATTTGAAGAAAAGTAAAGTATTTTTAATTAAAGCTTGATGTTTTGAACTTACTATTTACAATTCACTCCAATACAAAGTAAGTAAATTTATGTTATAAAATCTAAAATTGTCAGGATGTAACAAATTAAACTGACAACTGTAGTTGATAAAGTTAAATCTATCAGAAATGGTAGAAGTTAACTGTGATAAACATTTCATCCTTAAACATTAAAACATAAACTATTTAATCTGTCTTAACAATGAAATATTTATTACGCTTGTAATTACGATTACATCAACAGGGAAAAAACGTGCATTGAATTATAAAAACTAGAGGGATGAATATAGTAAAAATAAATTCATTGCAAAGAAGATTTCCGTTCATTAGCATATGAATGTCTAAATATAAGCAAGGAGTAAGTTTGGTAAATATTCTTTAAATATTACTTTTAGTTTTTTAATCTAACCTTTTACTCTTTTTTTTTCTTTATTGTTCCTATCTAAAAACTTTTTTGGTTAACTAAGTTTGTTTTTTAAGTCTTTATGACTAAACATAAACATTTTATGTAAATTGAAGCTACTTTTGGGGGGGAAATATTATAGACATTTTGAAAAATATAAATACTATATTTCATCAAGTAAGATGTGGAGTAATGGTACTTGAATAGGTAGGAACGAGACAGATAAATAAAACGGGAAACCACCTTTATTGCCTCTTAAGGACAGTTTCCGAGGAGGAGTTCAGTAAATGGCAGTGTTCTTGACATCCTGCATTTTCCAAGCCTGCAACAAAACATTCAAACTCCGACCACCGCTGCGCCAACACAACTGAAGACTGAGTGTCTTAACCTGGCAATGCACTCATTAATACCACGTCATGTTGGCCTTAGCGAAGGATTATTATTTTAAATGTTACGATGATTAAAATAAAGCATTTTCAACAAAATGTGATGAATGAGTAAAAAGATTTTCTGGAAACGGTAATGATCAATATATCCTATAATTATTCAGTAAAATCCACCCAGTATTTTTATGTTATGACCTTTTGTTCTATTATAATCATCTCTTATTCCTAATAAAGCTACTGTGATATAATAATAGTACTTAAGTTTATTCGATGCTTACTTATTGTTACATCAACGTATAAACCGCAGGGGGAAATTCTAAAATGCCACTGAACATTTTCTTCCAGATTTTAATTTAATATATTCCTTGTGAAATCCTGTTTTATATATTTATAATGATTGAGTTCTTTGACACTTAGTAGATTACTTCATTTACTGATGACAACAGTAGTTTAATATAATGTCAGCTTTGTAATTTTCTATGTGATACCTTATGTTACTCGAAATGTTGTCCTCGGAGACTGATTCACTCTTTATATTATCATGCATATAATATTTATGTATTATAAATTATCTCGTTTACTTCACACGCGTATATCTGGGAGATTTGGCTATTAAATAGCGAGACTGATGCTCCTATAGAAGACCAGTGATGCCTCAAACACCACCGACTGACAGCTGTTTGCGTGAAACCTTCTTTTCTGAATCCAATGTCTCTTTTGCTTCTGTAATCAAATCAGTATAACCGTAGCCTTAGTTCACACTAAACTTTTTTCTTTTTGACGAAAAAATGTTATGCTGCTGTGAAATCTTACATAAAACTTGGAAAAAAAAACCATACTAAAACTTATAATTTATTGAAAAAAATTGAATAACAATGAATGTTTATCGTGTCTACGTGTTTTTGAGTGCTTTAAGCGTTTTCAATGTGATGGAGAAGATGTTGAGAATGATTGAGCCCCGGCTCGTTGTTATACGTCAAAATCGAATGGCAAGATCGAAAAAATCGGTAATTCATATTCCTGCAATTGCTGAAACTGTAAAAGTTAATGAAAAATCTGTACAACGATTGAACTAATCCATTTTAACATGCAAAAAATGATTTACTGGTTAGCAAAAATGTCAGTACTGGGACTTTGAATGCCATTAAAAATGACTCAATAGAGCTGGAAAGCATGATAACATGTGATAAACCATCGTTTTTTACTTATTATCCAGAATCTAATAACCTATCAATGCACTGGAAGATCCATTCTACTCCGAGAGTCAAACATTTTGATAGACTAAATCAAAATTCAAAGCAATGATTATTGCTTTTTTTCGCTGTTCCTGAGATTGTGTACCTTCACTGTTTTCTTGAAGGTCAAAATATTAATCAAAATGACTATCTTAATCTTCTTGCTAAACTCCGTGAAAGACTAATCTAAAACCATCCCGAATCGTGAAAGGACGTCATGGGTTCTCCATAAAGACATGTGACGGCTCATTCTGCATTGTCTGCCAACAGACTTCTTCTCCAGTACAGCATCCCTGTGCTAGTCCGTCCACATTATTCACCGAATTCAACACGCTTCATCAGTTTTCTATAAGTTGACATTTTTAACTAAATCAAACAAGATTTGAGTCCGTTGAATGAGTGAAGAAGAAAGCGACTCCCGTTCTCAAGGAGCTGATAGAGGGTTACTTCCAGCACCTTTTTCAGTTGGTATTTCAGCTCTAGTTATGGTCACAGTTATCCATAATATACTGGCCAGCATTCGATCACCCGTCTCAAACAAAAGTTGACATAGTTAGCACTTGGATGAACACACCACGTGCTCACCATCCCCCCTCCCCCCACCCACCATCCAGGTAATAACGTTGTTTGCTCTGGTTATAAATGGGTGCCCAATTATTAAGCTACACTTTGCTATTTCTAATACCACTAAATGTGGGCTTAAAAAACAAGTGCCAGCTCCAAATGAATGCATTTCATTAATAATGTATTCACATTTTAAAAAGACATTTAATAATCTGTTTTGAAGATTTCACTCACATGAATTTAGTGAGACTGTTGCAGTTGTTTAGTCAGTTTTGTTGATTATTTGATTATATTTGGCCTGTTGAGTAAATAGGTAGGCCTCTTTGACAGGATGTATTGCGTGCCCTGTTCTCCAAAAGCAAGGAAAGCCATTGATGCAATCCACCGTTTAGTGGAGCGAATCCCTTCTTAAATTACTCACCACAAATGGTTATTACAAAAACTGGGTTACCAACCTAACTATCCGCCGACTCTCTTTAACTTCAACACTTGCAATATGCACTGATTTGATGCCCTACACGTGTAGCTGGTTTTCTAAACTGTTATTTTGTAACCAGCATGAACGATATATATTTCAAATTACACAGAAGGAACTCAAAAAATAACTGCTAGACTCACTTTTATATTTCCAGATTTAGTTGCCTTCCCGTCTATCAAGCAAAGACACACGTAAAAAAGGAGCTAGGCACCAAACGTCGGAGAACGGAGAAAGCAAAAACAATAGATAAAATTATAAAATTAAAAATTATAAAAGAAAAAAAATTATATGAATATGAATATATAAGTTAAAAATAAAAGGAAAAACATATAAAAGTTAACGCTTCTGATTTAAACCGGGATCTGATCGGGCCCCCAATAACCATATGTGGGCCTCCTCAGACGCTCTTAATGTCAAACTACGGTCATCAGTGATCGTATATATATATATATATATATATATATATATATATATATATATGCTTAAAATAAACTGTGGCATATAGAAAGGAACGTAACAGACTCACTTTTCAATATTTCGACCGTTATGGTGTTCGCCAAATGTACTGATAGACCTTTCACACTATACTATCAAAGAGTGACTACCATTAAAATATAAAAAAAGGTTATAACAAGGTTTCAGAGAAGCTTAAGTGAAGGTAATGAAGACAGGTAATTAATGATTGAAAGTTTCATAAGAGGAATTAAAAAACAAATAAGGAAAATATAGGACAGATAAAAAGATTAACAACAAATGTTTCTAACTTTAAGGGATCCGGAGATCTGTTGAGGAGGGTTTCCAACTTATTTTTGATCAAACCGTTTTCTACTATGTTCCTTTCAAGATCTGATAGGTAAAAAAATCAGTTCATTGGAATCCTTTCAGTTTACAACAGGATTTATATCCTTGATATGTTGAAACAAAACGCT
This sequence comes from Hermatobates lingyangjiaoensis, assembly GCA_026182355.1. Lineage (NCBI taxonomy): Eukaryota > Metazoa > Arthropoda > Insecta > Hemiptera > Hermatobatidae > Hermatobates > Hermatobates lingyangjiaoensis. The sequence continues at coordinate 1,654,984 of JAPFBL010000251.1, forward strand.
GGACATTTTGTGTCTTCTAACAAAATATTTATATTACTTATTGAATATCGTTTAATGAATTACTAAAAGGAATCCTTTAATGAATGATTAATAAATTTCTTCCAGCAAAGGGCTCGTTATCAACTTCTTTTCACAAAGATTGCTTAGTTTTATTCAAAGTATTGTGAATAGATGTTTGCATGAAAATATGAAGCTATTTTGAAAATGTGATCAATTTCTTCTTGAAAGAATTCATCACCACGCCATTTATATGGTCTTTGAAATATGCTTCTGAAGATAGCTTTTTTTACATTTGTAGCATAAGGAAAAAAGGAAGCTACCTAATAGGAAACATGCGTTGGCTTTCTTTATATACAGTGTTCATGTTTCAAAATCAATCAATCCAAAAATGAAAACTTGTTAAGAAGCTCAGTTTGTAATAAAAATTGAATAGAAAAACACTACTATTCAACTTATTCAAAAAATGGATAATGTTTTTATTAAAACAAACATAATTACGAAGATATATTATAAAAAGGAAAAAAAGATACAGGATCAGATACAAGTTGAATCCACTAGAACAAATAATGCTAAATAATGCAGGACGACATTCTTTAGATTTCAATTTATTTTAAGTTTGGCAAGTAATTCAAAAATTCTTCAAAAAGAACTACTTTGAAGTAACTTTCCTTTTACAAAAGTAAACGAACACGTTTACGTTTGTATAAACATTCACTCTTTATAAGAACAAATGAGGTTTATACCACTTGGGAGCACATAGCATCTTCCAGGGCCATAATTATTCATACTGCTAGAGGAACTATAGCAAAAGTATAAATGAGCAAAAAAAAACATAAAATTTAATAAAATATAGAAATTCGCTGCATTTTATTAAACGATCAGTTATCTTTTAACGGTAGAAGTGATATTATTTACGTAAATAGTTTTTATTAAAAGTAATAATTGTTTTATTCTTTAGAATGATTAGCTATTTGGTTAGTGTGGTTGTTTTTATGTAGTGTTATTGTTTGTGCTGGGAGTTCTGTTAAAGTTTCTATTCCTAAACTTATTCATTTGAAACAAATAATGTAAGAGTTTGTTGTTTTTTAATTTTATATTTGCAACTTTTCTTCTTTGTCTCAGTTTTTTTGTACATTTTGAATATTTGCATTTATAGTATTCTGTAGATGCGACGTTGCATCTTTAAATATCTCTAAAGTTATTGATTGCTGTGTGATTCTCTTTCGTATTTTCCGCTTATGAGAAAGTTTTATATATAACCAAAACTTTAAGAGTGATTTTTTTTTCACTACAAAACTAAATCGTGAGAAATATTTATATTCTGCCTTCAAGCATTGACTGGTTACATATTACTCTTTCAACTCCCCGTCTTCCAATTTTGAAGTTATAATCAACATTCTGAAAACATGGTCTAATGTTAATATCTGGAGTTTGTTTGTTTCTGTTCCTAATATAAATTGCTTTTGTGTGCATGAATTCTGCTTACATTACTATTGTTTTGTAGTATGGAGGTCCCCTTAACAAAGATTAATTCAGAAAATTGTTTGCTCTTGGAGCTTTTTCTTTTCTTTTCCGTTTGTTTCTTAGAAGCCTCAACAGTCCAGTACCGAATACCGAATACTGGGACAACATTGCAGCGTTTAAGTATTGAAGGAACAACCAATTTTGACGATGATTTTTCCTTTCTCTTGATGATGGTTAAATTGAACATGGTTAAATGGTACATTTCAACATTTTGTTTATATCGAATTGATTTTTTCATTTATTAAAGTATATGTGTGCATAAATAACAGTGAATAAATCATGAATTGGACTAAAAATTTATAATCTACGAAAATTTGTAATTTTATAAAAATTTATAATAAAAGTCCAGCATAGATTCTGACTAGGACTATACGTTTAACCATGTTAGCCCTATTTTTATAAATCCTACTATAATTTGATGTTGATTTTAATTTGTCCTAATAATAATATACATGCATTTGTAAATTAGGTATAAACATTAATAATCGAACTTAAGGAAGCAGTGAGTTTTGAGAGGATTGAATGAAGAGACCCACATAAACAGGGCTGTGAAGGGACAGTAATCCAAGTTTGGCCATCATTATAGAAGCCATTATAAAGGAATGTTAGGGAGAAAAAGGACGATTTTGTCAACCACAAAAGGGGTATTTCATCCAGCTTGATAACTCTCCTAGTGGTGGTGGAGCATTCATGGAAACCAATGAGTTTTGAATAGGTGCTCTCAAGTTTTGAGTTTACCATACAACATTAATAGGAATTATATCCATTTCAAATGCAGCTTTTCAATGGCTTTCAAAACTTGATAAAAACATATTTTTTTTTATAGTTTTGATCGTTATACCAGGTTGTTAATTATGAACAAATGAGTGTTTCCCAAAGTATTCTATTCAACTGACTTATTTTAGAAGAATTTTTCATAATTCCTTACTGATTAAAGAAAATATTTCTCCGTTTAGAGATATCTTTGAACCATTTTATTTCGAGTAAATTCATTTGTAGTTTGTTTTCGGGAAAAAAAAAATTGTCGATTTTTTAAAGAAGTTGTTAGGTTTGTTTTCATGTGCCATGGTCAAGATGTATTTTTTATTGATTGTCTTATATTATTACATGATTTAAAATCGTATCACAATTTTGGATCTTGCTCTGTTCAGTTCTACCATATATATATCATATAAGTTGTCTTCCACTGGTACACCGGAACACACGTACTTCTTCTTTTTCCCTTCTACTCTCTTCCTGACGACGAACTTCAGTTCGAAATACTGCCCACTAAGTTTTTTCGTTTCATGTATGTGTTTTCTTTTTCATTTATATATATATTACAAAATTTCACAATGAACACGTGAAACAGTAATCAATGTTCAAATCACAATAAGAAATAAAAAAAAGAAGTCTAAGATCTTTCAACAGTAACAAGAGTTCTTTGTCAGATTCAAACACCCAACTGAAACACAAGATGCAGAAGCATCATGGTGAGGGGTTTAGAGGAGTAAAAGGGAAGAGTGGTATTTTAAAGGGGTATAAAGGACAGGAAAGGACAATAGTCCAGGGAGGGATGTTTGGGTAAACAAAGGAGTAAGGAAGAAAAAATAAACTATCCGCTAGAGGTGAACTCTCTTAGATGAGGCTATTTCCCTCTCACTAAATTATCAAGCTTGAAGAGACCGCAATATTGTTTACAATATTCAATCTATTAAATTTAATTAGAGAGGATTCGATAATATTTCTTAAAAACATCGAGTTTTCATAGGTAATAATTTTAGCTCCGGTCCAATCAATATGATTATTTTCATTATTTATAAGCTAGAATAAGACGCTACTTTCTTCCTGTCTACTTACGTTGTATTGGGTTTACACGTGTCTTTCAAGAGTTACTAGTTTTAGGAATATAAATTTTATGGCATATTTTACACAGGATTTTATAAACACCACCGAACTCCAGTTACCTGCGACAGTTTTTTTATTAGCATATTGCCTACGTTATTATGATCAGAAAACACTGTATTAAAATCAAGTTTACTCGCAAGCTCAGGGAGAGGAAATTAAGTCATTAAGAAATGTAAACTATGATATAAAGAATTAAAGATTTACTTCTGACTACTGTGAAGGAAGAACTGGAGAGTGTGGGAAAAGGGGAGGGAGCTTTGACATCATGGGTGTATTAGCGATGCAGACAACAGTATCAACAGTATAGCGAAAGTCACTCGGACCAAACTAAGTCTAAACTTACAAATATAAACTTTCATACAACTAGGCTTAAAGAGGTTCTACTGAAATGAGTTACTGGAAGAAGTAATTATTAAATTAAGTAAGTAAGTAAGTAAGAAGTAATTAATAAGTTATATTAAGAATTTGTAAGGCTTGTAACAAGTCATATAGATAATAATAAAAAATGAAAATGCTCTGCCCTTGTCTGAAACGAAATGCAAAATCTGTCCTTCTTAAATATGTTAGTGGTTAAACTAGAGAAAATAAATTCAGAAAAGTTTATTGCTTTGAGAAAAAAATATTTTGTCGAATATTTTTATCTTCACCCTTTAGATGAGGATTTTTTTGATTTTTTAGATCCCTGAACAGAGTGCTATGACAAGGTAAAACATATAGAAGGATCTAGTATTTCGATGCACATTTGCCTTGAGTCTGTCTGACTCATAAGGGACAAATAACCAAGCAAGGCCAAGTCATTTCAAACCTAGTTTGCCATCGGTAATGTAGGTCATTATCTAAGACCCCACCCCACTCTGACCTGACTGCAGGTCAAAGAGTTAAAAACAAATCTCACATGGTACGTACCAGCTTAGAACGTCAAGTCAGAAACATATTAGGACAAAACTAGTTTAACTAACGTCTGATCTTTTGCTCCCAGGAATTATTATATTGTTAGTTACATTAGTTATTTACAGTATTTGAATTAACATATTTGTTTCATACAACTAGTACATATAACATAATTTCACAATAAACTCGTGAAACAACAATCACTGTTCAAACCATAATAAAAAATGATTTTGAATTTTGACTGTGAAGAAGACCTCTGGTTACGGTTGAAAGATAGTCTTTTTCTCCTTTTATATTATACATATATGATCAAACCACAATATGAAATGGGAATACAAGACTAAGATCTTTCAACCGTAACAAGCGGTCCTCGTCAGAGTCAAAGACCCAACTGGGTTTTGCCCGAAAATTTGAGTCTGTAAGTGTGTTTCTTTACTTTCTGTGCAACCTATCTTCAATTTTGAACTGTTATATATATAGGTAATAATGTCGGCCGTGAGGTAGAAACAAAATAAAATGTTATGAAGACCCAGTCAGTTTTTCAAGTTCAAATTATTTCTCATTCTCGACGTTTCAGGTTTTATTAAAAACTTGTTCCTATGCCTACATAAAAGAGGAAATATAAGATAAAATACTATCATTCAAAAATCAAACATACATTAAAAGCACAAAATGTTACAAGTGTGATTACAATAGGAATGTTTACAAGCATGTGAGCATGTGAGACAACTTACAGAGGTATGAAATTTTGAAAGAGATATTTTAGTTAAGGCCACAAACTGAATGTTCGGCTGTAAGAAATTCTTTCCTAGAACGTAGGTCTTGACCATAAACCTACACATTCACTCTGACCTGCTATGACACTACCACTGGAGTAAAATGCATTGACAGTGTGGTATCTATAGGTTAATAAAAAAGATAACTAAACTTGCCTTAGTGAACTACAAAAAGATCTTTATCTTGGGATAACAAGATCAATGAATGACTACCTGACCTACATCCAGCGTAGAAAATGTATTAATCCTTGCCTTTTTAGATATTTTTATCAATAAACAGCCCTTCCGCAGTCTGTTGAGACTATGTAGAAATTAAATTACTTCTGTGGGATATGGAATACAATCAAACGTTATTGGATTAACGTAAAAATAATTAGGGATTAATTATTAATGCCTAAAAAAAACTAGGGATTAACTGATATGTTGCTATATGCAATGTCCCTAAACAAAATTTAATGATTGACTTCTAAATGATTATAAATTACCACGATTGGAGTTATCCAGTCTATGAGAAAGGTGTGCTTGGTTGGCTTAGTTGCGGGTCAAAAAGTCATTACAAAATCGCTATTATAGGTGAAATATTAACTTTGAAATTTATGATTATTAATTTAAAATTAGCTTAGCAATGACAGTTTTCTCGGCAGAATATATACAATTCAGAAAAGTTAACCCTCATATAGATACCTGGGCAGACTGGATCCAGGAGAATGAAGAAGAGTACTGGTTAAAATATTTCACCCAAACAAGCCTTCTGCAGTGTTGTGTCACAAGCACAACGCCCACTAGCTTCTTTAAGGGTGCAGTTAATGAGTGTATAAGACAACGGGAGATAGAGTGTGGTATATCAAATATAGTTCAATCTAATAAGCTCAAACGATATAAGCTTATTATTGTAACTATACATTAAGTTATAGTTGTAATTAATATATTGCAAAGAATACAGACTCAGTCTGCAAGAATCAGAATCCTTGAACGCATTGTATTGAAAGTAAGGCAGTCGCCCTTAAGAGGTTAACGATTTCTTGTAAATCATTCCTAAACCCATATACCTTTATGCGTCAGGTATTCTGCTAAGCCCATTCGTGAAGTTAAATAAAGAACATGAAGTGTATAAATGATAAATAGAAGGAGAATAGGACAGATATTGCAGTCACAATAGGACTCTTTGAAACAAACTATGAAGGTTAGGCCTTGATTTTAATAAGTTAGGTTAGGTTGCAGGGGCAGTCCCACAAGGGAACACACTTAGGCCGAGCATTGGCCCTTTGTGATACCACACAATGAAGATTGATTCTACACTGGGAGTCTTAAATTTTGCCCAACACAAGTGTATTTAGAGTAGGGATCTTTAACGAGTACCTGACATCGTACTGGCTCGGGACCGACAGTTTAACGTCCTTCTCCGAGGGACGACGTGCTCAGATTTATTCACCTCTCGCATGAATAAATCGAGGGCCAGGTGGGGATCGAACCCCGGTCCTATCAGTTTAGAGGCGAGCACTGATTATAATATTTGATTTTAATAACAATATTATTATTCTTATTATTACGGTTTACATTGGATTATTTTACACCTTTAAGTTTAAATTTGTTGTAATTAATGAAATGGATATACCATTTACCATATACCATACCAGACGTTAAGATGTGGAGGAATAGACATAGTGAAGCAGTTTATGTACAGTTTAAAAAGCTAGTGTGATATGTTAAAGCATTATTGTAACAATAATTATAACATTAGATATTTTGATTAATTAATATATTTGCTTCCAGAAAACATTAAAAGTACGTAAAGACAGTTGGATAAATTAAAAAAAAAATTAATTATGTACGAGCCAATTTTTTAGATGTATAGATGAAATGAAAATTAACTTCCAAACAAATTAAGAAGTTTAATAATGCAGCTAAAATCTTTTGGTCAATGACTTACGTTCTGATCAGACTCATGATAAATTAATCTTAAACAAATCTCGAGTCGCCTGCACTCAACTTTACATCAAGTCAATATATATCAAACTTAATTACAATTAATTGAATCTAGTTGTAATTTAATACTGTAAAACTTATAGATAATCAATTTAAAGGTTAAATTTGTTTTGATATGGCTAGAGCGTATAAATTAAATGGTTTACCAAATTAAAAATCATTTGATTTAGAACTATCTGGCATCTAAGTATTATTATTATCGTTAAACTGAGAGCATGTGTTTCATAGACTAGTGCTTTTCATAGCCATATATGTTTTATCGTGCCTCCCTTTGTCACTTCTAAAATCAACATGATATTTAAATTCTTTATCCGATTCGTTATTGTTATCCTGCAATTGAGCCGTTTATTTTGAAAGTGGCCTAATTCCATTTTCCAAAAAAATTTAGCTAGCTATTTAAATAATTACATTTTTACGTTATCTTTACCTTTTGCAGCAAATTGTACAAAATTTATTTAAAATTACTAACAATTTTTATAACAAAAATTAGTTGATAAATAAAATGACAATATTTTTAAATTTTGTAAAACGCAAACCCTTAAATATCATGATTTTAACATAAATGGAATTAGGCCACTTTCAAAATAAGCGGCTCAATTGTTAGAATATTTATTTTCCTACAACTTTTCTTGTAGTTATATTTATAACTACATGTTTTTACATACTATAACTAAATAGATGTATTTAGATCTGTTGTCATTCTTAAAGTAATAACTCTTCAAATATTGTAAGCTCTTGATATAATCGTAGTATAACTATATTTAACACAAAATTGTATGTTTCTATTGAATTAATAAAAAAATTGCTTAAAAATAGTAGCCATATTGTCATAAAAGATGAAAAAGTACCTTTCATTTGACCAATTTCACCTAAAGTTTTTGGTACAACATGTAGAGAGATTACAAAGTTTTGATCACCAACCATCCTTCTTTCTGGAAAACATCATAAAATATATGGTCATTTTTTTTAAATATTTGTTTCTTCTTATCTATTGCATCAAATCAGGGAAGCATCTCTTTTTCAAATTTTTTTTTGTATTACATTTTACAAGAAGTATGTTCGACTCGATCCTGAGGAAAACCTCGATGTCAATGTAAAACATTTTTTTCAGAACAAACATTTCTAGTTATTTAATAACTTTAATTTTTTCCTGACAATTCTGTCATTAGTTTCATAATAAGTACAACATTTGAGCACCCTAGATTTATTACCTAAATAGGAAAAACATATCTAGAATCTTATTATAGCCAAAAAAATGGCTTTCTCATGATGAAATATTAAGCAATATGACTGGGCATATCTCAATTATAGTGACTATTTTTTTGTATAATATAAATTTGATTCATCTAATGTTGTGACCTATACCGTGTCCAAAAATGTTTGGTTAGAAACTGATGCAAGTACACAGACATCGTTCAAGAAACGTCAAAAAGAAAAGGTCTTCGAGAACATGAAAACTTGTAATTCTGTCAAAGTCTTGAGATGGAATCATTATTCTTTACGTATAGTAAGGTTATAATTAACCTTACAATAAGTAAGGTTATAGTTAAGGTTATGTATGACGGACTTGTGTAGACTCTAGATATTTCTCTGTCATTGAAGTAGTTATATAAGTAATTATATTTGGATAAAGTCTGTGGAAATGGTGGATGGTATTGTTTTGAGGGAGATGCAGGAGAATTATTGAAAGGAAAGTTGAGCGGGAGCGAGTGGCCGTCAGGAAGGTCTGGACTGACGGAAAGTGAAACTCCGTCGGTGACCGGGGAGGTGGGAGGCTGGTGAAAGTACCAGCTCAACCTTCTCTCTCGCCTGCTGGTTGAGTAATGTAACAATCACTCCGGCCTCATTTCAATCCACCTTCTTTGTTCATTGAGTAATACAAACAGTCCACTTTACTTTGTCCTTCTCCGAGACGAGAGTCCTTTGTACCTACATCACTTTATCTCCCCCTCCTTCAAAGAATCTTCAAAGCTTCATAAAACCTTTTAGGAACCACGTCATTTTCAGCAATCATTATAAATGCATAAACTTCTTTAAATAATAACTTTTAATAACTTTATGCGGCTTGAAATTGCAAAGCTTTTAATCCACTAAGACAATTCATAATTTACTCATTACCAAAAATTTCCTATTTATAATACATTACCCCAGTCTTTCATGTAGTTACTAATAACATTAAAAGTTAAAAGAGACATTTAAAAGAAATGATAAACATTATGAACACACCAACTGCCTGTAATAAGAGATCTGATATATCAAGTCTTAGTTTAATTTATTCCAATCTCCTTCAATAGTTTCTATTGAACTGTTTTCATGTTGACATTAGTAGCTTGTTTTTCGTTTTTAGGGATATGTAACCTTCCTGTTTATTTGTATCTGTTATGATGCAGTCAGACATAAGCATGGACTGGTAAATGGTGTTTCTTCTAAGTCAAGTTAATAATGTTTGTAAGGTTTTTGTTTGTTTCCCTTAATTTCTTTTAATTTTTAACTCTCTTTTTTTCATTGTTTTGTAATTTTCTGTGTTTGTTATTGTCTGTGTGTTGTTTTGCTGTTTGAAAATCCGGTTTTTTGGTTGTTCTGAATAATTAATAACCATTAATTAGGTTAAAACAACAAATATCGGTTTTTAAATAATAAGAATAAGAATAACACTAGGTATTTTATAATCCTTTGTGGTTCTCTTGTTACAAAATTTTTGTTTGTGTTGTTTGTTTTCTGTTGAGTGGTGTCCGGTGATGAATTTATCTTGCTTTACTTATGTCGTTAATAATTTTTTTTTAGCCTTGAAAATGCCAAACAACTTTTGGCGAAACGTCGGCTTATAATCAGGAGTTGTATGTTTTATGACCAAAATTGTCAAGAACCTCTTATGTGAAGTTACTAATAACATTTAAATACATTAAAACTTAATAAATCAGTAAAATATAATACTATATAATCATAATAATGTAGGCACAAAACAATATCAAATGAAATGACCTTCAATACAAGGACTTGAAATGAAATCGGCACTCAACTTTACTCAACTAATATACTAACAAATACAACAACAAACTCGTTAACACCCAATTGAGAAATGTATTTTGTATAATATGAGTTTAGTTCAGATGTAAAATTAAACACTATAGTAAATAATATAAAAATTGTTATTGAAAAATTTAAAAATTTCATTTTTTCTTGTAGCTATATCAACTTCATTAGTAATAACTACTTGAAATCACTGATTTTGGAGGATCTGATTTATTGTTATTATTGTCACTAATATGAAACTACTAAACTGTCTCGTTGGATTTGTGCACGCCTTGCTATATTCTAATGTTCTTATTCTTTTCTATTTAGTTTTTTAACAGGACGTATATCCAAATCTCTTTACTTTGCCGATCTCTTAATAATTTGGGAAGCATGCTTAATAAACCCGAATGTAATAACATCTAGCATCGCACTTGTCATAACAACTATTTAATCCACTTATCTTTGCGTATTGTAAATTACATTATTTAGATTATCCAATAGGTTATCTAAAACTAATATCCGCAATTGTGGGGCTGGAATTCTTGCCTGAAGAGGGCTTCTTCAGTAGTAACAATTGCTTCTATGCTACATTTTCAAATTGCATTACATTATTAATTTATTACATAGTTTCTAGATTCATACATCAACATATATTAGTGCTACTTTAATTGATTCGAGAGCTTATTTCTCAAAGCCTCTTCGATATCCATCAAGCAGTCTATATTGATTAATACAATAGTTAAGGAGTGTTTATTTATTGAACAATAATTATTGGAAGTGTTTTCTTCGATTTGCTCTTTTGATGTGTATGTTTTTTCATATGAAGATGCTCAATTATTAAAATCTTATCCTCCTACCACAGATAAAACTTATTATTTGTCATCTGTAATGAAATATCTTCAAAGTTTAAACTCATAAATGATCGTAGTAATACAATGCATAATAAAAAATATCATGTTCATCAAATCACAGAACAATTAGCTTAAAATTAGTATCTGTTTTAAAATCTGTTTAGTACTCTTTTTCAATATTACCGAAATACAATTGGGTTGTTAAATACATAAACAACTATATCTCTGTCATTAAGTTTTGTTCATGGGTGCAACATAATGTTTGACTACAGCGCGTTCATTGACAGCAGTTCATTATACACTTCAAAACATCGTAAAATATATGTTTTATTGTCATTCATCTTTTACAGTTAAGAACTTTATTCTTCCGACATATCATATTCAATATCTTTTATTGAATCTTCAAATAACAATTTCATTTGATACTATTCTCGTAAAAAAATTCTGTATAAACAAATCCCACAAGTACAGCAGCCAATCCGTTATTTTCAAAGGAATTTGTAGTTTTTATAGCTATATATAGCTTCAGCTTACTCTGATCTTTCAGTATTAATCAGAAGTCAAAATGTTTACACGTTATTGCAAAAAAAATACCTTACCAGTTATTCTAAAAAATTGAATCCTTTTTCAGTTATTGCCTCTGTTGGTTTCAAAATTTCCATTGATCCCAATTCCATGATGGTCCCAAAATTTTCAGACTCTACTGTTAGTACATTAAAGAGGACAACATGTTGTCTAAAATTACATTTAGCCCAAAAAAAACAGACTTTTTCATCAGGGAATATTGTCCAAAAAAAAAAATACACATTTACACTATAGGTCCCATTTTTGTAAACATGAATTTGATCTAACAAACGGTGTTGCCTGTAGCGTGCCCACATACTTTTGTTGAGACACCCACAATAAGAAATCGTAAAAGGACTCTAACGACCCTTCTAATATGTAAATCCGTCAAAATCTCGAGATATAATATTTTCATGCTTATGGCACTTTCGTTTTAGTAAAGTAATAACTACATACTTCCTAAAATTATTAATATTTTTCTAAACTGAGTATAAATTTGTTCTTTTGATTAATTAATAGCTGATTGGTAATATATTAATTGGAAACAATATTAAAGTATACTGGGGTGAATACCATTCAATGGCGGATTGCACAATTAATGAATATTTCAAGTACCTAATTAATTTCCAGTTCTTCAAAAGGTTTTATGGTTTTATATTTTTTTTATTCATGGGTTTTATTTATATTTTTGTTGAAGAAACCGATTTCTTAAAACATCGACCACATAGTCAAAATTAAAACATAATTTTGAACATGAAGGCACTAACATAATACCGTCATAAAGCCTTTATTTTTTTTACTTATATATATATATATATATATATATATACATACATAAGTATAGGTATATAGTTGCCTACGGAAGAAGCTAAATAGAAAAAGGGAATGATTACTAGTTCATATTACAGTCCTACTCAAACTATGGTCATGAAATACACTCAATGACCTTGGATTTGACCATTCAGTTCATTCAAGTGCTTCAATCTTCAGCGAATACAATCTTTGAATCACTTATCTTGAAGAAGTCGTTGACTATCTCTAGAGTGTACGTAATCAAATAAAAAAAAATAATCCCTAATAAGTATATAAATAAATAAGTCTTATTTCTGGGTTTCAACATCCCAGTATTTATTTCAAAATTTATTAAATAAATATTAATTTTAATTACATTATTTACTTCAATAGAGTATAATAGAATAAAAAACAAAGATCAATATTTGTAATTAATGCACATCAGCTCATGTTGTCAGAAACAATGTCAAATATATTCCCAAAATGACGTTGTAAGATCAACAGGAGAAGTTTGATCTATGTGTCTTAGATTATCATGCAGAATGTCACCAGTTTTGAACGATCATTCAGATCATTGAAAGGAATTCTAAATACAATATTTTAAACATTCATTTCAAAATTTCCCCAAAACTGAAACTATTTCTAACACTGAAATGATTCAACATCCCTTTTAATTAATTAATTATTTTTATTATGACTTATAATCTTCAGATAACTTTAATTTTTTATCAACCATTGATTGTTCTAAGTTACACCTGTACAGAGTACATAATCAATAAACTTCAATAAAAACCCACATTAATTTTTGTGTGCCAAATGAATGAATGAATTAATTAATAGCCCATATTTTAAAACTTATAATAAACCATGATCAAACCACAATATGAAATGGGGAAGAAAACTAAGATCTTTCAACTGTAACAAGCGGTCTTTATCAAAGTCAAAACTTCGTCAGGATGTTTGACTCTGACGAAGACAACTTGTTACGGTTAAAAGATCTTGTTTTTTTTCCCCCCATTTCATATATTGGTTTGACCATTGATTGTTATTTAACGTGTTTATGTGAAATATTGTTATTTATAATAAACCATGTGAACTGGAAATAAAGGAAATAGTATTATAATATAAATATTTTTAAAAACCATGAAAATAGGAATAAGAGAAAGTAATGACGATTAATAAAATTAATAATATAAAAATGAATCCTTTATTTTGAATATTTAATCTATATTCTAATTGTTGTTGAATTTATTTGTTGTTGTTGTTGTGATTATTATTTATTTACATGATCAGAATTAAATTAAATGACTTAATGAAATGCTCATTTAAAATTATATTTATATTTTTAACAACTACTGCGTGTATTATAATAAGACTACGAAAATTAATCAGGAAGATATTGAACAATATAATTTACAATTCAGATTTATTACAATATAGCAGATAGGTAAGATTGAATACAATATATATTGAATACAATATTGAATACATTAAATTTAATTAACTGAAATGTTGAGTTTAGTTTTAGTTGCAAGATTTGCTGGCTTCCAGTTCATTTGAAGGAGAGTCGGTCATGAGGAAATAGATACCAAGAAATTAACCGCAGTGAACATGAAACTACTTAAACAAGACTATTTGGCAGTGTTTACCTTTGTTACATTAAAGTTTGATCAGCAATACTCACTTCCAAATAACACACTTGTTATATTCTTATATCTCTCCGTGTTTCTGTTCTAAAATCAACTGAAACATTTACTCATTATCTGTTTCACCCAACTACTTACTGTCACACACAGGCACATACACACATACGTACCAATAACTTTCTCTCCTTGTGACCAACTTCCACGACATCTGACAGAAAGTGACATGGGTTATTTTATTTATAAAACCAATAGATCACAATCTGCAAATACTGTTAATTTCAAATAACACATTGATTAACTATTGAAAAAAATTCAACTCTTGCCACTGATACAAGTGCATAATTCATCACTAGTAATACTTTGTCTTCGAAGTGCATAGGAATGTTCGTTGTCATTAGTTGGACACACGCAAACAAATAACCTTAAAACACACGCATACACAACACACACACACACACACACACACACACACACACACACACACACACACACACACACACACCCATTTATTTGCTTTGAAGACCCAGCACTGCCTGAATAATCATCTTAATATATACGAGTGATACATAAATGCTACTTTCTTTATTCTATATTGCATTACATGAATGATTTTAACAAAAATTGTAGTTCCCATGGATATATTTCAGAAATGTAGGAATATTTGTTTCAAAAATGATGCCTACCTAGCAGGAATGGAGAACAAAAGTCAGCAATAGTAGAACACTCTGAATCCGAAAGGTATTCGATTCCATAAAAAAAATTTAGTGTGATTATTTTTTATTTAAATATTTTCAAAAATAGTTGAAGGAAGTGAATGCGTCATTGTTGTCTTCCGGACAGACTCCTTGACACGCTTGACAAGGCTTTTAATAAGTGAGTTAACACACAAAAGAGAACCTAATTGAATTCCCAATGCAATGTCTATGTTAATATCCAGGGATTACTGCATGATTTCCATTGACCAATTTGCCTTCAATTATGAACCGCTTCAACAGTTTGACGTCCATGATAAAAGACAATCGATTACTCCGATGAGCTCATTCAGAGTATCAAACTATATTATGTTCCATTATTTATGCTTAGCCATTTAATGTTCCCTTTGATAAAGTTTTCTGATCAATATTAACACAATTTGTGCGTTCCTTAGTAACAAATAAATATGCATAAGAATAATATTTAATAATTACAATAATTCATCAGTTTTGCAGTCAGTTACTATTTGGTATTTACTTCCTTTGGCATTAAAAGAGATTATTCCTATAAAAAAAATAATATTTACAAAACAACGCGTTTCGAGTAAGTAGTGAACACAAGAAAATATTATAAATTTAATAGTAACGTAATTTCTAATAAAAATATTTTTTTTATTTTATTAATGCTCTTTTAATATTTTTTATATCTTTTCTTTGTAGTAACGTATACTTTATATAATATATAAGTAAAATACGTAAATTAAAACTACCTATTTTCCTTATAGTAAGTTTATGTATCCAACTAATTATTAAAAAGAGATTAAACATAAGAAAAATAGTTTTTAGTCTTCAAAAAATACCTCTTTATTCCTCTAATTGTTCACTTGTTACCATTTAATGTTTATTTAAAACACTTTGGTAAAATTCTGGGTTTAAGAATGGAGGTTATTCATAAATTTATGTGATGAAGCCTTTGTTTTTTTGTAATTAACGATGAAGTATAAAATAATCAGTAAGGACTAACAAACTAGGGTACGTGCGCTAAAGAGGAAATTCTTGTTATAATTATCTCCGCATTCCAGACTGTATATAAATTTTAAGACGTAGTAAAAAGGAAGAAATGGTCTCTGCAAAATGAATTAATTGACAAACATTAATAACCAGGAGTTTTTAAGGGTTTTATTGATGTTAAATTAATTACACGTTGTTGACTTGTAAACAAGAACTGCAGCCGTTGACTGAAAGCTATGTATTTCTCAAAAGTTTTCTTAACTTAATTTAACACCTCTAATAATGAACTATGACCTTTATAAATAAGCTTGATAAAAAGTCTCTTATCGATTTCGACTATTATTATCGAATCGACTTATTATATTATTATCGACTATTATTGATTATTTATCGACTCTATTGCCAATAACTTCAAGCATCATACATTCGTCAACATATCGCGCCAGGTAGAAACTTCCTGTGTTTGTCATGTCTCAGGCGACATCTACTCTTTAAGATTGTGTAGTGAAGCAGGAGCGTCATTCTAATTAATATATGTATTTAACTGAGGAGTCAGTCCTCCTTAATTGGATAGTTTTACAACTGTTTTGTTTTGAAGAATAAATCAGCAAGTCATTAAGAATGTTATTGAAAGTATATATTTATACATTTGAAAATGTGGATAGGTTAATCTGACCATCTCAAAACGTAGAGGCCTAGAGTGAGAATCAAAGCTACCTCTACCAGTCGACAGCTGAGTTTGAAAGCAACTAGTCTTTCCTGGATTCCTGACTTACAAAATAATTATTCTGTCATTTTCTCATAATGTTGCAATCTATTTGTGAAAAAACCAGTGTGTAGGGTATAGTTTAAACGTAAGTTTGAGAAACAGATTTTGTTTTTGAAGTTTAACAGGATAAGGTGTGTTCGGTAACCAAACCAAATTCACATACTAGGCACTGATAGATGACATCACCGAATAGGTTAATGGTTGCTGCGTAACCATTACTCGCACAATGCTAATGATTTGTCAATTTGAATCCTAGGAGAGGCACTTGGATTTGAAATATTAGTAAAAAAATAATAAGAAACTTGAAAGTATTAAAGGTTTAGTGGTGAAGAAATGACTGAAATAGCTGCTGAGGGATTAAAAGGAGCAGTATTTCAGCGTTGGTCTAAATTACAAAATGAATTGCAGGACTTAGTAATTCTGTGAAGCTCTCTGAGGAGGGATTACACAAGTTAGAGTTGCACAAGGGACCAGGACTGATGAGCCGAATTAAGGGAATGTAACGATTTCGGAAAGGCGACACTAGTAATTAGGGTTTAAGTGCAGCATTTTATCATTTGTAGACAGCCAATAGGCCTGTGTTCTCCTTCGTAGAATCTTGGCTTTCAGCCAGTTGTATTAAATCTGTGCTTCTAAAACACCATGTTTATTTTATATTAATTTTGGACCTTTACCAATAAGGACTGATATGAAACAATAACTAAGTATATGGAGATATGGTATTTCTCTCATCGTTTTTCAATAACGTTTTTACCTTCATTTTTCACAGTAGAAAATTTAATTATGTCCGATGATTTTTCAATACATAAACTGCAGCGAGCTGGTTATAAAATACAAATTAGTGAACAATGTTGTTTCATTATATTCTATTGGTATTTCATCTCCACCGTTAATGCTTCTTCAAAAGCTGAGGTTCATCTACATACCTGTCAGTTTGTTTTCGTCTTAGTTTCCGCCAAAACGACCGTCGCTTCCTTTTACTTATAGTTGTAGACTATATGGGGAGGCAGAAGAAACTGCAATCCATATAGTAAGAGATTGTACTGCACTAGAAGGGTGCTGATAGTTACTCCTGAACCCGAACCGTCCTGGCTTTGACCCTGCTGCATGCCTTAACAATTTAGTGAAGAGAACGGAACTCGGGCAAAGTCTTTAGACACTGATCTGAGTGGTTATATTCAAACATCCAATCAAACAAAAAAACCGTAAAAGCACAATTTTAAAATAGTGTTTAAGCACTATTAAAACCCAAAAGCACAAGTAAAAAACCCAAACTGGGTGGGTGTTTTACTTGTGCTAATAAGCTTTATTTTCATTTGTTATAATTTATTTTGCTTTTATTTCTCTATCTATCCTTACCTTCCATCCCTATCCTCCTGATGACGAGGCCATCGAAATATAGTAGTGAGTTTCTGTTACATTTCTTTGTGTTCTTTATGTCAATATAGTTTATCATTAATATTAATGTATAGATAAAAGATTTTTTTAAAATGAAATACAAAAAAACCTAAAGAATAGATAATCACACTCTTAGTCCAAAATTTCTAGTTTAACCGACTTCAAGAGGAAGAAAAAATGAAACATGCGTAATGATGGAAGGCTAGCACTATATTATTCCTTTTTTTCCTCCTGATTACGATTGAGGGAAACATATGAGACTGCATGTATTCTTATCTATTGTATATGCTCGTTAAGTTTATTTTTGATTTCTTGTTCACCGTTTCAAATCCATTTTTCATTTATTGAAGAGAGTATATTTTCATACTCTTCTGATTATAAAACTGGCAGGCTTTGTTAATATCTTGCTGTATTAACAGGATGCTGGTCGAAGATTTATTGTTCCCAGCATACAGTGTGTATTGGCTGTCCGAAGACTGTTTGTGTGAAGTGCCACATTGCTGCTAGCATTAATGTCCTGTTCAGGTCCATGTGGTTTGACCCTTCTATTGTACAAGACTGAGGAAATGGCATCCCAGTGGTTTGCTTTATTGTTTGGCAATAGCTATTGATTCCCATCCAGTTCCCTTGATGCATATGCATCTGCAAATATATAACAACCATATCCTTTATACTTCAAAGGGATCAAGTACTAACATAAACCTCTATTTTACTACTATACCATGTCAGTGATTGTTTCCTCAACTCTTTGAGACTTTTTACACCCCCAGTTTCGTGAAAATAACTTCTCTTTTATAAACTTTTAATTTCATCAGTAATTTTTATGAGCTATAAACGACGACTATAAACTCCCTGAGTTTTATATATATTTATATACTTTACTTCTATGTTTTATCAAGACATAGTATTATCAAATTATTGATAGTATTATTAGTAATACTATCAATAATATATAAAAAAATATAAGTACATATAATTAATAATAATTAATTAATATATCCGTGTAAAACTAAATACCGAAAACAGATTGCAGAGCAAGATAATTACAGATGTTTGTTTTCAAGGGAAGATCAGATAAGGAGACAAAGCAGAGACATGCTAGATGAGATTGAAGCGTCGAAGCATAGTCACGAATATGCTTCCTTCTGTATTGTGCCCTACGCATTTTAGCTTTTTAAAGCCATGTTGGAATACATTTTCCTTATTTCTGAAGTAGGCGTATATAAAAATTCAATAATATATCAATCGTTTGATAGAATAAGTGTACCAGGTAATCGGGATTAGGTCAATTTTCCAGGTATTTCTTTTTTTAATAAGAAAATTGAATTTACATTAATTAAAGAAACTAAAAATCTTGACTGGCCAAAACCTTCGACTACAGTCTAGTCGACTAGTTACTAGACTAGTGATTGGTCTAGTCACTAGACCAATCAGATAACATTACTTAATGATATTTTGTAACTGACATTGAGGCCTCTTCTGTTTAACAGATAAGATGGAAGTTTGACAGCTAAGTGTTTTTATATATTGTTTATGTCTTTATGTGGTTTAGTAATAATGTATTTAGACATCTTGTGTTAATATATACTCAGACTACCAACGTTTATGTTCTTGAAGCCAGGTTTTTGAGCAAAGAAGTCCTCCTTGAACTATAGAAGTTCAAGGTTCTGCCCAACCATCTAATATACAATACCAACAATCCCTTCTCCGTCTAAACCTGTACGGCACACTTCCACCTGTCGTAATACGTTAACAACTGAATCATGTTCAGTGACTTTGCTTGTAAACAATCTGAAGCTATTAATTATTATTAGAATAGCCAATAGATACCACCACCAGTAGGATGGTACAAACCATACAGAAGACATGTGTATGTTTGTGTTTTCGTGTGTTTATCCGGTTCAAGTTAAGTAAGAAAAATAAACTAAGAATAAGAGAAAAGCTGATAAATAATAAGTGAAACTGAAGAAAATAAGGAAATATAAATAATAAAAACAAAAAAAGTAATTATTGTGAAAAATATTACGTGGAAAATAACTGAGCGAAAGAAAATCTGGGAATGTAAATATTAAATAATAATAATAATGAAGATGATTAGAATAAAGTATAAGTTAAAATTAAAGTTATATAAATAAAAGATAATAATAATAACAATAATAATAATGATAATAAATATATTAATACAAAATAATAAAAAATAAGATAATAAGAAAGATATATACATTAAAATAATGGATTTGGAAACTAAGATTAATATTAGGAAAGTAATATCTGACTGGATACCCCTCTGTTAATCCTATTAATCAATATTACTTTGCAGGAAAGAGGAGAACGACTATTCTACTGTCAGAATTTTCCTTTATCGGATAGCTGTAGATAAAACAGTCAACGAGCGCCATATTTTTGGTATCGTAAATAGAACATCTTGTGGCAGAGTTAAATCTCCTGCCGAACACCTGTGCCTCCTTCTCACACTTGTTTACGTCAAAAACTTCCCCAAGAGCCCAGGACCCCTAAAATAATATTCATTCAGTTTTCAATTTTAATATAGACCCCATGTTTAAAAAGTTATATTTTCTCAGCAAAGCAGTTAAACTTTTTTTATTAAAATCAAAAATTAATTCCAGGAACACTGAAGTATGTTTATTAGACACTCAATATTCTTTAAAAAACTAACTCCCGTTTTTAATGAATCGTTAAGTCATTTTTTTAAATATTTTTAATCAAGTGAATTCCTTAATTATTGCGACAATTTTTTCACTTTATAATTTAATTCGTGAAGTAATTTATTTTTTAACATAAATATTTCAACGTTGATTCACTTTTCATCCCCTGTAATTAATTATTTATTATATAATATTAAATTATTTTTAATTAATTTTAAATTATTATTACAGTAAGAATCAGTAAGTACTCAAAATGTGTAATATTCTGCTGGAGGCTTATTAGTTTTCTATATTTTACGATGTGGTAACTTATTTGTCTGTATAAATTATTATTGTTAACGCCACACAGGTTGTTAAGAACGATTAAAGAGTATAATTATCGTCTATCTTGTTCTGTTTTGGCTCCTCTTTCTACTACTTTCGGATCACGTTCATGTTTAAGAATGAATCATATTTCCAATTCGGAATGTAAACCGGCGAGGGAGAAATGTACAAATCAAGATGGTTCATTGTTCTTGAATTTTTACGATTTTTTATAATAAGTAAAGAACAGTAACTTGGGCGGATGTGGTAGGTGTATATTCACTATATTTTTTGATGAACTCACTGCTGATCACGGCAGAATGTTTTCGTAACCATGCTCCTAATTTATTCATTCGGCTTTCATATGTCTTTGCTGAACAGTATTTCTAGTCATTCCATTTAAATTTGTGGTATATTGCTAATAACATTTTTCTACAAGTAGGTATTGCTTTAAATATAAGTGTACAGTCTCTTTGAAGAACTCGGAGGTTCTGCTTAGTACATCATCAAGGAAAATATTTGTCTTTCAGTGACAGAGGTTTCAATGTACTTGGTAAGGAAGCACACCGAGCTACTTCTTCTTGGCCCTGAGTCATCTTGCCCACAGTCTCAGGAAGTTAACCTTGCCTACCGGTGTCGCCCACTGAAGTCGTAGGAAGTCTTTGAAGCCGTTACTCGCACTAGCCTTGTACCGACACTCAAGGTTATTCCAACCAGTTTATAATGACGTCGTGCAGGCTTTCACGAACAGTAAACAGTACCAAGCCTTCTCGTAGCTCACCATATTAAGTGCTTAATCAATGGCACAGCTTAATTTACATCACACTGTAGTCTTCATTAATTCTACTTTCTGTTCACTAGTACTATTATTACTAACGAACATTAAGACCTTTGACATATTTTACACAATGAAAAGAATATTCCTATCAACTACTTGACACACTAAAAGAAATTTTCAAAAACACACATACAAACATTTACAAACAGAGTAAAAAAAAGGAATCCCTCATGGTCCTCTTAATTCCCTTTTTGGAAAATAGAATACTATATTCTCACAGAACGCAGTTTTCAACCTTACAGAACAATTAGATTTGATATACAATATCTGCCATTTAGAATAAGTTTACAATATATTCGTATACTATATTGTATTTGTTATATGTATGCAGAAATACAATATTTGTCTTTATAATGAGCTAAAAGACAATTGGGAACTCAGAATTGAACATGGAAGTTATGACTTGCACTCAGGTTCCCTCTATGGTTAAATAAGGAATGATAGCAAGAATCAATGATGGGTATATCATATATCTTTCAGTTTTTGCAAACTTTTAAACACATTCCTGTCAGTTCAACGCTACAATGTTAGACGGTATAGTATAAACCCTTCAAATGATTTGTTAACATAGATTACAATGATTGTAGTCCCGTGTCCTCATTAATAATTTAGTGTTTCCGCACTTTCAAATTTTTTCTCTCTTATTTCCGATTGCTTTATGAATTATTCACACTACTTGGCAGGCTGTAAAGAGCTCTTCCTCTTCTAAATATTGATGAGATAAAATATGTGCATAGGTTACTCATTCCGCTTGCTCAATGTGTTATACTTTCCTTATATTTTTCCATTCAACCTTTAACCTAACAACAGTTCAATTTTTATTGATTTCATTCAATATTTACTGCTTAATATGATATTCTTAAATGAAATATAGTTTTAGCACTAAAATGTCTTCACCCTCTTTCAGTGCATCAAGAAACAATATGATCTTATTATTTACTTTACCCAAAACTACATGTATTCAAGATATAGATACAGTAACTAGCTACTCCATAAATGGCTATATATTGACTTACCTGTTTTAAATCTGATATACGTAATCACAGAGTCAATTTACTTTTAATCATATCACTAGCATATCATTTAGATCAATTTCTAAAGATTAATTCTTGCATTCATGTTGCGCTTATATTTTCATGTTGCTCTTATTTATTTCAAATCTGAGCCTGAAATGACTGGTTATAAACCTTAATTATTCTAGTATATAATTTTGAATACAAAAAGAAAGCTTCAACCTGACTTTATCAAACAAACGATTACATAAAACACAGACCAGAATAATACAGTTTCTACATGGCATTTTGAACATCAGATTATCATAAGGAAACAACACTGGGAAGGTGACGCAGGAGATATGTATTTAGTCTCGTATATCAAAGTCAGGATATATTGTAGTCTAGTAAGTCGTTATTGTAGTAACTTTTTTGTTCAGTTCTATCTGTTGTGTAATTTTGATGCTAAAATGAGATTGAAAAATATGAATGGGCCAAGGCTAATATGTCAAAACAAATCTCTCCTATTAAGCTTCTTTTCTGATCTTCTCTTGATGATAAATTTTGTTGGATATACCAATCGTTGAAATTCTTTTATTTTCTTCTATGTTCTATAGGTCTAAATAATAACGATTCTCAATAATTTTAGAAACACAGCATCTTTAGATTTGTAAACATCTTTGCTTGTTCACCTTTGTATAACATTCAAATCTCTTGTGAAAATTTTTGGCTGCCGAAATTTTCCAGAATAGTGAGTATTATTACCATTTGGTATCTGGTGTTCAAGTATTCATTATTATAAACATGTAATATATATATATATATATATATATATATATATATATATTTCATAAAATGATTCACATAAACACGTGAAATAACAATCAATGATCAAACCACAATAAGAAATGGGAAAACAAGACTAAGGTCTTTCAACCGTAACAAAATCTTTCAACCGCTTGTTACGGTTGAAAGATCTTAGTCTTGTTTTCTCATTTCTTATTGTGGTTTGATCATATATATATATATATATATATATATATATATACAAAACTATAGTTTATTGGGACTCGATCAGTTCTTCAGGTTCAAATTAAGCTCTTATTGCCAACGTTTTGGTCTCTATTTAAAACCTTTTTCATGGGCAGAAGTTTACATTTTGAAACAGAAAAAATAAGTATTACATTACAAATTATTTTACAAAGAAAAATAGTATGTGGGTTTTAACAACAACTGTAGTCTGAATGAACACGTGACACTGAACAGTTCAGTGTCTTTTTCTTTGTAAAATAATTTGTAATGTATTAATTAGATTTTCTGTTTCAAAATTTATACTTCTGCCTGTGTAGAAGGTTTTTTAATAAAGACCGAAGCGTTGGCAATGAGAGTTTAATTTGAACCTGAAGAACTGACCGAGTCCCGATAAACTATACTTTTGTTTCTATTCCACGGTCGATACTTTTATTAATATATATATATTCGAATATTTAGGAAACAGTCCTTCCTTAATACATGTCAGATTGTATTTACGGCCTATTGTTTTTTTAATTAACTTTTTGGATAACTTTTCCAAAGGTTTTATATATATATATAAAACAGGATGTTGGCTGTTATTGTGTACGGTTTGTATTGTGTCCGGTTGGGATCGTTTTTCCGTTTATTAAGTGAATATATATATATATATAACCAATTAAATGAAACGATTCTTCGAATTTTCAAAAGAACATACAGAAAAGAAATCACTGAACTCACTACTATATTTTGATGTCCTCGTCGTCGGGAATAAATGTGAATCGCTCCAAAGACTGATAACGACTGGCTTGGCATTCAAACCAAAGCACTCAAACAGTTTAGCCAACTTCCAGAGGAAAGGGAGACAAGGAAGATAAAGAAATAAAAGCCAAACAAAAATTAAATGAATGAAAACATTTAACTAAAATAAAATTAAAACCTAATAACAACTTATGGAAAAAATAAATAAATAAAATAAATTAAAAAATAAAGGAACAATCAACGATTGATGTTAAGCCAAAGAACAGATCTACCGCCCAGAAGACTAATAAGTGCTTCTTCTTAAGCTCTCAAGTGACTTTCGAATTAGTCTCATCAAACTGCCTCAGGACCTGTACACGGAAACAGTCGTTGAAAACTAAGTCCGTGAGAACTGGCATGAGTAGCAACGGGAAGGTCACTGCGTTTGCCAAAGGACGACCTGTGATTATTCATATGCAGGCTTAGTTTGGAGGAAGCTAAACCTTCATGATTTTAAAGATATTCATACAATGAGTATGCACTCCTACAGTCTTTTAAGGTTTTCTCTAAATATCAGAAGAGAAAACGAGAGAAAAGGTCTAGGGCATTTATCCATTCCACATCTATGTTTTAAATTTCCCTTCAGATTTCCATTAATTTTCCATTTACTAAAAAAATAATTAGCACTGAAATGAAAATATTACTAAAATGGATATTACATTATTCGTATAGACTAAAAAGTATTTTTGATAACAGTTCTTAATTTTTCCTAACTATTGCATAACATACAAATACATTTATAATTGACCAAACATTAGGCTTTGATTCTCTTTAAATGATAACTTGTTGCGATTAAACAGGTTTAGAACACAGGTACCTTCAAAAGGTGCACACTTGAGTTGGTCCCAAGAATGGAAATGGTGGGGATTAACTTTTTTCTCTTAGCTTTCATACCTGCTGATTATTCAGATAAACCATGCTCTCGCTTCCTGAGCCATTTCCCAATAGAATTGCTTCTATAATAATAGTAAAATTAATATCTAATTACACAGAAAGTAATATCTGTAATTTATGTCAAACAATTTTACAGCAGTCAAAATACTGTGATAATTCAATTGAGAACTATGAACAGAGCAGTAGAAATAGAAATGGTTCAATACAAACATTTAGTTAGATAGATCTCTGAAATGGTATTGTGGTTAGAGGTGAAAATGTTTTAATTCACCAGTTAGTGATGTTTTTATTCGGCAATTTTATTTGGTGAAGTCTTGAATAAACTGTCAGTTATAAATAATTCAGTTTCAATGGGAATACAAGTTTTGTTTCTAACCCTACTCTCATAGGTATTACACATTTGAAATTCTTTTCCTGCCCTCCAATTTTGAACATTTTTTTCATCCTTTATTGATTAATCGTTTAACTGGGCTACAGAAATAATACTGAGCATATGATCCACATTCAATATGTTGACCCCATTACTAGTCACCGTTAGTTATGCAAGTAGTGACATAGGAGACGTTCACAGAATGTAGGCCCGTCAAGTGTGCTACAATGAATACGAAATAAGTACTAGAATAAAAAAATGATGCTGGAAATTGCTGGAAGTGCAGGAACTAGCAAAGGAGAGAGGGTATGAATGGTTGTTCACTGTCGAAATGAAATGGCTGTCAGGATTGATGATGGGACAGGTGAGGCATTTCCATCTGCCACATTGCTTTGTGCCGAAAGTGTCAGGTGCAGGCCTGGAACGTTTAAAACTTCTATGGGAGAAGATATTGCCCAGAGTGGGGGGTCGTCTAAAGGAAATCCGGGGTGATTTGGTGAAAATATTGGAAGTGGTCGGAGAGGATGACAGGAGAGGGAAGAGTTCCTTGATGACTAAGCGTAACTTATTAATTGTGGGAAAGTATGTGGTGGTGAGGAAGGGGCTATTATTATCGGAAATGCAATTATTTCGAGGTGTATGAATGATTCCAGCCGGGATGATACGCTTGTCAAGAAGATGTTGGGGGTAGCCACGTTCAAGAAATTTATTTGTCAGTTGACTAATCTGGTGTCGTTTGTCCTGAATATTGCTACAAATTCTATGGATACGATGTGAAAGGGAACGTGGAATAGACTTCATAATGTGTGGCGGGTGACAACTGCTGAAATGGAGATATTGTTGGGGATTGGTTGGCTTTGTGTATATGAAGGTGACCAAACTACCTTTGTCTATGGTGATATTAACATCTAAAAAGGTTATAGCTTTATCAGAAACGGAGTGAGTGAATGAGAGAATGAGATGGAGGGGGAAAATGTTCAAATGTTTATATATTATATATATATATATATATATATATATATAAACGTTTCAGAATAAACTATAGGTACATGGTAAATAGAAAAACAAACTTACAGTCTCTCATTTTCGGTTTAACGTCATCAGGAGAGAAGAGATATGGTCACCAAGCGCACTTACGAAGCGACGGTTGGTTACTCTAATGTCTATTTACTGTGTACCTATAGTTTACTCTGGAACGTTTGTTGTTCTTTGTGAATAATTTCTTTAATGATAATATATATATATATATATATATATATATTATATATATATATATATATATAGTATAGGTTGGCAGCAAATCTTCTTGGAGGCATATTTTGTTTAAATGTACCGCAGCTTCGGCATTTCAACAATATATATATATATATATATATATATATATATATATATATATATATATATATGAGATATAGTATTATATATTTGTAAATATTGACTGCTAATAGTGGAAAAAACTTTTAAGGTTTTCACGTTCTGATCAAACTCTTAATTTCAATATTCCGATTTTGTGAAAAACCTTGTTGACCCTTCCATAGTTTTACAAAATAATGGAAGGGTGATAAATATACAGCTTTACATATTAGTCTCATATGTAAAGAAGCCTCATATGTAAAGATGTAAAGAGGAATAATTGTTTAGATGAATGGAATGAAATGAAAAAAAACTACTAATTAAAACTTAAAATTAAATAAACAAGAAACGAATAAACACTCAGAAGTATCAATAATTTTGGCCACATGCACCTCAAGGTTTTAATTATTAGATATAATATAATATATATATGATTTTGGATGTGATCTGATACAAATTCCATTAGTTTTGGATTGGAGTGAGTTGCAATTAAATACTGATGCCAGCTGAAGGCATTTGCTGCTTAGAGATCAAACCAATTTATTACAAGAATTTATTTTGAAAAGAAGGATAATAATAAATAAATGACTAAAATGTCTACATTGGTAAATAATTTAGTACTCTAAATTATACACCTCCTGTCATCTGTTAGAATAAAATTCTGTAAAAATATAAAACAATCAACATGAATTAAAAATAATCATTTCTGCTAATTTATCATGTTTCAGACATCTTTTTCAGATGATAATTTTTCTTAAAATTAAACTTATATATTCACTGGTAATATTACAATATGAAGAATAATATTTCCAATTTTATTTTATCTAACCAAAAAGTTTGAAAAAACATCAGCAATTTCTTAATTAGTAGATGTGTGAAATGAGAACGAAAGCAAATTGAGAACATAATTTCTTCCGTAAACGCTGTCCTAACCAATCGATATGCAGTAAATGAGCACTAATGCATATTTTATTGAGTGTTACTTTCATACTTATTGGCTGTTGTCATTTGTCTGCCTTTCAGTTTTTATAAATATGAGTTATAATTATCCCTTGATTGCATATTGGGTAAAAAATGTAAATTTCTGTTTGATACATTTAAGCAATTCAAGTGATTAATTGATTGTAAATGACTTGGATAGTAGACCTTATAGTAAGCAAAGCATTTGGCCTTTTTTGATTGAGTTGTCCAAGTTTGTAAATGTGCTGGTTCAGAGGATTGGCAGAGGGTGACAGTGGCCACTGTGTGAGAGTG
Source organism: Hermatobates lingyangjiaoensis (assembly GCA_026182355.1). Classification (NCBI taxonomy): domain Eukaryota; kingdom Metazoa; phylum Arthropoda; class Insecta; order Hemiptera; family Hermatobatidae; genus Hermatobates; species Hermatobates lingyangjiaoensis. The sequence goes on from JAPFBL010000251.1 coordinate 1,683,268, forward strand.
GGGCACTATCAAGTCATCGAGGACACACACCTTGACACGCGCCCTCCCGCCTGTCCAAGATAACACCTGTCACTGCCACCTGCTGCACCACAGAGCGGGCTAATCGCACTGCCATGGACACTGTGGCCTCCTCAACGCCCACTCCCCCCACCCCCGCTATCATTGATGCCATGCCTATACGTACATTAATCATCCTTATTGCAGAAATAATCAACCACCCTTGCTACACTACCAAGCAGCTCGTGCTTAATCCTCAACTACACTGCAATTCTACAGCATTAGTTTCTAACGTGAGAACATAGGTAATCGGTTAGAACAGGGGTTCTTGATAACAGTGAAATTCACCCCCAGGGGTAAATTTTGTGTTTTCAGGGGGTGAATTCTGACCACAGTAAGTTATCAGAGTGAGGAAAGTTATTATAGGTTTGTAATCATAAATTAAAACATACTATTTTGGTTGAAATAATATTTCATATGTTTATCAATAATTGTAAGTAGCATTTAATTTGTAATATTCTATTATGAGCATAAACAATGTGAAGATGTAAAAGTGTATATAATACTTTGGCAATAAAATATAATAATAAAGTAAAGAAAAAATAATACTTTGGGGGTGTAAATGGCGAGAGGGGTGAATGAGGCTAGGAAGGCTGAGAACAACCCCTGTAGAATCAGCCCTACAAAATATTTTGAATATCAGTCATGTAAAGCCCATTAGAATTATTGAAATGTTTAAAATTTTTTAATAAAATTTACATGTTATTATGATTACGTTGAAATTATTATTCAATAGCTTTTTAATTGTGTTTTATTGGTACACACACATGTGGATTAATTACTAATTAATTCATGAAGTTTATTTAACAGGTCATCACAGAATTTACAAAATCGCAAACATTTTTTTTGGTGCGTAATTTTAATGAATCTAGATCTACTTTCAAGATTAAATTTTTTCTTATGACAAAAAATAAGTTGGTAACTCAGTATTCCTTGATTGAGTATGACATTTTGATAAGACTGTGAGGGTGCTAATCGAAGGTGACTTGGTAGAGGTCAGAAGCGCTTTGCGCAACAGTCTGACTCAAGTCTTACCTAGAGCCATTCGAGTTGAAGTCACCTCTCTTCCACTAACCTTTCAAATCATGCCAAACTGGTAGAACAACAAAATTGCGTCATTCTTCTGGAAATAACTGTAAATAGCAACAAGGTAGCATGAAAGTAATATAGACTAAATGATGCTAAACACCGACCAACATTGTATTTATGGTAAACAAGTTTACTCAGATATTCAAATCACTTTGTTCAAGTACATTATTATTTTCTAGATTATACTTTAAATTAATTTATACATCGTACACCTTTTATATTCTTTGGATAATTAAAAGACTCTGATATCAAGTAGTTTTAATTATAAAAAACTTCAAAGCAGCTGAATCCTAGTCGGAATCTAGGAGATCTAGCCGTATAACAACGACTAGATTCTCTAAGCTCGCGTGTGTACATCGTAGTATGATGCAATATAGTTGCCATCTTTGACTTACTTGCCCTAGAATTAAACTTGACCGTTTCTGTTCCAATAATAATAACAGTAGTTATTCAATCTCTTCTAATTGTTCCTAAAAATTGTATGCCAATTTCATGCTTGGTTACCATTTTTGAGAGTTTCTCTAATGTCCTACAGGCTCTTCTCAGTTCCTCGGGGAATAAAAAAATCAACTGGCCCAAACTTTTCTTTTCATAACTACACATTCTAACACTGACGTCACGATGTGACATTACATTGTAATACACCCTATACTTTAGTCGTAAGCTTAACCTGATTATGGTCTGCGAGACCGAAACATGTCGTTGTTTTATTGAAAATAATAAGTAGTTAGTTCTTAAATAGTGTTAGATACAAATAGTGTTAGATGTGTAGTTATGAAAAGGAAAGTTTGGGCCAGTTGATTTTTTATTCCTCGAGGAACTGAGAAGAGCCTGTAGGACATTAGAGAAACTCTCAAAAAAGGTAACCAAGCATGAAATTGGAATATATATGTATATATATTTCTAATGTCATTTTTTGTATTACCCTAGCGGAATTATATTTACGCTATAATTGAAAAAATAGATAATTTTTTTCAAATTAAACGGAATGATTGAATCAAATAGATTATAAAAACTTTGATCATATTATTTTTAACGAATCTACAAAAAGAATATGGATATGCTCTTTCTTATTAAAATACTTTACAAACACTGGACATGTATGGACAAAATGTAAAAACATTTAATGTGCGAAATCAATTTAAAAATGATTTGGAAGTATAAACAAGAAGATATACTTATCCGGCCATTTTACAGTGGGAATAACCTACTAGGTATGACCATTAAAATTAAAAGACGAACGCTATCATTATCCTAAAAACTAAGCACTATACCTATTATACATGAGGTTATATCATACAGGCTAGCGTGGTAGTTCATTATGAGGTTTAATTTGAAGAATGTTCATTTGGTCGCTAGTGGGCGAGCCTGCTAAATCAGGAAGAGCAAACCTTTCTTTGGTGACTTCAGTGGGCTCTTGTGCCACCTTCAGAAAATTCTGTAGCGGTCCTAAAGGTGTTCACTGCTTGAACATGCGGGTTTTTGTACATGATGATGTTTACCTTGTGCTGTTATGTTCATTTGGTCGCCAGTGGGTGAGGCTGCTAAATCAGGAAGAGCAAACCTTTGTTGGTGGCTCCAGTGGGCTCTTGTGCCACCTTCAGATAATTCTGTAGCGGTCCTAAAGGTGGATACTGCTTGAACATGCGGGTTGTTGTACATGATGATGTTTACTTTGTGCTGTTCATTTGGTCGCTAGTGGGCGAGCCTGCTAATCAGTAAGAGCAAATGTTTCTTTGGTGGCTCCAGTGGACTCTTGTGCCACCTTCAGATAACTCTGTAGTGGTCCTAAAGGTGGACACGGCTTGAACATGCGGGTTTTTGTACATGATGATGTTTACTTTGTGCTGTTCATTTGGTCGCTAGTGGGCGAGGCTGCTAAATCAGTAAGAGCAAACCTTTCTTTGGTGACTCCAGTGGGCTCTTGTGCCACCTTCAGATAATTCTGTAGAGGCCCTAAAGGTAGATACTGCTTGAACATGCGGGTTTTTGTACATGATGATGTTTACTTTGTGCTGTTATATTCATTTGGTCGCTAGTGGGCGAGGCTGCTCAAATGCCAAGGTCTTGTCCTTGCTCCCTCCATTCCATCTCTTTCGCATTCTCCCCCTCTCCATTAGACTACTTTATTTACAGATCTTGTAGTCTAGAAAGCGCTACTATTTTGAAATTCTTCAATTATTTTCTGTTCCATCAGTCTTAACAGTTATTGATTTCTAAAGTGGAGTGCTATCAATATCTCTCGGAGAAAGTTAACCTTCCTTCAACTCGTCTCACATAAAGGAGAAATCTCTCGAAGTATCTTTTTTATTTGTCACCGGCTCTAATAAAAACTATTTCTCTGGATTTGACCGAGATTTGTGTCAAATATACCTTTTGAAGCTGGGCCAGTTGTTCTTACGTCAGATGTACTACATTCCAAAGGTTATAGAAACGGATGTGAATCATATTTTATACGTATCTTTTTCTTAAAATCTTACTATGTATTTGTACATTGTGTCAGTTTTTATATTTTCATTAACTGCATAGATTTTATGTGTAAATATTTTATGATTCCTTAAATAAGCAGTAATGAACATTGAGTTCATTTATCGTTTTCAATATTTTTGTACTTTCCTGTTTTACTTACCTGACACTCTTAATAACAAGTACTGACCTTTTAACTGTAAAGCCAGTAGATTACTTTTCCTTTAAATATAACGATAAATATAGTAGGTTTCGTTTTCTTCATGATATGCTCTGATATAGTCATAAGTACAGCTAGAATGTTCTTTAAGCCAAGGCTTTGCCAATTCAACTAGTAGTTTTTTTTATAGTAAAATGATTTTAGTTATTAGTGCCAACGTGAAACAGTATGTTGGAACTAGATAAATCTAAGTCTAATTTTTCTAACAATATTCCTTGGGGACCTGTTTACCAATAAACCATTAGGCTCACTACAATTAACATTCCATTTAGCGGAGGCCACGATGTTTATCATCTCAGCAACCGTTTCATTCCTTTATGAAATTATGACATTTCAAAAGTATGTAAACGTAAACCTCCAAATTTTAAATTCAGCAATTTTTAAAGGACTTTAATAGCTATTTAAACAGATTATTTTCTTAAGCATACATAGATACCATCGAGCTGCTGCTAAAATCATCTTCCTTTTCGATAAGAGAACTGGTTTATTTCTGAAATCAATAACATATTTTAATCAAAATGACATTAACCTAGAGCCTGAGTTAAATTATCAAGCATAACATCTTGAAAATTGAAGAAGCACAGGAACCAGTACTAACTGTCTACTATTGATACTCTTTACTTTTTCCTTTCACATAGAAGTTTTTAGTTTATGTGTTATCAAGATTTGTTACTGTCATAGATGCAATGCATTTAAAAAGATAACTTTAATGTTTTGTGTTTGTTTCACCCTGAAAATTTTAAATTGTTTATATTATATTTAAAGAGCAATCTTGATCTTACAAAGTTAGAACAGCAGTCCAAACATTTTATATATATATATTTGATAGAGCGTTATGTAAACCATGCAATTGAATTTCACTAATGTTCACTAACACACTTTTATTTAACTTCATATAAAAAGCAGAAAATCAAACAATTGTAAAAAAAATACTCCTGAATCAAGGGTTAATCAATATTTTGATAATATAATAATTTTTTTTAATAATAATTTATTTAGAGGAATTCAATTGGTTTTAAACAGGACTGTGAAGAAAAAATTTTTATTCTGGAAAAGAGAGAGATGATTAATGGATTAATTGAGTCAGCATTTATCTTCTGTCTTTGAGAGGTCCTTAAAAATTAAAAGAAATTGAAAAATCCTGATTTTATAGACGACTTTTTTAAATACCTGTACGCGAAAACTCATAATTGTTTATTATTTTAACAAAAAATAATAAGTACAATATTATTATATGTATCACATTCATTTTTATGGTAAACAATAAATGATTTAAAAGTTACTTCATATTAAAATCTGCGGATAACATTTCTGTTCATAGTACTTCTTTTTTAAAAATGATTGTAAACTCATTAGTTGTGCAATCCGTAAGTGTATGGTATTTACTCATTCTGAGGTAAACTAATAACAAATGAATAGTTCAAAGATATACTTATAATAAATTTGCAATTAATAATATCTAAAGTCAAATTGAAATCACGGATTAAGCAAATAATGGGAATCTACCTAAAAATTAGTATAAATATATGCAATGTGAATATAACAACAGAACGGTCCACAGCCACAAAAAGTAAATTTACACGGAAAAGAATGATAACTCAATTCTACGTTTCAATTCTTATCGTCATCAGGAGTAAAACTGGCCAGCAAAACTTTAGTTTAGCTACTGGATGAACCACTATACTTCTGATTATGAGAATATCCAAAATGTAAACGCGACTTTACTCGCATTTATCTGTGATATTATATATATATATATATATATATATATATATATATATATATATATATATATATATATAATATATATATATATATATATATATATATATATATATATATGATCAAACCACGACAAGAAATGGGAAAGCAAGACTAAAATCTTTCAACTGTAACAAGCGGTCTTCGTACAACTGCTTGGGTTTTTGACTCTGACGAAGACCGCTTGTTACGGTTGAAAGATCTTAGTCTGGCTTTCCCATTTCTTATTGTGGTTTGATGATTGATTGTTATTTCACGTGTTTATGTGAAGTCTTTGTATAACATACTTTATGACTTTAAAGAACATACAGAAATGACTAGGTTATGTCAACTTCTTTTCTAGCCTTTTCTCTCTGACTTGATGTTACTCTTGTTTATCTTTGAAATATTGTATAATTTATCATTGTCAAAATAAGTGATGTGGTAAAGCAGTGCATGCCCCTACCATTGATATTAGAGATATCAATTTTCTATCAAATGTTGATTAAAAGAGAAAATCAAGTGAAAATAAAGTTCTCGAAAAAATCAATAGTCAATTAAAAACAAAAAATAAACATAAAAGACTAAAAAAACTACCTGGGAACATCAGTTGTTCTTGATTTTTTTTAATGATGAACTGTTGTCAGGAAATTTCTTGCAGTAAGTATTTTTTTGTGTCATTTTTTTACCTTTAATAATAGGATGGTGCACCGTCTTGCATTATGCTTCATTTATTTATATATTCCAATTTTATAACGATGGTCTTGATATAAATGGGCGAGCTATGATCATTGGGTCACACGGAGAAATCGCAGGAAAAACATTTCTTTCTTAAGAGTATGCCAAAGAAGAATTCGTTTGGTTTTTTAGCGTACTTTGCTAAATATAATATAATATATGCGGATGCGTGCATAAATTCATCTGCAACACCGCTGTGCATTCACCCCTCAAGACTCATGAGCCTCCAGTACAATGAGACTTTCACTCTAAGAAGAGAAATATTTCTTTTTGTTTTTTTTTATTTATGAAAACGACAAAGTATTGTTTATTGCATTTCAAGATATATCTCTTTTGGAAGATGAATAATTGATATAGTATTAAAGATAAACATGAACTGCATAGTATGTTGGTAGATGTATTGAAAAAGAGGAAAGAACTCCAAATGTAGATAACTTTGAGAGCAAGTGAAATATTAAGTTGATAAGGCGAAAAAGTAATAGATAATACAGAAGAATAGGCTGGAGGACAGGGTTGAGTGTGACATGGTGTGGCATCCATAATGGAGCAGCCAACAGAGTGTCCCTTCCCTCCCCAGGCCTGTACACTGCCGACACCACCTTCCAGCTAAAACATAGAATTAACAACTCATTTTTAACCGATCAAATATATAACTTTTCTGTAAAGTCTCTTAACAATAAACAAATATATTTCAAAACGTAAAATGTTATATCCAATCAGCCATAACACTAAAATATAGAGTTAGTACTAATTTATTTTGTCCAACTTTTAATAACATTATAAAGGAATATAACAGTTGCGCAAAGCACACAAAGCCTATGTCAAGTTCTGGGTAAGTGCTGACCTAAAACTATCGCATTTCATGCTCCCATCATCCCTGCATCATTATCTTATCACAAAACGTAGTTTGCAGTCACAGTTTAGTTAACGACATTTTCAGCTGTCAGCAGTTTGATGCTATTTTTCTATAACTAAAATCTTTCTCGATATATTTATAAGTTTTTTCAGCATTTTAAACATTTTATGTACTAACTATCATCTTTCCAACTTAATTTTGTTATTTATTCACCCACTTATGTCTCCGATTTTTCTTCCTATATCTGAAATAAATTTGCATTTTTTTCTTAAATCGTAACTATTATAATAGATTCTTGTTTAATTAATCACGTTTTTAATTAATGAGGTGTTTTAAATTTAGAAATGATGTGTAATTAATCATTTTGATAACTACTGAATACGTTGACACTGATCTATCAAATGTTTTTGTAGAAGCTTAGAACCTAAATTAAATAATGCATGGATCTCCATTTAGTTTGCAGTATCACTGCCGTTATAAAATTGCAGTCTCATCTCATAACCTTTCCCGTCACTCACTGAACAGGAAATCAGAAATGAGACTAAGGTTATGATGTTATAATCAAGTGAGACTCTGATGAGGACCAGTTACTGTAGTCGAAAAATCTAAGTTCCTTCTTTAAATATTTTAAAATGGTTTAAACGTTAATGATTTGTTTGTTAATGATATCTAAATATGTATAAATGTTCAAACCACAATAAGAAATGAGCAAAAAAAAAAGACTAATACCTTTCAAACGCAACAAGCGGTCTTCTTCACAGTCAAAAAGCCAAGTGATTTTCTTATTGTGGTTTGAACATTGATTGTGCTTCACTTTTTTTTTTAATGTTGTACATATATATGTATAAGTTAATGAATTTAAAATTTAAAAACCTAAAGAAAAACACCGTAATAATATAGACACCCGTCTGGTTGGTTTCATAATGAAGAACATCCACATTAATGTTTTAATAATGACGTATTCTGATTGAAAGTCATAAAAAAAGCGGATAATTATGACGCCAGAAAGATTTAAGTTTCTCTGGAGTAGTATTTTCAATTATTGGATGCCATTAAAAATAACATTTAAAAAAATAGCAGGAGATTTTTGTTAAAGAAGTTATTGTTTTTACTTATTTGTTTTTACTAGTCATGAGGAGAAATTATATTTTAGTAATATTTGTCATTAATTACATAAACCTCTATAAATAAAATTGTGCTGTAGAGCAATAACTAAGCTCTTTTTAGCTATAGTTGTTTTAGCAATATTGTTTCACAAAGAAATAAGATATTGCGCTCAATAACAAGCAATATATTAGCTGTGTTATATTCTTTAAAGGAATATAAAAAGGAGGAATAAAACCTATTCTTTGCAGTCTTGGACCTTTTCATCCTTCATTTCTTCGATGAAAGGCCTTCGGCTTTGTCATACTTTCGTCTGGCACAGATGCATGACAACCCCGCCCAGTCTTGATATTTCTTATTTATTTCTTTTCTCTTCTCTAATACTTGAATTGGTTTCTCAAAGACATTTCCTTTTTTAAGCATTTCCATTTCGATATTTTCATTTATATTTAATTATGTTTAATCAAAATTTATATTTTAGTAACTTGGCTTCAAGAAAAAGATCATGTTGTCTTGTGGTAAATATTTTGTTACAGTAAATATTTTTAATTAGCTTATATGTTCAATTGTTTTAGAGATACGTATAAATCATTAAGATTTTTATTCATGTATTGCTGGATAATATTGTTGTACAAAGAAGCCTCTTTAAACCCCATGTTAATTTATTTATTATGGCATCCATTTGACCAGTGGTGTTCTAAAGTGCGATTGACTTATTAATTATTGGCCCCCACTACAGTTACGTGTGAGCTGCATATGCAGTTTCATTTTATTTGGGAGTTCCAAATGTAACATTACGAATGTGAATGCCGTATTTACGATATGAACGCCGTAACTGCCAAACCTGTCCCCTAATTAACTCCAGTCCTTACTTTACTTCCCCGTTTAGTAACAACTCCTATCCTGTTCCTTCTAATACATCTTGCACCTCCTGTAACTGCATTTATCGTTTGGATTGTACTCGATGTGATGCTTTTTACGTTGGCTTGGCTTCAACTAAGCTGAGTCTGCGTATGAACAATAACAGGGCGTCCGTTGGTCAGCGCAGTGACTTACGTCAATAATTAAGAGTATATATATGTATATATATATATACTCGTAAATTATTCTTGACTTCTTCATTCAAAACAGAATTTGGTAAGTTTCTATATATAAAAATATAAAATGATCATGTATTGTCGAAACTACAGTAGTAAATTAAGAAATAAAACTAAGATCTTTCAAGTAAGCAACTGCTCTTCTTCAAAGCCTGGCTAGAATTATATATATATATGGAGTCCGGTGAAATCTATGTAATCCCTTGCAAACATAACCATAAAATTCAATTTGGTCAAACTGGTAAATCTGTAATGGCACGTGTAAAAAACACCAGCAATAAAACGTAAGTAGACAGGTAAAAAGTAGTGCCTTATTTTATTAACTATGAAAAATCGATATTGTTAAGGATTATTCTCGAATGCTCAGGAGTTGTATGTTTTATGACCAAAATCCTCAAGAACCCCTTGTGTGAATGTGAAATATCAGTGGTCGAGAAGCTATATCAATATATATATAAATGATCAAACCACAATATGAAATGGAAAAACAAGACTAAGGTGTATCAACCGTAACAAGCGGTTACTCTAAGACAATTAGTGAAGGTATGTAGAAGATACACAAAGTTATAAATAAGCAAGGCAGTTAGCGGCATATAGAAAGAGACACACTTACAAACTCAAATTTTCAGATGATCCGTCTTCAGGAGAAAATAGAATGGACCCAGGTTTTCCTGCCATTGTGTTTCCGGCGTGGTTGGTTGCCCATTCTATTTTCTTCTGAAGACGGATTATCCGAAATTTTGAGTTTCGTGCTCTTTCTCAGTGTGTTGCTTTTCTTCGTTTCTGAGCTGATTTGCGTCCAGTTTGGATTGTTTTTTCGAATTTTGAGTGATACATATATAAAGCAGAAATATATATATTATTGAGAAATATAGAAGAAATACGGAGTGATGGCTGTGTTGAATAGTTTCCGCTGTCAATCTGATTATACTCTTATCCATTCAGCACGAGGACCAAAGGCCTGCCAGCTGTCTCAAGTCACTTGCTCTCTTCACTCAAAACCGTCTTACAGAATGTATTAAGACAAATATTTCATGTCAACTTTAATTTCACAAGGCACACTTAAAACTTAACTTGTTACCATCTATTTATAACATTCCTTTGAACTTGAAAATGATTAACAAAACAAACATGAAGTGTAAACAAGCTCATATCAATGCTATTCTTATGTTTCAGGTAAATGAAAAGTTGAAAATGATTGAAATCTCTTGTGGTAAGAATTTAGTTACATTCAATATTATATTGCATGTTTTATATGATTTAATCTAAAATAAACTACTACATATTTTAATTTCTTTGATTTCACTCTTGTTATATACTGATAGCTTTTCAACCAACATTTAGATTAGAAAATATAGATATACTACTTTTCAATAAATCCACCTTTAAAAGATACAAGGAAGGACTTTGATAAATATATGCTTTTCAATTTGTATTGTCTTAATTGAACAATTTCTGCGAATTTCGATCTTCTCTCTCTCACTCTCTCTCTCTCTCTCTCTCTCTCTCTATATATATATATATATATATATATATATATATATATATATATATCGTAAATTTTGGTAGCCCTTCCTTGATACACACATTATTGAAAATTTATTTATTTATAAAATGTAATAAACCAGGTTTTTACATTTGATCTTATTCACGTCCTGATGATGAATGTTGATCATTCGAAACATGTCGACCATAGGAGATGTACTTTATTGTGTAGACGAAATAACGAGAGTGGTATTTAGAAAAATTGTGAAACTTGTTAAGAAACAGGTATCAGCTAAATTTGGTGTCATTTTCAATAATATATATATATATATTATATATATATATATATATATATATATATATATATATATATGTGTTGTGTGTGTGTGTGTGTGTAGTGTGTGTTGTGTTGTTGATAAAAATATCGACCCTGGAATAGAAACAAAACTATAGTTTATCAGGACTCGGTCAGTTTAACCAAACTGATCGAGTCCCGATAAGTCGACTCTGACGAAGACCGCTTGTTACGGTTGAAAGATCTTAGTCTTGTTTTCCCATTTCTTATTGTAGTTTGATCATTGATATTATATATAATATATATATATATATATATATATATATATATATATATATATATGTGTGTGGTGTGTGTGTGTGTGTGTGTGTGTGTGTGTGTGTGAGATTGAATTTACGCCTATTGGTTTTTTTAATTATTTTTTTTGGATAACTTTTCCAAAGCATTTAAGAGTCTTTTAAATTCACGAGAAACTATTTACATCAACTCACCATACGTTTTGTTTTCAATGATTATATTTCTTTCGACGTTTCGGTCGTCTTCGACCATCTTCAGGGTGTCGGATGTCTGACGTCAGATGGTCGAAAATGACCGAAACGTCAGAAGAAATATAATCATTGAAATCAAAACGTATATTTGAGTTGATGTACCTAGTTCCTTGTGGATTGAAAAGACTCTTAAGGGCTTTGGAAAAGTTATCTAAAAAATAAATTAAAAAAACAATAGGCCGTAAATTCAATCTCACATGTATTAAGGAAGGAGTGTTTCCTAAATATTGGAATTTCAACATTTCAACATACAATTGTCTCCAGTATCATGGGCCTGCTGAATGCGTTGGCCAGTTCATCATTTTGAAAAGTTTGTTTGCCAGAACTAATCAGTGGTATAGACTAGCAAAATGATAGACTACTGCATCTAAACAGATCCTTTAGAAAACGTCTGTAATAAAACTCTATAGTCAGTCGTGTAAGAAAGAATATATATCAGCAATCATTAGTGTTTTTCTAAGTAACAAATTCCAATTTGTCTAATAACCTTAATGACGTGTTTTCATAATTTGGAGTATGTCATGTGAGCTTGCATGAATCTTCTAGTGTTGAATTCTGTTGGAGTGGTCAGATTGTGCATTGCATGGCTGTCATACCTACACAGACTTCACGGTCATTTCAGTCTTTGTTCCTCTAGAAATCAAGGCTGTCTCAGTTACACCTTTAACTCTTCTAGCACCTGCGTCAACTACATTTCACTATTCCTGCAGTGCTTAAACATTTATTGCTACCTAGAAGTGTTTTTCTCAGCCCGTGGTAAGGGTAACTGCTGCAGATGCGTCATCGAACGGACACAAGCAATACCTACAGTCAATATTAATTTATAAAAATATTACATTCAACTGTAATCATACAAAAAAAAACCAGAAATCTGAAAGTACACCATTTTTCACTTCAATTATATTTAGTTGTCATACACAAGTGAATAAGACTGTTTAAAACATCTGTTCACATTAATTCCATTTTTCAAAATTGGATTCACATAATTAATTATTCCCTTTTAAAGTGGAACCCATAACGGAAAAAGTTAACAAACACTCCTGGAAAGTTATTTAATGGGTAGAATTAGTAACTCTGTACGATATAGTTTACAATATTTTATTAAAAATTGCTGTATAAATGCATGTAAGGAAACATGTAATTGAATTTATTCATTTTATATTAATAAAGTATAATTTAGTTAAAAACTTGTAAAGAAGTGATATGTTTGAAAAATTCTAAAGCATGATATAACTTTGATGAGGAAGCCTCACGAATAAAATACTGAACGTGTCTCATGAGTAAATTACAGTATGTTTACACCCTATAGAAATAGTAACTACTCTTTTAGGTGTAGAAATAATTATGTCTGATAAATCTATGTAATAAGCTCAAGCAGAGTACAAAGTAGTCAAAGTTAAATGTTTATGTTCGAGACAAATGAATACTTTCAACAGTGCTAATTCTGATGGGCGGTATATTGTTACATCAGAGTAGGCAAACAGGTATTAAATCAAGTTCAGAGAATAGTTTCTTGAACAGCAGAGTTCACCACTGAGTTGTTCGATTCAATACCTTTATGAATAATAAAGTAATATTTCCTGTTTCTGACTTAAGGAGATATATTAAACATTTGAAGGTTGATTTTCCTTCAAATATTATAAAACAAACAAATTTTTGTATACTTCTTTTGAAACATAGTATATAATGGTGGAATTTCATGATCCAGGAAATGAAATGTCTATATGGATGAATCCTTTAGAGAGGACGTAGTGTTTATGATTCATCCAGAATATTGTTTAATTTGTCTGTGGACATTATAGTAGCTTCTTCATACTTTGGAGTATTCTAAAATGGCTAAAGGGCAGCACGGTTAACCAGTCGGCCTGATTTGATTTTTGGTGGTTATATGGCCGAAAGGCTTAGCAACACATATAAAGTAAAAAAAGGAAGCTTCTTTATATATAATTATTATTAACTTTGTATCTGAAAATCACAATCAGAACACGAAAAATTAAGGTTTGGCATATGCCGTCTTTAGTGGAAAGTAAGGAAAAATACAGGAGTAAAGACGTGAAAGGATTCCCAGACTGTTAGAAGTGATGACAGTGTTGCCATATTCACAGTTATAAAGAGAATACTACTAATAATGAAAAGAATATGGAGGCGATATGTTTTAGGGACAAATCTAAATAAAAAAGTGAAATTATAAAAGTAAAAGAACGAAAGAGATAAAAAGTGAATATTTTAAAGATAATGCAAGAAAAATGAATAGTAAAATCAAAACGAAAATAATCTGAAACGTTAGCAAAAAAACATGACCTTCAAATTTTAAAAGATTTTCTCATTAAATTACGACTGGAAGTGAATTTAATTGCAAAATTAATTTACAAATCATCTTAATTTCTTTTATTATTATTATGAAAACTTGTAGAAAATTAACTAAATGAATCTTTTCTTCTTGCAGAGGTTTGTTGAGAACTAAATGAATTAACATTCATAATGAATAAACAGTTTTGAAAATGTTATTTTATTTTCTTTCTTTTTTTTTTGACTTTTTGGCAATTTCGGGAGACAATTAAGTTTTAAATTAATTCGCTACAGAGTGTTGAATTATTTTTAAAACCAAACATAGCGAGTTAAAGTGCCGGTTTTGAAAGTAATTTGCTTGTAGGATACTGTAGAGTTGTGTTAAAAGTCCATAAGAAATTGCAAACAAAGGAATAATAGATTTCTTTTAGATATCATATTTGTGAAATTTTATTTCTTAAAATGGTATCACACAATACGAAACGGTATTTCTTAACAAACAATTCACAATCGTTAATTATTGCAATGCGGGTTAAAATTACATGTGCATAATTCTCATAGGGTTGCAAGCCGTGGGTTGTTTTGTAAATAGCCAAGGCTCTTTCTGACAATGGAACCAGTCTGTTTCAATCTGAATCAAACACGATTACAATAGACTTGATGCTATCTCCAGCTTATTTCTTCCAGGACTCGACCTTCATCGTAGTTTTACCACTTCGGCTATAACTGCTGTAATATCAAATCAATAAATCGCGGTATTATTAAAGGGAACTGCTGGAAATCATTCGATGGCGATCAAACCTTTTCCAAGACACTTAAATAAACCTGCTCTCATTTGAATAGGAACGTTATTTAAAGAAGTTAATAAAAAAAAGAATATTGTACTACAATAATTCCCTGGTGATAACTCGTGTACAGTATTTATAGCTTCACGAATCTTGGATGTAGTCCATCATATAGATCTGTATCCCTGGAACATTCACTTTAGGTGAAGCAGGTCCTGATATACTTCTCGTTTTGTTAATGCTGTGACAAACGACTCTTGTATTAGCTATCATAATGTCCTTTAGTAAATGCAGATCTCCCTCTCAAAAGCTAGTAACTCATACCTGTAGGTGTTTTCTTTAATTTCCACTTGTTCAATTTTTATATTACTTATGAATCCTAAATATTAACTAAGTAAGTACAACAAAATATTTTATAATTTTTGATAGTAAATACTTATAATTTGAATGATAGTAGTGAATACTACCTAAACATTAGAATTAGGGTAAATATATGGTTAGCTTACAGTAAATATAAGGTTAGTATAAGGTAAAACACATACTAAACAATGATCTGAATGAATGTCATCTGTAATTGAACCTGACTGAATCAAAGGAATACAGACGCAGGTACAATCAAGAAGTAGATTTTTCTTCAATACTTATGCTATCCGTGAACTAAGTGTAACATCTATATAAATTCAAGGAGACTCAGATCTATCTTCCTTATAACGAAGCAATCGACATATAGTAGTGAGTTTCTATGATTTATTTTTTGGTGTTCTTTTTGTGGATATAGTTTATTTAGTTCGTGGAATCGTTTCATTTAATTGGTTATATATGTATATATAAAAAGAATTCACATAAACACGTGAAATAACAATCAATGATCAAACCATAATAAGAAAGTGGGAAAACAAGACTAAGATCTTTCAACCGTAACAAGCGGTCTTCGTCAGAGTCAAAAACCCAACTAAACCCAGTTGGGTTTTTGACTCTGACGAAGACCGCTTGTTACGGTTGAAAGATCTTAGTCTTGTTTCCAATTTTCTTATATGTATATATATGACCAAACCACAATAAGAAATGGGAAAAAAGACTAAGATCTTTAAACCGTAACAAGCGGTCTTCGTCAGAGTCAAAAACCCAACTTGTTTTCCCATTTCTTATTGTGGTTTGATCATTGATTGTTATTTCACGTGTTTATGTGAAATCTTTTTATATATATATATTTATAAAAAGGTTATTGACTCTGACGGGTTTTTGATGGGTTTGATGAAAATATGATCGAAACCGACAAATAGAGTTTTAGTAGATAAAAAACATTGAAACATTAAAAACGTCCAGACCGAAGGTTTCCTGCTGTTGTGTTTCCGGCGTGCTTGGTCGCCCATTCTCTTTTCTCCTGAAGACGGATTTTGACGAAATAAAAACCCAACTGACGGGTTTTGACAGTTGTGTTTTTGACTCTGACGAAGACCGCTTGTTACGGTTGAAAGATCTTAGTCTTGTTTTCCTATTTCTTATTGTGGTTTTTTCATATATATTTATATTGGTATACTTTGGGAGCAGACCTTCTATTGTAAAAACAATTCCTTGGTAATGGTCAATGAATTGATAAATGTCAAAACGAAGGAAAGCAACACACAGAGAAAGAGACACACATACAAACTCAAATTTTCGGATGATCCGTCTTCAGGAGAAAAGAGAATGGGCGACCAAGCACGCCGGAAACACAACAGCAGGAAACCTTCGGTCTGGACGTTTTTAATGTTTCAATGTTTTTTATCTACTAAAACTCTATTTGTCGGTTTCGATCATATTTTCACTGAAAACGTTATATATATATCAATGATCAAACCACAAGTTCTTTCATCTTGTGGTTTGATAATTGATTTATTTATTCATAATTATCCATACATACTCTTACTTTCCTTGTTTCAATGACTGTATACTTGCACAAATTCAAACGAAGAGTCCCAATTTTAACACTATGGTCATCTTGAGAGCTTCTGTAAAAGGACATATCAGTTATCTTGGTGGCTGATAAATGTATGGAATAAATCTCGTTCTGATTTCTTTTTATTTTTTTTAATTCCGTAATGTTTCATTCTTTACCTATTTATGTTGTTTAGCTTGTATTTTCAGTATCTGATATTTTCATAAATATATGAGAACTTCCTTAATTTATTCTCAATTATTTTTTTTTATTTTAATAATTTATGGTCTCCAATTCGCCTGTGTTGTGTGGGTGATAACAATCATAATAAATTTACCAGAGACATGTACTGTTGGGAATATCTAAAGTGGAGTGTAGAGTGAAGCACTAAGAAACTGGACTCGTAATCACTGTGTATCTATTGCGAATTACACTAAGTTTAATAAGCTTTCAACCCTTGTAGATCATCATTAGATTAATTAAATATATTTAATGTATATTTTCTATTATACGAACATTAAGATGTTTGGATCTCTTATAATTCTCCCTTAAAGAGGAACTCTTCTTGTAATCATGACTTATACTTATTGCTCTTTGAATAATTTTATATATATTTAAATTCAGTTTTATATGATAATAAATAAACAGAAATCAGGTTTGACTCATTTTAATGGGAACTTTAGATCGGTAAAGTCACGTCTACCTGGAGGTCATTTCCACTGTAAAGAACCTTGGAGTTTTACAAGGTATTATTAGAAACGAAATCAAAGTACTATCTGACTTGATTGGAATGAGTTTTGTGTAGAGAGTTGCTTACAATTCTTTATTCGATTAATTGTCATTCCGATTCCGATTTTATTGTTTGCACTCAGTGGTATCTGTTTCAAGGATGAGCTCTGAAATACAAGCACAAGTACAAGAGTACTGTTTCATTTGTCTGTGGACATTATGGTAGCTTCTTCATACTTTGGAGTAATCTAAAGTGGCACGTTAAACTAGTCGGCCTGATTTGATTTTTGGTGGTTATATGGCCGAAAAGCTTAGGAACACATATAAAGTCAAATCAGGTAGCTTCTTCATATATAATTATTATTAACTTTGTGTCTGAAAATCACAACCAGAACAATAATCTGTTTCAAGGATGTGCTCTGAAATAATGTGTGAATTGTTTTGGGGGAATTCGACTGAGAAGAAATAAATAGTCAATACTATATTTTGTTAGAAATTTATGTTTTTTTAAATAACTAAAACGTTGATAAAAAAAAAGAAATGAAATGAAATTCAGTAAGACTGGCTCATACGACTTGGATATTTGCAAGGTTCATTGGCCAATGGATGTATAAGACAAATACAACTGGTTGGAAATATAATGCTGTTTGTTTTCGCCTCTGAGAAAAGACATAAGAGAAAAGGTTGGGGCGTATGTTTACAAATGAAACTGAGCAGGGGTTGTTTGCTGGTCTTGGCAGATTACAGATATAGCGGGGCATGCCAAGACCTCTGCTGACAGATCAATCGCTCCATTAAATCCACAAAACAAACAGATATTCTTACTGCCTTCCTTTCTTTCATTTATCCCTCAAAATAAAACTTTCCTCTTTCAAGTGCAATTCAAGGCTCACAGTATATACTATTATTCTGGTAAACATTTGAATTTCACCAAAACTCAAAGACACATGCATTTCCACTGTTTCACTTATATTGATGGTTTTAAGCAAAGTGCAAACAAAAGCATATCAAAAGGACTAAGCAGTCCTCTTCCTTATTTCTGTATATTATCCCTACTCTCGAATGCGTCACCATTTCTCTAGTATCTTATTTTGACTTAGTTGACATATCACAACATTTTAGAAATAGAATAAGGCCTGCAACTACTACTTTGTGTGCCTTTAATCATCTTCTCCTCTCTCTTTTGATAATCGTTGAATATATAATTAGAGACCGTAAGAGTGTGTGGTTGTTTCTTGTTTACTTAGAATTTATTTATATATATATAACTTTAACTTACACAAAACACGACACACGACACAAAAAAAAATGATAAACTAGGAATTTATTAAATTCTTTAGATTTTCTTTAAATTTTTTGTAGTTTAAAGTTTCATAGTCCGTAAGGACCGTTTCTTCAGTTCAGTATGTATATTATATATATAATATATATATATATATATATTATATATATAATATATATATAATATAACTAGAATTTAAAAAAGAACACATAGAAAGGAAACCACTGAACTCACTACTATATTTCGATGTCCTCGTCTTCAGGAAAAGAAGTGAATCGCTTATATATATATATACATTGTTAAAATTAAACCAAATTTAGCTGAAACTTGCTTTTTCGTAAGTTTCTCGAGTTTCCGGAAGAACGATCTTGTTTCTGTATCCACAGAATATAGTAAGTTACCAATCGACATGTTAAATGAACACATGTTTTAGCATGTGTTCACACATTTTAGCTAAAATAAAACATGTGTTCATTTAACATGTCGATTGGTAACTTACTATATTCTGTGGATACAGTAACAAGATCGTTATTCCGGAAACTCGAGAAACTTATGAAAAATCAAGTTTCAGTTAAATTTGGTCTAATATTTAACAATGTATGTATACAGGAAGGACTGCTACCAAAATTTACAAATATATATATATATATATGGAGACCGTTAAGTCCCCAACCGTCTCTGTACCAGTGCGCTTGGTTTCCCACTCTTATTTCTCCTGAAGACGGTTCAACCGAAAATTAGAGACTGGAAGTTTGTGTTTTTAATTTTTCTATGTTTTTTTATGTACATTGAACTGTATTTGTCCATTTCGGATCGTATTTTCATCGAAAAAGTATTTATATATATATACATCATGATTTGTTTTCTTGACCCAATATTTATATGATGTAATTTTTTTTTTTTTTTTTGAGGTTTGAGGTCGAATGATTTTAAACTAGTTCTTTTGCCGACGTTTCGACATATATTTATGTCATCTTCAGGGCTACAACATGATTTTTTTACAATTAGCATTAGCAATAGTAGTGCTAATTGTAAAAAAATCATGTTGTAGCCCTGAAGATGACATAAATATATGTCGAAACGTCGGCAAAAGGACTAGTTTAAAATCATTCGGCCTCAAACCTCAAAAAAAAATTACATTATATTATATATATATATGAATATAAATTTGTAAAGTTGGGAGCAATTCTTTATTTAAAACATGAAAGAATCTGTCAATACTATTACAAGATTCAGGGCGTAGTAAAACTAATCACTATAGTTTGTATTTCAATAGATGGTTTTCCATAAGTAGAACATTGGAAGAAAGAGTTAAGAGAACAATATTTCATCGAAGTTATTTCCCATGCTACATTACAACCCTTGCTGTTTTGTAAGTATAATAGCTAATATTTTAATATTTGTATTCAATATCTCTGCTGATTCTTTGAAGTGTTGAACATTAAAAAACCTTGGTAGCTTTCAGTGCTTTAATTCCAAACAAATTCAAGCCACATTCTAATATACACGCTGTATAAAGTTGGATAATGGAAACTTTAAAATGCAGATTGCTTTGTCCCGGTAAACTGCTTCACAATGTATGGAAATTGAAATTTCCTTCTTTCAGTTGAAACACTTTGCAATGAAAGTAAAATTTGGAGCAGTTATAGAATTTCATCATGGTATTGATCTTTTCTAGTTGGCTGTTTATTTCTAATGAAGAAAGCAGTTGACATGTTAATTATATTTATTGTTGATTGCTCTCGCATTTCTTTACCACTGGTAGCACATAGTCATTAATTTGTGTAAGCCATCAGTGGATTGTACCGACCCAGTACCTCAGTATTGCACATCAGAGTAGTATCGACCCAGATTTACCAGTACAGAGCCAACTATGCAAGCCACTGGTCTACTCTGGCACCCGAAGCTGTCTGTGTGCAGTTCGTCAAATAGGCAAATATATTTCTAATAGAAATACGTTTCATATGTCTTATAGGTTATAATAAAATTAATTTATGTTATATAATCAAGGAATTATACTTTTTGTCCCTCAAATGTTAGAATTTTGATACACACAAAGGGTAATACCGTGGAACGCAAAGGTCTTAATGGTATCAAGAGCAGATTTCTTTTATTTATTTAGTTGTACGTTTTGTACTCTTCTTTACTGTTTAATTTCATTGATCAAAATATTTGTCAGATTAATAATAAGATGTCCCTCAATAATTTATTTAATTGTTTTATTTGTATGCATATATATAAATTATAATTATAATGGTGATTCTAAGAATATCAAAAGGGCCGTTGAAAATCGTTTAGGATGAAATGTTTTGCTGAGAATTTCTTGAGTATTGATCTTCAAGCCGGTTGTAAAATAATGATTTAATAGAGTTATCAGGGAAATGAATTAACGAAAAACTTATTAAATCAAGAGCCGGAGAGGGCGAATTAGGAGATAAGAAGGCGCCGGGGAACTCCGTGTATCTGCCAGCATCTCTCACTGTGACCTCCTTATTTGTTCAACTGTTCGAACTTGCCAAAGTTAGCAATTTCACTAATTACTGGTCAATAAGATATTCATGCGGCCCTAGTTCTCACCTACAACTAACATGATCAAACCTTCCATCTAAAGATTGCGAAAGGAGTCTCTAGAAAGTAGTTGCGTTTTGTAAAAAGAAATAACATATATATTAATTTTCAAAACCCGCCTAATTTCTTGTGAACAACGTCTCATTTACTGCAAAAAAAACTGATTTTAGCAAAAAACAGCTATATCTATACTAATAGGCCTGAATGTGAATAGTGGTAATTCTAATAATTTCAAAGAATGAAAAAATATAGAATTATTTTTATGTTAAACTTATTTTTTTAATTATGTTTCTATTCAACCTATGTTGATACATATATATTTTCAATTGATAAATGGCACATAGGTTCTCTACAGGACCTGATCTATACAGTTCAGTGACTGTATCCATCACCATAGCGTTATTCCTTTCAAACGGAACTTTTAACGCGCTAATCTCCTGTGTCACATCTCACACATGGCACCTAATATAAACACAAGCAACTAGGTCTGAACATTAGAGATAGCGATTGAACTTGTGCGAAATGAATTTCCCAATTTTTTTTTCTTTTTTTGGTATGAACACAAGTTTTGCCATTACTGGTTCCTGGAAACAGAACGAGCTACCAATTCAATTGATTTTGTAGTTACATATAGTGAGTGATATTTGGTAACCAAGGAAAACAAAATCGTTGATAACCTAAGTAGTATTTCAATCAGTAAAACAGTCAAAGATGTTTGGGGTATCTATTAGCGTTGACATTAGAAGAAAACACAACTTATAATAACTTTAGTGGCCTTTTCTGCTAAACAGTTTTATAATTTGTGGAAATTCATCAGAAAGTGTTGTCATAGCAAATCATTTGTTCCTTTACTTCCTTTCAAATGAACTTGACAACAAAAAGATCGTGAATCTGAGCTTTGGAGACTGGTTTATTCTTTCTTCATTGATTTTTTCCTTACCCACTTATTCAGAGTATCATCACTGATTACACTTTTATCATTAAGTGTCACAAGCTTTGCTAAGTTTCTTCTTTCTTGTATTGAAGAAACTAATCCTAGGTTGAATCTTAAATTGCCTTGCACATTTGTAGTGGTCAAAGCAAATTAAAATGCAAAAGGCGGTGTGACTGAAACAGGGTCAGTTGAAAGTCAAAGGACAATTAAAACTAGTTCGTTTGCTTGAAGCGTCAGTGGGAACGAGACAGCGGAAGAACGGAACAGATCTTACTTTCCGAACACGTCTCTAGTATATCCGTTTTATTCTACATCGTATTCAGTTTTATCTCACTCACACACGGTTTCATCCGAGTTTTTTCTAATATTTATGTAATTTTACATGGTTCAAATATAATTCTATTTTCTGTAAAGTATCTTATGTTATCCTGAAGTATCGAGTTTGCTACATTAATAGCTTGTCTATCTCAAGCTAGGTTATATGCAGTTTATGCACCAAAAGATGTATCAAGTTGATATTTAGAGTATAACAACATTGTTGAGATTACATGATAATAATCGTCGAATTTCGTTCAAATTGTTGTGCAAAATAGTAATAGTAACATGAAAATTTAAATACTTGAAGATTCTTAAATGGTGAACAAATTACTGCAGAATGTAAAGTCACCTTTGTATTTACCTTCATAACAACGTTTGACCTACCCTGGATATTTTAGCACTTTCAAAAGTAATCATCACATTTAACTAAAGCATGTTATTCTGTATCTATATTGTAACAGTGATGCAATAGAAAGAAAGTATCTTAAAACTGTCACGGTCGTCTTAAATAGTAAAGTCTCATCTTTATTGATTCTTCTGCGATAACTAAATGGGAAAGCAGACAATTTGTTGAGGGTAATTTAAAAACAATCTGACAAAAGAAAACTCGTTTAATCAAAGCATGGGACACGTGGCTTAAAAAATCAACTTTTTACCTCTTTCTGTCGTCTTTGACTACAAAAAGTACGCAAAGGAAACTTTTAACTTGTCCATTAGCATGCGTGTGACTAGCATGTCATCTATGGCGTGGGAGCCACTTCTAATCTAGGTCATTTAATAATTTTCTTACTTTAGATTTATTCAAAGCCTTACAAATTACGTTGTAAAGTTACTTTATCGTTAGATTTTTTTTTTCAAATAAAAGAAGCAAGTGTTTGTAAGATTGTGCGATAGAGGTGGTTATATTGAAATTCGATGCTACGGCCTGGGGAGGCATTCAGGAGGAGCACGGAGAGAGACGTGGATGCCGTTAAGCAGAGTTTGGTATTCAGGTGAAGTTGGTTCGCCCGGGTGGGGCAAGGGAATCAAGTAGACCCCTCAAGGCCCAAACCTGCATTGTGTGAACTGCCACGTACCCAACATCCGCACTGTCCCACTGCAAACAACGACTTACTTATTCACTTGGGTGCGCTTAGAGAAAATTTAATCCTGGAAAACCAACCAGCGTTTATCTATTATATCAAGGACACTGAAAAGTCTCCATTCATGTCAACTAAACTTTACAAACAGATATTATTACTAAGATAATGATTGCACTGGTATTTTATTGTATTCAATGAATGAGCATGTACACTCTCAAAACTTTAAAAATAATTAAGAACACAAAATCAATAATTTAACTAAATCAAATATAATAATGAATCCATTTAAAATCCGATTGCTATAACTGATGGGGAAATTTATGGATTGATATATCCAAACATATTCGATAGAACAGGCTGTCTATTAAGAACATGTTATGAAATCAATTGGCTAGAGAAGAAAATTTACTGTGTATAGTGAATTTTTATTTCAATATTATATCACCATTTTTTAGAAATAGTACATACAGATAACATGTTAACTAGCCTAATAAATAGATGGGTCTTGGCAGAAATGGTGGAATCCATGTAGTTGGACTCGGAGATATGATTAAATGAACCCGGAGAGGCACGATGTATGGACATTTTCCTTCCTCCAATTTTTTAGTATTATTCGTAAAGTGGTTCTATCTTCAGCGAGCTCTCATAGACGGTGCTGCACAACTCTGATGTTTATATTGTCCTGACCGTACCATCCAAGAAGTCCGCGGCCAGCAGAGTTTAACGCCGATTTTCAAGGTTAAACGTTTAGATTTTTTGATTGCAATTACTTATTATTAATTCCTAGAACTTTCATAGACATTTGTCATAGAGATTTGGCAGATTTGACAAGCCAATAAAATTATTATATTTAAGTGATATATTTCTGTCTTAATAATTGAGAACAAGAAATCCAGTGGCAGCTTAAAGATGACCTTGTTCTCATTTGGTCACTTTAATGTTGCAACGGCTGTTTCAATCTCCTGCTAACACCGCAGAACTCTGTGGTGAGGGAAAGCCAAACACAACCCGACTGCCTGCCTGCAACTTAGCCTTTCAGATTACCTTTGAGGTATAGTTCACTTGACCGTAAACCATAATTTGGTGGTTTCCAAACATTGTTCAGAAGATCAAAAACGTTTATAGTGTTGTTGAATTATTTCGACCGCAAAAACTTTTGCTACATGTTTCCTATATATTTATTGGGTCACCTCTGAAGACAATGCCTCAACGCTTATATGAAAAATAACCAAACCCTTCACAAGCATATCAGATATGCTTGTATTTTCTTGTCTTGTATTTTCTTTTTGATAAAACTGTATTAAGGTTTATTTCTAATGCTCATATAGCAATAATAATTAGTTATCTTTACGCTAGGAACTCAGTAATAGTAGAACTTTATTTTCACAATATCTTATTTTGATAGTGACATATTTCAATCAACTGTTTCACTATCTTTGAACTAAACCTTTACAGTTTATAATATATTTCAGATTATTACAAAATAATTTGACATTGTCTATATTGAGTTGTTGGAAACTAAGTCAACTTTCAATAGAGAAAGAGATGTCAATTCTACCGTGCGATGTGTAAGAGATGTATTAAGATAGAGGGGACGAATTTAGTTCATATCAATAATTTTATTCTCTGTTAAAAGTTAACTTATCCTTTTGAAAATGTGTTCATGCGAGGTTCAAATTGAAATAATTTGTTTTTATACAGTGTATGAATTTTGTTGTAACTTGATAAAGGTCAAATAGTTGATGAAATTTTTGCGAAGGAAATAAGATTTTTGCCAGTTGGTACAACAGATATTCCTCTGACTGTTGATCTACAAGTTAATAAATCAAACGTATGAATACTGGGTGATTCCTTATATAATAAGAGAACAGAAGTCTCATTGTTTTGCATAATGGTATGAAGGGCTTGATTATAAATACCAAGAGCACAATTTGAGGCTTGTTGTGCAGGTGTACCTATGTGATTACAACTTCTTACGTATTTTTGACTTTTACTCCTCTGTGCATTCCTAACCTTGTAAAAGACATGAAATAACAAAAATAAAAATTATATTATTTATGTAAACATAATACGTTTTACTTACCCTGGTATATGATATTATTTGGAATTTCGACTTAATAAGTTATAATAAAAAATAATTATTATTGCTAATATATAATTAAATGAAACTAAAGAATTGAGACAGTAATTGAAGTTAAGCATAGGTGTTAGTATCGATGGCAAAGAGAAGGTTGTAAAAACATGCCGGCGGATTGCATTTATAGGGAGCCTTCGTTAGCCGAGGGGTAATGGCAGAGGTGTTTCCTCTGACCAATACACGCCTGTTTGTCCTGGACCAATGGATAAAGCCAGTAATTAAATTTCTATCTAAGGCAGGGGGTTCAGGTCGGTGGTTGATTGGTGAGACCGACCCTCGTCAACAGTGGTCCTTCCTAATTGAAGCTTTATTAATCCCGATCCTGTTGCCGAGGTAACTTCGGCTTGCCATAATCACGTAGCTTCAATCACAATACTTCCGCTCACTACCTGCCGAGGTCAACTTCGGCTTGCCATAATCACGGATAGCTATCAATCACATATACTATCCGCTCATCTATTTCTTTCTTGACCAACTGTTCATATATTTTATTGATATTTATATAGTTCATTATGGTCTAATAATCAAAAAACTTCGTTGACCAACTGTTCGATATATATTTATGCATCATTTTCAGGCTAAGAAACATTGTTACATTTGGTCTAACTTATTTCAACAAAACTTCGTTGCTATTGTTTGCTATTATGTACATGGTCAATCAAACATTGAAAAAATTACAATGGCTAAAACTATAGATTGTTACATTTAGCAGTTTGTATTTCAAAACAAACATTGGTTTTACCCTGTTTGACGATATATATGTATCGAAACGTTGGTCAACGAAGTTTTGAAATAAATTACAATGGTAAAAACCTCAATAGATTAATTATATATTAAGTATATGTATATATATAAACATATACATTGTATTTAGTACTCCTGAAGACGATATAAGATATATATCGTCTAAACGTTGGTTCATCGAAGTTTTTAATATTGTAGACTAATACCCTAATATTATTCACGTAGTTATTGTGACATATTATATCTATATATATATATATACCAGATTCAATAATATATCGACCGTTTCATAGAAGGTGTGCTCTCTAATCGGGATTCGGTCAAGTTTTTTAAGAGACCGTCTCCAACCGTCTCTGAACCAGTGCGCTTGGTTTCCCTCTCTTGTTATCTCTCCTGAAGACGGTTCAAACCGAAAATTAGAGACTGTCAGTGTGCTCTTTTGATATATATATATATATATATATATATATATATATACATTAATTAATTAAGATTTTACAATAAACACGTGAAATAACAATCAATATTCAGTTGAGTTTTTGACTCTGAGGAAGACAGCTTGTTACGGTTGAATAACCTTTGTCTTTTTTTCCCATTTCGTATTGTGGTTTGATCATTGATTGTTATTTCACGTGTTTATGTGAAATCTTTATATATATATAACTTAAAATTCCCGAGGGGACTAACTAACCCAAAAAAAGAAAACAGTTTAAAAAAACACCAGAATCCTCTTTGATACATATTTCCATGAATTGTCTCATCATCAAGGATGGATGTAATAGGCTGGAAGTGAACATACACTGGAACTGGCCTGGGTTTCAAGAAGCAGTGTCACCTACGAACATGTGAGAAAAGAAGAAATAAAATAAATAATGTGATAAGTAATTAATAAAAGAATATACATTTTTATAAACAAAGAAGTAATATAAACCTATTCTGTTAAAATAAATAAAAAGTTTAAATAAACATTATATAGCATGGGGTTAGAAAAGAAACCTAAAAAAAAATTAAAACTGATCAACAATTGAGATTGAGTCTTGGTGTTAATCACAGAAGCTCTTAAAGTTGAATTGGAGTTCATATCATACATCCTTTAAGATATGCACTCGGAAACTCATTGAAGCTAACTTCATTAAAGGTAGCAAAGTGGAAATAGCACGGTTTGAATGTGAGCATTGCATTTAATTCGTTTCCCGAGAAATCTCTCTCACTTTACTTCTCTTCTAAACGTTACTCATTGCTTCATACAATTTTGATGATAATATATCATTCGTTCCTCAAGGATTTAACTTTAACAATATTAGCAAAATTTGATGATATTACATCATATGAATAAGGTAGTAGTGATATACTTTGTTAACAGCATTACTGATTCTATCTGCAGATTTCACACAATATGTGTACTTAAATTCCACTGAGATAGTTTGCATATGACAGCGTTTGTGCCTCAGAAATTTTTGTTAACGTTATTGTCTTGCTATCTCACTCAGTTTTACCACCCACGGAGTTACATAGTTACAGAATTTGTCATCATTATGATTAAACTATAAAAACATAAAATGGTAGCTACTGTGAGCACTAAAGTCGTACGTATATGTCATACATATGTTGTTTGAAACAATATTACTGGGTGCCCGGGTATGCAGGAGCAGAGGGAAATGAATGAGCACACGAATTTGTAACGGAAGGTGCCCGGAAACCACATATTGGTCCTGAACCATATTGTGGTATAGGACAACACACTATACAAGAACTCCTTAGGGAAGAGGATATGAAAAACAGAAAGAAATACTGGCATTCTCTCCAAGGACACAGACAATCAAAGATACTTCTCAATAAGTTTGATAATAGGCATATCGTATATTGTATAGAAAGGAGCAGGAATAATTTAAGGTTTTAACCGGATTTCTAATGGGCCACTGCAAACATAATGGCCATCTGCGAAGAATGGGCCATTATCAATGATGGTTTGTGCAGGTTGTACAAGGAAGAGGAAGAAACGCCGTTGCACCTGCGGGCTACTGTAGTAGACAGAGGAAGGTGCTTCGGGACGTTTAACAAAACTATAGAAGAACATATACTCTTAGACCCATCAAAAGTGCTGAGCTTCTAGGAGGCGTTGAAGCTAACTGGGACGGAGTTGAAGTAAAGACGGAGGAAAGTACAATAGTTTTTAGGACGCAGTACTATAATCACCCTAAATAAATAAATTGCAACAAAATAATGTTCAGTTATGCCAAATCTATAGATATTTTTGGAAATGATCTTCTTTGGCAGGTACTTTCTACTCGTATATACGACTTTCTATATTTTAAGATAAATATTCTTCATTGAACACTTCTTTCTTCCGGTTGTTAGTCTTTTTGAGAGGGAGCATGACCAGAGTTTATCATTTTGTCCTTGGTATTATGCCTGTTTATGTAGTTGAACTGCTTGCTCATTTCTAAAAATATGTAAGTCCATCTGTAAGTACGGTATTCACCAGATATTGACTAAAGTATGATGCCTACCCTAAGTTATTGACAGAAAGTGACCTTTCGATTCAATAGTTTCATTAAAATGTTATTTTATTATTGAGACTAATTATCTGTTTATCAAAAGTATGTTTCATTACATTGTAAAATAAAGTTTTCGATAATGAAAGTTATAATTAATTTATAGTTGGTTTGCTTGAAGCAATTGAAAAATATTCTTTAAAATGGACTCCTCTGCCTTATTGTTAAAGTATTGATTTTCTACGGTTATTCTTAATAAAAGCCGGAGTTAATAACGTTACGTTTAGTATTGGAATAATGTTGCCTCTCTTGGAGTTTATTGAACGGTCACTTCTAATTTAAATCAAAAACCAGCCTAATGGACTTAGGACTACAAGCTAAATGAACACCTACCTGCTTGCTGTTAATTGAAAACTTTATCGACTAGTGTAGAAAAGGGAAGTAAAGTAACCTGACGACTCTGTAGATCATGATTGACGAAATAAAAAAACAGATTCAAGGTAATCAGCTCTTACATACATTCTATGTTTTTATTCAGTTAAATATAAATTTTAGTTCTTTTACTAAACAATAAAGAACTTATATGGAATGCTATGATTTTTCTGCAATTTTTTCTTTGTTCAAGTGAATTATTTCAAGTGTCTATTACACATTTATGTTATTTTCAGATTAAAGAGCAGAGTTTGATAATCTTAGTTTGACTATCCTGAAACGTGAAACGAAGAATGATCTAGCGTCCATACACTGACGAAAGGCTATAGCAGAAAACTTTCATAATAGTTTTTCATAAAAGTTTAGATGTGAAAATCAACCTAATTTCTCCCTGGTTTCAATGTTTATCCTTTTCTACTCAAACGTTTTCCCTTTTCATTATAGTATTTAAAATACTTATCTGAAGTCCATAAAGAAAGTCTTTTTCCTCTCTTATTCATGAAAAATTTAGAGTTATGTTAAATACAATTTTGAATAACAAATAGAGCTATAAATATTGCTCACTAAACCTGTGATTTACGTAAACTTTCTTAGTATTCCATAATACTGTTAGATATAGCTGTATTCGTGTGGGCTGACACGGAAAAAAGGTATATTGCATGTCTTTGAAACAAACGCCGCGGTTTAAGCATTTATTGTAAATTAAGGACTATAATAATATGATACTGATAGAAGAATCCGTAGATGTGGAAAGCTCATGTCTAGCTTGACAGACATGAGTGCGCGATTTATAGGTCAGTATGAGTTGACAATGTTCTTAGCGATACCAAGAATGGTGTAAGAATCAATTGTAATTCAGTGAACATCCTTGGAGCATGGTTCAAGGCTGTTGGGGGTGGTGTGGCAATTAATGAGCGCAGTGGATTCCAGTGGACTTTCACTGAAGCAACGAAGCGAGTCTTGTGCCAGCGCAGGGATTCCACTCTCATCTGCTCTGCTCCGCGCTCACTTTCCATCAATAATACCTCGATGATTCAGCAATGCCGCCAACACTAAGCAAAATTATTGCTTCGTTTATGTGGTGCAGGTGCGGCTCAAGTTATAGCAATGTCGTTTGACTATACAGTCAGCTGCAGTCTCTCTCTCACTCTCTCTCTCTCTCTCTCTCTCTCTCTCTCTCTCTCTCTCTCTCTATCTATCTATCTCTCCCCCATATATATATATATATATATATATTTCACTCAATATTCGAAAAAAAAAAGATCCAAATTGGACGCATATCAGCTCAAAAACGAAGAAAAGCAAGCGAAGAAGGGTTTCTGCCGTTGTGTTGCCGTGCTTGGTCGCTCTTTCTATGTTCTCCTGAAGACAGATCATCCGAAAATTTGAGTTTGTAAGTGTGTCTCTTTCTCTGTGTGTTGCTTTTCTTTTTTTTTTAGCTGATATATATATATATATATATATATATATATATATATATTCACTTGATAAACGGAAACACGGTCCAAACTGGAACAATAACAGTTCAAAATTGAAGATAGGTATTACACAAAGTAAAGAAACACACTTACAAACACTTACAAACTCAAATTTTCTGACAATCAAAATTGTCAGGTCATTGTAAGGTCATTGTCAGAAAGACCGTGCACGGGTTACTACAAGCTACTAGCCGTTTCGTCTACAACGTGCTTGGTCTCCCTTTCACTTTTCTCCTGAAGATGGATTACCCAAAAATTTGAGTTTGTAAGTTTGTTTCTTTACTTTTGTGCTACCTATCTTCAATTTTGAACTGTTATCTATATATATATATATATATATATATATATATATATATATATATATATTATATTCTATGTTTTTTTATTGAGGGCTAGGACAAATATATATATATATATATATATATATATATATATATATATAATAATATATATAACAAATAATAATATAATAACAAATAAATAAATATATATATATATATATATGATCATACCACAATAAGAAAATGGGAAAACAAGACTTTCAACCATAACAAGAGGTCTTCGTCAGAGTCAAAAACCCAACCGTCAGTTGGGTAAGACCGCTTGTTACGGTTGAAAGATCTTAGTCTTGTTTTCCCATTTTCTTATTGTGGTTTGATCATATATATATATATATATATATATATATATATATATATATGTTGTGTGTGTGTGTGTGTGTGTGTGTGTGTGTGTGTGTGTGTTTTGTTAAAAATTATGCCAATTTTTATTCTTGTCCTTTTGCGAGTGATTTTTTCTAACTTTCTCAATATGGCTTTCCACCTTTCCGTAAGATATAAAGCAATTCTCCAAATTGCTTTTTGGCATTTGGTGAAATGCTTTATATCTTACCGGAAAGGTGGAAAGCCATATTGAGAAAGTTAGAAAAAATCACCCGCAATAGGACAAGAACAAAAATTGGCATAATTATTAACAAAACATGTTTGAATGAATGTCTGCTCCCAAAATACACAGATATATATAACAATTTAAAAATATATCCACCGTTTGATAGAAGAGTACTAAAATATATGGGGATTACGGCAAATGTTCAGATTCAAATAAAATTCGGAAATACCGATATTTCAGATTTTGTTTAAAACCTTTTTCATAGTCAGAAGTAAGAAGGGATAGAATAAGAAAAACTATGAGCATTAGTTTAGTTAAGTTATTAATGGTTTTATGGGTTATGAACTATAAACAGTTTATTCAAAGTTTTAGTATAGTTATCATTGTAAGTAGTCTTACAGTAAACTAAAGGTTCTTAGTTGTTCTTAATCAATAGAATGTTACTTCTGCATATGAAGAACGTATTGAATGATAACAGAACAAAGCACTCTCTATGAGTCACCTTAGTGCTTTAAAGTATTTTGATCTTAATAGTCGACGTCTGGAGAAGAATTAGTGCTATAAAAAGATGACTGTCAACTCATGATGGACTCATGTATATATACATTGGTTACAAAATTTCACAATAAGCACGAGGATGAAAAACCAACGCCTAATTTGCTACTAATTTTTAATTTTATTTTTAGTTAAATGTATTCATTCATTTAATCTTTATGTGGCTTTTATTTCTTTATCTTCTTTGTTTCCCCTCCCTCCGAATGTTGGCTGCACTGTTTAAGTGCTTCTGTTTGAACGCCAAGCCAGTCGTTATCAGCCTTTGGAGCGATTCACATCTATACTTGATGACAAAGACATGTAAATATAGTAGTATGTAAATATATTCATTGATTTCTTTTTCGTGTGTTCTTTTGAAAATTCTAGTTTATCTTATATGTATATATAAATTATTTGTTATGAGCAAATCAAAACCGGTTTAAATAATATTGATATCTTTATTTTCTATATTTTTGTTCTACTAATATTCATTTTTTTTTTATGTAAATCTGTCAAAATGCTAATGACATTGAGTTAATAATTTCTTCATAACCTTTTCATTTCATGCGAAACTAATCCCATTTTTAACTACTCGTTCCATATTATGAACAGACATTGTGTGAATGAGCCCACATCCATATAATACCGGAAGACGTATTGAGCAAGATGCCAGCGAGCAAGGAATTTCCGTGCTCTACAGTGCACTTCGTAATTAGCAGTTCCAGACCAGAGACCCAGTAGTAACGAATTACTGAAAACTGTAATTGAAAAGGTCATCAATTCTTTTGAAACTTTTGTTAATTTGATATGATAGAAGCAGCTGTGTGATGTTATAACTGTAAAATAGTATTAAATATTCAATGTTATAGGTGTATTCGTAGCAGGTGTTGTACAAGGTTGTCTAGATACATCTACCTCTGTGTTTCTTACTCATTTCATGCTGCAGGTCTATAAAGAGAATCACTATTTTATAAACATTACTATGTAGAGAATAAACAATTATACGTGATCTCATTTTGAAGTAATTGTAAGGACATACATTTTTTAATCATTTTAAACGAATGTAAATTCTTTCTGATGGTTCAGGATGTTTCATTTCCACAATTGTCAAGTGACATATTTATAAAAATTGAAATAGGCTTTATCATTTACCAAATAACCCCTCCATACAGTTATTGTACACGGCATCCACATTGAGTCAAACTGGTCTTCAAGAATCAGTTTGTTCGGTGTATAAGTTAGTAATTTATTACTATGTTTAATTACTATTCAAAATCTAGTCAATTAAAATAAGTGAACTTAAGTGGTTTGCTGACATATGCCACAGCACACAGGTCTGTTGCATCTAAGGAGCACATCACACTGCTTTTTTGTAACACCGCACTGCTTCCAGTGTTTCTAAACACTACCAGGTCAGCATCGCTCTAAAAGAATTATTTTTACTGGAAATAAAATTATAAAAAAAAATAAATTTTCAAAGGAAGAAATCGATGTGATATACCTATAGACTTCATACCAAAGGTATGTCTTTAATTTTACTTACACGAAGTGTACATCCAACAGTAAAAGATGAAACACAGGTTGCCTAGAAGGAAAGCAAGACCTGACAACATTAAATAAGTTAATGATTTTAACTAATTATACTCAATTGAGTTTAGTTATGCCCAACTAATAGAATATTATGTCATTCCAATAGATTTGTGATAAAATGTTCAAAAATGAGCGTAAAGTTCATTGAGAGACTTCAAACTGAATACTATATCAAGAAACATCAGAAACAAGCGAATTACTGCTAGATATCCCCGAAGTGCAAATAAGACCCCCTTACATAACTTCTGTGCGTTTATTACTTCATTGTGAACTAATTGTGTCTGTGTAAAACGTTATATACTCTAACTTGTAGGAACTGTTCAGTAAAAAAAAAGATTTATGCAGGTTGAACAAGATCATTATCGATGTTTTTTTAGATATTTTTGATGGACCACAGCCTGGTAGTGAAAGTGAGAGTTTGAATGACCTCGATATGAAAGAACGTTTATATGAGTTAAAGTGCTATACTGTAACTGTTCATGCAAAATTAGCATTCCAATAGCAACTATTGATTAACTATCACTTTCTGGAGTTCTTGAATGGAAGTGAATACCACGCTCTCTTGGCTTTTGATCTTGGATACGTACACTTTACTACATTAAAAGAATGACTCATACGGTAGTCATGAACTGCAAACTGGATCAGTTTGTACTCCTCCTGTTCTAAGATAAAATAAATATATTTTAAGATTTAAAGATAAATTTAATGGTTGAAGGTTTCAATATCATAAATTCAAATTTCTTTAAAATTAAAATAAAAAATAGTAGTGCTTATTCTAAAATATGTTTCAGCTCTAAAGAAAACGTAAGTATATGTCGAAACATTGACATAAAGAAGTTTATTCAAACACCTGACAAAAATCGTCAAAATACAGATTATATATGTGAAATAAAGATTTCCACTAAACACTGAAATAAAAATGAACGTCTTAAACCACTTCTTTTCTGAATCTGTGTTGGTGACTTAAATGTTCTATGCTCTAAGTTAAATAGACTGATTATAATATGAAGTTGACATAGGACATTTATCTGATAAAGATTCAAAATGGAAAATGATTATCCAGCTGAGGGAAAGAAAAATACATCAATATTTAGAACAGAATTACATTATTAGATAAAGATTAAAAAGAGACAATAATGCGGTAATGTGTTTTCATTCAACGAAGCCAAAGTAAATATATACCATCATTTATTTGTATGCACCATTAAATTTTTGATTTAAAAATGGTGTAAACTCCCAAAATGTGATTAATAAAACAAAATTTATTTTTATAATCTGTTCTTAAAATTTATTAACGAATGATATTTTATAGACAGTTGATATTATACATGGTTGGAACTGATTGTTTTACGTCACATAAGAAATAACATTGCTGGATTCTGATTGTGAACCGTGACAAGAAACTCTCGCACAACAGCTTACCTGTAATACATACATGCTTTACAAAATAATTGCACCTTTTATTATTGTAATTGAAATAAATTTGATTATATAACTCCATTATAGTGTTATATTAAAGTAATTTCTCAAGCTTTTCATAAAACAAGTTGTGAAGCCTGCTAAATTATAAGTACTTATGATTTTGGTTCAGAATAAGGAAAAGTCATATAGGGCTGCTGCTTTGTAAGTGAAGTGAAAGTAAATCCCTAATTAAGAGGATTTAATCAAACTCTGGCAAGCAAACCGCAAATACCTCGTTAGCGGCCTTTATGCTTCATTTCAACTCAACCATTGGCAGGGGCGCCCTCTGCCTTCAGTTATTAACCTGCTCAGCTATTTAAACCGTTTTCTCTGCGATTCCGATATTTCAGTGCAAATATATGCATTTGGGATATACATATTTTATATTTTTATTTGTTTATTACAATCAAATATATATATATATATACTAAATACCATTGAATCATGTCATTGAATAAAAAATATTTATGAGAAATTGATTACTTTTACATGATGAAATCAAACTTTAATTGCGGACGTTTCGGTCTTATTTAAACCTTCTCATAGGCAGAAATATGACACATTGAAACTGACAAGGAATGTACTATAATATTAAATTATTAAAATAAATTATTATTAAATACATTCATATTGTTAGTGCGTCACAGTCTAAGAGGGTTAATGACTGATTGAATCTTTAGTTGCTCTGATTGTTTATCATTGTCCTCTGCTTTATCACCAATAATTTGTTATACCTAAAATTGTAGATAGTCTTACTTGTTTGTTTATAATGAAGGACGAGTTCTTATTCTAATAATAATGTTTGTATTAACGTTATATAGGGAACGCATAAAAATTACTGCATATTACACTCGTCTTAAAAAATATGTTCATTATATTTACACCACATTTAAAAGCAAAAGGTTCTTTCTGGCGCTTACGCGTTGGTTTTCTAGCTAGCGGTAAACAACATTGCAGAATGTTGGGCTCACTCGGCTTACTCCTGCTAGAGCTTCGACAAGAATATATTACGATTCATTTTGATAATACTATCACAACAGTGAGGGTGTTGCGCTGGTTTAAGACTAATGAATACACCCTTTTCCCACGACATGCAATCGGTCGAGCACATCACGCAGTCGCCAAGGCAAGTAACACAAACACATAAGCACACTTATCCTTTGGTATTACTACGTTCAGATTCCAAAACTGAATCTACTCTTGTAAATAGATAAGTACCGTCTAGTAGCTAGCTAAGAAAACAGCCAGTCCAACCGCTGGACCTGTTTCTTTGATTAAATACACAGTTCTTGAGTGATTTTGGACCTAAAAAATCTTTGATATACAAAATTTTTACTTGGTCAACACTGTTCGTATCACCAACTGACTTCCTTATTCTTTCAGTAATCGTTGGGAAGTAAGGCGATAATCATATACTGAACCCTGTACCATAATCAGTTACAGAAACTCCAATCTTAATCGTTTCATTCAAATGATAATATCTAGTTCTCTATAATTCTCTAGATCAGTGCTTCTAAAACGGTGCGCCCGGGCGCATTCGTGCTCCCTGGAAGGTAGCCTGGTGCGCCCAAAGATGACGAAAGAATAAATTTATCTAACAGATTAGTATTTTGCACTAAAATTTTGCAAGTCTGAGTCAAGTCTCTGCTGCTTGATATTTTGAACTGGAACGTAAATTTCTTTATTTTTTATACAGATATGGATAATTCTTTCTCTTTTCATTTCCTTGGGGATTTAAATCATTTGTTACTGATATCTCTCTCTCTCTCTCCTCTCTCTCTCTCCTCTCTCTCTCCTCTCTCTCTCTCTCTTAAAAAACTTTTCCGTACAATTCCTATCATTTTCCTTTTTCAAATTTCAGGACTAAATTTCCTATATTAAAATGAATGATGCTCCTCGAAGCTTTAGTTATTTCATAGGTCGCCCTGAAGTAAAAAAGCTCAAGAAAAACTGCTCCAAATAATGATAGTTCTAGATAATAATAATTCTCTAGTTCAAATTTTCTATGTAACTTAATAAATTCCTATTATTATCAATTTCGTGAATTTTTTATTGATTATATTATCACTAAGTAAGCGTGTGAAATTATTTTTGCAACAATTTGGGACTGTACACAATGATTTTCTGGACGGTTTCGGGACGGTGGTGAGAAAAGCTGATTTTAATCGCTGATAGGGAATACTGGAAAGGGTCGGAGATAAACTATGAAAGATGTATGCCTAACCATGCTGCTTGCCTAATGCATACACGGCTTGCCTTGTATACTCATGATGTTTGATTGAAGTAATGATTGCGGTTAAGTTAAGTAAGGCTGGGTGCACGTGGACTGCACGTGCACCCAGAGAACACGTAACTCCAAGGTTATTACTCTGGCTTGTAGCTAAGCGGTGCCCATTAGCACGACCCTAATGCCTTGGGTTTGGTCCCTCTCTCCCGCCGTGCCTTGCATAAGCACACCAATCCAGTCACTATTTCTCATGTCTTCTCCAGTCGAGAGTTCTGGATGACAATAGATCTCTACAATAACCTCAATTAAAAAGGGAAGATGGCTCCAAGGACTGGCATCTTCCAACTACAATGTATCACTCATCATCACATAATTATGGACCCCTTTTTACATCAAATCAAAATAGTCTGTTGATTTCGAGTATTTAACTGTCCACGTTAATATTAGATATCTATTTTCCGAATTTTATTTCTCTCCTGTCTTTTTCGTTCATGATATGACAAGTCCTTTGGACAACATTTATTGCCATGAATGGAGGAAAACATCAGAAAATTGTAAATGCCGAGACTGAAATAACCATGACCGAAAACACTTTAGCTGCCTATTGAGATACGTTATCATTATACTTTTATTACATTATTTAGATTTTAATATAGATTTTTTATCTTTATTTCTTTCTGCGTTTCAGTTGTATTTGAAATTAATTCAACTTAAGCTTTTTATAATTCTCTAATATAAATCTCACACTTCTATGTCTTTTCGTTGCATTGCTTTCTTTTTTTTTTCTTCTCTTCTTAAATAAACTACACTGTTGGTTCAAAACCGTCGTTCCTCCTTCATCGTTCTACTTTTTTCCTCCTCATAAGGTTTAAACCGAAAATTTGAAGCTGCAAGTATGTTTATTAAAGTGTCCTCTGTTGTTTATGTACATATACATACATAATTGAACGCAAAAAAACACATATTAAACCACTGAGAAAGCCTGACTTCAATATTTTCTCATCCGTCATCATCCGAAAGAGGTTCCCATCGCTTGATAGGTAAAACATAAATTACCATCTAAACCAAAGGAAAACAACTTATAAAAAGCTGTTAGATAGTACTAAAATTCAACATTAAGTTTTTGGAAATCAGACATGTAAATACTGATTTCTTGCCAAAAAATATGGTACATTTTATCTATTCTTTACCCAAGCTGTTGATACATTTTGAAATAAACTTATCTTAATAAGCTGCTGAAGACAATTTAAAAAAAAAAAGAAGAGTTTTGCTGATTGAGTGATTAGAGAGTCGAAGACCTGCAGGTGTCCTGGAGTGGTCCAGCATCATTGAAGCGATCTCCATTCATGAATGAGTGAGCATATAATTGGCAACCTGGAGATGACAGGCCTTGTATCCCTTGGAGATTAGAGGACAGGTAATCCTGCCCCGTCTATTCAAGGTGCAGTACTTGCACCTCTTCAACTGTGATGCTCAGTAACGTCATTTGAAACTAAGCAATTAAATTTTTCTCAATTTAAATAGTGGATTTAAATATTATTCTATTTATTTTTATTTAATCAATCAAATCAGAACCTAAACGTATTAAACTCGCTGGGCTATAAGTTTTCATGTTATACTACTTTTGTTTTGTCTTTCATGATTGGCAGAAAATTATTAAAAAGTTAATATTGTTGTTGATTGATAAATGTAATTTGTATTCTTGTCGATGATTAAATTAAGTTTTAAGCTGATTTTTATTATTGACTGCTGCAGTAAAGCAAACAAACAAGAGGTGTGTGATGTCCTCTCTAAGTTTCAATTTACGCACAAGTCCCTTGTTTTACTTGTTCCTCACTTGGTGTAAGTCATAATTATAGAGGTGTCTGACTTACACTACACTTAGCCTGAAGTCAACTTTTATCATCCTTAATCATAATAAACTTATTCATTATTTTTACCATAATATCAGTATAAAACAAAGCCTTACAAAACATATTACAACAAAAATCCTCAGCTGTTCCTCTACAATATATTGATTGATTTACAAATCATCTCATATTTATGTGAATTCCCAAATTGTTGGTATTTCTACTTTACTATAAATAAAGTATAGTGATCGTGAAAAAATTCGATCTCGAGATTTTGACGGAATTACATGTTTTTAGGTCCCAGAAGTCGTTTTATGAAGTTCTTTCAATGATGTCTGTGTGTGTGTGTGTGTGTGTGTGTGTGTGTGTGTGTGTGTGTGTGTGTGTGTGTGTGTGTGTGTGTGTGTGTGTGTGTGTGTGTGTGGGTGGGTGGGTGAGTGTGTTAGCATTGCTTGTTACCACGCTACGGTTCAGAATCTTTGATGGATCAAGTTGATATTTTACACAAAAATGGGCCCTATAGGGAAGAAGATCCCTATTGTTTGGGAAGAATTATGCATGATGGGAAAGTCACTTTTTTGCCAAAAACCATTTTTTAGAAAACGTTTATTTCTCCTAAACTGATAACTCTAGAGTTTTGAAATTTTGACATTATCTTTGAGATTACAAATGCAACAAACGAAAAATATATTCAGAATTTTAAAACAACAGGCAATATTTTTTTTTTCAATAAAATGTAAAAATTTTGACTTATAATTCAATCTCAAACCTTGTGAGAGCGATACAAGTCAATACTGTTTGACGGATCAAAATGAAACTATGCCTATAAATAGAAAATTATGTGGAGAATGAGTTGAGATATTTTTTTTCAAAATTACCTTCGCTAATGGGGCGTTACAGTACGATTTCTATTTTCAGAAAATGTTTTTTTTGATGGTAAACGGCTCATTAAAAAATAATGAAAATTTGACCAAAAATGGAACGAAAAATTAGCAATTCATAAAAAAAAATCATGAAGTTTCAATTACGGGAAAGAGCAATAACGCTATAAAAACTGTTTGTTTATCCTAGACTGAGAGATCACCTGCTATACTTGTCGATTTTTTTATATTTTACATTGTTTGCATTGACTTAGAAATTTTTTGAGGGATTCCACTGAGATAAAATTGATATTTATAAAGGAACAATTTAAATAGTTTATTGACTTATACGAGATGTAAGAGGAATAATATTGTTACATGTAAAAAAAATCACCGCCAATAAACATAAATAAATTACCTTTGTCTTCCATGGCATGATGGATTTGTCTCATAAAATGCTTTCATAAATCTATATATTGCACTTTTGAGCAAAACTTAATATCAGTTACAATTACATTATAATTGTGAATGTAGTACCTTTCCATGATATTGAATTGTAATGAATGGACTCTTTGCTCAAGAAAAAGGACTTATGTTTGTTGAGAAATATCCAGTTTTTTTTTTACAATTCTAGTCTAATAGTTCATATTTATTATTTTCAAAAATTAGAAGCTCCCAACTATAAAAGATTTAAATTATATTGAATAGCTGGCTTTGACTTCGATTTGAGTATGTAAACTGGCTAATTACTAATATATTTTTTCTCAATATACATTCATAGCAAACTTATAACAGATTACAGAAGGCAGGAAAAGGATAACACTCACTCAGACAAAATTCGTATATATGATATTTGACAAAGGGGAAGGAAAATGATCTTATTAAATACTAAGAAGCCATAAAATTCCCAGTATAATAATTCTATAAAAGACTGAAAATGTAAAAGATAATTCAAAATTGAAATCTTTCGTTTAGAGATTAGTAAATGTAATTATCATACATCTTTATTTATAAATCACCTTAAAACAACATTTTCTTCGCTGTTTATGATGTTTTCAGAGAAAAAAAGGGTATTTTCCTGTTTTGAATTTGAAAATTTTGCTTTAATATTCAATGTAGAAGGATGTCAAGTAAACGATGTAAGAAATCCACTGGCTATTTGAACAAAAGCCATGTTCTCTTGTAGGAGAATATTTCGTATCAAGAAATGTTCACTTTGGTTTTTCAAAAATGTTATTACTGCTGTAGTTATACTAATGAAATTATTTGCATCAGCTGTGTGATGTACAAAAATAAGCTTATATATTGATATGTCCTTCATCACTATCTGTACTACCTCAGGAATGAAAGACTAATAATTATATCCCATTTAGTTGTTTGCATTATGCTTAAATGAGACGTTATATATTATATACTCATGAAATTTGATATTAAGTTACTTATAGTAAAGTTGAGTGTAGGCCACTCCAGGTTTGTTTACATTGACTTAGAAATTTTATGAGCGAATCCACTGAGATAAAATTGATGTTTATAATTGAAAAATTAAAATAATGGTGTGATACACAAAAATAAACTTATATATTGAGAAGTCTATCAATCACTATCTGTACTACCTCAGGAATGAAAGACTAATAAACATCTCCATTTAGACGATTATATTATGCTTAAATGATACATTATATATTATATAGTCAAGAAGTTTGATATTAAGTTTACTTATAGTAAGTGTGTAGGCGACTCAGATTTTTTAGTAGTGTCATCAAAATTTCATAGAAATTTATGGAAATATATGGACACGATTGATGGTTTATAAATCTCAATCAGTCCGTTTTGTTCCGTATATTCATTTAATAGTTCAGACAACTTTTAAAAGAAATAGGTTTAGAAATTACTTTTATTAATTTATATTACGACTAATTAATTTAATTTATATTGATAATATATTTATTGTTTTTAAGGAAATAGTTTAATTCGTTTCTTTGCATGTTTGATTATTATTTATAAAAGAAATATTGATAGAAGGGGACTATTTTAAAATGAGATAATTTAGATGGCATTTGATTGGTGCACCGGTAGAGCTAAGTCATTCTAAAAAGGCGGCATTACACTCCTTGTTTAGTCCTCCGCGTCCTTCCAGGAACCTTTCAAACTGTTTTAACCTCTCTATAGATTGTTGTGTTCACTATTAATTCTTTTAATAATACTTCAAATAGTAAGTACAAATTCCTTTTTAACTTATTTTTGTAAACTTAATGATTTCCTACGAGTAATTAGTTTAATGCTAAATATCATTACTTTCATAATTAGTAATTAAAACGATTTCACAAACTAGATAAACTAAATCAGCAGAAACAATTCACATAAAAGATTTCACAAAAACTTACTCTTATATTTCGACTGTTTCGTATAAAGATGTAATTTGCTACGATGAAAAGCGACTTTCATGTGTGTTGTTTCTCTGGAATTATTTTCATAAAAATACATCAAAATAATTAATTAGTTCCTAAATAATTACTACTAAACATTTAATAAATATAATAAAGCATTGAATAGATTTATTTTTAGTTAATTTATGTTATTTAAAATCTCATTCACTAAATTAGTTATATCGAAAACGATTAAAAATACTTTACAATAGATTATTTAAATTTATTACCCTATATATATCAAATTAAGGGTTTGTTCGTCTGTGTTTCCTATTGCTTTTGAGAAATGTTGTAATCCATTTGAAATGATTTAATGACATAATGTGAGATGTAACAAGAATAAAATTATATGTAAAAAATGAATGCCAATTAAACATATAATTTCTGATGTTTCCATTTACACAACTTCTAAATTATATTGAAAAGCCGACTTTGAATTTGATTTGAGTATGCAAAACTGGCTAATCACTGGTATATTTTTTCTCAATATATATTTAGAGCAACGTTATAACCGAATATAGCACAAAGGAAAAAGTTACTTATATTATGTTTGGTGTGAAGACCTACTGGTTGTTGACTTTTTTGAGTTTATGAATCTTATGATCTTTGAGTAATATTGAATTAAGAGGAATGAACTCCTTAGTTTTACATTACTAAAGAGATACTAATTTTAAACTGATTCTAAGGTGATTCGATGACAGTCATTTTTCAGAATCAGGTCCTCAGCTAAATATGACTACCTAATGACTTCACGGTATACAATATCTCAGACAATGCAAAGCCGGAAGACCATACGACCACGAATGTGACTCCTTCCATATTCGTGAAGGACGTCCTGACAGACTGACGTCCCATCCCCGTCCTTATGATTACTGACCTTAACAAGAAATGCAGGATGAGAATATAGCAGTAGGGGGCCTCTGGTCTAGGGCTACTAATTACGACGTGCACTGATGTGCATGGAATATTCGTTGGCCGCTGGAGATCCATTGCCTTTAGAAACAAAAGTCATTTTCGTCTGTAAGAGATTATTTCGTAACACAATATCGTCACTTTGACTTTACAAAAGTCTTATTTCTGCTGTGTTAATATATATGATATTATATGCATCAATTGTGTAATATACGGTATTGATAAGAGAATCAATCACTATCTGTACTACCTCCAGGAATGAAAGAGTAATAAACATCTCCCATTTAGACATATATATTATGTCTACCTACTACATTATCTACCCAAGAGGTTTCACATTAACTTACTTATAGTAAAGTTGAGTGTAGGCCACTCCACATTTTTTTAAATTGTGTTTATGAAATATATTTCTTTTTAAGAAAAGTAAAATGTATGTAATCATCATCAGTCATCAGCCTAGTTTGGTTTTTTTTTATGTTGAAACATGTTGTTAGTAGTATTATACAAACTGTTAATGTACTTCTTAAGTTGGTAGAATGCCCACCTTATTCGCACTGGTTAACATAAAATAATAATATATAATTTGGGTTAGTTTTGTTTAACATCCCTGTGCTTTTTTTGCCGTTCCCTGTATTATATATTCTGTTTTTATTTTTAAATAAATCAGTATTTGTTTGAAATTAAATATCAAATAAACAAATAAACACTAATAGATAACATTAATATATCGCTATATTTATTATTATATCACTGACCTTAGAAGAAGTAAATTTCTGAGTTTACAATTAGGTACGTAAATTTTTACAGTTAATTAACTTTCAGATGTAAACATAATATGCATGAATATTATCAAATCGTAAACTAATAAAAAAACTTGCTTCACTGTTAAGTAAAATATATAAAAATGTAAAAATATAAACAAATAGGGAAACATATTCGGATATTTTACATTTTTTTTTATGATTTTGAGTACTAGATGGCGTAGTGAAGAAAATGTAAGCTGCACCGTACGAATGTGGAGGGAGTAATGAAACCTTCTAAGCTATGGAAGTTTTCAAATTTTTATTGCTGCAAATAATAACTTTAATAAGAAAAATTAAAATTTTTTCATTTTGAAAACTTTTTTTTTATTTTATTTTACATAGTCACACAACGTAAATGTAAGATTACCAGT
The DNA here is from genome assembly GCA_026182355.1 of Hermatobates lingyangjiaoensis. NCBI lineage: Eukaryota > Metazoa > Arthropoda > Insecta > Hemiptera > Hermatobatidae > Hermatobates > Hermatobates lingyangjiaoensis. The sequence continues at coordinate 1,728,076 of JAPFBL010000251.1, forward strand.
GACAGTTATGAAAGAAATACATACACTTGCACATGGAGGCAGAAGGAAAGAAATAATCCAGTGATTATACTTCCTGGTTTGAAAAATAAGTTATAAAAGTTAGATTGAATTTATAAGTCACTAGAATAATTCACACCAATATGTCTTTTGGTCACTTTCTCTTCAGACGTCTTTGGGAATTTCCTGGAAAATTTGTTTAATAGATGTTTATGACTAAAGGATTATGACTGTCAAAAATATTTTTGTGGAAGGCTTTGTAGCGAAATATTGCTACTTGATGAACTTGTGAAATCCTGATGTCTGAATAAATTGTTTGAAAATATGAATTATAGTTATGGTCTTACTTTAGCTTAGATGTTATAAAAGCTTCGAACTTCTATTACAAATATAGAAATTCGTTTATTAGTTGAGGTGAAGGATTTTTTATTGATGACAGAATTGAAAAACTTTTTATTTCGAGGAGTAAAGGTTCTTGTTTTAGATAAAGATACCATGAAACTGGACATGTAGTGAAACCAGTTAAACTAAAATTGAAGATATCTTCAAATAGTTATGCAAAGTTAAAACTTTCTTTTGGAATGTATGAATATTTCTAAAAGCCGGTAATCAGTGAGGATTGAAGAATTATAGAAAGTGGTTGTTGAGAGGAGGCTGAAGGAATTCTTGACTAACCAGTAAACATGCCTTACAAGAATGGATAATGACTGAAGGTTAATCTCAGCCTATAGTGAGATGGCGAGCTTTCTAAGGCATAGCGACGGCTCTAATATATATAGCTGATATAATAATGCAAAGTGTTGCTCGTTGGGTAGGTGACAGGAATATATTCAGTGCCAGTCCATTGTCGGCTCTGCGCAGGCTGGGCGCATTGTTGGCTCCGCACTAAAACCTCCTCCAGCTCCCCCCCTGGCTTCGTACAATACTCGTAGGCTTGTCCTCATTAGTCATCGTCCCGCTTACTGCTCTGTTTTAGCCAATTGTTCATAAACAACTCCCTATTTAGATATTCTCCTTTCTTTATACAATACTATAATTTCGCACACCGCTAATATGGGGGGGGGGGGGGGATATACTAACTCGTAAAATAACAAAGTAACCACACTTTCCTTCTCTAGACAGCACTTGAGATAAACGTCTGCAAGTGTGTGCTTTAGAAATTATACAAAACAATGACGAAATGATCTTAATAATCACCGTGCAGCATTACACATCGTTTTAACAGTATACAGACACATTGTTAAGAGTCCATACCCTGAACTGCCGATCTGACTTGAATTGTAAAATTTTGGCCAGGCATACTCGCAATCTTACCCCCCCCCCCCCCCCAATATTTCAGAGCTGCTACTGTTGCTTCTAACTTTAATGAATATTTGTAGTTTATCCTACTGATGTGAAATAATTTCCAAATATTATTTTTTTAATAATTTAGTTCTCATAAGAGTCTGATAAGTCAGCAAGGAAAGAAAGTGCTACAAATTATCCTAAAACTTTGTAAATGACTATAAATTGTGCAATGTCAGTTTTTCAGAGGAATAAAAAACAGTTTGGTATACAGTTTTTATTCCAAAACACTATTTATTTTTTTCCAGCACTACACTCAATGCAACACTCAGCCACATAATGCAAATCAAGATTTTAAGTTTCATATCACTTGTTACATTATTACTTCAAAGTGAGTAAAGAAATACAAATAAAAGGCAAATCATGCATTTATATTATCTACTTTTCTGTTTCAATCGTCTTCAGAAAATGAAAGGAAGGGACTCTAGACGCAGGACTCAGCGACGTTTGGGACCCAAATACATATCTTTCGTTATACGGTTTCTTTACTAACTTTGAAATATTCATGTTCAATACGAATATTTTATTATTAGGCAGAATGTTTTGTAAAATAACAACACCTCCGACTCTGACTCTAGTGCACTGATGCTAACTATGGGTTGCAGTGCAATGCAGTATTGTGGTTTTTCTTAAAACTGTTCATTAAGAAAGACCACAAATTAAAACCAATATCATTCATTCCATTTGAACACTTATAATAAACCTGTCAATAAAACCGATAAATAGAAAGTAAAATAAACATTAATAAATAATATATACGAGTATTTTTAACTTTAGAGTAACTATTTTATTTAAAGAAAAGTTATAAGTTAATTTCAAAACAAAAAGAACAAAACAATATATGGTTATTAAATTAGAAAATATAAATCGAACAAAAAGTAAATGGCAATTTAAAAAAAATAACTATAAAATAAATAATTGATTATGACATTTAAAATTTTATGTTTATTTATTTATATTGAATAATTTATAAGTCTTCGTTGTTAACTAACAAGCACGCAAATGATGATTTTATTTATTTTTTGTTGTTTGTTTCATTTAATGTTTTTGATATTTCTGAATAATATGTTTCCATTTATTTACTCTCTATAAGAAATATAGAGTCATCGAAGTTTACATTTGAATTAAAATTACGATTTAGAATACCCAACTGAAATGTATGTTTTTATGTCCTCTGACTATTGTAAAATTGACTTGGCCAATATTTTAGTGTGTCAGTGCGTGTGGGTGTGTGCGCGCATATGTGTGCGTTTTAGGAGATCTCTAAACTCAATTTATATTTATATTGCTGTTCGATATGAGAGCAACAGAAAGCTCGAAATAGTGATTTACAGGTTTTCGAGAATACAGTGCATGAAACAACTTCCCCCTGTTTATATTACGTGTGAATTAATAGTGAGATTTTATTAAGTCATTTAAAAAATATTTGATTTTCTATCATATATCTACTTTCAAAGAACCGAAGGTGGTGAAGAAGTTCAATATGAATAACGAGCACAAATAATGAAATAGTAACATTTACATAGACTTTAAGCTATAAAGTATATATATACATATCAATGATTAAACCACGATATGAATGGGGGAAAAAAGACTCATTACTGATTGTCGTTTGATCATTGATTGTTATTTCACGTGTTTATGTGAAATGTTTTTATATTTTTATAAATATTTTTAAATATTTATTATTTAAAAATTACCACATGAAAAATTACCACAACCGCTCGTTGTGGTTGAAAAACCTTTGTCTTTTTTTCCCATTTCATATGGTGGTTTAATCATATATATTTATAAGATTAATTTGTATACACCTTTATATTATTCAGTATTAATGATCCTAAACCATTTAAAACCTGTTATTATTGTTGCAGGTGAGTTGGCGATTTTCATTGCACGCATACAACTGGTACTCCTTTCAGGTATTCATATATGCATTATTGATATCAGATCACATGAATATCTTACCCATTCTGTGTATAAGAATACACACTGTGCTCTGTTTGTCAGATAATATCAGTATTTCTGAAACGGAATGATTTATTGGAAGCATTTGAATAAAACAGCTTTCTCAATTAGAATATTTTTGCTGCATCAAGGACGATACAGGCACTCTCAGGATTCTCTAATAGTTTATTTTTGTCTTAGGAAATATGTGTTTGATATTCTGGTTTATTCATCATCAAAATCAATGATTACTCTTTTAGATTTATTTTTTAGCCAATGTAGTGAGTAACTAACAGTGAATTACGAACGTTAGAAGTATTGCATTGATTGAATGAGCAAAAAGTTAACATTGAGAGAGGATATTAAAATCTTTAACAGTGGTTCATTACATTATATTAAGGGTAGACGCTGATGTACCTGTAACTGGGCATTTCTTGCGCGACCATGTTTCCTGCGTGTCATCAAGAGTTAACTGATGACGCAGACATTACTGGTAACGAGAATCTTGTGGGAGACTTTCTTGAACTCTTCACTTATGGTCAACCATAGCATTCGGCATAGCATGCCCGGAACGAGGGATACGGTGTAAAGCTCTGCTCACAGTATGCAGTGGTTTAATCACTCGCTATCTCTTCACTTATGTCATTAGCATTCTAACTCTTAAAAGAGAGAATTTTGTTTTTTACTATGGCACTCACACCATAGCTGTCCACGATCCAAAACTAATTTCTAACTAGATGTTTAGACAAATTTATATCACTCACATGTTTTAGTTTACATATAGTACACTCTCAAGTCACACTTTTTTCCAAATTAAAAGTATTTCAGGAAGAAATATTATCTTAGTAATAGAAAACTGGCAATAGAAGTCATTAAATTAATCAGTGATTTGCAGGTTTGCAATGACGTACAAAAAATCCATCACAGTGTACAGTGGCATCTAATTGAATAATAAAATATTCGAATATAAGATATTTGGCCTAATTTTTCTCTAAACTCTCTCATATACATCTTTTTATATAAAAGAATCGTTAGCATTTCGAGAAGCTTTGGTATTTTATAGTATTTCCAAATATAATATATGATCATAAGTTAAAACATGTATACTTTTTTTTTAAGTTCCTGAATATTAATCTCTCATTACTGGGGGGACATTGGATAGGTTATTCTAATTCAAGATCAACTATCTTTTAATGGACTGAGTTCCTTTGTCAGAGCAATGTGATGAATACAGTCGTGGAGAATTTCACAACGGCTTTAGTAATCAGTGTGCCTTTTCTGTTGCGACAGTCCCTCTCTTCGCCCCGTTCTCAGAAAGGCCTTTGTTAAAGTCATTTCAACAACATTGAAGAAAAAAACACTTTTAGTCAGATTTACGCACCCTTCAGCTTTTATAAATCAAATTAATTAAAAGCATGCTCCGAGAAAATAAATAAATATCCATAATCCGTATATTCATATCAAATTCTGTAATATGGTTATGATAATATTTAAGAATTTCAAATTTTTTTTATTTTTGATTTTAATTTATATATTCTTAATGATCAATGTTAATATATTAAATCTTTTCATCACCTCATTAGCTTACGTGCGTGCTCGCCTCTGGACTGGTAGATCTTGGGTTCCATATCTACTGTATTATATTAACTCAGTTTATTAACTATAAAGGTTATAGTTCAGCTGGAGGTGATCTAAATCTAAGTACGCCGTTCCTCGTAAAGAAAATGTTAACTATTTCACTTTTTATTTATTATTGCCTTTGACATCATGTTGGTTATCTTTTTTTATTTTTACTTCATATATTTCTGCAGGCTCTATTAATGTCATTCAATGCCCTTTACACAGTAAGTCCATCATCCCATATTTTCCAGTTCATTCTTTGTTTCATTATATTATTGGAAAAATTAGAGTTAGTGTTCATATTGAAATTTGAAAATGGGAAGGCTTGATCATGAGTTCAGATTTACGTAAGGCAGTAGTGTGGTTGCATTTGGAATTATGATTGTGGTACTTAATAGTTGCCTTTAACGATTAGGCAACTGTCTTTTGCTTGTGGTGGCATTTTCTGCTTGCGGATTTGGTTAGGTATTATGGTTATAATTATTAGATTTGGCTATATATTCTGGTAGGTATTCGAGTTATTTGGTAGAATACGTTGTAGATTATGGTTCCATTGGTAACTGTGGTGTTAGCTTAGATTGGGTTTTAGAATGTGTTGTAAGTTTCAGCTGTAGTTTGAAGTTTGGATTATATTCTTGATTGTGCTCTAATTCATGATGGCGATTTCAGCTTGTTGTTTTCGATACTGATTAGATTAGGAATAATTTTATTTGCCATGTAGTACAGTGATGCATAAATAGTTACCAGAAATCTAAGTTTTTAATAAAAATTAAACTGATTTTCATTTATCAAGCCTATTCAATGATAACATAATCTAGGAACCGTTTTTCTAAGACAGAAGCACTTATCCCTGCTTCATGCTCTTATGGGCTGCTCATGCAAAATATGGAGCAATAAAGTCATCAGTTTTTTACTTACTAAACAATAGCTTGGATTCTACTTACGAACTACGTAATTAACTTATGTTAAAATCGACCATGGTTATTACATCAAGTGGCAGGAAGTATGAGAAAGAGTATAAAACATACCTGAAAGCAGGGAATATAATTTCAGGATTCAAAATAAATTATCCATTTTAATTTAGTAGGTACTTTTGTATAAACTACTTTTGTTGGTAAAAAGTGTGACATGTTGTATTGTACCCATTTCATTATGGTTGTCACATTAGCGGGTTGATTTCTCACAGAAAAATTTAAACTTTGTTTAAGACAAGCCATGACTAGACTCCTCCTCTCCGAGGGAAGGCGTAAACATATTATACATCGTTCATATGTAAGATATAGGACCAGGATCAATATTTAAACTTTCAACATTCAGTGGTAACGAGTAAACACAATACCACTTGAACTCACTTATCATATTTCTTTTATTGTTAATTCATTTACTATTAAATAAACTAGTTATTAGTGCTTTAGCATTGATTAACTTATTCAAAGAAAATAATCAACCATCTGATCAATAGAATACCGGAGGTAATTTTCAATCAAGGTTGCTTTTATAATTCTTACATTGCATTTATAAATTGCAATGTATGAGATATGGGAAACACATTTAGTAGGAGAATATGAGTCAAATCAGATGTTAGAGTGAGAGAGTGTGATTGGAAAGAGATAAAGAAAAATGGGGTGAGGGGGAAAAAAAGCGATAGAAAATGGTTGAACAGGATACCGGTACGTATTGAACACGGGATCCCTTTGGAGAAGGGCACATGGACTTTCTGTCCACTAGCTAGCTCGCTGTTTATTTAGAAGAAAAAAAATCTAAACGCTGTGGAGTCTCTGGTCTCTAATGTACCTGGAAAATAAATTTCCGTTTAAGCTAGATCCACTCCAGAGACCCTGTATCAAGTAGAGCCAATGCGGAACATACTTCCGTCTTGATTTTATTTTGAATTGATCTCCGGTGTTTAATTATTTCTTTAACTACAATCATTTATTGAGAAATATTTTGAAATAGGCGTTCTATTCCCAAAAGTCCTTTTATTGTGGGACATATTAACGTTCCTTATCCAATACTAATGTAAATAATGTAGTCTAATTTAGTGAATTGTCATTTAAAAAAATCACTTATATATTATGATCAATTTTTAATCACTTTTTACTATCATGTCTAACTCCGTTTACATTGTTATTTCACGTTCTATGGTAATTTATTTTTTAATATTTCACTTCTGTCAGTTCAGTTACTCGTATCTCATTACTGATACTAATAACTTTGAGAAAAATACAATTATCTACTAATCTATCATATGATTAGTTTTGTAGCTCCATGTACAAATAGAAGGATAAAGTAATTGGTTTTGCATCGTTTTTTTATTGTAAAAGAAATTATATACCCTCCCACTCTCCTCAACCCCTCACCAAGATGTTTTCTGCATCTAATGTTTCAATTGGATTTTTGACTCTGACGAAGGCTGCTTGTTACGGTTGAAAGATCTTAGTCTTGTCTTCCCATCTTATTGTGGTTTGATCATTGATAGTTATTTCACGTGTTTATTTTGCGTTAGTAAAATTGATAGTTATTTGACGTGAAATATATATATATATATATATATATAACTTCAAATTGCACAGAAAGAGAAATAAAAGGCACACTTAAAGAATTCTCAATATTTCGAACTGTTGTTCGTCATCAGGAGTAGACTACAAGAGAGGACGAAGTGAGAGAGATCTCCCCACGTCGAAGAACGGAGCGCAAATGAAGCAATGTAGAGTCGACCGATAAGAGCAGCACTAGCATAAAAAAGGAACTAGGCACTAAACATCGGAATAAAATACAAAAGTTAACGCTTCTGATTTAAACTGGGATCTGATCGGCCCCCCAATAACCTTATGTAGGCCTCCTCAGACCCTCTTAAGGTCAATCTATGGTAATCAGTGGTCACTACCTTAATGATCTGAACACTATATATATATATATATATATATATATATCAATGATCAAACCACAATAAGAAATGGGAAAACAAGACTAAGATCTTTCAACCGTAACAAGCGGTCTTCGTCAGAGTCAAAAACCCAACTGAAAAAAAACCCAAAAAACCCAAAATCAGTTGGGTTTTTGACTCTGACGAAGACCGCTTGTTACGGTTGAAAGATCTTAGTCTTGTTTTCCCATTTCTTATTGTGGTTTGATCATTGATTGTTGTTTCACGTGTTTATGTGAAATCATTTTATATATATATATATATATATAGCATTATAATTAATATAATATATAATATATATATATATATATATTATATTAATATTTGTTAGCTTCAGCTACTCAAAGGGACTTCTTCTGCTCGATGAAGTCGAAATATCGTTGTGAGTCTTTTTTGTGTGTGTTTTTATCTGTTTTTCTCTTTCCTTTGTGAACTATGATATATATATATATATATATATATATATATATGGAGAAATGTCACAATAAATTAACAGATGATGCCTTTTTCCTTTCAATTTATGTCATCAGAGGCGGACAAAGTTAAAACTGAGAAGCTAACATAAAAGTTCAGTTTTATTAAATTCACATATATGTTATCTTCTCAGTTTTTACTTTGTCTGCTCTCTGATGACATACATCGAAAGGCCTCAGAGCATTTATTTTTATTGTTTTCCTTTTTCAATTGTGGTTTATACTTTATATATATATATGATAAATTCAGAGAAAAAAATCACATAAAAGATATCAAAAACCTCATTATTATATTTGGATTACGTTGTCATCAGTCAGAGGATGTCTACTGCATTGAACAGAACTAAGGGCCTAGGTTTCATCTAACCTATGGAAAGAGGTTAACAAGAATAAGTACAGTAAGTAAAAAAATATATATAACAAGAAATAAATAAAGCAATTAAAATAAAGTACAAATATTATTTATTTATTTTCTCTCCAAGTTGCTAACACTGATATTTTGAAGACAAGTTGCCTTTTTGAATTTGAATTCAATCCTCTCTTGCGTTCTGAGCTGCTATCATCTAACTAACTGATGACGAAGCACTCAAAAAATGATAATATTAAAAATCTATTATATTAGTTCTTTTTTTGTGATTTATTGTAATTAATTTCATACTGGGGTAAATAGATAATACACAATTTTTACGCAAAAAATGTTTTTTTTATTCAAATTGTGTGTTTCAAACGCTTTGTATTGATCATCAGGTAAACTTACGGATTGAACAACAAATGCCTTAATTTAGTTCGTTGAACCGTTGTTTGAAATAATTAATTATGGAAATATTTTTGAATAAGATCGTTTAAATTTTCTTTTTAGTATTAGATGTATCAACGTGTGTGATTGTTATTATCGTATCTGCTATTAACAACAACATAACGAAGTACGAGTATTATAGCCGTGGAAAGACACACATCTCACCCACTGATGCAAGCGCAACATATAATCTAACAAGGCTCCCTTTTACCTTATTCCTGACATAATTTCCACATGTTGACATAAAAATTGGATTATATACTCTATTATTCATTAATATTAAAGTAACTTTAATGATGAAGACACACACTAGGTAAATTAGAAGTATTTTAATTTTATTGACTCTGCAAAAATACTTTCTTGTAGATAGGGAAAATTTAAGTAGTTGTGTTTCGGAAAAAGCATATCCAAATGTATCTCCTGAAATTGCACTGAAATGCAATGGAAGGAAATGTGATGTAGCCATATTGCGGCTCTAAATTCAGCCATATCGCCTTTTTTCCGATATTAAGGAATATTAAGCTCCTATTACATTATACCACGATTCCAATATTTTCATCCTGGGAAGGAGCGCTCACAAATTGTTCATAATAACTGAACATATGTTTGTTTTATCGATCCATTTTCGATTTTATCCGTGTCTAATAAATTGTATTAGTCGTCTTATATTTGTACAGTCAAATACCTACAATGCAATAACAAACAATGCAAAATATAGTTAGAATAATGTTAATATCTCTTGTAGTAATTATATTTTTATAAAAATGTTTAAAATGTAGTAAACACTATATTTTTACGTTACCCTGAAACAGATACACAAAATTCTTTGTTTTGACGCATACTTGTCTGATATTATGCACGATCTTTCTAACCCAAGTGCCAACGACCAACAAATATGTATTTCCCGGCACTGCGGTCGTCATTTATAGTTCTAGACCAGAAAAAGAATTCTGAAAATCTATTGTGCTACTTAATGGGGAGAGGCCACTAAGTATTCACCAACATCAGTTTGTAATAAGAAAGTGTTTTTTTTTTGTCATATGGTGTTATAATCAAAAGTTATAGAGTGTAATACTAGTAGTCAGATGTCATCAAAATAAATTAAAGGTAGAATAAGGCTCTACAGAGGTTTATAACTTCAGAGGTAAATCTGAAATTAATGCTTATGTGGTTGAAAAAGGAGATTTGAATGAGCAGGAATGTTTTTGACATCATTGGTGGTAACTCTAGTGATATAAAGGCCAATGGAGTTTCATCTTTACGCATGTTGTGTATCCACATTTGTAGAGTATAAATATAGACCTGGCTTTATTTATCCACATTTTGTATAAATAATTTTTGTATAAAGAAAATTACCATTCTTCCCCAACTTTTGATATTGTTTGGTTTTTGAAAAACTTAATTAACTTAACTCTTCTTGTAAGCAGTAAACTACCAAGAGTTGTATGTTGATTTTTTGTATAAACAATACATAATTGAAATACATAATAACTTTTGATTGATGGATTAAATTGATCATCTGCTTTATCAGTCATGGATGTGCTTTTAATAGTTTGAATTTAGACTAATCCAGCATATTCTATTACATTGTTATATTTTTTAAAGAATTTACTTTTCTTTGTCATATGGGCATCGATAAGTTACATGTAGTTTACGTAATCGTTAAATACGTAACTGTTACATACATGGTAGTCATGTTTACTGTGCCGTTATCAAATCTAAATTCTTCTAAAATACCTAAATGTATTAACCATTGTCCCGTTAAATACGTAACTGTTACATACATGGTAGTCATGTTTACTGTGCCGTTATCAAATCTAAATTCTTCTAAAATACCTAAATGTATTAACCATTGTCCCGTTGAATACCATCCCTAATGATTCAACGGCCACCTGAGGAGTTTTAATTTCCTTTTTTAGCTCAATTGGCTAATAGACTTGTGCGGCCATATGCTGTTATTGGGCACTGCATGTGACAGCCGTTTGCTTTGTCTGTTCCACAGCTTTATTCCCATTTCTGGGTGGTCCACATGCCTGTAGCTCTGTCACAATCAAACTCATTTCCCTCTACCATTCAGCATTGTTTTATTTCGTCTTAATGAGTGATCTCACACAATCGTCAAGGGCCTTTCTCTCACACCTCTGCTGCATTCTTTCCATGCATTCATTATAAGTATATATAAGGAAATAATCAACTTCAATGCATTCCGATCACAATTATCACCTTTTATGTCCTCCAAAAACCTTACGAAGTGTTATATATAGCATAAAATATGATATTTTATTTAAATAACAATAATATTGATTAGTTCGTAAAGTTGAGTTTTTCACCCCCATTTTTTCTTCTATTCTTGACGAAGTTTAGGAATGTCCATAGTGCTAAGTGCTTTGTTCCGTTTCGTTTTCTGTATTATTTTGAGTTTTGTGCCCAGTGTCTTACGGTTTTCATGTTTTCGGTCCTATATGATATCAGATATAGTAATAATATATAACCTAAGTTTAACATAAATTAAATAGTTTAACAAAAAAAAAGATAATAAAGGAAAATGGTGATCTATATATAGAAAATTTCAAAACGTTTTTAAACTACTGATTTTATAACTTTTTATTAATTTTTCTAAAAACTACAATAATATTAATTTAGATAATAATTGGAGAAATAACTAATTTATGCCAACGGTAGAAATGCAATCAATGTTCTTTATTGCATATGCATTTGTAAAAGTGCTAATAAAATTCCTACTTAAAACTCAACTGACAGTTGGGTTTTTGACTCTGATGAAGACTGCTTGTTCGGTTTAAAGATTTTAGTCTTTTTTTCACTTTTCATTTTGTGGTTTGATCATTGATTGTTATTTCACGTGTTTATGTGAAATCTTGTTATGTATATATATATATTATATATATATATAACAAGCGGTCTTCGTCAGAGTCAAAAACCCAACTCAGTTTGGTTGGGTTTTTGGCTGTGACGAAGACCGCTTGTAACTGTTGAAAGATCTTAGTCTTGTTTTCCCATTTCGTTTTGTGGTTTAATCATTGATTGTTATTTCACATGTGAAATCTTTTTATATATAATAATATATTATCAAACCACAAGAAGAAATGTGAAAATAAGACTAAGATATTTCAACTGTAACAAGCGGTCTTCGTCAGAGTTAAAAACTCAACCTCAGTCCGGTTACGGTTAAAAAATCTTAGTCTTGTTTAGCCATTTCTTATTGTGTTTGATCATTCATTGTTATTTCACGTGTTTATGTGAAATCTTTTAATATAATAATATATATATATATATATATATACAATATATAATAATATAAGTAAAATTCCTACTTAAAACTCAACTGACAGTTGGGTTTTTGACTCTGACTCTGACCAGGTAGGTAACTTGCTTTCGTTTCGAACCAGTCCAACTCTCATCAGAGGAGTAATGATTGTGAAGGCGAAGCACGGCTCTAAAGTGACGGTCAAAAAACTTTGCGATCACCTTTTTGTTCTTAATTCATGGTTTTTTTTTAGTGATTTAATAATGATAGAAGCCTTTTATTTCGAAGGTCAATACTGCTTAGGTGGGTTTCAGTTTAATACTGTAGTGGGATCATCAGCTGGGATCATGTTGCAAGTAACCCGGTGTCGCAAGCGCTGGAGATGGGAGACGGCGGATGTGAAAGGACAAGGAGCCTAACTCCAAGGTCTACATTAAGATTCCTAACGTTTTTCTACCTATTCCACTTGATGTAAAGCTTTATTCTTCAATCGACCTGTAAATGTTTATATTCTAATACACTGATATCCCCTTTGATTAAGTAGTCAGATTAATATTAATTCAGATGAATACAAATAAATCAAATTTAAGAAATCTCATGTTTACCAATTTCTAGGGAAAATAAAACCAGTGGTTTATATATGATAAACATTTAACCAAATGCAATATATATATATTCTGAAAGTAGACACAACATAACAGAAAAAGACATGAACTACAACATCGATATTTTGAACAGTTGTTCGTCACCAGAGTTTTACTGGAAGAAGGGTGTGAGTTATAGGTAGATAGATAAATAAATAGATTGATAGAGATAGATAGATATACAGAGAGAGAGAGAGTGAGAGGCATGGAGAGAATATTGTTTTCTCTTGAATATTGATATTAAAACGAAAGACCGTTTAAAATATCATTTATAGTAAGTGCCATTTTCTGTTATAAGTGCTGTGTTAAGTTTTATTGAAATTCAGAAAAATTAAAAAAAACAGTACGTGTTCGAAAATACAGGTTCTTTTTTTAATGAAACCAATCATTAGTAAATGCCGCCTAGTGACAACAGCACAGGGAAAATATAACAACAATGAGGATTGAATACTCGGAGAGCCAGAAGTTAGCCCAGTGTTGTTCAGGGTGGATCCTGGGTTCGACTCTCACTATAGCCCTCAATTTTTTTCACGAGAGAGACGAAAACATTCGAGCACCCAGTCCCTAGTAGAGGATGTTAATCGGTTTAGTCCCGAGCTTATATGGTGCCAGGTACTCCTTAAGGATACCTACTTTACATACACTTGAGCTAGGCGAAACTTTTGAAACTGTAGAATACATGTAGAATCAAATCCGAATTGTGGTTCACCCATTTTAAAATGGGTTCAAATAAGAAATGAACCTCACATTAGCTCCTACAACAGCACTAAATGTGAGCACATATAAATTATACGATGAAAATCTTATAAATGGAAAATGGATATAAATCTTTGGGCGTTGGAAATCCAAAGAAAGGATCGAAAACTAAATAATAAATTTTAGGGCTTTTAATAATAGTTTTTATTCCTCACTAGATGATCGATTTAAAGTTTAGATTATTGATTGTTGATATTTTTTTCTTTCCAATTTCGGACAGTTTAAGGATCAACTTCTTTTTTGGGAACCTTTTAAAATAATGTTAAATTCTCTTATATAAATAACAACCTCAAACGTCTTATGGTTTTTTTCACGATTAAAGTAATTAATAAAGTTAATTTAATGCATCAATGTTTTATAGGGAGAGTAAAAAAGTTCGCACTAATCTGAATTCAAATATTTCATTCAATGTTCTTTTTTTTTCTTATGACTAATAGTCTAATTCTGCACATATAAAGTGCTGAAGGTTAAATTAAAAAGATATTTACTAATGTGACTTGTTTTTAATGAAATTCTTGATGATTTAGTAATTATTTCAAACTTTTTGAAAAATTTCCTTTGTATTTAAAATGATATTTTGTTAAATCAATTTTGTTGAAATGAGAAAGACGAACCTTATTTGAGGTTAACAACAAATTTCTTTACTTGACTTTCTATAACAAGAATTCTTCAAAAACTCTGAACTTCCTCCAATTTATTAAAAGTTTTAAGTTTTGATTTATTCATTACAATAGGTATTATAAAAGAATAATAACAACAATAATTATGTTTAAATTGGTAACTTTTAATTGATTTTTCATGAAATTAGTGTTAAAAAATAACATATATAGCATTCGAGAAATGTTTACATGGCGAAAATGTTGTGAATTCAACAACATTGATATGCTCAGAAGAAATTTAAACAATCTGGCTTGGTTTGATGTAGTTCTGCAGGTTTGAAATTCTCGCTTCCAAATAGATTCTACTTTAAAAACAAAGTAACGTTTACGGAAAGGATGCCTTATTTAGTATAGAAAACAATAAAAATATAATTTAATATAAAAAAAAAGAAAGGAGGAGAATATGTCATGCACATACCTAGTTTACTGTTAAGGCGAGCTTGAGTTGATTACCTAATGAAGCCCGTTCATTTGATAGTATAGCCTGCTTTTAGAGCCGGATGTTCAGGGATTCCCCCAACTGTGGATGCGCCATAAACAAGATCATCGCCTATTCCAAACGCTTTGTTTTTATTAGACTTTTTTATGTGCAGTTTGAATTGTTTTTTCAAAATAAAGAATTTTCTTTTAACATTATTCAACAAACTATTTGAGTCCTATCAATCTCTGTCTTTTTTGAAATTTCATTAAGCCTCAAAAGTGTCTTATGTAGCATAAACTACAAGAATGTAATCTGCACGCTGTATTCCTTGCAGGGTTAACTTTATCAATGATTTGAACAAAGAATTAAGTTCCGTTTCATTTCACGACTGTTTCAGATCATGCATTTACCATGCATTAATCTAGCTGTACATATTATTTAGAGATCATATTTAAGTTACTTACGTAATTTAATCACTTACTTCAGTTATATTTAACTTCAAGTTACGAAACATGAAGTGGTCCCCTTTTTACAGTTATTTTTTTAATCAATTAAAATTATATATTTGAAATTATTCTGTGATTTATTATGTTAGAAATTTATTGGACCACATTTTATACACAAATTAAAGGGCCACCATACTTGATTATCAAGTAACAGCAAGCCTTTGATTTAACTCTGTCATTAGTTAGCTGTTGCTTGTTTTGGTTTAATTCTCAACTAAAAAGCAAATTAACCGAGTGATATTTGAAGTTGTATTAGCAAAAGTCAGCACTTTATTCATATTTCGCCGCCAAAAGCGAGAGAGCTTTTTTGAAAGCCATCAGGTTGAATTCAAAACCTGTTCCACATTTATACTTGCTCTTTGATGGATGAATGGTCTTTTCATTTGTCACTTGCTTCTCGCAAACTTCTCCCTCACTATCTCTCTTTCTTTACCAATCTTCCCCTTCTCACTCTTACTCTTTCCCTTTCTCAACCAGTTCAGTAATCTCTCGCACACTTTTTAAAACTTTTCTCAGCTTTTTAACCATTTTTCTTCTATTCTTTTCGTTTTCTTTTTAAATTAAAATTTATAAAAAACTTTTATAATTTTCAAGATATTTTAAGTATATAAATACTTACCAAAAGTATTTACCGTCATTAAAAATGAAGTAATTTATTCACTTAACAAGAAACCAAACTCTTTACAAAAATCCTTCTGAAGGAACTAAAATGCAAATTAATGCAATTATTAAAGAGAAAATGTAATAAAGGGATACATAAAGCTGAGTCATGTTCGATTGATCACATAGTCATACAACAGTTACAGTTACTTTCCAATTATTCATCTTTATTTTTGCTTACAGTAAAGTATTGTAGTTATATAAATTCCATTTTTAAATTGTGTCAGAATAAATGAAAATGAATAGACTTTTTTAGGTTGCTCTGAATGAATTTGTGAAACATTTGTTGATTATGGCCAGCTGTATGCACGGGTTTATGACGGGTATCTAAAATTTTGAATACATGTGAGTTATAGTACTTGACAGATTTTAATAAAGCTTTTAAATAAATATAGTTTTTTTATGTAAAAAAATTCTATTATTTTTTGGTAGCATTAAAGAATAGGAACAGTAGATTGGAAGAGAACAGGATAAGGAGTCAGATACATTATACCAAATAAAATATCAGGTTAACCGACATTTTTGTAATTGATATTTTCATAATATAATTCTTGCTGTATCAGCATATAAATTTATAGAATTTTTTATCATTGCAATAGGCAATATATCACTTATAGGAGCAGCTATTTAGTTCCACCGGAGACAGTTCTTGGATTTTTTTACTCTGATTTTATTAATTTTATGGAAGTCAAAAAAAGAACTTAATAGAAGTAACTTTATTTTTTTAATAATAGATAAAAAATCAAAAATTAAAGGAAATATTGTCTCCTTGATAGTATTTAAGTAAACAGAATGTCGTAAATAATCGCTACTTACCATCTAAGGTAATATCTTTTGCCTTGTATATTGTTTATAGAACAGCCAAAGTTATAGACCTTAAGCCTTTTGTGGAAAATAAGACGAGAAAGTGGGGGTCAGTTTATGATTTTAGGAATAGCTGGAGCCCTCAGAATATATCTGAACACGTTCTATATCCAAAGTTGACGAACCAAATACCTCTAGGGAGAAACAAAGTAATCAAAAATTAACTCAATAGACTTGAAATAAATGAAACCATATATGGATATACGATTAGAAAATACATTTAATAAAGTTAAGTAAGATGTCTGCAAGCAAAGGCAACCAACGCCTAGGTCACTCAACCTTCACGATTTACAAAAAACAACTTAATTCTTATTAATTCCCTAGTATTTTACTTCTCTTGAATAAAGTAACTTTACATTTTGGAAATTATCCAGATGATGTTAAAAACTGGAGATAAGTTTAAGCTTGTTTAAATTGAAGACATATTATACGAAAAAATCGAAAATTTAATTAGTGAAATAAGAATTGAGAAACTCACTATGAAAGAAGTTTCAACTAATGCGGCATCAGCACCCATCTGTATGTTCATTGGTGGTATGGAATGCGATAGTAATGAATTACGGTCATCTTGGTAAGAAACGGTGCCATATAATACCTGAGTTGTACATGTATTGTTATTTATTAAGAAACTACCTGAGGTAACCTGAACAGCCCTAGAATTTGCCCCCCCCCCCCCCCCCCTTTGACTCTGCGCATAGTACCTGATACAGTGTTCGTAGTACCTGATACAGTGTACATAGTACCTGATAGAGTGTTCGTAGTACCTGATACAGTGTACATAGTACCTGGCTATGAGGTAGCACAAATATTCCCTTCACTTAATACCAATATTGGTTATAATTTTATTTATTTATTATTATTGTTATTTTCTTATAGTCAAAGTAACTTATAAATGATAACCAATGATGGTATTATACTATCATATCTTTATTCTTTAGAGGTCTAACGTTTTACTATAATGTATTACCTTCTTCAATAGTGACATGAGAAAAGATGCAGATGAGCTGTCTCTAGTCCATTAGCTTGGTCATTAGTCATGCTAATGACTTCAGATGACTCATTAGTCTGGTATAAACTTTTAGCTGCACTGCTGCCCACGTACCGGCTGGCCGTGCTCATACCATATGTTCCTTCATAAACATTTAGTTCTAACTACTTTTACAATCTAATGTTAGCTGTATAGTAAATATTATGCTTCTAGTTCTGCCTTAATATATTCAATTAAGTGAAAAATACTTACCTAAAAATTACTGTGTCTTCATGAGGTCACCTTTGGCATGTTATACATGAAATACATGTATATTACTAACATGTTAGAAATAATAGAGTAATCATTACATATAAATGGCTTATCTCCTCGTTTAGTGGCAGCCCTGATTAGTTAAGAACTTGCTAACCTTTTATCAGAGCAGGATACGTATCCGATGACGGTTAGAATTGAAAAATAGGTGTGCGATGTGTTTGCTCTCAGACATGTGTCAAAAATTTGACACATGTCAAACTATTTATAATTAAATAAGTATATACAATAATTATAAAATTAGTGTTGCAATTTGCACTATATAATGTAATCTATATTATCGAAAACATTATTTGAAGCAATTGAGTAACTTATTCTCAGTTTTCTGTTTTCTAGAAATATGTTTAGACGGCTTTAAGAGTTTACTCCCCTGAATTCCATAATGATGAGATTAATAACATTGGGTCAATTGCCCTATCATTAAAATACCCCTCCTCTTTTATCGACTTAGTTTTAAAATGATCTGAAAAAATCCTCTCCAATAAGTCAACAGAGCCGATATGTCATTGTTAAATTCTATATTTTTTACCTTATCATGAGTTATCATGTCCAATAACTATATTAAACTATATATAGCTATATTAAATCTTGTTATATGTATCATTTCAAACTTTCTCTTCATCCATTTCCTTTACCCACCAAGTGTCCAATGCCTTCATTTCCTTTTTGGATGTCAATATCACATATGACGGTGGTCATCTTTCTACTTCTGTACAGGAATGTACTGCCATGTTATCCTGTAAAAGATTACATATTTTGTAACACGAAAACTACACTTTCGCTTTTCAAAAACGTTATTACCACTGTACCTATACTAATGATATTATATATATTAGTGGTCGAATATACAAAAATAAGCATTTGTATTGATAAGTGGATCAATCATTATTTGTACTACCTCAGTAATGAAAGACTAATCACCATCTCCTCTTTAGACATTTATATTCTCCCTAAATGACATTATATATTATATACTCAAGAAGTTTCATATTATATTTACGTATAGTAAAGTTGAGGCCAATCAAATTTTTTTTGTAGTTGCAGTCGGTTACAGAGCTGTAGACTATACAGCACTTGGAAATGCTAGAATATCGACTTCACCATTGTGCTACTGAATTTAGTACCACCTATCAAGGAGTGTTTTTAAATTATTTTACTTCCTTTTTTATGATTTAGAGAGGGGAATTACATAAGTAATATGCATATTAATACTTATTAACTTTATTTACAAATTTATGTTTGCAAAAATCAATATATTGTGATTCCTCCATGAGGCTCACAATTGGTATTTTTCTTAGATAGGACGTAAAAGGGACTCAAGAATCGTACAGTTATCAGTTATATTTCGAAGCACTTTCTCCTCCAGTAAAGTAAAAAGACTTGATGATTAAGTTCTTCTATCATGTAACATTCAACTCGATCGTTCATGATTGCACAGGCGTGCTCACAATTATTAAGGTCAAGTAAATCGTCAAGATATAATGGATTTCGTGTTCCAGATGTTAGACTGTGAGTACCTTGTAACTGCCAGTATTCCTGGATGTGTAAGAGGTCATATTTCTTCAAGACGGCACTGATATCTCAACTGCTCAAACACAACGATATATTTTCAAAAATGACGAGATCTCCAAAATTATCTGGCTTTAGAGTTTGTGAGTTTGATAGTACAAAATGAAGGAATCATCTTGAAGGTTTGAATCTGCAGTCGTTCATTGAGTTTTCTCTGTCTCATATTGAACGAGGAAGTCAACAAAATGTTTCAGAAAATGAGTCAAGTCACTATATTATTCAATTTGTTAACCAAATACAAAATATTTGTGTGGAGCATGTGGGAAACCAGCTTTGTACACACAAACTTGCAAATAAAGCCTCAAGACATTTACATAAATAATTTAAAGGTTCCCCTATTGGTATGACTTGAGCAAGAAGATGGTAATAATTAATAACACTACAAATTTTCCTTCAGTTACACCTTCGTATGCTAGAACCCCTTAGTGTTCGGTTCTTTGTTTCTCTTAGTTTTATATAACTAACTTCAGAAAACAGTCATATCAGTAGATGTTAAGAATATTTAAGGCAGACTGGTGAATTGAATTATTTGCATTTTTATAAAAACGAATGATAAACAAAAAATATTTTATTTCATCACTGAAGGAAAAATGATATTGCTTCAGAGATATAAACTTAAATTATTGGATAATAGTCAATTAAATTTTAGCTTCTTACCTCCTGTATTTATTTTATTTTCTACAGTACTGATAGCCATTAAAGCAATTAGACTAAAAATATAGCTTAAAAGAGAGCAGTTTTAAACCTAATGTATATTCAAAGAACTATAAATTTAAAAAGAAACCCAAACTGTGAGAAAATTCTGCAGATTTCTATTAGAGGCAATGATTAGGAAGAGGCTAGAGGTAGCCTAGGGGTCTGTGAAATAAAATTACAGTAAATCGCCGAGTAGAGAGGGCTGTGCGGAGGCCATTCTGCTACACTGGAGAAAATAATTTCCATATATTTCCATAAATAAGTACACATGTGTCAAATAAGTTGATTCCAAAGGTATATTCTTAATTAAGCTGAATTGTTGATCTGTTTTCAATATTTGTGTCAGCTCTACGTAAAAGCTGAAAAATCACACTTCTTAAATTTATCTGTAACTGAAGTTATATTTTAGTTATAAACCGTTATTGAAAAATTATCTCATCCTGACTACTATACTTAGGTTTAAATCCGTTTACTCACGACTTGTACAACTTTTTCACTAAGAAAGACATAGAAATACAATATTGTTACTTCCTTTCTGTAATAGTTATATCATGGCTTTTCACTAGTTTCAAAAATACCTGTTAGTCTTTTAAGTTAACACTTAGAAGAACAATTTTTGAAATGAATATTACAGATAATTGGTCCAAACAGAAAAAGTATTCTTTATTTAATATATATACACACATAACATACCCTAGTCACTATGTGTCTGTACAACACTAATATGTGGTCCCACATTACTGGTCTCTGTGGTAGTGCGTCAATGAAATAGGCATCATTTTTCTGTGAAGAGTGGTATGACTCAGACCATTTGAGTCTCTCAGATGAGCCCTTTCATCTTGGCATCCTATAAAATTATTTTAATTTATCTGTAAAAATTATCTGAAACATTAAGCAATAAACGTTTCAGATTGATTCAAAAACAGGAAGGGCATTGATTTGCATACATCGGGTGTAGATCAAAGTGTCAGTAGCCATGTTATTGTTGATTGTCACCCATTATGCCTGACATGTATTTAGCTACAAACTAGTAGGTAACATATTTATTCCATAATTAAATATAATTACATAGAGGAGAAAATTAACTGGATTAGAAGGTACCCATCACTATTTCATATTGCCTTATGGTGATGGTGTTGCATGGAAACATGTAGATTGAATGACAACAACCTGCTACTTGTATGTCTTGTTATTGAAAAGAAGATGATATTATATATCCTATATGGATATTCTGTGATAATAGTTCATCTCACAAATTGATTTTTTTTTTGTACCGGTCCATTCGAAGCAAGTTTTCTAACTCGACCTTCAAACAGTCTGTAAAGCCTGTTCTTTACTACACAAAATCCATCCTCCAAATAATTGTTTATTGTGTCATTTGGATTTTGTTGAAGAATGGATCAGATAATATGTCTTATCCTTGACTGAAATTGTTCCTTAATAACCATTGAGCTACATTTCTCTCAGATACAACATGATTGTTGGTGTAAATCTACAAGTGTGGATGAAGTTGTAAAAGAAGGTATATATTGCTTGTAAGTATGATGTTTTATCATTTTGTTATTATTATTGTAGATGTATTTAGAGCATAAATTAATAAATACCTGACTGCACGGTTATAATGAAGTCTCCGTTTTAAATCATGCTGTCAAGGACACAAGGTCTATGTGCACTCAAGCCTTGCTTACACTAAATTTACTTGTGCCACGCCGGCCTGAGCTCTGGCCCTGAGCCAAAGGGTCCCTTCTCTGATAAAACACCCTTTCGCCCTATGAACATTCCCTCGCCTTCAATAAACAATGTCTGTTTCAATCAGGTTCCCGTTTTGACCTAGCCAACTTACGCTACCAAAACAAACTGTTGAACAACAACTGAAAGTTGCTTATCTCTATGAGAGAGACATGTACTTGACGCACTTGAAACAGCATATCGCATATGTTTAATTAAATGGTCATTTCAATTATATAAAAACAAACTATAAAACATCTTTTTTATTATCAATTCTAACATAAGAAAGAAAATGCAGAAGAGAGAGTAATGTGGAATGAGAGAGAGATAAATATTTTTTTCTTTATTGATTGAAAGGTTCTGAACAGATTTATTTAAATTTAATTTCTGATAAATGTTTTTCTCAGCTGATATTCTCCCCTGGAATACTTTTCCTAACGACACTCTTGCCATGTATTATTATGCATCTGGGAAAGGCCACGAATGTTTATTCAAATAGGATGAATTAGTTAAATTAAACATCATTAACAGTAAAGAAGTTAATCAATCTATACAATGAAATTTATTAAATACTTATAGATTTAAGGTTATAAATCAAAAAGACTATAACTTACATAAAAATATAAATGGAATGTATGTTCTTAGAAAAGAAAAACGATTATTTCGAGCCGTTATTTAGCCTCTCAGCTATCACGTAAAGCACTGCTCGCTTATTGGCAATTCCGTCCAAATTTCCTGATTGATTAATAATACCTACCTCTCTACAATCCATTACATGGCTGCATTAAAAACTTTTGCTTTCGTTTAATCGGCACAAATTGTTAGTAAATAGTTGTGAAAGTAGACTGGCAGAGTTCAAAAGCTACCATGATGATGTGATATGAAAAGTTAAGGCGTGCTTACGTCTTTAAGAGATACTGATAGTTATCTCTTTTATATTTTCCACACAAACACTTTCAGTTTTAGTGTTATAGCCTGTTATAACGTAGGATTTCATACCATTTATTTAGTAATTTTGAATATCCTAATATATTTTGGGCAGTATTGAATGTACATCGTCAAACAATCCATGTATGGGAGCCTTACATTGGAGTGTTGCATAGCCGACAGTGTTGTTATGCTGAATTTATGCTGTCAGTCTCAATGGAGCATTTCTTGTGGAGAGTTATCATTTTCTTCGTGATCTAGCATGCTTGACAGTGCACTTCATTACAAGACGAGTCTAATATCATTTGTCGTCATTAATCACAAATGATTTCAAGATTTACAGACATACAAGGTCCAAGAGGAGTTTTAATATCTGAACATATTGTACAGTGACAATAAAATAATCACGTGTGTGGTGATATAGACTCATGAATGTATGTATTTATAATGACATATGAACATGAATTGAAAAATATGGAAAACTCAACAAACATATTGCATAAAATAGAGAAAATATTTCAACTGACTATAACACCAATATTAAAATTTGTAAACATAAAGCAATTGAGACGTCTAAATTAACGAGCAGACCAACAATCGGATGGTCGAATATCAGACCATTGAACGATATGACCTCAGTGATATGTCAGAACAGACGAAGTGACAAACCGTAGACTGACAATGATGAAAGAATAAAATCTGGTAAAATAAAATTTAAATAAATAATAATTTCAAACAATAAATATACCCTTAATAAAATAAGGTTAAGTTGACTGGTTTAGATGGAACAAGAGAACAACAACATTGTTCAAGAGCAGATCGATTGCTACCTTCCTAAAACTACAATTTTACATAATAACTGAGTTATAAAGAAAACAGACTGCCTAAGAGCTACATTTTATAAGAAATTCCCTTACAAAACAAGCTCTCTGGTACTAGCAGTGATATTTTATTTCTGCAGTGGAAATATTTTAAACATTTAACGTTTGAATAATAACATAATCATTTATAAATATATTTTACAGATCACGGATGGTTAATGTATTTACGGTAAAGCTAAGAAGCTTGAATGGAGGAAACAACTGTGGCTTTATCTTCAGAACTGAACCTCGTGATGCAATTCCTTTGTCTTAAACCTGTAGTATGCGGAATATTCATGAATTATTCATAACATAGTTTACTTAAACAGGACAAAATTTAAAAGTATTAATGTGGAATGAACTCTTTCGTATCAATATGAGTCGTAAAATCACTTGTCAATCAATATCTGTGACTCATTAAATATAAGTAACCGATTTCAAAAAAGAATAAAATAATGCTCCAGTATTACTTTAGTTCGTATTTAAAGTACTCAGAATTATTGACGACAATGATTTTCATTAAAAAACATATTGTTAATTTTTATCTTGGCATATACCATATTCATATATTCCTTTGTGTAGACCCCAATTAATATTTGAATTTTTTGTGATGGCTAGTTTTTTCCTTCATTAGAATAAATTTATGTTTAATTTGTTTCTGAACCTGTCTATTGCGTCTTCCTGCAATGCGTTGTCTGTTAACATCATTTACCCAATTTTTACGGTTTCATAATTCTGTTTGATTTACTTGAGGTGTCATAGAAACAAATAGGTCTTGCAGTGTGTGATGTGCATTGTAAAGGGAAGATTTAAATGACAATATATGCTGATTAATTAATTCTGTGATATGTTAGCACGATTCCATTGGAACATGTGTTGGAGCTGCACGGTTGGGTGGGATTTCTTTTTTTTTTTTTTTGGTAGGGAGATAAGGTTTTGTGTGAGCTTGGCAAGCCTGAATGAGGAGGAAGCAGTGTTGTAGATGGAGAGATAGTCTTGAGGACAAGAGCTGTTGCAAGAGTGGTGCTGGAGCAAGACAGTTAGCAGGAGGGGGTCTGGTGCGTGGGAGGCAGGATTGACCACAGCGGTGACTTCTGCTGCCTCCCCCCACCTCTCCCACCTGGCGAAGTATCAAAACTAAACCAGTTCGCTCAACACACCCAAGGGTTGACAAAGTATCCAAGCCTTAACAATCACGGCAATACTATCTTAAATAAAAGTACTCATATAATTAAAATTTAATTTTTAAATATAGTGTACAGAGATAAAAAAATTTTTTTTTAGATTTTTTAAATTTTGTTTTAGCAACTTTGTAAGTTAATGTAAGCAAATCCGAAAACAAAGCAGTTTACTCGTATTTCAATCATAGTATTGCACATTTAGGGCAATTTTTCTCTTCAAATGAATCAAATTTCTGCAGTGTATTCATATCATATTGATTTTAGGTAGTCCATAAAAAAAGTTTTAATATTTTAGAATGGTTAGTTTGTAGTTTAGTAACACTAAAATATTATTTTAATTTACATAATTAAATATAATACACTCATTTTATGATTCTTTTTGTCAAAATAACCACCCAGTTCTTTGTCAACTTACCCACCGCCCTATCCCTCTATTATCATGTGTGCAGTACCACATTAGAGTTTGCATGTTTTTACTGGTTAGCTTTGGTAAAGAGATCAAACATTCCTCCATTTGTTTGTAAATAATACCGTCAATTGAAATACCTTCAGAGCGGTCTGGTTGCCTGTTAAGATGTAGATTCTAAATCTTTTTAGTACATGCATACGAATAAATTAGATACAACTGATATGGAATCAACTTTGAAATGTTCAGATTAAAGCTTTAAGATATCTGGGACTATCAGCACATAGTGATATATGGGTCTTCAAGTGGTAAAGTACAATACTATTAATACTAATATCGAATCCATCAAGTTCTTTTGTCTGTAGAGAAAGTTATTGAGGAAATGAAACTCATGATTGTTACAGTAATTTATTTGCAGTTAAATAAAAAGAGCGTATCATCAAGGAGACTACTTCCCCATTCCGCACGCAGTCCAGAGATATATAGTCCAAAACACTTCCTCATTCATATCTTGTTCTATTAAATTCCCATTACATATCAAAATATATATCATCCGAGTTTAATTGTAATGTGCCTTACACTTCAATGAATCCGTCTTTCAAGCTCAGTATTCTTTGTTCCCTTCATATTTCATACGACGTTCATTCGTGAAAATAGCTATTCCTCGTCTAAACTGAAGTATATCTTGAAAACTTTACTTTTCAATTTCTATTTTTTTTTTGTACAAAATATGTGATTTTTATAATTTGATTTATATATTATAATGTTTAATTCTTTTCCTACAATTTAGTATATTTGTAAATTGTATTGTAATCGTATTACTTTTTGTCATTACATCAAAATAATTATTTAAAAAACAAGTAATAACTCTAAAGGAAGCAGTCACACGTAGAGTCTTAAAACATTTTTGTATTAACAGTTGCGTTTTGTTACATTTCAGTTCAAGTTTATTTTAAGTTTCAATGTTTATTACAACCATTAATATACTGACAACACTCTTTTATCGTTAACTGAATAAGTTTAGAAATAATTTTCATATTTTGAAAGTTGTAATGTTGATAATATGATTTTTTTCAAAAAATATATCATCATTTTATGTTAAAATGCAACTTACTTGTGGAAAGAAGCTACCTTTCAAGATATTTTACCTGTCTATACGATAGCATATCCCTCTCAATATAAAAAGGATATTGAAGCTGACGTCAAACCGACTTGCATAGTACATTCTTATACATCCACTTTCGTATTTGTTATTTTATAATATTCTGCTGTTAGTTTCTATCAATATAAATATAGGCTCAAATCATTGATTCAAATTTATTTGCTTTTCAGGCACTTCATTTTTCATTCAATTTATTTCCTTTTCACTTCTTTCTACTTCTATACATATTACAAGAATTCTAATTTACATCAGTACATTACATTAGATTTAGTGTTTTTTATCTGAACTAATGTTAAATAGCATATAGCATTGAATTCTAATTTAGTTTTATATCTCAATCCTATATACGGAGTGACATGTAATATGATATTCTATCCAAACTAAAATTGAACAGATTTAAAATGAAATAATAAGTGATTTTCCATTCTCCTTATAACTTATTTAGTTTTTTCACTAGAGATGAAAATCTACCATCTTTGTTCCCTATATATATATATATATATGTGAGATTAAACTTCCTGCCCACTTTTGTCTTAATTAGTTTTCTGGATTTCTTTTCCAAATCTCGAAGTCTCACTTTCATTTCTTTAGGAACTAGGTGTAATAACTCACCATAGGTTTTGTTGTCCATTTTTTTATTTTTACCGACGTTTCGGTCTTCTTCGACCATCTACTGGGTGATTTTTGAACACATACTATTTAAAACTATTTAACATTTTTAACAAAAAACTACATTTTAACGCTCGACTAACAAAATATAAAGGTAAACAATTAAACTGGCAGGTTGCAATTCCTGTTATACACACACAGGTGTGTCTTCAGTTTCTTCATTCCTTGTTGAATTTTTTGAATTTTTTTTTGAAATTTTTGCAAACATATTGAAGTTGCACATGGGACAGTTCCAACCTCAACATATAGGAAATTCAACAAGGAATGAAGAAACTGAAGACACACCTGTGTGTGTATAACAGGAATTGCAACCTGCCAGTTTAATTGTTTACCTTTATATTTTGTTAGTCGAGCGTTAAAATGTAGTTTTTTGTTAAAAATGTTAAATAGTTTAAAATAGTATGTGTTCAAAAATCACCCAGTAGATGGTCGAAGAAGACCGAAACGTCGGTAAAAATAAAAAAATGGACAACAAAACATATGGTGAGTTATTACACCTAGTTCCTAAAGAAATGAAAGTGAGACTTCGAGATTTGGAAAAGAAATCCAGAAAACTAATTAAGACAAAAGTGGGCAGAAAGTTTAATCTCACATGTATAAATGAAGGACTGTTCCCCAAATATACGAATATATATATGTATATATATATACTATCATCAAGAATGTACGACTGAAGTAATGAAATGGAATATAATTACTAAAAAAAATATTTAATAAGAAACATAAAAACCGACTACAATATTGCAACATCAAGCTCCACGAGAAGTATAAAGTGAGCTTCGCGTTACTCTTTGAAAGTGGGTTAAACAACGGCCCTTAACGATATACATTTGGGATTTGCTGTATTGCTTTGTAAACGGTCAACATTGTGACCAACGTTATTACCACAGTAGTTTAAAACCTTAGCAACGATGTTTTCCCGACTCACCGATGTTCAACTCTCTCATCTGGATGCACCACTAAGCTGAGTGGTGCATCCAGATGAGAGAGTTTCTCATTATACCATTATTATTAAACTATAATATATATATATATATATATATATAAACTGTAAATTTAATAAGGTAAAGCTATATAGGATGTCCATGAAGTCCGTTACGACTTAGAAACTTTATTACAAAGGTAGTTTGTAATAGACAGTGTTATCAAAATTCTATGTGTACTCAGTGGTTACCAAAGTTCTATCCAACTACATTTGTGATTTAAGCGCCTATTTATGACATTTTGCTCTTGATAGTTACTGTTGAGAATTATCAGTGGAAGACTAGGCAATGCAGTAATGTAGAAGTTTTTGATGGCTGTATATTTCTATATTTTTATCATTTCAATATTCTGGATGCTATAAGATGTTGATTTCCACCTATATTATAAAGAATAACAATTGTTATTCACAAGTGCTTCGAAATTTTCAAAACCGTTGACTCACTGATAAATAACGTACTAGTTTGTGCATATAGTTACTTTGTATAGTTAATATTCTTTGATTCCACGATCAATGAATCATGAATCAAAGCTGGCTTGTGGTGATGCAAGGTACACGCAGTCCTTTGTTGGCGTGGCCTGCCCACAGACAATCCAGTGCGGAGTAGCCGCCCACACTTACAGGTCACTCACCTTACTCCACTCTTAGTCCTCAATTAATACTTTCATTTTTTTTTTATTTCCCTCTACTGCAAAATTATTATTTGGGAAAACTTTTTTTTTAGTAATAGGTCAACCTTACTAAGCTGATTTATAACAATTTCTAAGTAACATTCATGACACTTGTTTATTTTCCTTGTAAGCAATCTTTCTGCAACGGAAATTCCTAAGTTGGGTACATAATTATACCTTATGACCGACAAGTGATCTTATTTATGAGAGGACATCGAACCGTTGAAGTTACGTGCTTTGACATTGGCACAATGAGTGAACCTTCATACAAGTTTTGCTCTGGTTTATCACACGTCTTTTACCATTTCTTTTGTCTTATACTGTACCGTATAAAATAGTTGCGTCAAATATATTTCAATTTATTAGTCATTTTGTTTGAATAGACATTCCTTAAGATTGAAACACACACTGTTGTTTACATGGAGTTGACTATATATATGTAATTTCATTATATGTTAATTAAATATTCCAATAAAAACACATGACTAAAGTAAAGGAGTTCCCTGCAAAAATAAACAAACATAATGAAACCTTTGATGGTAGATTGTTTCTTGGATAATGTTATCTGTCTCTGTATACATAAAATGCAAAGTTTCTCTGTTCGCTTTAGAAATAAAACTGGAGATATTCAGATAGAAAAAAACATATGAATCGTATATAACTTTATTCGACGGATTTGATTTTGATCAGGGTTCTTTTTTGAGATCTACCATCCATAGCCAAAACGCGGGGGCATAATCTACCGCTCAGGCAACACCGGGTAGTTCAATTAATTTACAAAAAATTATAACTATAACATATCCATTTGATTGTAATTTATAATAATATTATTCAATAGCTATATATTATAAGATCTAGTACTATAAAATTTTGCAAATACTAATATTCAGAACACAAAAATTTGATTAAATGAATTAACTAAATAATTTACATTATTTTATTGTTCGTGAATTTGTTTGTTCACCCATTTTACGTGGAGTTTTGTTTGTTTTAAATATATTTCATTGTATATATAACTTGAATTGATGTTTTATTTATATGATAAAATAAATGACTTTTTTTTTACTTTCAAAAGATATTCATTTTGGCAAATATACTTACTGTATATGTGTCTGGAGTCATATTGAGAATAATATATCAAAAGCTTGGGTCATATAAGAATCTGTTTCTGTGCCTTAATAACAAGAACAACAATTAAAATAATCCTTGTTCATGTTCAGTGAATTAATTTCAATACCTATTGTTATAATTTCTGAGTGACAAAGGTTCACGGGTAGTCTAGTTCTTAATATTTTAGTACTTCTCAAATTTCATATTTTTAATTATAAAACCTGTTTTTTTTTCATTTTTCAAAATAGTTAATACATTAAACAAATGATTTGCAAGTTAACAGATGTTCTTAGTGCAGTTTGTGCCCCTAGTTATGACCTCTCTTTTAGATGTTTGCTGCCGAATGGTCCAGTATACTGTATGGATGACTTTGATTTTTTTACCGACTACTCCTCCAAAACTAACAACAGTCATTTGCCCACAGAATAAATCTGAAAATGGTATAAGTGTTAATATTTTATCTAAATATAGACAACAAAAGTTCAACAATTTTATTCTTGTAACATGAAAAGTTGTTATTTCAAATTTGCTATTATGGTTTTCTTTTTAGTTAACTTGAAATATCCTAATAATAAACTTATATTATTTCGCTTAACATAAACTCATTACACAGTAATTGCCAGTTTTTTTTTTATCATATTTCATTTTTAGCAGTTACTCTGAAACTATTAAGGGGGCAAGAAAAATAAATTAAACTCTGTTCAAATGCTATAAATGTTGATGACTTCTATAAAAAGAAGAATTTCTTTAATGGAGACTAGCAGAAATAACGGTTGTTTTAGTGCGTTCCGGAATTCCTTAGCACAGAGGAATGAAATGAGCTAATTCAATCGACGCTTAAGCTCTATGGTTATTGTATAATTATGCTTAAAGTTATTTCAAATGAATGCTCTACTTGAGTGTTTGTTAAATTTTGCTAAAATTAAGCTTTTGCTAAATAATCTTTTAATGAATTATTACTCGTCAAACTATTTAGCAATTACGATAATATAATTCAGTCTTACCCAGTTACGGCTTTGGAATTTCAATTGGATTTTGTATTAGTTAAAAGCGTTTAGTATTTAGCCTGTCCTGAATAAAGCAAACAATAAATCAAAGTACAGTTAATGACCTGTTTAATTTATTGATAATAAAGTTTATAGTAATAAAAAAAAAAAGTAAATCCAGTTTGGTCAATTCACTTGAAAAAAAAGTGTAAAGATTACATCACAAGAAATTTTAGAAAAATTAGTATTTCTTATTACCAAAAATAAATTTGTTGTACGTCATTATAATTGAAGAACTGATTTATTAGATAATAATTATTTAAGAAATTCTGGATATACATAGAAGAGAAGAGGGAACCGTTTAATAATCAATGCATTCAAGTATTTTAAAGAAATAAAATTCAAATATGCAAAAAAAATATATATTATGTATTTATAAAATTTATGTGCATTAATTAGACTCAGAAATTAATGTTTATTAATTTCTACCTGCTGGTTTTGGAGTTTTTTCTGAAAATTATGCATTGTTATGCATTGTCTTTCTTCTAATAATACATTGAAAATAAATCAATTTTGTGGTGAATAGATAATTTTAATTCTTCGATTGTTTGTGGTATTTATTTTCAAATACTTCCATGACTTAAGATATCTCCACTAAGTAAATCTCGTGCAACCAACACATCCTATAGCTGTAAAGTTAACGTCAGCCTGATACGTAGATATGTTAAAAAATAATATATTTATTTCATAATCTAGATTCTATAAATCTATAAATTAAGTATATTCTATATCTTTTTAATATAGATTATGTACACATTAAAAGTAGGGGCTCATAAAACCAATAATTCTTATTGAGAAAACCAAAAACGCATGGGATAAAAAAGCGAATACTGCTAACGTAAGTAAAATATGCGGTTTAATAATTAATACTTAACCGTCTTTGTGTTGTTATTAGAATTTGATACAGAGAAAAATTTCACCAAGAGCAGCACTGTAGTACATAAAATATCACAAACAATGTAATGTCTTGCTTAATCATTAGATAAAGGTGGTTCTTTTGAGATTTATATTAGACTAAACCAAACCACGTTAAAAAAAAATAGTGTACCATTTATATGTATATATATATGGTAGGGTATGGTATATATATTCTCAACAGAAAAACAACCCACAAAAGACACCAAGAGTTTTACAGTAAACTATAGATACAAAGTAAAGAAACGAATACATTTATAGTCTCTAATTTTCCGTCGGACAGTTATACTACTCTTCTGATGACGGTTCAACTGAAATTAGACACCGTAAGTATGTTCATCCCTTTAGTCTGTACCTATAGTTTACTGTGATATATATATATATATATATATATATATATATATATATATAAAAAGATTTCACATAAACACGTGAAACAACAATCAATGATCAAACAACAATAAGAAATGGGAAAACAAGACTAAGATCTTTCAACCGTAACAAGCGGTCTTCGTCAGAGTCAAAAACCCAACTGAACACTAGATGCAGAAAACATCTGGTGAGGAGTTGAGAAGAGTGGGAGGGAAGAGTGGTATTTTAAAAGGGTGAAAGCACAGGAAAGGACTAATGTCCAGAAAGGGATGTTTGGGGAAACAAAGGAGTACAGTAAGAAAAAGTAAAAAACTATCCGCTAGCTGTCAACCCTCTTTGAAGAGGCTATTGCCCTCGTGACGAAAGTATCAAGTTTGAAGAGACCGTTACTAATGTTTATAATATTAGATCTATTAAATTTAATTAGAGACGATTCAATAATATTTCTTAACAACATTGATTTTTCATAGGTAATAAATTTAGCTCCTGTCCAATCAATATGATGATTTTCATTTTTTATATGCAAGAATAAGGCACTACTGTTTTCCTGTCTACTTACGTTATATTGGTGTTGTTTTACACGTGTTTTTAATGATTTACCAGTTTGACCAATATAAATTTTATGGCAATTTTTGCACGGAATTTTATAAATACCATCGGACTCCAATTCGCTTGGAGAGTTTTTTATTAACATATTACCCACGTTATTACGATTAGAAAAATCGTTATTACTTCTAATTATTTTTCTAATCGTAATAACGTGGGTAATATGTTAATAAAAAACTCTCCCAGCGAATTGGAGTCCGATGGTATTTATAAAATTCCGTGCAAAAATTGCCATAAAATTTATATTGGTCAAACTGGTAAATCATTAAAAACACGTGTAAAACAACACCAATATAACGTAAGTAGACAGGAAAACAGTAGTGCCTTATTGTTGCATTTAAAAAATGAAAATCATCATATTGATTGGACAGGAGCTAAATTTATTACCTATGAAAAATCAATGTTGTTAAGAAATATTATTGAATCGTCTCTAATTAAATTTAATAGATCTAATATTATAAACATTAGTAACGGTCTCTTCAAACTTGATACTTTCGTCACAAGGGCAATAGCCTCTTCAAAGAGGGTTGACAGCTAGCGGATAGTTTTTTACTTTTTCTTACTGTACCCCTTTGTTTCCCCAAACATCCCTTTCTGGACATTAGTCCTTTCCTGTGCTTTCACCCTTTTAAAATACCACTCTTCCCTCCCACTCTTCTCAACTCCTCACCAGATGTTTTCTGCATCTAGTGTTCAGTTGGGTTTTTGACTCTGACGAAGACCGCTTGTTACGGTTGAAAGATCTTAGTCTTGTTTTCCCTTTTCTTATTGTGGTTTGATCATTTATATATATATATATATATATATATATATATATATATATATATATATTATATATATATATATATTAAGACTGAATTGCCTTAATTAAACATACCTTTTTTTTGAGCAGTTTTTCATATTTCCTTGCTAATTTTAAATCGTCTTGATTTAGCTGGTGGATTATTTGAGCGAAACTCTGGTAAGCCATCAATATTTAATGATTAAATACCTCAAAAAAAAAAGGTATGTTTAATTAAGGCAATTCAGTTCAACACAATATGTATAAAAGAAGGTCTGCTCCCTATTTATACTAATATATATATATATATATATATATATAAAGATTTCACATAAACACGTGAAACAACAATCAATGATCAAACCACAATAAGAAATGGGAAAACAAGACTAAGATCTTTCAACCGTAACAAGCGGTCTTCGTCAGAGTTGGGTTTTTGACTCTGACGAAGACCGCTTGTTACGGTTGAAACATCTTGATCTTGTTTTCCCATTTCCATATCGTGGTTTGATCATTGATATGTATATATATATAAACGTCTAAACTGCAGTAATAAATTAAAGAAA
Organism: Hermatobates lingyangjiaoensis; assembly: GCA_026182355.1. Lineage (NCBI taxonomy): Eukaryota > Metazoa > Arthropoda > Insecta > Hemiptera > Hermatobatidae > Hermatobates > Hermatobates lingyangjiaoensis. The sequence goes on from JAPFBL010000251.1 coordinate 1,762,498, forward strand.
AAACTAAGATCTTCAACTATAAGAACTAACCTTCTTCAGAGTCCAACTGATACTGAATCAGTTAGACTCTGAAAAAAATTATTTGTTTTGGTTGAAAGATCACAGTCATTTTATTAATGCCTTATTGTGGTTTATATATTGATTTTGTTTCACGTGTTTTTTGTGATACCTTGCTTTACATATATACATTTGTATAAATAAGTAGGTTTTTGCATCTTTCATTAAAGTTGACCGCAATCTCCGGTTCAGGATCTTAAAACAGATATTTTTCACCTTTCTAACAACTTTCCCTTGTTGAGGCTTCTGCTTTCTTTAGGTTCAGTTATCGTGTAGCAAGTTCTTCCTGTTTGACAAGGTTACATTTTAAACTTATGCTGCTAAATAAATCGTAAGTTTTAACACTTAGTTGGTGTCAAGATTATATTTGAAACCGGTTCGTTTACTTTTAATTCAGTCTTGGTATTCATGATTTCAGGAAAGTAAACGTGAAGATGAAAAGCATCATTCATTATATGGTGAATTTTTAGGCAGTAAAAATAATGATATATAGAAGCAATTTGTTATCACAAAGTTTAAATTTATAACTATATTATTTGTCAACAAGTGTGTAGAAGTCATTATAGTGTTTTATTGTTAGCGAAGACATGGTAAGTTCGATTATCTCAATAATTAGGACAGATGTAGTAAGTGAGCTTTTTTAAAGCTGAGAACTAGGCACCCACTCTGCACATGTTTCACTCTTTTTGATGTTTCACCACCGCATTGACAGAGAATTCTATGAAATGGAATCAGTTTAAGTTTGGTCTAATATGATGACATTAGGCCTTGGCTACAAAGCATAGTCATGGACAAAGGGAAACCTACTGGCCAAAACATGGTCCGCGACCATGTTTATACTACAGTAGTAGTGCTACTTCTATCTGTTGTTGCCTGACATTTTATAATCCCCTGTACTATGTGACTAAAGATAGAGAACTACACCAATGCAGAATTATTTGAACACCCTTAATTATAAATTTATTGCCTGCCAAAGAAACCAATTAAACAAAGTGATTGAACAAAAGGTTGAATAATAGGTACACTGATACTCTATTGGAAGACTTGCTATGACTCACATGGCTAAGGGTCGCCGTGCTCGGTCGCCTCTGGAGAGACACACACAGACGACTCAAGGAGTTTCGTAACAGTCCTACAGCTGAGATTCTCCGATAGGCTTCATCCTTCGAGGATGGCTGCTTCAGACCTTAAACTGCATTCTTCACTAATTGATTGTGTATTCAGTAACGCCGTTCATTTAAAAAGTGTAATTAACCTGAACAATTTCAGTAGGACATGAAATATTACCGTTAGTGCTGCACAGGTTGATGGTTATAGATACTAGAAAAATACTCTTCTTTACCTTGTTCGTTATCTGCATTGCATCTACGCTATTGGAAGTAATACATCATTAAGAATGACCTAAATATTATTTTTGTCTTATGCATTTACGCTTTCTCTCTAGTGGATTGTTCTTGAAATGTCTTTCCTTTGTCTATAGAATCAATTCTACTTTATAATGTATTCATACCTGAATCGCATAGGATTGACTACTGACCCCCACAACCCACTATGTGATAAGCGAGAAAAAATGGACACACACGATACAACATGTCTTGCCCTGGCACACTACAGAGGAGTGCTGCACACTGAAGTATACAGGGCTGAAAAAGCTAATAGCGGGAGCCTAATGCACCAGGCGTAATAAAAAATATTTCTTAATTATATTTATTAAAACGGGAACATAGACTGGACAGTATACAATTTCCTGTTTCTTTAATGCATAAACGACATAAATTACTAACAGCTGCAGAGAAACGCTGAGTGTGAAGCACTAAACTTGTTCAAAGATAAAACCAGTTTACAAGATCATAACAAACAAACAGACCAACAGTCTGACAGACGTTTCTTTAATAGTTCATTGACATGCAGTAAATGACAAAGAAGCATTCATGCAACTAAGGATGAGATGCCTGCTAAATATATTGCAATTATAATTGAAAATGAAATGGTGATTATAGAAAATGAAATAATGTCCAATGTTTAGATCAAATACATAACTACTAGACTAATAAAGGCTAGGAAGATAATAATGGACTGAAGTGAAGGTGTAAGGGCACAATGACACATACATATTATTGGCAATAGATTATGTCCAAAAGTGCTAAGCTTTCATAGTAATATGGACGATGAGTCATGTATTGTCTAAATATATTTTATGATAGTATGTTTGAAGTTCATTGAATAGAAGAAAACAACGGAAGACTGGTCTCTTTTTGCCAACATTACGTAACTATGTAGTTTTTTCTCTGTGAAGTCAGTTTGTAGGAGTAGATCAAACACTAAAATCTCAAGTTTTCAATCTGCGATACGAAAGTTGAAATAACAAGAAAGGCAGTATAAAATTAAAAACTGAAGAAATTTTGTTAGGTTGGAACACCAAACCACAGGTACAATCAGTAAGTCTACTACTAATCTATAGAAGTTCACAATCATTGCAATCGGATAGTTTTTTTATTGTTTCATCGATTCAGTTCTAAATATTATATTCTATTTTAATTCTCATGTTATAGCCTACTTGGAGTGGTGCACTTAACTTTACTGCAAATATACCATAACTTTGTTATTATTATAAATAACGAATGATCAATTCAAAATCGATTTTTTTTTCAAAGATATTACTATAATTTTTCAATTGCAATTAAATTATAATTGCCATACTTGTTGGAGTAACTGTCAAACACTTTAAAGGGATGGTTCTATTGTTTGAAAGTAAATCAATTATGCAATTATGCAATTAAGTAGTTCATGATGTAGCAAATCAAATTAAATCAATCCATGATTAAGTAATTAGGTAATTAAATCACTTAGTGCAATAAGAGGAATTAGTGAATCAATGGTTCAAGTGGAGCTTACGTTATTTTTTTAATTCATTTTATTTATTATTTAAATTAGGCAATTGCATTATAATATATAGTGGCTTACACTTAACTTTATTATATGTGAGCATAATATCAAACTTGTTGACAATGAAATGAGTTCTTTTCTATTTTAATATGAATATAGTGTGGCCGCAATGTCCAAAACTATTTTGAAAATCATACTTGATCAGTTTAATGCCTTGATTAACTTTAAGGTGACTATATAAGGTGATTAGTAATAACGAACTTCGAATTATTGATTTAATAGGAACTGCATACTATTGAACTGAAGCTCTGAGTCTTAAGAGGTACTGTGAGCCCAGATACTGTATCTCCCTGTAGTGCTTCCCTTTTACCTCTTCAAAACCAACTTGAAATTTTAATATCATTAGTGAACATTATAATTGTCCTTTTAGATTCAGTTTTAATGCAAGATTAGTACATTTGTTTGGAAAAATACCTTTCCCGTTGTTTTAAAAATCTAAAGATTTTTCTCAATTATTGCTTTTGTTATTTCCTTGATAATGCCAAAGTTTTAAAACTCTAGAGTTAGTATTTTAGGAGAAAAAAGTGTTGTCTAAAAAGACATTTGGCTAAGGGAGCAACTTTATCTTGAATAATATAACCCCACAAAACAACAGCGCATATCTACATAAAGCCCTTTTCATATAAAATATGTAATAACTAGTCAAAGTTGTTGGCTGTAGAGTACCCACAAATTTTGGATATGAACAAAACCACTTCTTCATTAAACATCTCACAGGAGTAGAACTGACGAAGCAGGAGGAGATCAGTTAAAAGGTGTCGAGAAAAACTGAGTCCAAGTTAGTAAAAAAAAGCTTACTCTAAGTGAACTTACATTTGTTGTGAATTCTATATCTTCAAAGAGAAAATTTAAAATCGTAAGTTAAAATTTAAATTTGTTTACTTAACTACTGTGAATGGCAGCTGTATTTGACTTAAGGCCAGAATGCAGACAGTCTGGCTATAAGAGGTTGAAACCTTTGATGTATTATATCTGAATGCGAACCAATCGCATTGAAGAGAAGCAAGATTTTTGCCAAACCAACCCAATAAGTAAACGATAATTCTTTATTCACATTTATTAATGTCATTAAAGAACTTGAAATCTAAAATGTTATAACCAAAATAAAAAAAATGAGATGTACAATATAACAAGTATGGATGGGGAGTGTACGAGTCCGATAATATTAATAATTATTAATTATTAAAATATTAACAGTTTAATCATTTTTACAACGAGTCAGACCTTCCAAGTTATTATAACTGATGTAATGCTACAGCCAGTTGTTTTGATATACCAATCGAGGTTGCTACCAATAAAGAGGTTGGTAAAATTATATTTTTTATTAATAAAAAGACAATTCTTTTTCTAACAGAAATACCATCTTACGATAATCTCCTTATCGTAATATAATATATACACCTTCTTAGGTTACTTGTGCGTATTATTTTCTTTCGTAAATAAATACGAGACTGGATTAATATGAATTCCACTATAAATTTACCTGCTTCTTTTTATAATTATAATTGTTGGTAACGTTTAGAAAGACTTGTGTCAATAGATATAAAGCAGCTTTATGTAAAGTACTTTGTAATTCAGGATGTTCAGAGGAATGAAATAATTGAATTATTTTTCTGATAGAAGAAAGCTGGAGTGAAATTGAATATTTGCGAGATAAGTCAAGCTTATCTTTCTGTTGATTAATTTGCCCAAGAGAAAGGTTAAATCAACAGAGGACTAATTGAAGCAAGTTTTCAAGAAGAGAACCCACCACATTGCTTTAGCACATCTCACTAAAATTACCAACAGTAAACTCCCACAATCCTGATCGCCTCAAGATGACAATCAGCTAAATGCATTTCTCTAGTTCCTTAATCAAATTTTTAAAATAATCAAAGTAAAATATACCATCTCTCTTTTTAATTAATATTTCTCGAATAATTATTTTTTTTTTAAATAAAAATCCAATTTCAACTCTCATTCAAGTACTATATGACATTGTAAATTTGCACAGGTTTCTGTAAGTTCATTATTTGCTTTTCTTTTTAGGTTAATTTAGTTTGAAATGGTAAGTTTATTTTGTTTATCGGTATCTTTGGTTATGATAAACCGCTCCCATCAAGTCATGCGTACTTGGTCATCAGCCAAGTCAAATTCTGTGATTGATTGTAGTAAACTACTTGATCGAGTGTAGACCACTCAAGATTTTTTCTTAGAAAAACCATGTTTGCCTCCCACTATTACCAAAGTGTGGTTTTAATTAAACTAATAAATTTATAGTGGCTTTCTGTTCACTGCGGCAATGTAACTTGTGTTCCTAAAAAAATGAAATTTCTTGACAATTAATATACCAGCAAGACAATGCTAATAGTAATCCAGATAGGTATTTCTGCGCATGTACTTGTTATGATTTGATTATTCTTTAATAAATAACAAGCAAGACGTGCATTTTCTATTTGTAGGCTTCAAGGTGAGCCGGCCACCCGTTGAGACTGCTTGTTCTAAACTGGTTCCTATTCAATGCACTTCATCATAAAGGGACTCGTCTATTTTTTAAAATTGTATTTTCAGGACTGCTGTGATTATTAATGAGAGCTTGATTTCCAAGGCTGGATAAGCTGTTAACAAATAGCTGTGCTTTCCAAGAAATACAAGAAGAATAGTACTCCCCATAGAGCACTGCTATTACTTTTGATAAAAAAAAGATCAGACAAAAGAATCTTAAGTAAACAGCACTACACTTAATGATATTAAAGTTTAAACTACTCGTTAAACTTACTTTAGCAAACAGTTGTACTGCTAAATCGTTATTATTTCTAACTATTATATTAGACTGTAGAATACATCATTCTATCTTTGCACAATTATTGATTTCATATTAGCAAAGTTGAAGCTTGTACAGCTTTATCTACAACTAGTTCAACTTTATCCTAGAGGTAGATTGTTTATCTATGAATATTTACATTTACTATTAAAACGTACTCCTATGTTTAACGGAAAGAGCTTTGTGATTTTGTTTGGCAGGAATAGCGGAGTTTGTTTAATTATGGATGTAGGAATTACATAATCCTTACAGTTAAATATTAAGAATTTGTTATTGCTACCATACAATGTCTTACATACACAATAGGCAAAACTCTATCTTAGTGAACTATGTACAACATCAACAACCTACCACAATAACTTATCCTACTCACAATGAAAAAAAACGAATCATTCTTTAGTTGATAAAATTATTAAACAATAATTAGGGTATTTTTTCTGTTAATGCTCTTGACATTTCCATAATAATTCCAAGTTTAAATAACTATGGAATTAATTGTTTATGCGAGAAAAAATAGTTGTCTACAAACGTATTTTGACTAAAAAGATACTTCCAGATTATTCAATATTTCTCCCAAACAATAAAGCACATCCTACACAATAAGGCCCAACTTTTGTTGAAATATGAACTTGGAATATCAAAGGACTTGACTTGTAGCAATTCCACAAACTTTCAAAAACTCCCAACCACCTACGTACACACTGACATCGTTAAAAAAAACATCAGAAAAAGATTTTAGGGATCAAACATGTAAATCCGTTAAAATCTTGAGATCATTTATTTGTGGTTACCATACTTCACTTATAGTAAAATAATATTCATAGTGAAATATTAACAAGAAATTTAATTGACTGGACATTTCTTTCGATATTATATTCTCTTTATAAGTCAAGTTCTAAGTAAAGTGTAGATCGGACCAAACTATACAGTCTATGTGATAGTGTGTACTACATTTTTCGTTCTATAATTGTATGAAGAGTGAAAAAAAAAAACTATGAATAGTTTGTTGGTTTTGCAACAAAGCTATACAGTCTTATCATAACCAGAACTATTTATATTTACTAAATTTCACAACTTTATGTCTGACTTGACCCGAAGTCATAAACTTTGTAAATACCTTCTTGCCCGCATACGACCAGACATAAAAAATTGGCAATTATGGGATTACATTGCTCTGCCGTTTCAGTAATTATCCTTAAATAATTTACCCTTTAAATAAATATATATAAAACTCAATATAAAAAGAGAAAAAATAAATAAAAGCATACAACTATTCTTGTATATTATATATATAATATATAAATAATATATAAGTATATATATAATATATAAATAAATATATAAATAACTTAAATAATTTTTTGTTATATTATGAAATTGAATTACAACCATTTTTAATTATAATAATTATAATTAAAAGAATTACAACTTAATTTCTTATGGCTATAAAAATATGAAATTCATTTTAAGTCAATGGTACCATCCAATTGTACAAACTAAGAATATAAAGAATTAGATACTTGCTTTAAAGTTTTGGTAATTTTCTTACTTTACTTGCTCCATTTTTTGCTCTAGTCCACTGAACTTGCATTAGTGTAAGAAAAAAAAACTGGTAAATACAATTCGCTTTTGAATAAAACGGCGAAGATTGCTTACTCCATAATAAATGAAGATATAATTGTCAAGATATGGTGGGGGGTAGTTTTCCCAGTAGAATGAATGTAATTGAACTTTTGTACCGTATAGTTGGGAGACAGGTCTTAACACGTCAGTCATCTTCGCGTCTGCCAGTTAAATATGATAGGACTATTTGTTCATAGATCCATGTTGTATGGTAATATTTTTCATCATTTTCTTTACATATACTTTTATATGTATTGTATAAAATATATTATACATAATTCCTGTATTTAAGTGGAAGTTCTATTACTTCGTTTTGATCCATCACTATAAAGAACAAAGTGTTTCCTTCATATTCATTTTCAAGTTAGTTCATTTAATTTTTAAAACTTAAAATTTATAAAGCCAATCTGAAATAATTTCTTTGCAACACTTAAATAAAATTTATTACTGTGAAAGTAACAATACATAAGGAAATTTCTTATTCCAGTTGTTTTATATTATTTTACTAAGCAATTGTGATGAGTTGGTTTTTCTCCTCTCCATATTTTATGGCACTTTTCAACTACTCACTAATTATAGATTCTCTTCTATTAATTATAATTTGTAACGTTCTGGGAAAGGTGTCTGATTAACTAGATCGCTAAAAAACTCTCTAAGCTAGAACACTAGATCACGATCTAGCTGAACACTTAGAAAAAGTGTGAACTATTCAACTCATTTATTAGAAAAGAAATTGTAGTTGTTTTGAATTGTTGTCTTTCTAAAAATCTGATGATTTTTCTAGTTTTTGCTTTTGTAGCTTGAAATATAATGACCTACACTCAAGACTCTAGAATTAGTAGTTTAAAAGAAAAAAATGCGGTATAAAAACACATTTTCTCCAAACAAATGATTTCTCATCATGCATAATTGTTCCCAAACTACACAGCACATCTACATTATCAGGTCCATTTTGGTGTAAAATATTAATTTGATCTATCTATGGCTGTAAACTGTAGTGTCTACACAATTTTGTGATACATACTCACCCACTGACTTCATAAAAAAAACGTCTAAATTAATTTTGAGGACCTCAAAACATGTGATTCAATCAAAATCTCTAAAGCAAATTTTTCCACGATCACTATATTTTTCTTACAGTAAAGTAAAAAACTATATGCATTTGAAAAAATTACATCATTGTAAATAGATTGATTTTTTTCACGATCAGCATACTTTACTTATAGTAAAGTATAAAAATAACCGCCATGAATTAACAGCTCCAGTCACTTGACAGATTTGCTAGTCCTAATTATATAATTTATTTGCTGTAATTTTTTTGAGGGTTGAGGTCTAATGATTTTAAACTAGTCCTTTTGCCGACGTTTTGACATATATTTATGTTATCTTCAGGGCTGAAGATGACATAAATATATGTCGAAACGTAGGCAAAAGGACTAGTTTAACCCTGAAGACGACATAAATATATGTCGAAACGTCGGCAAAAGGAAACTTACCCACCTCTAACCACCTCGTAGTTTCCTTAACTACTCCAGTTACCCGCTTGCTATTATTATTGAATCGCACTACTTGAGAATCTTGCACCATACATTCATTCACCGACTAATTTAAGTAATCATGACAATAACTTTTTGAACATTATTTGCAAAATGCCGTTGACCCATTAAGACATTGAATTAATTAGGTTGATTGTTCAATATTTTTGCAAAAAGTTTACTTATAATAATAGTATAGTAATACTGAGGGCATACTCTTCCAGATGTTTTCTTTATATCTCTACAAACAACCAATCCTAACTTTTTTTTATCCCGCAAAAGTTATTTCACTGTTTATTGCACTTTTTTTTCAAATTGTTAAAGGTTAGGATGATGTGAAAAAAAATTGAAGTTAAAAGGAAGAGAGTTGTCTGTAGAAGGGATAAGGGCTATGTTTGTGAAGGGTTAGGTCCAAAAGGGAGTTAGCCTCGAAGGAACAGAGGGCCATCTGCAGTGATTCTCAGCCTGAGTTGACGATTCAAAATAAGATCCGCCCCCACTGATCGTGTCTCAGAAAGAATATCTTCACTCAAATGGCTCACTTCAATGTATTTATTGAATATTTAAAACACAGAGAACCACTTAAATAGATTTAAAACTTAAATTAAAAATGATATCATTCACGAAGAATATCGTCTATCAATGTTTATCTGTACATACGTTCAGGATTACAATCTAATTATTATTGTTACACTAAGCCTTTGTTAAATCATAATGAAGAGTAATGTAATATATATATATATATATATATATATATATATATAATATATAAAGTATATATAAGTCATATATATAATATATATATATATATATATAACAGATTCAATAATATATCGACCGTTTGATAGAATAGGTGTGTTCTCTAATCGGGTTCGGTCAATTTTCCAGGATAAAAAATCAAACTCTCGTTGCCAACGTTTCGGTTTTATTTAAAACCTTTTTCATAGGCCTACAAACAAAGGATAATAAGAAATCACATATCAACATCAAACATATACACAATATGAAAATGGATTGTTACAACTCATGAATATTACAAGCAGAAATATTTCAGAGATACATAAAACAATATTACTTACAGAAGTAAGAATTTTTTAACTAAGAAAATGAAATTTACATTATTTAAAGGAACAACAATGTTAGCCGGACAAAACCTTCGACTAGACTAATAAGATAACATTACAAATAACCTCAACACTGTTCACTCAAGGGAACTAAATAAATCAAATTTCACTAAACCTCAGCACAACACTCCAGAATAAATATTACTTAAATTAGTAATATCACTTCTATGATTAATCGAACTTAGATCCTTTTTAATATATAACATCTCAAGTGTCTTCCTTCTTTGCTCATCTTTTTCTTTTTCTATTATAGTTGTATCTTCAAAATCGAACGTGTGACCCTCGTTTATTGCATGCCCAGCTAAGGCTGTTGCGTTACTTTTATTTGTTCTTATGGAATAATTATGTTGGTACAACCTTTCTTTGAGAAAACGACTAGTTTCACCATAGTAACACTTGTCACAGTCTTTACATTTGATGGCATAAATGAGGTTACTTTGTAACTCCTTCGGTATTTTTTCTTTCAAATTTGAAAATAAAGATTTATTTTTTCTTTTATTATAAAATGCCAGTGTAACTTCAGGTACGTTTCGTTTGAACACTTTTCTAATTGATTGTGATAAGCCCTCAACATAAGGAAATTTGAAATACTTCCTATTTATAACTTCCAGTTCAGCATGATCTTCATTTGAATGTGCTGGTTGCTGTCTTAAATATCTTAACCAATATCGTTCAACTAAGTTCTTCGGATAACAATTTTTCTGTAACAATAATTTCACCCTTTTCTTATTTTCATTTAAAAAACATGGACTACTTATTTCAATAACTTTTTTAACCAAATTTTGGACGCAATTTAATTTTTGGTTTATAGCATGAGAAGAATGGTAGTTCAGGATTCTTGCAGCACTGGTAGGTTTTTTAAACCAATCCGTTAAGATATTGCCATTTTCACCTCTTATAACTTATATAACTTATAACTTATATATATATATATATATGACATATAAATATTGATAAAAGTATCGAACGTGGAATAGAAACACAACTATAGTTTATATGATATATATATAGCAGTGACTTTAATCACTGCTTTCATGTTCAAGTCCTCAGTATTCCTTTACCCTGGGGGGAGGGGGGGGCATAATTTATGTATTGAATTTTTTGAAACTAAAGTATTAAATTCAATATTGCCTAATCATGTTAAACGGTTTAAATATGTTTATAATATATTCTGCATCTCTCCTAACTTACAAATAAAGATGCTTTTCTAATAAAATTAAATTCATTATTGCCGATTATCTAATTCACAAAGGAAGAAGAAGTAAGTGGTATGTTGCCCTTGTTAGATGCCCTCATAATTTACAATTGTTACCTAGATTATAAATTAAGCACTATGTAGATACAGTTATAATGTAATAACTATTTAAATAATTGTTAACAGCACACATTCAACTCTCCAAAACCAGTACAGTACATTTGTATTTAAACATAATTATATTGTATGACAACTGTATAACTAATTTATTCCAATATGGCTACCACCGTTTTACGGATTGTTTTGAAAAAAATTAATAGTTGTAATTATTAATATTTGAATAAAAATATCACAAATGATTGATGCAACCACAATCATGTCAATTCCTTGTATATACACACTAGCAAATACCAGTCTTTGGCGGAATCAAACATTCCTGTGTACATTGTATTTCAAAATATTACTAAAACAGTTATAGAATAGGAAAAAATATATTTATTATCAAAAAGGTTAAGTAAGTGCCTCCGTATACATTGCATTAGCTGTTTGTCCTTGAGGTACATGGAAGAACAGAGAGTTAGAAACTTTGACTCTTGAGTTGACACTTGGTCGCACTCACTTCAATTCCTGCGGTAGATAGAATTTCACCTTTCGACTTAGTTACCGTCATTACAAAACAGATGCTGACGGAACATTGCAGCGTTTGAATGGAAACAGATAGTGGCTCGGTATCAATGATATGCATGGTATACAAACAGACTCCCCAGTACCAAGCCCAGTCATGATGTCCACCTCTATGGCGTATCTGTGCAGAGCACGAACTCAGAGATGTGTCCCATTGCACATTTCTGAGCACTAAAGTTTCGTAACATGAAATTTGTTACTGATACTAAATCGCAGCATGAGTGGTGCTCCTACTTTAAGTTTTTACTAATGAACAGGCAGTCCAGAATTAGTCACGGACTCAAGAAATTCAGTTAGATAATGAACTGCTTCCTCATCGCTAATCACTCTCTTTACTGACTTGTACGTTCTTTCCTCGGATTGTGATATAGCCTAAGAACTTGTTTGTTGATTGTTTCTGCCTGTTCATAGTAAGGGTTGAGAATTGCTCGTTCACAAAGTCATTAATTCTAAATAGATAGTACATCTAGAACTCTGAAAAACACTTTGTCAATAAGCTGAAATTCACAATATATTCATTTACGCAAATGAAAATTGAAATCATCTAACAATACCTACTTGCTACACCTGTAAATTTTCAAAATAAACATGTCTGGGAAGTTAGCCAAAGACAGCTTAAAAGTTCATAACTTTGCTTCTACACAGAAATTTTAATCTATTGAGAGACCATATTTTAAGGTAGACATACACAAACCTAGTGTCAAAGTTTCAGTTCATTATGTCTCATGGCTGAGTTTACTTGTGACAAATGTTTTTGCTTTACACGTCCATAACTTTGCTTGTACGTTGAGTTTCCAATTCATTCAGAGCCTATATTTTAAGTTAGATATACACAAATCTACTATCATGGTTTCAGCTTGATATGTTTATGGCGGCTGACAAAATTTTGTGAACAAACCGACAGACAGAATTTTTTCTAAGGCTGTATTGGGTTTCTCTAATGTATGAAACGTAGAAAAAACTTGAAATGAGTCAGTTCTAAGCAATGTAATTGTAATTTTAAGCATGTAATAATTTGTTCAGTATTACTAAATTTTACTTAGAGTAACTTAGTCAATAAATAAAATTATAAATTAATAAAGCTGAAATGTATTGATTAGAGTTTCTTTTAAATGCAGATTTGATTGTTCGTTATGCTGCTGTAATTAATTATTGAAGAGCATTGTTGACTGAGGGAGTGGACTTGTGACGGATGACGGTGGCAACACCAACTTAATGTTTCCCTTTAATTAGTCTAAGACTTATTTCACTAAACAGTTTCCACTGAATATCAATTCATTACAGATAGTCCATTAAGACATGGAGAAGATATTGAGTTCAGTAATTAAATTAAGGAATTTCTCATTCATGGACAGCCATCTGTTTTGATTTAATATAGTTAGTAAAATTATTAACCAACTGTTTATTTGAATATTAAATTGTTTAAAAGGCAGAGATACAGTTGAAGTGGGTCCAGGGGCAGGCACTAGGAAAAGACCTTGAAGTAAGTGAGAAGGCCAAAAGACTTGCTGAAGCCGGATGCCTTAAATGAACTGGTTCATTAGCAACAACACGCCTTCAGCATCAGTGAATATCATCAGAATGTGTGAAGCCTGCGGGCGTCGCACTCTAAAGCCACTCCCAGTCAGCTCCTGAGGGTCGGTGCTGTGGCCACATTTAGAATGGGTGCTCAACATGATTATGTCCAGGCTCACTGCTACCATGCTTCCTCCCCACTCTGTCCTTGTGTGAACAACACGCCTTCAGCATCAGTGAATAGCATCAGAATGTGTGAAGCCTGCGGGCGTCGCACTCTAAAGCCACTCCCAGTCAGCTCCTGAGGGTCGGTGCTGTGGCCACATTTAGAATGGTGCTCAACATGATTATGTCCAGGCTCACTGCTACCATGCTTCCTCTCCACTCTGTCCTTGTGTGAACAACACGCCTTCAGCATCAGTGAATAGCATCAGAATGTGTGAAGCCTGCGGGCGTCGCACTCCAAAGCCACTCCCAGTCAGCTCCTGAGGATCGGCTTTGTGGCCACATTTAGAATGGGTGCTCAACATGATTATGTTCAGGCTCACTGCTACCATGCTTCCTCCCCACTCTGTCCTTGTGTGAACAACACGCCTTCAGCATCAGTGAATAGCATCAGAATGTGTGAAGCCTGCGGGCGTCGCACTCCAAAGCCACTCCCAGTCAGCTCCTGAGGATCGGCTTTGTGGCCACATTTAGAATGGGTGCTCAACATGATTATGTTCAGGCTCACTGCTACCATGCAGGCCCTGCTTCCTCCTCACTCTGTCCTTGTGTCAGAGGACGAGCTCCTCACAACTGTAGAAACTGATTGATTGACTCATTGATTGATCTGCAAGACTGGCGTGCCAAGTCATGGCGTTGCCTTGGTTGGAAGAAATAATAGTAACAGTTTGATGCGACTTCATCACCGCTCTTTCCTACTTGTGGCGTCCTTTTACTTATATAGTACTTCGGTGATATTCTAAACTGTTACATCTCTCAAATAAAAAAAAACATGCCAGCACTTCAACTTTGAAAAATTTGCTTGCCTACATAGTAAAGGATCCTTTGGGCAGATTAGTCTCCCTGAAGTGCAAGTGTCTGTCTACATCTCCATGCGCCTGCATAGAAAAGATATAAGCATCGTATAGAAAGCACTCTCCAGTTAAATTAAAAATGTAAAACGAAAACACTCACTGTAAACCGCAAGATTAATATTTAGAAATGGAAATTTTCGATCCAATCGAAGTTTGACAAGTTAGTCAACTTGTGACCGACTTATACTCATTACAATAATTTTGGTCTTACTTATGATTTAATACTACTGTCAATATGTTCATTTTAATTTGTAGTTCGGATTGTAAAAATCGGCTGTACATATATAATAAAAAAGAAGAAATATCATAGAAAAGCACAGGTACAATTGTAAAAAAATACACAAATAAAACTGACCTAATTTCCTTCAATATTTCGACACATATTGCTATCAGAAAAAGAAATAATGAACTACTTGAAATGTATCAACGGAGAAAGCAAGAAAAAAAAGAAACATATATATGAAGACAAGGTTAATGCAATGTAGGAATAACAAAATAATAATACTATTGATTGAAAATATTAGTTATAACCAAGTGAATATGACATGTGATACAATGTAAAGCTTGAATGTACAGACTGAAAGTTACAGCATTAGTCTGTTTGCTTATTGAGAGGTCAAAAACCTGTCAGCTTCACTTCCCATAACCGTATATATTTTAAAACTACATAAACCAGGCTCTTGGGGAATATATTATTGTTTCATATCTGTTATATATGTACATGATAAAGTCATAAGCATAATTTTTATGCGTCTTATTTTTGTAGTAATTCAATATCCTACTATTTTTGATCGTTGTGTCTGGCCAACCCCCCCCCCCCCCACCACCACCCCACACTCCAAAAGAACCAAAACGACAGTTATGTCTTAAACAGCTTTATTTCGACGTGTTGTTATATTTTGTGTGTCTAATTCTGTAAAAGTTCTAACGTAGTGCCATCACTTATTATGTTTAGTTGACTCATTGTAGTGTAAAAAGTTAATGAAATGATCTCCACATATAAAAATTGTTTTATGCTATAAAAAACGCGTTTGGAACACGTGGTGTTCTTCCTCAGGCATTAACTAAAAAATACAATGACACCAGAGAGTTATCTATAGTATACAGTATACATTAGTATAGTATACATTGTGTACTATATTTACTGTATACTATAGATAACTCTCTGGTGTCATTGTATTTTTTAGTTAATGCCTGAGGAAGAACATTACTAGTTCGAAACGCGTTGTTTATACCATTAAATTTTTATATGTGGAGACCGTTTCATTAACTTTTTACCATACAACCTGTAAAAGTTGTAAGAATTAAAATTTATGCAAAAAAAAAGTACGGTATAGCAAAATATTCAGATTAAAGTCACTATTTGATAGGAAATTGGTACATAGAAAATCAAAAAACTCTCAGTCGATTACAACTATTGTTCTCTATAACTTGAATCCACTTCAAGCATTAAAATATGCCAAGCATTTATTGAAATCCTGCTGTGTTTTGCTTAAACCTTTCGTCCCTTCAGGTTATGTATCTGGTTATAATGGAATGTATAAGGTTATAATGGAAGAAGGTTAATGCTGTTCTACGCCATTCCTGAGTCATCCTAGATGACTGTCTATTTACATTCATTGAACCTGCAATAGATAGATACATAAAACAAGTCTGTTCTTTTTTTATATGTATGCAATATATATTATAATTATATGTATATATGTATGCAATATATATATACAAGCAATATATCGTCTGTTTGGGTGTGACCCTTAAGAGGACTAGTTATTTTGATTGTAACATCTTATTTCAACTTATGAATTTCTTACAGTCATTTACACTTGATATACAATAATGTATGTTGCAACATTAAAAAACTATACTTATATAAATATGTTAAAAATAGAAACATAATATTTAATTAGTTATTAATAAAAGGACAGAGTCATACAGAATATGATTATTTAATTAAGAATATAAATGCTATTATGCAAAGAAAATAATAGAATAAAAAGTAAAAGAAACTAATTTATTCTGTTCGACAGAAAGTCTGAAAACGTCCGATTGGGTTTCTCTTTGAAGTGAAAATTACAAATTTACCCAGGCAGCTTTGTCGGATAAAATTGGTTTTAAAAAATCCTATCAGACAGCATGTTCATTATGATGGGGTTTTTTGTGAAAAATTCTAAACTAAAGAAATATAAAAGGTTATTGTTAAAGTTTAAAAGCATATTCTTTGAATGAAAGGATATACTATTGCTGAATAATAATTTCCTTCCTTTTCGTTTTTTATTTTAATAATCCAATGTTAATGTGTGAATTTTAGTTATATTAAATTTCTTCTTAATAAATGGAAATGTTTGATGTAAAATTAAAATAATGGTTTTTTTTTCTGTTTCAGGTAAGAACGTGAAAGTTTAATTAGCAAAAAAAGAAAGGATGCTCCCCGCATTTGACTTCAAGTCTGGTATTAACACGCTTTGAAAATGTGACTTACTAGTTAATTAATTTTGAAAAGTTAATTTAATGAGGAAGTTAGATGCTTTTCCCAAGTGTCTCATCGCGATAATCCCATTATAATTTCAATTACTTTAAAAAACAAACTTGTCTCCTTCACTCCCATCCTATTGCATATCTCACCCTCACAGAAGACGCCCTTATTACTTCTCAATTCCTGATAATTATTCCTGTATCACTCTTTATTGGATCCATAATATCAGTGCAGTAACGTTGGCCATAAAATAAGAGCTGTTAACAAATGTTTTGACAACTCTAATTTATGTCATACTGTCAGTAACTCTGTTTCTTCCCTCACTGCAAATATTGAAAGGGCACAACAGTATAATAAACATATCAGAAGTCACTAAATAATAGCCATTTTGAGAACACTGAGATAAAAAAGAAGAAATAATGTATTAGCTGTTTTTGTTGACATAATAAAGAAAGGACAAACTTGAAGATCGGTCGATATCGTTCAACAGATTTATGGAAGAGTAATGGTTGCAGGATGGGAGTTGAGGATATTTTTGTTTTAACAAGATATTAAATTCTTGCTTTCTACCTTACTAGCTGGTATACTGGCGTTGTTCTCCAAAAATAAAGCACTTTTAAATATATAAACAATTTATATGCAAGCAATTACATGCAAAAATATTTACTTTTCTATATAGTTAACTAAAGTAATAAAAAAATATCTATTCTTACAGATAATAGAAAAAATGGGCATCCATACTGTCATCTGTGAACAAAAATTGTAAATCAATGAACATACGTTTAAATTCTCAAATTGGTTTAACTGATTGAAACAATAGATTTATGTGAACTTTGTAATAGTTCTATTGGTATGATTACTGTTTTGTTCATTAGCGCCCTTGTTTAGAATTCGTTCATGATTTTTAGTTCAGTAAACTTAAGAAGGATGTGTTTTTAAAAAATTTTGTTATACACTCACATGCTGAAAGGTCACATTTCAGTATGTGAGTGTATTCCATTTTTATGGTCTGTTGGTCTGCACTTTTTATGGTCTGCATGGTCTGTTTCATTTTTATTAAACAGAATAACAAATTTCAAAAAGGCTACAATGGTTTTGCCATTTATGTAATACATAAACTGTACTTTATGATCTAAATCCACCTTGTGGAAGCAGTCAACAAGACTTACCAACATAATCAGACAGTTTCCTGAAATACAGACAATTTCTGAGCCAAGAAGTTTCCTGGGACATACAGTTTTTTTGCAATAAAATGGAAATTAGAATACAAAAGTATTACATAAAAACGACTAAAAAAAAAACAAAATAAATATATATAATATTCTGATCTTAATCGTAGTACATTATCCTCATCTTTGGTTTGTGTAATCATTGATATAATACAATAACTACCAACAATTTAACTAAATAGTGAATTGGAGATTTAATAATGTAATTATTTAAATTTTCCATAACTTAGATCATAATTTTGTGAAAGAAAATTTTTAAAATTTTTTACTGACATATTTAAAAGTTATTTTTCTAAGTGAGTATTGAAATAATACTAACTCTTAAAGACACTAGGAAAGTCAGTAACAAAAGAAAATGAGTTCCTAATGACGAAAATGTCATATTTTCATATTATATTACAGAAATTTAATCTTTTTTTAGTCATTTCGAATTTTCTTTTATAAAATTAAAATTGAAAAAATAAATTACGTTCCTCTCATAATACTAAGAAATTAATATGGTTAACATTTCATTATGGTTTTTCATTTCATATGGTTTAACAGTTTCATATAACATTTTAAGTGGCCACAAGATAGCCAATGTAAAGAAGTGCTGGGAAAATGAAAATAGTGAAGAAAATACTAAGAAATTAATATGGTTAACATATAACAGTTTCATATAACATTTTAAGTGGACACAAGATAGCCAATGTAAAGAAGTGCTGGGAAAATGAAAATATTGAAGATAATACTAAGAAATTAATATGGTTAACATATAACAGTTTCATATAACATTTTAAGTGGACACAAGATAGCCAATGTAAAGAAGTGCTGGGAAGATGAAAATAGTGAAGATAATACTAAGAAATTAATATGGTTAACATATAACAGTTTCATATAACATTTTAAGTGGATACAAGATAGCCAATGTAAAGAAGTGCTGGGAAAATGAAAATAATGAAGATAATACTAAGAAATTAATATGGTTAACATATAACAGTTTCATATAACATTTTAAGTGGACACAAGATAGCCAATGTAAAGAAGTGCTGGGAAAATGAAAATAGTGAAGATAATACTAAGAAATTAATATGGTTAACATATAACAGTTTCATATAACATTTTAAGTGGACACAAGATAGCCAATGTAAAGAAGTGCTGGGAAAATGAAAATAGTGAAGATAATACTAAGAAATTAATATGGTTAACATATAACAGTTTCATATAACATTTTAAGTGGACACAAGATAGCCAATGTAAAGAAGTGCTGGGAAAATGAAAATAGTGAAGATAATACTAAGAAATTAATATGGTTAACATATAACAGTTTCATATAACATTTTAAGTGGATACAAGATAGCCAATGTAAAGAAGTGCTGGGAAAATGAAAATAGTGAAGAAAATACTAAGAAATTAATATGGTTAACATATAACAGTTTCATATAACATTTCAAGTGGATACGAGATAGCCAATGTAAAGAAGTGCTGGGAAAATGAAAATAGTGAAGAAAATACTAAGAAATTATTATGGTTAACATATAACAGTTTCATATAACATTTCAAGTGGATACGAGATAGCCAATGTAAAGAAGTGCTGGGAAAATGAAAATAGTGAAGAAAATACTAAGAAATTATTATGGTTAACATATAACATTTCAAGTGGATACGATATAGCCAATGTAAAGAAGTGCTGGGAAAATGAAAATAGTGAAGAAAATACTAAGAAATTAATATGGTTAACATATAACAGTTTCATATAACATTTCAAGTGGATACGAGATAGCCAATGTAAAGAAGTGCTGGGAAAATGAAAATAGTGAAGAAAATACTAGGAAATTATTATGGTTAACATATAACAGTTTCATATAACATTTCAAGTGGATACGAGATAGCCAATGTAAAGAAGTGCTGGGAAAATGAAAATAGTGAAGAAAATACTAAGAAATTATTATGGTTAACATATAACAGTTTCATATAACATTTCAAGTGGATACGAGATAGCCAATGTAAAGAAGTGCTGGGAAAATGAAAATAGTGAAGAAAATACTAAGAAATTATTATGGTTAACATATAACAGTTTCATATAACATTTCAAGTGGATACGAGATAGCCAATGTAAAGAAGTGCTGGGAAAATGAAAATAGTGAAGAAAATACTAAGAAATTAATATGGTTAACATATAACAGTTTCATATAACATTTCAAGTGGATACGAGATAGCCAATGTAAAGAAGTCCTGGGAAAATGAAAATAGTGAAGAAAATACTAAGAAATTATTATGGTTAACATATAACAGTTTCATATAACATTTCAAGTGGATACGAGATAGCCAATGTAAAGAAGTGCTGGGAAAATGAAAATAGTGAAGAAAATACTAAGAAATTAATATGGTTAACATATAACAGTTTCATATAACATTTTAAGTGGACACAAGATAGCCAATGTAAAGAAGTGCTGGGAAAATGAAAATAGTGAAGATAATACTAAGAAATTAATATGGTTAACATATAACAGTTTCATATAACATTTTAAGTGGATACAAGATAGCCAATGTAAAGAAGTGCTGGGAAAATGAAAATAGTGAAGATAATACTAAGAAATTAATATGGTTAACATATAACAGTTTCATATAACATTTCAAGTGGATACGAGATAGCCAATGTAAAGAAGTGCTGGGAAAATGAAAATAGTGAAGAAAATACTAAGAAATTATTATGGTTAAGATATAACAGTTTCATATAACATTTCAAGTGGATACGAGATAGCCAATGTAAAGAAGTGCTGGGAAAATGAAAATAGTGAAGAAAATACTAAGAAATTATTATGGTTAACATATAACAGTTTCATATAACATTTCAAGTGGATACGAGATAGCCAATGTAAAGAAGTGCTGGGAAAATGAAAATAGTGAAGAAAATACTAAGAAATTAATATGGTTAACATATAACAGTTTCATATAACATTTCAAGTGGATACGAGATAGCCAATGTAAAGAAGTGCTGGGAAAATGAAAATAGTGAAGAAAATACTAAGAAATTAATATGGTTAACATATAACAGTTTCATATAACATTTCAAGTGGATACGAGATAGCCAATGTAAAGAAGTGCTGGGAAAATGAAAATAGTGAAGAAAATACTAAGAAATTAATATGGTTAACATATAACAGTTTCATATAACATTTCAAGTGGATACGAGATAGCCAATGTAAAGAAGTGCTGGGAAAATGAAAATAGTGAAGAAAATACTAAGAAATTATTATGGTTAACATATAACAGTTTCATATAACATTTCAAGTGGATACGAGATAGCCAATGTAAAGAAGTGCTGGGAAAATGAAAATAGTGAAGAAAATACTAAGAAATTAATATGGTTAACATATAACAGTTTCATATAACATTTTAAGTGGATACGAGATAGCCAATGTAAAGAAGTGCTGGGAAAATGAAAATAGTGAAGAAAATACTAAGAAATTAATATGGTTAACGTATAACAGTTTCATATAACATTTTAAGTGGATACGAGATAGCCAATGTAAAGAAGTGCTGGGAAAATGAAAATAGTGAAGAAAATACTAAGAAATTAATATGGTTAACATATAACAGTTTCATATAACATTTTAAGTCGATACAAGATAGCCAATGTAAAGAAGTGCTGGGAAAATGAAAATAGTGAAGAAAATACTAAGAAATTAATATGGTTAACATATAACAGTTTCATATAACATTTTAAGTGGATACAAGATAGCCAATGTAAAGAAGTGCTGGGAAAATGAAAATAGTGAAGAAAATACTAAGAAATTAATATGGTTAACATATAACAGTTTCATATAACATTTTAAGTGGATACGAGATAGCCAATGTAAAGAAGTGCTGGGAAAATGAAAATAGTGAAGAAAATACTAAGAAATTAATTATGGTTAACATATAACAGTTTCATATAACATTTCAAGTGGATACGAGATAGCCAATGTAAAGAAGTGCTGGGAAAATGAAAATAGTGAAGAAAATACTAAGAAATTATTATGGTTAACATATAACAGTTTCATATAACATTTCAAGTGGATACGAGATAGCCAATGTAAAGAAGTGCTGGGAAAATGAAAATAGTGAAGAAAATACTAAGAAATTAATATGGTTAACATATAACAGTTTCATATAACATTTCAAGTGGATACGAGATAGCCAATGTAAAGAAGTGCTGGGAAAATGAAAATAGTGAAGAAAATACTAAGAAATTAATATGGTTAACATATAACAGTTTCATATAACATTTCAAGTGGATACGAGATAGCCAATGTAAAGAAGTGCTGGGAAAATGAAAATAGTGAAGAAAATACTAAGAAATTAATATGGTTAACATATAACAGTTTCATATAACATTTTAAGTGGATACGAGATAGCCAATGTAAGAAGTGCTGGGAAAATGAAATAGTGAAGAAAATACTAAGAAATTATTATGGTTAACATATAACAGTTTCATATAACATTTCAAGTGGATACGAGATAGCCAATGTAAAGAAGTGCTGGGAAAATGAAAATAGTGAAGAAAATACTAAGAAATTAATATGGTTAACATATAACAGTTTCATATAACATTTCAAGTGGATACGAGATAGCCAATGTAAAGAAGTGCTGGGAAAATGAAAATAGTGAAGAAAATACTAAGAAATTATTATGGTTAACATATAACAGTTTCATATAACATTTCAAGTGGATACGAGATAGCCAATGTAAAGTGGTGCTGGGAAAATGAAAATAGTGAAGAAAATACTAAGAAATTATTATGGTTAACATATAACAGTTTCATATAACATTTCAAGTGGATACGAGATAGCCAATGTAAAGAAGTGCTGGGAAAATGAAAATAGTGAAGAAAATACTAAGAAATTATTATGGTTAACATATAACAGTTTCATATAACATTTCAAGTGGATACGAGATAGCCAATGTAAAGAAGTGCTGGGAAAATGAAAATAGTGAAGAAAATACTAAGAAATTAATATGGTTAACATATAACAGTTTCATATAACATTTTAAGTGGATACGAGATAGCCAATGTAAGAAGTGCTGGGAAAATGAAATAGTGAAGATAATACTAAGAAATTATTATGGTTAACATATAACAGTTTCATATAACATTTCAAGTGGATACGAGATAGCCAATGTAAGAAGTGCTGGGAAAATGGGAAAGTGAAGAAAGCTATGTTCCTTCTTTTTTTTTAAGTAGTTCAATAAAAAGAGAAGCGTACTGGTGGAGTGGGTTTAGTGGTGATGGGTGAGCTTTCTGGGAGGACGCAGGAGGCAGTGTGAGAAGTTTTTAGTTCGACCTTAAGTTGGAGCTTTACCACGCCCCGCATCTCGCCCAACATGTCTTATTATTTGCTAGTAATAATGACGTCACTAAGCTCTTCATGAACTTTCCACCCCCACCGTCTACCCAAGGCCTTTGTGTTTGCCAATCCATATAATTAGTTAATTAACTGATATTCAACAGTAAATTTCTTTTATCTTTTGTTGTTATTCTTATTTAAAAAAAATAAACATTTAATTGTTATTTATATTGAATGGAAAGAAATATCAAGAGTTTCCTTTAATTTATTATGCTATCAGACATCTGTCGAAGTTAGAACACAATTAAAACTTTTGCCTAGTATCAACCATATATGAATTGAGCTCGAGATAAATAGCTTTCAAAGTATACTAATCTAATTTCAGTGTTTCTCTCTGTCAGTCGTTGGTATAATTGCATTGCTTTAGGAAATGATATATTAACCAGCAAAACAACTCCTCATTTTAAAAATTGTGACCTCAGTGATGAGAGTTGTATTTAAAGCGTAGACTTTTTCAACCTGCACATGTTCAGATAGCTGACGTAATGGCAGGTGGTAGCTGAAGAGATGAGATTAGGTGTTGGCATGATTCAGCCTTTTCAAGTGTCAGATAAAAACATCTAGTTTGCATCGTCCTTTAGGAGTGAGTTTGTCATGAAAAGAGTACTACGCCAATGAAATGGAACTGCTAATTGCACGATCAACATTTGCTTACCCGCCTTACTTACAGTTAAATCAACATATACAGGTCGATCGTTTGAACCCTTAACTACAAAATCCCTTAACTTTATATGGGACCATTAAATTCAAAATTATGAACTCTTATGGACATGTATAACCTGTAGTGATCAATTTAAATCATGATTAAGTCCGAGTATAAATGAACTTATTTGATTAAAAGAGGATATTTTATGCATAATTTTTACACAACATATAAGAATTAAACGTTGAGTAAATATTATAATGGTGCACGAATTATAAGTAAAAAGTAATGATTTCTTATTTTCGAGATCCACTGGAAACCTTTACTTACCATATTTCATTCGAGTAATTTAATTTTAGATTTATTTTTCCTTGTTTTCTGAGATTTACATTTGCCTGCATTTCAGCAGTAACGGTGGTTTTCTGGTCAAGTTATTGTATTTTAATAGAGTGTTTGCAAATATTGCAAACCTTTAAAGGAGTGCTTTAGACGTTCTGTATATCTTTTAAGGAAGGCGTAATGGCGTTGTAGCCCTCTAATGCATGATGTCAGGTGCTTTCCAGGCGTATCTAAACGTCTGCATGATGTCACATATTCGTAAAAAAACCACTACTTCAGTCAACTTGAGTTAGGTAAAATTTAGAGTTCCCCATGTGCATCTTTAACTAAAATATATGCTATATAATAAATAGGCCAGTTGTTCTGCCCCTAAGGCAGAACTAAAGCGTGAATAGCTTACAAGAGTGGCAACTGGAAACAAAAAAAAAACAAGTATTTTCTGGGATATGAAACACCCTAAGCAACCATCAAAGAGCGAATGTAATTTACCATCCTTAATGGTGGAAAATAAAAATTCTTGAACAGGGTCCCGTTAGTTTTAATAATAAACGCCGGTAATACACCTCAAAAGAATATTTCAATGGAACACCATGGCGTTTCTTTATATATTGATTTTATAACTCCATTTCCTCCCAGTTGAATTATTTCCTCAGTATTTTCCTAAATCTGATTTCATTTTTTTTTTTCTATACAAATATTTGCATTCTACTTTTAATTTTCTCGTACTGTGTTTTTTTTATGAACTTTGTTGATTTTTAAAATTTATTCTATTTATATTCGTGTGTGAAGAATAATACTGATGAAGTAGAATTCATTTTTAGCACTTTTTATATTTCTTAAAAACTTCTCATTTAGTGATAAAAATTTATCACAAATATAGAGCTTAATAATATTTGCAAAGGAAAATTTAATAGTAACGATTATCTATCTGATTTTCTCTTTTTATGCGAGTTTTATGTTGATTTTTTCTTTATGTTGTTTCGACAATTTTTTTTTCGTAAGTATATTGTGACACTTTTTTAGAATTATAACTATTTAGTTTCAAAAATAGGTCTAAAATATATTGACAAAAATAATTGTTTCTCCTCAGAATCACAGTTGAAGTGAAGGCAAACATGAGTTTTGATTGAGAAGAGAGAGAAGTGAGGTATACTAAAGGGCATAAAATGCAAGGAGAGAGAACAAAAGGTTTTATGTCAGGGTTCTAAAGAGTTACAAAAAACACATAGTCATTACCTGTGACTATGTTGAGCTGACTATAGTCAGGACCTATGTTTTGAACATGTAGTCATCAGGACAAGATTAGTAGATAAGGTGAACATAGAGAGATGTCAGACTGATCCCGCTTTGTTACACCACTCACCATACCCTATTCTAAAAAGCCAAAAACTTATTTTCACAAAACATATAAATGTTATTTTCCTTTTTTCCTGTCGTACAAAACAGAAAATAGTTTAATGACATGATTTTTTCAATAAAATCTTTAATATTAATTGTTGTTATCTTTAATGAGATCTATAGAAATTCTTTTTTTTTACGTCATGTTTGTGCTAGTCTATATATAACTATACTACTGGAAGAGATACACGAATAGCATGATGAACTCAGTTTGCAATATTTGTATATTGTCGTCTTGAGAGAAGAATATGTTGATGAGGCGGCATGTCAAGTCATGGTTGATAGTGGAATGTCATGTGCTTAAGCAGGGATAGTCACCGGTCCAAGTGTCGATTACATCAGATTCCAATCTGACACCCTTGACTCTGCTCGTCAAGACATCCCAATCAATATCCTTCTAGTATATCAACCATCTTGCCAGTCAGTTAATGGCCATCCACTGTCAATTTAACCAAACTTAAAACTATTAAAGAAACTTTACAATAATATTATTGCAGTTCAAATATCTATTTACTACATTAATTATTTTTTTGGAAATTAACAAAAAGTGTTGATGAATTGTTGGTTAAAGTTAATACTTTAAAATATGGCTATCTCAAATTTTATTTCCGTTTAATATTAATAAACTAAGTAAAACAAATATTTATGAAAACTTTTAAAATTGTACAAACTGCATTTTTTAACATTAGTTAGCTGTAGTATTATTCAAATTGGTTATTTTGAATTGTGAGTTGCCTTTAATAGTTAATAGTAAGTTGTAACTGGTATTTTAAAAATATACATTAGTTTATTATATATATATATATATATATATATAAAGATTTCACATAAACACGTGAAATAACAATGTCTGCTCAAACCACAATATGAAAATGGGAAAACAAAACTAAGATCTTTCATCCGTAACAAGTGGTCTTCGTCAGAGTCAAAAACATAACTGTGTTGATTTCAACCAGTTGAAGGACCTTAGTCTTGTTTTCCCATTTTCATATTGTGGTTTTATCATTGATATATATATATATATATATATATATATATATATATATATACGATCAAACCACAATATGAAAATGGGAAAACAAGACTAAGATTGATTGTTACTTCCAGTGTTTATGTAAAATCTTGTTATATATATATACACCATGATAAACAAAAAACGGTCCGGCAGGACAAATAACAATTAAAATAAGCAGTGACACATAAACAGAAACACAACAAAGACTCACTTTTCAATATTTCGACCGTAATGGCGGTCGTCCTCAGGAGAAGAAGTGAATTGACGGAGGGACGACAGTCAACTAACTGTGGTTTGATTATTGATTGTTATTTCACATTTTCATGTGAAATCTTTTTATACATACATCATATATATATATATATATATATATATATATATATATATATATATATATGTATGTATATAAATAAAATAAATATATGTGGTCAAGAAAACAATACCTTAGTTGACTGTCGTCCCTCCGTCAATTCACTTCTTCTCCTGAGGACGACCGCCATTACGGTCGAAATATTGAAAAGTGAGTCTTTGTTGTGTTTCTGTTTATGTGTCACTGCTTATTTTAATTGTTATATATATATACATATATACATACACATATACATACATATCAATGATCAAACCACAATAAGAAATGGGAAAACAAGACTAAGATCTTTCAACCATAACAAGCGGTCTTCGTCAGAGTCAAAACCCCAACTGGACCCTGACGAAGACCGCTTGTTACGGTTGAAAGATCTTAGTATTGTTTTCCCATTTCTTATTGTGGTTTGATTATTGATTGTTATTTCACATTTTTATGTGAAATCTTTTTATACATACATTATATATATATATATATAATAAATATATGTGGTCAAGAAAACAATACCTTATTATATATTATATATATACATAAATCTTGGTAGTTGTCCTTCCTGTAAGTATTTCTTCCAGCAATTAATGGTTGAAGCCCTGCAAAATCATCTGTTTTTTCAGTAACCTTGCCTTATATATACAAAACAAATTCTTCCCTACTACCATCTATGAATAACCAACTTATATTGGATACTCATTTCCATGTGGACAGTGGAAAGTGTAGCATATTAGTAACCACATTTAACATGAAGACAACATGTTATTAACCTGCTTAATTATTGCTGGTTTCAAATACGAAAATAATTAAAAAACAATGTAACCACCATAAAATTGGAATTTTAGAAATAATAATAATAATAATAATTAAAAAAACTGAAACCACTTTAAAAAATCAAAATGAAAATAGTAACAAATTTTATAAATATTTCAGTATGAATCAAATATTGTTACTTATAAGTCTTGCAGACGAGAATAGTTTGACAAGCTGGCCTGTCAAGTCATGGTTGATAGTAAAATATCTACGACCAGCATAACTTGATTTGAAGAAAAACAATCACCGCTGTCTTCACTTTGCTTATATAAACCAGAAAATTCACCATAAAGTTATTCAGGTCAGGAAGATGAATGTTGATCATTCGAAACATGTTGACTATAGACAATATACTTTGCCTATATACTTTACTCTGTAGACGAAATAACGAGGGTGTTATTTAAATCAAATTAGCTTGTTGAGAAACAGGTATCAGCTAAGTTTTTTATCATTCCGAATCATATATATACTAAATTAAATATATATTTACATCGTTTAGAGTGATTAATAGTATGCTATTAAAGAAAATGCAAATCATAAAAATGATAATGCGTTAAGTGTTCACTTGATTGATTATAATTTTGAAAATATAACTATAATATGTAACAGGTTTATATATTACCAACGTTTATTACAACAGGAATCATTAGCGACAAACTGGTTTAAAACAGTGGATATAAGTCATCGACTTCATCTAAAACAAAAAATAAGCATTATTTCTGAATTCTGAACCTGAAATAATGGATTATTACATTACTTCTTGATGGAAATAATTCTATATAATATAAATAAATGTAAAAAAATAGATATATGCAATTAAATCTGAAATATGGGTCCAGAAATATATTCAGTTTTAAGACTATTAGTCTGTTTATTGTCATAACATCATGATGATAAGTTTGTCCATTCAATGAAAGTAACTACATTCTTATTAATATATTTGAAGTCGCAGAGGTTGCTGATCATTGATTATTTATTTGAGCTCATCAAAACAGTCGGGCATCGTTCTCAGCCACTGTAAGTTTCTCATCAGATTTACGACACAATCTTCACTTCATAGAACCTGGTACCAATTGTGCTAGTACTTGGTACTCACATTTAAAAAAAACACTATGAAATTAGAATAAAATAATCATAGTTCTTTATTTGGCATAACTAATTAGTTTAATCATTCAGTGAACTAGTAGCATACCAGAAAAACGGTTCATCAAAACTCAAATTAAAGTCGTAATATTATATGGTTAGTATTCATTAAAAATAGCTTCAGTATTTTAATTCTTGGTATATTCATTTAATTTATACCAGTCCAGGTATATTCAAATTATATTAGTGAGTTGTTAATAAAATATTGCAAAAACTGTCTTAACGACTTTCCTTATTAAACGGTCCAATATTTTTCCAGTTGGCACTAGACTAAACGGGGATTTTTCCCCACTCCCATCTTTAAGTTATCATTCTATTGTTTTTTATTTTCAGTTCTTCCACAGCCAGCTAGCATGAAAGGAATTCGAGCTTATTTTTAATTTTTCCATTGTTTTGTAGTAATTATATATAATCAATGATCAAACCACAATAAGAAATGGGGAAACAAGACTAAGATCTTTCATCCGTAAGAAGTAATAATTTTATTATGAATTGTAAAAATATTGTAATAAGATTTCCTTGATAATGGTCAGTGTAGACCGAAACGTCGGCCCTGTGTAAATATGAATATAGAAATATAGACAAATCATTCGGTGAGTTGATTTATATGGTACCGGAAAGATGGAGGAATAATATAAGAAAACTCGAGAAGGTATGTAAAAAACATACTAGACTTAAAGTTGGCATGTTATTTAATGATATATATATATTTGTATACTTGAGTAACAGTCTTCTGATAGACATTTTGTATGACTCAGTACTTCTGTCAATAAATTTCTTATCATTTTTGTTAATTTGATGAACATACTCTTCGTATAGCATAATATACGCTTGCATATTATTCATTTCAGTTGTTGCCTTCTATGCTTGTAACTAAAGATTAGTCACAGACTAAAAGATATTTACGGTAATCTGTAAAAGTAAATGTAGACAAAAGGAAAGATATATTGTCAATGAGAAAAACAAGTAAATTTACACAGAACGAACACTTAAACTACTGATACGACTCACTTCTCTATTACTGCTCTTACTCTCCATTACTGCTCTCACTTCTCTATTACTGCTCTCACTTCTCTATTACTGCTCTTACTTCTCTATTACTGCTCTCACTTCTCTATTACTGCTCTTACTTCTCTATTACTGCTCTCACTTCTCTATTACTGCTCTCACTTCTCTATTACTGCTCTTACTTCTCTATTACTGCTCTCACTTCTCTATTACTGCTCTTACTTCTCTATTACTACTCTCACTTCTCTATTACTGCTCTCACTTCTCTATTACTGCTCTTACTTCTCTATTACTGCTCTTACTTCTCTACTTCCACTGTAGTTGTCCTCGACACTAGAAGTAGCCAGCACACCCGTCGTGAAAAGACTCATATATATATATACTTTAAAAACCGAAAGAAATATGAACTAAAACAAAACCCTAGAACTAACTTGAATATTTTGAAATATTTAATTATATATTTGAATTTTTAATGACATATGTGTATATTTTGAGCAACATTTATCAAGGAGGTATAAAATGTCATCAGACAATTTTAGACAAGGAAAACCTCTTGGTTTAACTGAGGTATGAAAATTAAATTTCGTCAAGTGACAATTTTCGTTTATATTATAAACCTGAATTCTCTATATAATTTTTCATAGTGTCATTGTTAATGAATAATGCCAGTCTCTATTATTTATACTGACTTTTTGTCAATTTGTCATGTAGTAAATGATCAAAGTTTGATCATGGCAAAGAGTAAGAATTATTACTTGTGTTGAATAATATTTGGTTAATTATTTGTACTAAATAAACATTACTTGTTAGTAATGCATTATTGAATGGAGAAATACTATAGCGTGCTTGTTGATAATTGAGTTGGGTAAGGAGCTAGTGCATGCAAATTAGACCCTAATGGACTGCACTGGAGAGACTTTACGTCTGACTTTGAAGCTAATGCAATACTGCATCCTAATGCACTTGCTTGTTATTCATAGGGATTGTTGCCTTTCTATACATACGAATAAAGCTGACTGTCAGACTTTAAATAACGACCAGTGTCCTATAAATATTAGATTGCGCCCTACAGCAAGGAAATGTTCATTCTAAACTTTAGTAGTTTTCACTGAAATGTGCCACTTATGTTAAACACTGACTCGGACATGAAGCAGTTATACCATTTGAGTAGTATGTCAACGACAAAGCCTAAAATAAATCAATATTGCTCAGTAAATCTATTATAAACATTGCTATTATCATTGTTATTATGATTCTTTTTTTACTTTTTCAGACCTACTTTTAATTATTCGTATGTACTTTTTCGTGTAATCTATTCGTGACAATATTTTAGGATGTCTGACTGAGTGCTTGTGTCTTTATTGAATGCGTTCTCATCGCATTCGTCTACCAAACACACTTGGCAGATATAGAATACCTTTTTTTTTTTTTCAACACAGTAGCCCTGCTTCGGGACCGTATATTTGCAATGTGTTCTCTTATAGATTACACATTTATCACAAACTTGAATATATCTTATATCTAATTATATACAATATATATCTTATTAATTATAGAGAATATATCGTATTTTAACTTTACCTGTATCATCAAGTAGTATTTATACTCACTTAAATGCAATCTTTATTCCATACTCAAATCAAGAAATACTCCACAGGCAGTGAAGGACCTTGTCTATAAGGCGGTCATTCGTTCTACTATGATATACGGATGCTCAGTCTGGTTTGGAGCGGCGCCCACAAACAAGAAATGCATCCAAATAGTACAGAATAAATGTGCCCGCCTTATAGCTAGGGCTCCATCGTACGCCAGAAATGTTGATATTCAACATGATTTGAGTTTGGAATCTATCTATTTCTACATTGCTCGACTTGACGGTAATGAAGACAAAAAACTGTCAACCCATCCTAATCTTCTTGTTCGGCAACTAAATCCACTCTCAACCCTTCCTAATCCCACGATCCTCAAAGTTTCCTACTTAAACTAAAAATGATGACCACATGACTCCAAAATTATACAGTATCTCAGAGAATGCAATGCCTGAAGACCAAAAGACCACGAAGACGACATATTCCCTTACTGACTGACTCCCCCATTCTTGACAATGTTTACTGACCCAACAAAAACAGCAGGATGAGAATCTAGCAGTAGTGGGCCTCTGGTCCGGAACTGCTATTTACGACATGCACTGTTGTGCATGGTAATATTCGTTGGTTGGACACTTAAATTAAGAGTAATAAACTTTTTTTTTTCAAACAATAAATTAGACACGAACTAAACTAGTCATAATAATTATTTGATTTTTATTCTAATGGTAGTCCAGCTTAATAATTAAGTAAGAATTTTACAAATGTACATGTCTAAGTCTATATTAATCACTAGTTTCTGGAATATAGAATCCTTTGTGGGGAAAGAACCATCCTGTTAAGCTATTATTGGATAAGGTGGTAGAGAATCATAGTACTTCATATCAAAAGAAGAATTAACTTTTACACCTCTTCTATTCTATATAAAGAATATAATATTATATAACATAAATACCCATATGTTATCATATTACATATAAATATATAATCGGTTTTCCTTGAAATTTGAAATATCTAATTTAGTACTCTTCCTTTATAAAATAGCTTGAAAAAACTAATGAATTATAAACTATTGCACTTAAGCAATATAACACTAAAGATTAGAACTATTCATTTCTATATTTAGTAGTCACTTGTCGGATTTGTTTACCTTATTTTTTAAAATCCCAGAGATAAAAACAAGCACACTATTTGAAATAAATTTCTTAGTATTTAGTATTTCTTAGTATTAGTATAAAGCAAATTAGTATTATAGTCAGTGTCAATATTTAATGAAGGTTAAATAATGAATATTGGTTAAATATGAATACTTATTAGACTTAGTATTATTATTTAAGAGTAATTATAAATACAAAACTTTTAACCGTTAATATAGTTTAAAATAACATTGAAAAAATCAAAAATAGCTGTTCTTATTTATTACAGTTAATACGTTAATAAAGTTTCCAGGATCCTCTAAGGTGTATTTTTCTTTTACCCGAACTTATAATTATTTCTGTTTATAGGTAAATTTAAAATAAATAATTTGAAGAAATGTTTACGGTTTTATTAATTTTACCTTTATTTTATTTATACATTTAAAAACTTGCTTAAAAAAATAAGGAAGTTATGAAAATTATTTAATAGCCGACTAACTGGGTTATTAATAAAGCATAATATTTCATTTCATTTAATGATTTGATTTATAATATAGTTTAATGAGTTAGTTCTTGAAATATATAATTAACTAGATTGAAACATAGATAATTATATACTTCAGTTAATATAATTAATAATGTGTCTTACTATTATTATCAGCAATTGGCTCATAACAGTAAGTCTCAGCCTGTAGGGAGGATTTGAGCTGTTATTGCTTTGCAAAGTCATTAACCTCACTCAAAAGTAAAGTCACGTGGTGTTGGTCTTATACTGGTTGTAGTTCTAAGCCCAAGGTTGAGTAGAGTATCATCTTCAGCATGTAGTGAAGCTAGAGTATTACTGTCACCACCAGATGTAGGAATCAGTTTTTTTTTTTGTGGGAGAACTAAGTTAGAATAGTATTCTGAGATTTTTTGAAGTCTTATCCTGGGCTTCCTATATTCATGCGCCTTCACATTATTAACATTAATCATAAAACTGTGTGATTTGTAGTTCGAGAGGAAGAGGAGGAATTGTCAAATGTTTAAATTTAATAATGTGGATGTCAAAATTTAGAGGAAATATGAATACATGTACATGACGAATAAACGAGAGTGCTTCCAATAAATCCAGGAAGCTGCTACGTAATGAAAACCATATATTCAAGGGTATTCGGGGTTTAGCTGCATGTGGTAATGGGATATTATGCCTGTATTAAAATTTTCTTTTGTACGTCACATATAAAGGTTTATCTGGGGCGCTGTTCGCATTGACTCTACCGCAGTCAATACCCTATTATTCAACCAATCAACTAATCAGTAAGAAGTATGTTACTTAAGTTAAACTTAATTGATTAAAATCAAATATATAGACGAAGTATATCAACAAATCATTTGACAAAACAATAAATGAAGGTGGTTTGACTTTGATAAATAAGGCTATGCTGGTGGAGGTGTTGGTTTCTGTAATGATGTAGGTTGCGTGTGCTCGGGAAGGCAGTACTTGGCTGTCACAAGAATAGAGTTCTTAACATGCTCCCTCCTTGGAAGTCTGCACCCCTACTATAACTCACGTCCTATCCCTACTCTAGAATTAACCCCTAATAAAACTGAAATATCACCCCCTCTCTCCTTCTATTTCTTAAATCTCAAGTCTGTGCACTCTTTGAATCCTTTTCCCAACAGATTTTTTCTTTAGCGAATGCTATTTCAGTCTAAAGCCGTCCTAATTAGTATCAACACTCTATCCACTCTCTTTTTTCATTTCCTTACTTAAATTTTTTTTTCATCCAAGCTATTTTAATACTATAAAATTTAAAAATAATATATATATATATATAACTCTTTTTTAAAATTTTGGAGAGGTTAATGGACAGCAAAATTTCGAAAATAAAGTAATGATAACAGCTAATAACAAAAGATGAGCTCAGCGCAACCACGGTCGGGTTCCCAATCATAACTTTTCCAGCCTCTTTACCTTCCCTTTCTTTTTCCTCCTGATAGTGAGTGTACCAGGAAAAAAAACTATAAGTTCACTTATCTACTGTGTGTGTGTGTGTTCGTATGCGAGTGTGTGTGTGTGCGTTTGTATTTGTGTGTGTGTGTGTGTGTGTGTGTGTGTGTTTCCCTCACAATAGTAACCCTGTTATGAGGGAGTATATTTAAGTTCACACGTATCACACAGGGTACAACGTGTATGCAACAACAAAGTTATTATAAATAATAATAAATAATACAATATAAGTATAACTATAATCTAAGTGTAAATAAGTATAAATTGTATTAACTATAAGTAAATTTAGTATAGTAAGTAAAACTAATAACACAGAAACATTAATTTAACAGTTAATTTACATACATGTTTAACTAAACTAAAATAATATATGCAAGTAGTATCAAAATTTCTTTACACTCATGGTGCTGACGTATATATAATTGTGTAAAAACATTTCACTTAAAGATGTGAAGTAACAATCAATGATCAAACCATAATAAGAAAATGGGAAATCAAGACTAAGATCTTTCAATCGTAACAAGCGGTCTTTGTCAGAGTCAAAAACCCAAGTGAGTTTTGTGTGTAAAACTCAGTGTGTATTTGTGTGTTCGTGTGTGTGTGTGTGTGTGTGTGTGTGTGTGTGTGCGTGAGTGTGTGTGTGTGTGCTTGTGTGCGGGTATGTGCGTGTGCATGTGTATGAACCTTTAGTTTATATGAAACATGAAAATCTTATCAAAGCAGTTGTATTATAAACCTTAGATTGGCACTGGTCTATAATAGACAAAGAGTCCTATAGTAGCATTCCGAAAAGTTGATCATCAGTAGAAGTAAATTAAAAAAGAAGTCTAAAAAAGAGCGATCAAGAAAGGGGGATATAAGAGAGACTATAGATGTATCGGTTTTATTTGTGCGTCATACGTGTAATCATGCGGTATATTCTCAAAGCTTGACCTTTCTGAGTGCTTGATATTCCAGGAACTTCTAGCCCTACATAATGCTTGTAAACTTCTCTGTATATCAGGTGAGTTGGCCAGTACCTCTATTATCATTGAAGGCAGGGAATAGAGAAGTCTCACAGTGATACCAGTGCGTCTAGTACCTTAACCAGAGTCATACCAAATCTGTTGTTGGAGTCTCCTCTATTTTTGCACCCTGGTCACCAGTTCTGTTCTCTTTAGATTATTTTTGAACGGAAATGGATACATATAGCGGGAGTTTTTTTTGATATAACAATGAAGAATGTAATTGTACTGGCAGTAGAAAAGTCGAAAACAAGTCTTGTGGAGCAGATTGTTTCCTACACGCATGACCCCGGCATTCCTAGCTGACTCATTCCTGGCCTTCAGTCAAGCCATTCTCCAGTACTTGGCCCAGATCGACCTTTACAACCTCCCACCTATAGACAAACTATTTTCAAATCTGATCCAACCAGTCACTCCCAACCTACTTTATGTTTAAAATATTACTTTAAATTATACCTTTGGTCAATATTAAAATTTGTTTAGAGTTAAAACTATTTACTCCTGAGTTATATTAAAGGTCAGGGAAAACTCTGAGAACTTTTGTATTAGGTTTTTTTTTATTAAACACAAAATGTTTCTGTAAATGTTTTATTTGTGTCTTTTGTACTCGTAGTGATTATGTTAATTAGATTTACCCTCGGACAGCTTTTCTGTAAACTAATTCCACTGTCAAACCTAACCACCATCTCTTTTAACATCGTCATCTGGTCTTTTTCAAACTAAACTTGTCAGATTTGCATCTCCACTCTCTATTATTAAAAATCATTTCTGACTTGAGAAATAGTTTAATGTATATAAATTGAAATTTTTACTTTTGAAGGATGTGTAATCAGTAGAAATCAGCATTATTTAGTGTTTTTTTTTTAAACAGTGAGTTCAATTCCTGCTTGGTTCCACCTGTATAACTGTTCCTTGCTGCAAACACATTCAAGCATCCTGATCACAAAGGTATTGTTACATGAAATTCACGGTCAGTGAAACACTATTTTTACTGAGCAAGTATTTTATGAATTAGTGAACTTTAGATACAAATTTAAGCTTGAATTTGTTTAAAAATTTGTTTTTTGTTTAAAAAATTGCTGTTTTAAAGGTGGTTTCATTCTATATCACGTTTAATCCAATCATTATTTGTATATATACCCTTAAATTCTTGGCTGCAACTACTTCTTCTAATGCTTCTTGGTTTATCAGGACTATATTTTTCTTCCCTTTTCCCAGTCCAGTTATATTGTGTCTTTCTTCACTCATTTAAAGTGATGAAGACGAAGATGATTTCCTTTATCATAGTACACATGAGATTGAATATATATCATGAGTAATGGGGCGTGTGGTAAATAAACTCCCTCAGATAAGGATTACATGCTACTCCGAAGAAAAAATCAAACACTCCTTCATTTGCACGAACAACCATAATAACAAGATATGAATGTGCCAGTTATAAACATATTTTTGCCGAGGTACAATTACATTATATAATGCATATACAACAAGAGAAAGTCGAGACTGACCTCATCTCTTTCATTGTGCAACTCTATAGTTGAACCTGGTTCAACAGTATGACCTATTCACCCAAAGAACAGTAATTTTAAAAAAAAACGTCCCAGCTATTGAATTAAAATAGATTTGCTGTATTTAAAACATTAATTTCTACCAGATAACTAAGCAAAATGTTTAAATGACAATTTGCTTTTCATTGCACACTTTATGAAATAAATGTATTTTTTCTGCATGAAATCCAGAAGTATAAAAGTATTCCATTAAGGCTAAGTATTGATTTACCAACGAAAATAAACATTTTGAGGTTACCTCAACCCGATAAAACAGGTTTCTCAAATTAATGTGTGTGAGTGTGAGTGAGTGAGTGTGTGTGTGTGTGTGTGTGTGTGTGTGTGTGTGTGTGTGTGTGTGTGTGTGTGTGTGTGTGTGTGTGTGTGTGTGTGTGTGTGTGTGTGTGTATGTATCTATGGTTTTTTAATGTTTATCCTGCATGCTCCATAAAAGTATTACATGCATGTAATGTCTTATTACAGTATGTAATTTAGTTATTACAGTAATATTTTTAGATAAAGACAAAAATATGAATATAATCAATGTACAATATCGCTTATGTTAATACTAAAAAGTTTCAAAATATAACACTTAGTAATATAAAATAATACATATTTTCAGTATGACAGTAATTGATTGTCGTATTATATAGTCGTAGGATGTACATAATATAGGTACAATATAGCTTGAAGTGTATATGTTCTGTAGATTCCAAAAACTAAAAGAGTTATACCTAAAAAAATTAAATTTCCACTAGTCCTACAATAGTATGAACCATTAGTCATTAACATTCCACTCAATATGAGCTATATCATTTGGAAGAAATGTGTATTTACTATTTGCCAGAATTTTGTTAAGATTATTTTGAATAAAATTGCTATGTTTCTGATTTTTTTATTAGCATATAATTTGTTTAAGACATTTTTGTTCAAAAGCAGTTTAGAAAACTGTTTGACAATAGGGGTGGATGAACTTTTAAACAGATTTGATTAAATAGACACTGTTAGCATGAAAAGGCAGAGAAATATAGAGAATAAATATTAGATGTGATCCGAGTTTATTAAAATATGGATAGACAGAATAAGGATAGAGTTCTTTGACATAAATCAAGGAACTTTTTTTTTGCTAAATAATAAGTTTGCAAATTAAATGACCTCTCTCTTTGCACCAGCACTCTTGATGGAAAACCCAGATAGGTATTTCTTTATAAACAACTAATACAGCAAAATATCTGATTATTTAATTCATATTAGTGAAATAATTTCTAATCTGGTAATTATTAAGAATTTTTGAATTAATAATTTCTGATCAATATTTCAGCTGGGAATTTATTTATTCAAATACTTGAATTTCTAGGAAAATGTTAGTATATTTAACAAGTTGTTAATGAAAGTCGTGTCTCACGCCAGATTATGATTTCTGAGTGTTTCAAATGACTTAAATGAATGACTGTTAGAAACATTATGCCCCGTTCACCTGAATGTTATTCCTTGTTTACTAATGCCCCCCACTTTAGACTTTGCACCTCCATGGTATTCTGAAGTGAAACTTAGGTTCATTTTTGACTCGGCACTCATTTTTTCGAGGCCACAATCTGGACAAGGTTCACCCACTTAAGTAGTACCACGCCAATAGTTCCTGAATTTCAGTTTAATAGTGGGTGACTATACCCACATATCTGATACTTTTCAAGTTATATATATCAGAAGTTTTTTTTTCTTTTATGCTTAGTTCCTTATTGAGAGATATGTTCTATAAATGTACCTTTTTTTTTCAGGTGAGTGTTTCACATTCCTGGTGGAGGATGATGTTCTGGACTGTCTATGAGAGTTGAATATGCTTACTCAGTGGAATAGGTACGAATAATTAATTCTCATTAGAAAGCAAATTTGTAATAATAAGGGATGTTTATGAGTGTACAGACATAATAATTTTTCTTAAAAGGGTTGCATGTTTGGTTTGTTTTCCAAATACCACAGTGTTGGCTTTTACCGTTTAGTGTTGTTCTAGGGATGAAAGTTGTGACTCATTTATTATTTAGCACTCAGTTTAAGTAACAGGTGAGCCACCAAACCGGGTTGATTGAGGATAACGATTATGAGGAAGGAAGGAAAAACGTAAAATACATTAACCAATCGATGTTTGACCTAACAAATATTAAATGTGGCAACACCGGACAGGA
The DNA here is from genome assembly GCA_026182355.1 of Hermatobates lingyangjiaoensis. NCBI lineage: Eukaryota > Metazoa > Arthropoda > Insecta > Hemiptera > Hermatobatidae > Hermatobates > Hermatobates lingyangjiaoensis. Next base: position 1,802,293 of record JAPFBL010000251.1, read on the forward strand.
ACACCTTTCACGAGAACACACGCTTAATAAAGAAAAATAGCTGCCATTTCTCACTGAAAGGCTAGTAAATCTCTTAAGTAAGAGAGGGACTAGTTGTAAGAAAAAATAGGTAAATACGAGTAGCCCCAAAAGAAGTCTTGTAGATTTATCGTTAGATAAGTAGACTTACCCATGGTAACCAAATCGTAAAACACATTGTCTCAAAATAGTAGCTAAAGATACTTTGATGTCTTGATTAAGAAAAGTTCGTAGACATGCACTAGACAGATATGTACAATAGCCTCTCAAGTCAGCTCATATTGAACAAACTTTCCACTGGCAAGTACCAACTTAACTTGGTACCATCCTGTTGTGTCATTCCTATTCATGCCTAGGCTAGTTAAACTCGTTCACCGCGACAGGGTAGTAGCAAATTGAGGAAAGGAGATTTGTTTTACCTTGTATTTGGTTGTTGGAGTAAGACAGTAGGTAAACCGATTTCGATCGTCCCTCTTGAAGATGGGCAACAGCCTGAAACTGCAAGGAATGTCTAAAGGTAAGATCAAGAGTTTTGCCCCACTTAAGTGAATATCAACTGCAGCTCTCTTACAGCATTAATGACAAATAAATAAAACACTTTCTAAACTAAAACTGACATGTTCTCTTTTGGCATGCATTTCTGTTTGTCATTAGTATTGATGCTTTGACATTTAATGTCAGTGAATGGCCTAAGATACTTCATGTAGGTGACACAGAATGTTGTGGGTAGATGATATGAATCATTCTTCCATAGGCCTGCAGAGTGCTAGGAATTCGTTAATGAATCCTAGAAAAGTAAATTATTACTACCCTTGTTAAGTATAATTAGCATCAAACATTTCTTAGTTACATAACGAATGTATTTCGTATCTGTATTTCGAATCTTTATTTGAAATTACTCGTATATGCTGACTATATTGCTTTTTGTTAGTTAATTTTGTCTAAGTAGAATTCTTTAGAACAAAATATTTTCTCCTAGAATAATTTTTCAACAAATTTCTTTTTTTTTTCGCCTAAAATACATTAACATTTCAAAAGCATTGATAGCTTTAAGTATAAATTGATAAATTACCAAAGTTATTTCTCACTTTAATATCTTTTTAAAGCTTCAAATCAAATTTGCATATTCTGTTAAATTCTTTTCATTAATCTATAACAGAGTTCTTTTTAATTATATTAATTATTTTCGTGAAAATTGTAAGAGTAAAAGTTAATATGATCGTTAACGGAAATAATTATTATATTAGCTTACAAAATACTGCAAGCCAAATTATTATGGATGAATAAAGGTTGATTAATTAAAAGTAAGCACGTCTGAGGTCTCCGATATTCCCACTGGCGCATTGTCCGCCAAGGCTTTCCTTTGCCTCGTAATTTATAATCATTAGTCCTGAGTGGCATTTTTCGCCTTAAAGTAACTTTTAAGTGCCCAACAACGTTCTTTATCGATTTTTACTTCCACATAATGCTAAGTTTCATGTTGTTTCTTACGATAGTCTGTTTTTAATTAAGAAGTCAGGGTTACAGATTAGCTGAGCGATGGGACTGGGGTTCGATCAGCACCTGGTCCTCGATTCATTCATGCGGGAGGTGAATAAATCTGAGCACGTCGTCCCTCGGAGAAGGACGTTAAACCGGACGGTCCTGAGCCTGTATGATGTCAGGTACTCGTTAAAGATCCCTACTCTAAATACACTAGAGTTAAACAAAATTTAGTACTCCCAGTGTAGAATCAATCTTCATTGTGTAATATCACGAAGGGCAAATGCTCGGCCTAAGTGTGTTCCCTTGTGGGGCTACCACTGCAACCTAACCCAACCTAATTCAGAAGTCGCGCAATCACTTGTTATGTGTTATTTACTTATTTTTCCAAAAATTAGCAGTTTTGTTTAAAAAGATATGAAGTTTCATTGGTTCTTGCTCGTCATACGAGTTAAATGTGTTTATTACGAAAATCAAGTTTATATCATTCAGTATCGGTCAAAGTGACCTATTTGTTACCAAGATTGACAGTACTCAAGGATTTAGTAAATACTCCAGTGCTACCATGTATCCTACCTTTTCTTATGTAGAACATTGGCAACATTAAAACATTTATCATGCTGAGAAATTACAAATTATTTTAGTACGATATCCTGAAATCCTTAATGGTTGCTATTACCACTAATTCTGAGGGTGACATCGTCATCGAGAGTGAGAGCCGTAATACCCTAAATCTCTGAAACTTAGTTTTCACTCTGCATAATATATTTTTAATAGATAACTATTTTATTATTATATTAAATTATAGAAAAAATGTCCAAATACATTAAAAACACGTTTTGAAATAAATCTGAATAATTTACTGCCCTATATAATTCAATTTAAATAACCCTGAAACTTTCGCCACTTCGGGGAAAAAAAACAATTTATAAAACTAAAGAAAAATATTCAACAGACACAAACGTGAGACTTGAACTTCGAAAACTCATCACAGACTCATGTATGTATTCATATGTATGCATGATATGTTTTCATAAATTACATAGGAAATTACACAAAATAAAGAGTTGAGAGCATTATTATTATTATCTCAGGACTGAGTGTTGGAGACGGTAATATGAACTGTGTTCATGTCAGTACAAAGTGACTCCTGTATTTCGGAAATATTATATAGTTTATTTAATAAATATATAGTCTTGTACCATAAATCTTGATCAAACAGATCTTAAAAAATAATAGAAATGGATGTAACCGCGTTGAATTTAAGTATTAGATTCATTAATGACATAATACATTTTTTATATAAAAACAATAAATATTGTAGAGTGCAAGTATACACTAAATGCGAATGCTCAGCAGACAGTATTTTCAAATAAATTTCCATAATCAGTTAACAGATGTTGATAATTTTGCTGTGTCAACGCTAGAAAAAAATTGCTAAAACCAGTCAATAATTGCTGAAAAAATTGCAACGTAATTATATTTACTTTTATTGCCTGGAAAAATTGTTTTTAATCTAGTTGAAATATTTATTTATATTTACTGAATGTTCTGATAAGCCTACCACAGTCAACCGTATTGAATAATTGCATTTCTAACTGTATGAATATATCATGTTATTAATTTCAGTTATAAAAGGGTTGAACCAGTATTAAAATAATTCTTTTTGAGGAAATAAAAAACCAGTTATTTTTATTTTTAATTTATTTTTAATATCCTGATTTTAACTTTAAAATGTTGTATATTGTGTAGCTATTTTTGTATAGAGTCAAATCTGATGTAAAAATTTAATTTCAAACGTCTCGAAAACTCAGGTCTTTCAGTTGCCTATGCCACTGTAATGATTTTTTTTCATATAAATATTATGTATTTAATACACTATATGTGGTAAAATTTAGTAATTCCGAGTATTACCAAAGCCGGTAATATGACTTCAGTAAGACCGCAAAAGTTCTCAATAGGAAGTGAGGCTCACTTCTCTCCCTGAAGAGAAAGTTTGTAAGTGATGGAGAAGACCTTTGTCCTTACCAAAACGATGAAGTTTTATCCAAAGACTCGCGCTTTGCGTAGGTATCACAAACATTTTAGTAAAACCAATAGCGATAAATTCATAAAGCACTATTTGGAGATACTCACTGCATGTCCTACAAACATGCAGTGGATTAGAGTGTTTGTCTCCTGTGGTAGTCTCGGATTGACTTCCGCGATTAAAATATCGACGTTTACATTTATTCATGATTACTATGTTTCGCATACATTAAGCAAAAAAAAAAATAGAATGAATTTTGATCTAAAATACTAAAGAAGCGATGGAAAAGAGAAAAGGTAAACAGCCATTAAGTAAATATCTGGCTTACTGCAGACCTTCCACCGTTGTAATCTGCCAAGGCAGGATACATCTGCCAAGAACATGATACGTCTAATATAAGGAAAGATGAGTCTCCACAGAGTGGCACAATACCAAGCAGTGTGCCAAGTAGTATCCGCGTGTGCCAACAAAAGGACCATCACCCCACTTGCCAGCTAAATCAGTATCCCTTTCTTAGCTCCTGCCATCAGGAAAAAACTCTTAGCAGGTTAAGCCTTACCATCAGGACTGGGTCAGCACATATCAAGCGTGATGCAGAAATACACTGGATTCAAAGACCCTGCAGCAGTTCACTTACGTTAGTAAGGGGTTCTTGATGATTTAGCTAACAATTTCTTGTTATATATTTCAAATACAACAAAAAAAAAACTGCCAGCCCCCCCCCCCCCCCATTTTTTATGATACTTCTACTATGGTTCAGCAAAATTTTCTTTGGGAATCACCACTTAACACCCTACCAATATTAGAAACAGAGAAATTAACCATTAACCGGAGAGATAAATTGACAGAGGTTTAAACAAAAGGACATGCCTTTATTAAGATTGATAGCCAGTATGAAATAAAGTAATTAAGAATTTAAACATAAATGACACCAAGCAGTGGCAAAGCTGATTAAATTGCACTCTGCCTTGATAGCGCATGCAATTGGTAATTCTGTTATTGTCAATAAATTCCTAATGAAGGGGCTTGGTAGGACAAGGCATTCCAAATCAGTTTGCTTCCTGACGCCACTAAATCAAAGCTTCTCCTCTCTAACTAGTAAATGCTTCGTTTCATTAATTTCCCTGCAAAATACACTAGTTACATTAACTATTCATCAATATTAACATTATTTTGTTATCTGTTCTATTATATCATTTGATTACTTTCCAAATCAATATCTCTAAAAATGTTTACATAAATGAATTATATAATTCCAAGGAATATATTTTATTTTTAGCTGAAAATGACTCTAATTAAATGATTATGTATATATAATTTCGCTGTACTTTAATTTTTTATATTTACTTTAATTATTCGTGAACGTAAATATATTTTTATTTTTTATTATTTTTAAATAATTTTATATATTTCTTTTATTTTTTGTTTTCTTTCACCTTTATTCTCGTTTTTAAAAAACAATTTTTTTTCCTTGATCTCGACTCTCTAGTTTCTTTTTTATTTTTCTCCTTTGCAGCAGCACTGCTTTAGCCTTCACCATGTTAGTTCTTTAGTTGACTGTCGTCCCTACGTCACTTCACTTCTTCTCCTGAGGACGACCGCCATTACGGTCGAAATATTGAAAAGTGAGTCTTTGTTATGTTTCTTTCTATGTGGCACAGTTTATTTTAAGTATATATATATATATATACTTATATAATTATTTTATAAACTTAAAATAAACTGTGACACATAGACTGAAACATAACAAAAGTGAGTCTTCAATATTTCAGCGGTCGTTCTCAGTAGAAGAAGTGAATTGACGGAGAGACGACAGTCAACTAAAGAACTCACATGGTGAAGGCTAAAGCAGTGCTGCCGCAAAGGAGAAAAATAAAAAAGGAACTAATGAGTCGAGAGCAAAGAAAAAATTGTTTTTTTTTTATTTAATTTTAGAATTTTATATTTTTTTATCGTTGTATTTGTTTCATTTATTTGTGGTTTTCTTCACTTTATTCTACTTTTTTTTTAAAAAAAAATTTTTTTTCTTTGCTCTCGACTCCTTAGTTCCTTTTTTTTTTTCTCCTTTGCGGCAGCACTGCTTTAGCCCTCACTATGTGAGTTATTTAGTTGACTGTCGTCCCTCCGTCAATTCACTTCTTCTCCTGATGACGACCGCCATTACGGTCGAAATATTGAAAAGTGAGTCTTTGTTATATTTCAGTCTATGTGTCACTGCTTATTTTAAGTGTAATCTGCCCTACCGGACCGTTTTTCGTTTATCATGGTATATATAAATGATAATACTAAACAGTCCAAACCGGACAGATAAATAAACGAAAAAGACAACACATAAAAGAAACTAGTTCAATAACTGGATCAATAATTTTGAACTGAAGTTCGTCATTAGTAAGGGAGTAGAAGGGAAGAAGAAGAGGTACATGGATTTTGGAACTCATAGTCGCCTTCTACTCGCAGTCCTGAACCTACGTACCTCTTCTTCTTCCCTTCTACTCCCTTCCTGATGCTGAACTTTAGTTCGAAATATTGATACATTAAGTGTTCTCGTTTCTTTTATGTGTTGTCGTTTTTATTTATATATAAATATATCATTGATCAAAACACAATATGGAATAGTAAAAAAGACTAAGATCATTCAACCGTAACAAGCGGTCTTCGTCAGAGTCAAAAACCGAAATGAGTAACAAAATCTCTTGTTACAGTTGAAAGATCTTAGTTTTTTTCCATATTTCATATTGTGGTTTGATAATTGATTGTTATTTCACATGTTTATGTGAAATCTTGATATCTAATATATATATACATATAGTATCTTTCCAGACAAAATACATTACAAAAATGTTCACCGTCGAAATATAGCTTATATGTTAAGTTGTGTATCCATTAGTTTCGGCACCACCTATGTTTCTTTATTTACATTCAATTATGTATATATAAAGAATTAGTCGACACTAGTAAACAAACTATTTTGTGTTTCTCCAGTCAACGTACCAAACTACCCATTACCATTCACACCAATTTTCTTGGACTTTGTATTGATTCGTTCCGTGTCTAATGGGAAGAAATCGATATGACAAAGCATGGCCAAATGATCTGCAAATCTACTTGGGAGTGCTGATGGTGGCTATATTCCACTCAAGTAATGACGTTTACATTTCATTAACCGTGTTACCTCAAAAGAAATATGAAGACATCCCCATGCATGTCCTAGCTATTTGAAGTCATTCTACGCCGCTACTTATTGTGACAAAATCATACATAGCACGTCCATACAATCGAGAAGATTTAAAAAAAATTGCAAAATGGAACTAAAAATATGCATTTAAACTGTTAATATTCTTTTTTATTATTTCTTTGCATATAAAGGTAATAAGTAGGTGTAAAAATCTAAAGAGAATTATTTTTATGTTTTACCAAACAGAATGTAATACAGAACTCGTAATATACCTAGTGAATCAAGTTAAGTATCCTTTCATCTCTTAAGTAACCTTTGTACTGTGTTTTATTGCAGTATTAGAGTAAGGTAAGTTACGTACAAGTTCATCTTTATAAACGTTTCGTTTAAGATGAAAGTTTTATCAAAGTTTGAAGATAATGTAGTTACGAATTTTGATTTCTTTAAATAGTATCACTAAGAAATATACTGTTGTGAGCTGAATTTTCTTACTGGCTGACTTGCAGTAATCCTTTGACTTACTACAGGTGGTTGTAATACTTGTCTTTACCCCAAAACAAAAGATGCTAATTGTCCTCATTTATTATTTTTAAATTAGTCACCTTAACTAAAATGATAAATTTTAATGTTATATATTCGTAATGATATTTAGATAATACCACAATGAGATTACTCCCAAATGTATCATATTCTATGCATAATATCAGTCCTTTATTATCTTATAAAGTCGTTGTGAAACGGCTGGAAGTTCTGAACACTTCTTTTGAGACTGTGAAACAATCACTTACTATAGGATCGTCGGTAAAATGTATTTCATACTTCTAGAAATGCGAAAATTCTCATCAGAACGTGAAATTTATATAGGTACTTCTTCATATGTTGTTTAACATACTAGACACACTGGGATTGTGCACCAAGAGAGCAAAGATCACCGTACTAGCTAGGCCACTGCATCTAATGGCCCTTTAGTAGTCATCATCTCGAGACATTTAAAATAAATACTACCTTTTACCCTTATAGAGAGTTTTAATTAAAATTTTTTCTCATAAATATAACAGGACAGTTTATATTGACAAGAGCGCCTGGAATGCTAAAAATAACTTTATTGGCATTTATTAACAATGAGAAAAGGGAAAAAAATGACATAAAACTGAACAATCGATAGAAAACTTGATGTTTTTAAAGAATAATGTCAGTTTTTTATTTGCTACAGAAATAAATTCTACTAAGTAGAAATAGAGAGAATTAAAATTCTTGAATAAATGAATTTTGAATCCATAAAATAAAAGGAAAATAGAAAATAGTTTTTCATTATAGATTATTCATAAAATATAAAAAAATATCGCTTATTTGATCAAAGTTTAGAACGAGAAAATGTGAGCGGCTTTTTGTTGTGTTTGAAATGAAGCATCACCATGGCAAGTTAAAGAATGTTGCAATAACTTATAGCAAGGCGGCTTTAGCAATTGCCTTTCATGTTAATGTCACTGAGACTCGCAAAGCATGCGTTCAATTCTTTGTCACCCCGTTTAATAGCAAGTTAAGATATACATCATTGACATATTATAATACTTGTTCTCAGTTGTTGACTTAAACATGTGGCTCTCTGTTTTACCAAAATTCCTCCATCATTTCAAACAAGCCTTTGTTTTGTATAGCCATTAATTTCTAGCGCTCTAGTAGAGTGTGGTTTTTTTTTAAATTCTCTTTTACTTAGGTAACATTTCACCTAAATGTAGTTTACTAGCTACAAATGGTAGCCAGATAGAACACTTATGGTTCCACCATTTGTCTTTCTAGTCCCAACTCTCAGTCAATGTCGGCAAGAGGTATTCTGCTTTTCGCTAACATCGGCTCTCTCTCTCTCTCTCTCTCTTACTCTCTCTCCCTCTTTCACCCACTGCTGAGTTTACTATAGTATCCGGTTTATTTTATTATCTTACTTATTTTTTTCAAAATATTTCTTGCCTATCTTTTTAAATCTTTGAATATGCATTTATTTCTCTTTCTCTTCCCGTCATTCTCTCACTTTCTCTCATATCCTGTTATTTGCCTAAATGCCTCTCACATCTTTTCTAAATATGTTTCCATCCACCATATAGATATGGTGGATGGAAACCATATATCAACCATATATTTATGGTTCCGTAAAGTCATTTGGAATTGTTACAAGTACATCTGGAGTTATTTTTTTATTATAATTATTATTATTATTAGCTGAGAGTGACTATATCACTACGTCTTAAAAAAAAAACTATTATACTTCCCCCCTTCTGTACTAAAGTACCCAAGCAGTTAGCTTCTACGCCTCCAAGAAGATCAGCACTTTTACTGCTTCCAGCAGTAAAAGTTTTATACCGTTTTGTTGAGTGTTCCGAAGCAGCTACTTCTGTTTATCAAAGTTGCTTGACAGTCAGTCAGTAGGTGCAGCGGTGTTTCTTCCTCTTTGCAGAATATGTACAAACCATCATTGATAATGTCCATTCAGGCTCTCTACGTTTCGGGAGAAAGTAACTTCCTTTCTCCTTCTTCGGGATGGTCTTCTTCGGGTCCTCAGGTGCACTTGTGGGAGGTTGGAGCCTACTAGTTAGCGTTTTTTGACCATCTGCGCTTCCTTCATGGTCTCAGGACTTCCTTCCCCTTACAGCAGAAAACCTCTGAAGCTCTATCGGTCGTATTTTGTCCATTCCGGCAAAGCACCGCATACCAGAGTAAGGCTATATACTCAAGGGGGTCGCCTGGTACCCTTGAGATTCCGTTCATAATACATTAATCCCTGCATCACCATCCTTCGGCACGGATTGCATAACACCTTAGATTGGGGCCCTCTGGAGTTACATTTTTACGGAATACATTTTCAAGGCAGTTGAGCAATTAGTTGACTCATTCAATTGAACAATATTTATTAGTATTTTTTAATGCACTTCTAATTTAAATAGGAGTTATTGTATCAGTGAATTATAAAAGAAAACTATTTGTTATTGTCTTTAGTGAAAATGGATATTTAATTTTAAAAAAAAAAATTGTAAACAACGTATACACAAGAAAAAAATACTAAAGAACTAATCCTTGGAAGGAAAGATGAAAGCTAAAAGAATACGTAGATTTTCAAAATAAAACACCTTCAAATAACAGAAGTAAGAATTATTAAGAAGAGGCTACGAGAATAAAATGGAAAGTGAAATGACTAGGAGGTGGGACTGGGGTGGCGAAAAAGGCCTGGTTACAAAGAGCAAGCAAGGCTTGTTCATTAGGGCAGATTTGGTTCTTTCTGGAAAACACCTCGCGCCTCAAAGCCCGCTTTAATCTGCTTTGAGCTAGCTTAGCTCATCCTTAGTGTATCTCCACTCATCTCCTTTATCACAAAGTGAGAATCAATCCGCGTGCCCTTCGCATAATGTCATTATTTATTCCAACCCTCAGCTGGTTATAACAACATATCCAATGACTTGTTGAAAAAGAACGAAAAAATCGGTATTATTTATTTATAACCAACTAATATTTATGCTTGACCAACGGGTTTTCATTCACTGACATGTAATAGTGAATTCAGATGGCTGCACTGCTGTTTGAAAGTATTATCTGTCATTCTGAGTTATTCGATTTAAACAGTATTTGAGCCACCACATTTTACCAAAGTCAAATACACAATATATTGTGGAGGCAACACTGAAGAACCCCAGTCTAAGGTGTTATGTGATCCGTGCCGCGGATGATACAGATACGGAGAATACAAATGATACAAATACAGGGGCCACGTTTGATCTGGCCAAGTCTACGTTAACATTAGACTTTAACATAGACAATATCATTTGTTCGTGGTGGACTTGTTTCTTTTCTTGTATCAATAAGAAAATGTGTTGTATAATAATTTAACGAAAGTAAATCGAATTACAAATGTTTTGTTTAGTTATAAGATAGATACAAGCCACACATTGGTGTAACCAACCAGGATAAAATGAGGACCTTCTATGTGTCAGAAAGAGCTGATGTTTTATTTAGATATAAGGTAGATAAAAATCTCAAAATATATTCAACTAGTAGTGAATATTATTCTTACCTCTTGCCAAAAATAATTCTCAAATTTATTGTCAACTAACATAACTATTTATTTCAAACACTAACCATGCGCCAAAATTTCTTCGTAATTTCAAGATATCTTTAAATTTAAACCAACTAAACTTACAATTAATTGATATCCGATTAAATTATGTTAATACGTCTTGATCAACTCGTACTTATATGGCAGTGAAGGGAATTTTATAGAAATTTACTAATTTATTTGGCCGGGTTAATTTATAAAATATTTTTAGCTTTTATTTTTTTATTTAAAAACTGTTGACTCGTTCCAAAGGATTCGATCTGAACACATATCGAATAACACCGATACAACCAAATTATTTATTCTAAAGTATAAATTATGTCAATCATGATATAAATTAGATAGAAGCTAAAATGATTACATATCAAAGATTGGTATTGTTAAGGAATATTATCGAATACACTACGATTAAATTTAATGCATCAAATACTATAAACATTAGTAATGGTTTGTTTAAGTTCGGCTCAGTATTGACGAGGGTTGACAGCCAGTAGATAATCTGTTACTTATTCTGTCCTGAACTCCTTTGTTTGCTCTGATTTGCCATCCTAGGCTAGTGTCCCCTTTCCAGACTTTACGTCTTTCAAAATACCCTCTTCTCAGCACTATACCAAATATTTTTGCATCACTTCTTTCAGTAACAGAAACTACTTGTTTCTCTGACGAAGGCGACTTGTTTCCATTGAATGATCTTAGTCATTTTTCTGATTTTCTTACTCTGGTTTTGAACGTTCATATATATAGATATAAATAAATATTGTCTAAGATATTCTTTATGTATTATTTTAATAAATATTTAAGCATACATTCTTTATGTCTATTTTTTCTTTGATATAAATCTATTTTTTCTTTTCTCATCTATCCAGTATTAAACAGAATATTTTTGGTTGAATTGAAAAATTGCTTATTACTTGCTGTATTTCATTTCAAAGCAATTTAAATCACTCTCTTTTGTCTCCATTGGCATAGCAGTTGATAGGCTTTGGTCCTTTCATAACGGTTTCAATCTTATTCACACTAAATAACAAATTGTTTTTCTTATTCTTCCTATCTAAATGTCTATATTTTATCGCTCTCATTGTCGTTCTGTTTTATGACGTGTAGGTAATATTTTGAACTAATATATTTCATGTTAAATATAAATTGTAGTAAAATAATATTAATATCTCAGATGAATTTTAATCAATACTATAGTTTTATTGTATGTGTTAGTCACAATAAGCTTTATCTGTATCAGTGCAATTCAAACCCACTTTTATACTATCAAATACAATCTAGGGTGGTTTTATATGATTTTAAGTATTATATTTTCGTGATGGTTGAATGACACTATGAAAGTTTCAATTTCATTGAATATAATTACATGAGGTAGTTTCAATGATACAAAATTTTCTTTTCTCTGTACTTTATCTACTGGTTGACACATTGCTTTTAAATACTGATTTTTTTTCATGTGTTTATATAACTAATATCTTTATATTTATATTTTGTTCTCTTAAAATTTATTGATTAGCTTTATTCTAAAAACTGGTATGGACAAGGTAGCAAAAAATAAAAAAAAACTTAGTTCCGAATTCTGACGGAAATAAAAACAAATTAAACGAATTTCATGAAATTTTGCTAAGTTAAATACAACTTTGGTGAACTATTTTTTGAATAACTTATTGTTTTTATGAACGTTATATCAAAGCATGAGTGTTTTATATATTTTTTTAGAGTAAATAGCCGTTATTTAACTTTGTGAATTTCAAATAACTACTTTAATTCTTGATTTCCCTTCATTTACCATGATAGTATTGAACACTCCATCTTCAAAGCAGCTTTCGAGAAATCTGTCCTTGGGGTATTTACTGAAAGGCAGTGTGTGGTCGTGAGCCAACTAAAGTCAATTGCTGCCAATCTCTGGCCTGGGTGTAAATACGAGAGCTTACACCATTTGCTGTAACCATGACTTCTCCATAAGGTAGGAGCACAACGTCCATTGATTTCACTGAATGTTATAGGACCTTAAAATAACTAAAATAAAAGTCGCTAGCCCGTTTTATATTGTTTATTTTTCTTTCCAGTTATAATAGTAATAATAGTTAAACTTCTTTAGTCTTTATTTGACACCTAAGCTCTTTTTTCTGAGTGGTTTCCTTCTCAAAGATTTTATACCTAGAAAGCCTGTAAAAACATTTTCTAATAAACTGTGCGCTTCCTGGTGATATCATTCCAGGCAAAGATCACTTTAGACAGACAGGCTGTGTTAAAGAAATAGTAACTGTTAGTGTAGTCTGCATTCTTATTTATTTAATATCCATTCTCTTATTTTTATAAGTTAAGCGTATTTTATTACTTTAAAGTACTTTCCATATTATCATATTTTGTTCCTGTCATAATGTTTATGACATTATTAATAATTTTAATAATTTATTCAAAGAAAAATACATTCATCACTAGAACCTTTTTATTATTATTTTAACGCATTGTTACTAACTGTATTATAATTATATAGCGTATCCATATTTTGCAATTTCTGAATCTGGAATTCACTTTTATGATAATATTAACCAATATAATGGAAACATAACCGATAATCTTTGCTTGAAATGAGCGTGCTGATCAATAAAACCATCAGGTTTGGACAAATAGTCAATTTAAACTAAGATTGGTCTTAGATGAGCATCAATTTTCTGACAGAGCCAAAACAATACTGATTTCCTTCAGTACTGGGAAGGCTTATTCAAATGAAGGAAATTATACTTTATGTGTTTTTTTCGGATGTTGATATTAACACTATCAATAAAAGTGTCATACTATCCCGCAAGCTCTTATACAAAATAATGCAGTCATTTTGATATAGCAGTAACCTTGTTTTAGTTGTATTCAGTTATAAGACTTCATATTCCAAGGGTTAAGGGAAAGTGTAGGTTCCCCGACAAATTAATAGAATAATAATATTTCATCCATTGATGTAGCCATCCTCACGCTTTCATAACTTGTATGTAGGACCTCTATAAAGTTGTATAAGCAAACAGTTGATATAAATGGAAAAGTTCGAAAACCAGTTGTTTTAGAGCAGTTTGCATCCTAAATAACATTATATTCCTGTTTATACAATCAGTCCTGTATAAACCTACCATAGTTAATAGCATCGCTCAACAAAACCCATTTAACTGTAACCCTACATGTGTACCAAATTCATAACACCAAGTTAATAGCCACAATAAACAAATAACTGTTAGCTAGTGAGGTAGTTTCTCCAAACATATTGTTTTAAGAGTTCTTGTATTAATGAATTTATAGATTATATAAAAATTAATAAAGTTTTATTATTTAAATTAATCAATAATCCACAAAATTATTCCAATTATGTACTATGAAGTATAAATTATTTATTTTGTAGCATTTAACTGGACTTTAATATATATATATATAAAAAGATTTCACACCTGACAGACTCTGACGAAGACCGCTTGTTACGGTTGAAAGATCTTAGTCTTGTTTTCCCATTTCTTATTGTGGTTTGATCATATATAAATATATATATATATATAAAGCCATTAAATGAAACAGTCTAAGGTACTTTAAATTTCTGTGGAACTCTTTGCTCCTGGTGAAAAAAATTATAGAAATATAGAAGTGAGTTATGCCTGTTTCTACCTCTATCTTACCTTTGTTTTAAGTAATTTATATATATATATATATGTTTTCTTAAAAAGTATGCCAATTTTCATTTTCGTTCGTTTTCTAAGACATATCAAGCTGAAACTTTTACACTAGATTTGTGTACGTCTAACTTAAAATATAGCCTCTGAATTGATTGGATATTAAACGTAGAAGTGAAGTTATGGACGCTTAAAGCAAAAATGTTTGTCTCAAGTAAACTTAGCCACCATGAGTCATAGCGAGCTTTACTTTGACACTAGGTTTATGTATGTCTACTTAAACTATAGGCTCTACATAGATTGATAATTCAGTGCAGAAACGAAGTTATGGGGCTTTAAGCTGTATTTTCCTAACTTCACAGACAAGTTTGTTTTGAAAAAACACAGGTGTGGCAAGTGGTATTGTTAGTTGATTTTAATTTCATTAGAGCATATGAATATATTGCGTATTTGACATCATTGAAAAGGTGTTTTCCAGGGTTTAGGATGTACTATCTATTAAGAATAAATAGTTTTGTGAACGACCAATTCTCAGCCCTTAATATGAACAGGTAGAAAAAATCAACAAACAAGTTCTTACGTTATATCATACCGAGGAAAGAACTTACAAGTCAGTAAAGAGAGTGATTAGTGATGAGAAAGTAGTTCATTATCCAACTGAATTTCTTGACTCTGAATTTCTTCCTCCTGGACTGCCAGCTCATGAGTAAAAACTTAAAGTATGAGAACCAATCAGGCTGCAACTTAGTAGCAGTAACAAATTTCATGTTACGAAACATGAGTGCCCCAGAACTGTGCAAACGGACAGGACGCTGAGTTGGTGCTCTATATGCCATAGAGGCGGACATGATGACTGTGTGTGGTATTGGGGAGTGTGTGTGTATTGCAAAGACTCCCAAATCGTTGTGAAATTGCATGATTGCAAAGTCCTTTCAGAGTCTATTTCGAATTGATGTTAACTAAGTTGCAATGGAAAACTTTATCTAATGCAGGAATTCAAGTTAGCGAGACCAAGTACTTCTCACATGGTCAACTGTAGTTTACTTGCTCAAGAGTCAGAGGTTCCAACTGTTTGTTCTTCCATGAACCATCTTTTTATGTAATCTTGTATATAAAGCAGTGAATTTATACATATATTTTCAGACAATTTACTTGAATAAGCGAAGGCTACTTATTCTATTGATGTTCTTTCGCCAATGTTACCTCACTCTAAATTTCTGGTTGAGAAGAACCAATTGTTTCAGACAACATAGAATGATTGTCTGTCAATACTTTTCTCTTTCAATGGTTTTTGTCGAATTTATTGATGCATCTCTTTTTTTAAGTCTTTTCGGCAGTTTGCCAAAAGAAAAACAAAATTATATGCAAGTCTAATGCTTTACAATAGAATAGAATTGAATTTGAAGAAAGATAGATAATGGTTTGAAGATTTAAGGGAAAGTGTGGGGAAATGGAATATTGAATGTTTGTTTAAGTGTGTGCCACAGGGTGTTGAAGGGCTTAGCTGGAGTTCAGATGTACAAATCTAATTACCCTCCGGCGCTACAGCCTGCATTATGTTTCCTCCCACAACCGACCGCATCTTCCTCTTTTCCCTTGTCCTTATATATTTAGCCCTGCTGAATTGATAACTGCCACGTTCACAACTAATATTTCTGAAGCATTTACTCTCTCTTTTACCGTGTTATCATGTCCAAACTCCCATTTATTGACTTGATTTAAAAGTAACTATCTTTCACCCCGCTTGTATTATATTCTCTAATAAATTAGAAATCAATATTTAATTGACACGGCATCTGAATTTATTACGATTAAACATGAAAAATGTTATGTATTATTAAGTGTAATATTTTCTTCAAAAGTAGGCTTGTTCTAGAAAAGGACATTTCAATATTTTAACGTAATGAATAATTTTTATAATTCTATACAGAAAAACCGGCGTATTGAATCTGGGTGCGACTCCAGTCCTCCCTGCATTGGTCTTGTCTCACATTATCAATTTATTAATATAATAATACCATTATTGGTTGCTATCATCTTTGAACTGTTAAATTATTCATAGTATTTTCTGGTATTTACAATATATGTGTTTCATTTGCCACTTCAAAAGTATGTAACCATCTATATTGAATGTTATAAAGTCAATTAATATATTTTATAGCCCTGTATATATATATATGTGTGTGAGATTAAATTTTCTGCCCACTTTTGTCTTAATTAGTTTTTTGGATTTCTTTTCCAAATCTCGAAGTCTTACTTTAATTTCTTTGGGAACTAGGTTTAATAACTCACCATATGGCAGAAAATTTAATCTCACATGTATAAATGAAGGACTGTTCCCCAAATATATATATATATAAATCAATGATCAAACCACAATATGAAATGGGAAAACAAGACTAAGATCTTTCAACCCTAACAAGCGGTCTTCGTCACAGTCAAAAACCCAACTTGAACACTAGATGCAGAAAAGATCTGGTGAGGGGTTGAGAGGAGTAGTATTTTAAAAGGGTGAAAGTGCAGGAAAGGACAAATGTCCAGAAAGGAATGTTTGGAGAAACAAAGGAGTACAGTAAGAAAGAGTAAAAAACTATACACTAGCTGTCAACCCTCTTAGAAGAGGCTATTGCCCTCGTAACAAAAGTTTGAAGAGACCGTTACTAATGTTTATAATATTTGTTCTATTTAATTTAATTAGAGATGATTCAATAATATTTCTTAAGAACACTGATTTTTCATAGGTAATAAATTTAGCTCCTGTCCAATCAATATGATGATTTTCATTTTTTATATGCAAGAATAAGGCACTACTTTTTTCCTTAGAATATACACTAAAGCGTAACTCTTTAGGTAACCTATGGATCAGGACATCTAAGAAGGGCAAATTACCACTTATTTCTTCTTCCATTGTGAAATCTACTGTCGGCACTAATGAATTTAATTTTATTAGAAAGGTATCTTTATTTATAGCTAATAAAATCCACCTAAACCCCTCTATATAAAATTTATAGCTAAACCCCTCACCAGATGTTTCCTGCATCTTGTGTTTCAGTTGGGTTTTTGAATCTGACGAAGGCCGCTTGTTACGATTGAAAGATCTTAGTCTTGTTTTCCCATTTGATATTATGGTTTGATCATTGATATATATATATATATATATAAAATTAATTACATAATAAGGAACAAGTAACAATAAGTGACACAATTCACCTTAATATTTTGATGATTCACCGTCATCAGGAGAGGAGATGTAATCCACTTTAGGAGTGAAAACATAGTGTGAAGGGTATGGTTTGCACTTCAAGTGGAACACATCTCCTCTCCTGATTTCTATTCGTCAAAACGTATTGGTGAATTGTATCAGCTCTTTTTATGTCATTCTTTCTGCATCAGTGGCTTTGGTGTTTTGGTGAACCGTTTTTATTTTTTATATACATACATATACTTATACACACTTGAAACATGTGAAAACGATCCAGGACCAACATCAATAGTTCAAAGTTTGCAAAAAATACACAAATAAAAAGATAAACATACGCTTAGAGTATTTATTTACGGTTTCAACCGTCTTTAAGAGAATAAAGGAAAGGATAACAAGCACCTTATGCAGTGACGGTTAGAAATCTGAAGCAGTAAGCTAGAAATAAATGGATCAAGAGAAATAATAGAATGAAGAGTAAGGAAATACTGTAAGTTAGGGAAGTATAAATTAAAACATGACTAAGGGAGAATAGGAGTAGATAATAAATAGAACAGTAATACAAAGAAATATAGAATTGACAAATAAATTAAAGAATGGAACCGGAGTAGAAATAAAAAACAGGAAAAAATAAAGCAAAGTTAAGAATAAATCACGATTAATAAATTAAAAATTAACACAAAATAAATGAAAAATATAGGGTAAAATAATTAATGATAAATAAAAAGGTATTTTTAAAAAAGTATGGTCTTTTAAAATTGCCTGGATGATAGTATAGATCTTTGCCTGGATTGAGCAATTATATACTGGATTTATTTTATTTTTAATTAATTGTCCTTTCGGACAATTTATATCCTTTTTTAATTTATTTATTTACATACTTTTGTAACATATATTCATATAATATTTTTGATGCGTTTGACATCGAGATGATTTGGCAAAATGAACGGGACAATCACATTTAGTGTCTAAGAAAAAAAACCACATATACAGTCTGAGTGCTTACCATATGACATTTCGAAGCATTTAATATGTGATGTGAATAGTGGTGAGTTTGTTTCAATGAAAATCATTAAGAAAGCAGCCCAATGTATAAATATACCCCTGTGATTATAACTACGGTGCCGCCGTATATGTCCACTATAATTATATGATATACACATCAACTAGTAGAGTGGCATGTTTTATTTCTGGCCTATATATATATATATATATATGCTATATTGCCAGATTAGATATTGAAGAAGACGAGCCAATCCCTGTTCGTATTACTTTGGACACTTCTTATTGGTTGTGGGTGTTTTTTTTCGTTTTTTAGCAGACGGAGTGTGCTAAGGAGAAAGGTGTTTAACGAAAAAAAAAACACCCACAACCAATAAGAAGTGTCCAAAGTAATACGCAACAAGGATTGGCTCGTCTTTTTCAATATACGAAATATCGTATATTTCAATATTTCAACGTATATTTCAATATCGTATATATATATACAAAACTAAAGTTTATCGGACTCGGTCAGTTCTTCATGTTCAAATTAAACTCTTATTGCCAACGTTTTAGTATTCCTTTTAAAACTTTTTCATAGGCAAAACTTCTGCCTATAAAAAATAAGTTTAAATAGGTTTGAAATAAAAACCGAAACATTCACAATGAGAGTTTAATTTGAACTTGAAGAACTGACAGAGTCCCGATAAACTTTAGTTTTGTTTCTATTCCGTGGTCGATACTTTTAACAATATATACACATTATTTTATTATAGAATATTGAGATTTTGTCTGATGTAATAACAACTCTATGTGAGGAAATACGGCCTGATTATAAGTCTAAAACTACTTTGCGTTGACGATAATGAGTAAAAAACATGGATGTTTTTTTATTTTAAACTAGCAAATGTACCCGTCTTTGACGGAATCAAAAATTCTATTATACTTGGATAATATATCCAACATATCAATTATAGTATTATACTAATACTATAATTAGAAATTATAGAATAGTAGAAAACACCATTATTAGTACAGTGTTAAACAAATGCCTCTGTATACACTACATTAGCTATCTGTCCTTCAGGTTCATGGAAGAACAATCAGTTGAAACCTCTGACTATTGAGCAAGTAAACTACAGTTGACCATGTGAGAAAAACTTGGTCTCGCTAACTTGAATTCCTGCGTTAGATAAAGTCTCCCTTTGCGACTTAGTTAACGTCATTGCGAAATAGACTCTGAGGGGACCTTGCAATCATTTGAATGGAAACAGACAGTGGTTCGGAAGACTCCCCAATACCACATCCAGTCATTATGTCCGCCTCTATGGCATATCTGTGTAGAGCACGAACTCAGAGTCGTGTCCCGTTGCACAGTTTTTGGGTCACTCATGTTTCGTAACATGAAATTTGTTACTGCTATAAATTGCAGCATCATTGGTGCTCCTACTTTAAGTTTTTACTCATGAGCAGGCAGTCAAGGAGAAATAAATTCAGAGTCAAGAAATTCAATTAGATAATGAACTGCTTCTTCATCACTAATCCAATCTCTTTACTGACTTGTAAGTTCTTTCCTCGGCTTCATATAGCGTAAGAACTTGTTTGTTGATTTCTCATGCCTGTTCATATTAAGGGCTGAGAATTGCTCGTTTACAAAACATTTATTCTCAATAGATAGTACATCCTTAACTCTGTGAAACACCATTTCATTGATGTCAAATACGCAATATATTCATGTGCTCAATTGAAATTAAAATCAACTAACAATACCTACTTGCCACACCTGTGTATTTTCAAAACAAACTTGTCTGTGAAGTTAGGAAAATACAGCTAAAAGCCCCATAACTTCGCTTCTGTACTGAATTAATAATCTATTTAGACCCCCCATATTTTAAGTTAGGCACACACAAATCCAGTGTCAATGTTTCAGCTCGCTATGTCTTATGGTGGCTGAGTTTACTTGTGACAAACATTTTTGCGTTAAACGTCCATAACTTCACTTCTACGTTGAATTTCCAATCAATTCATAGCCTATATTTTAAGTTAGACCTACACAAATCTACTGTAAAAGTTTCAGCTTTATATGTCTTATGGTAGCTGAGTTTACCTGTGACAAAGTTTTGCGGACAAACCGACAAACCGACAGAAATTTTTCTAAGGGTGGATTCGGTTTCTCCAATGTATGAAACGTAAAGAAAACTTGAAATGAGTCAGTTCTAAGCAATGTACAGACAAAATCATTATTTTATTTATAAAGATGACTTTAAATGATTTTCAATTTACCTATCCTTGGCCTATACAACAACCTGCAGAAGATGATGTTGTTTAATGAATAGAGGACACTTTACATCTTATCGGTTGGAACATTATCTGTGGAAAGCCTTGGTTGCATTTGACGTCAGTATCTCACGTCCTGATCTGTGGATGAAGCATTTAACCTTTCTAAATGATTATTGTTCCGCTTTAGCAGGAGCATTGATCATATGCCAAGATCATATGCCTTGCTTCAGCGCTAATTGTCAGTGATGTGTAACAAAGATCAAACATAGAGTTGTTCTTGATGTCTGTACTCCAATAGTCAGCATTTCTCTTCGTCTGATAGTGCAACGCTATTTTTATCGGTGTCGTAAATCCGTAAGAAGCACAGCCGCCCTTATTTTATAGTCTCTAGTATCTACAGTCAGTTGCTATGTGGTCACATATTGTTATGATTTGAAATTATAACAATATATCACATTTCTCAGTTAAGGAAGACCTACATTTCAGCCGAAACATTACTGCAGTTATTCATGTCATTTATTATAGCGTTCATAAGTTTTTATTTCACATCAAAAATTAAATTTCATTTCCTCCAATCAGACTCATTTCTTTTTATTTTAATTCATACATTTATCAAAAGGCCCAATACATTTTATGTTTAATTTTATTTAAATATTTTTAGTTGAATTTCGTAAAATTGTTGTATTATTGTGTTTATGTACTAAAAGGATTTAGTGAAAATGCAAGCGATTTAATAGTGTTGAGAGGAAAGTAAACGAGTTACGTCAGCTAATTGAAAGCGGATTTAGTTGTGTACATGTATTACAAATTATTGATAATAATTTAATAGGACATGGTGGAAAGAAAATGGAGATTGTAGATTTAACGCATGAAGTTCTCTAAATCCGATTATTGCTAATGGCCTTAAGGGAATACTAAATGGAAAAATGAATATCCAGTGTTTTAATATCAAATCTGTAGAATGGCTGAAAGACCATAACATGGTTATAGGTGAAAACCAGGTTTATACCAAACAAAAAGGTCTTCATGAAATAAATCGAGCAAAATATCAAAGAATCAATAATCAGCTAACAAATAATTATACACAAACACATTTTATTTGTTTATTTTATTGAGGTTTAGTTAGCTTCAATGCCTCCAAGATCAACGCATCAGTACTTTTGCTGGCTCCAGCAGTGAAAGTTCTATAGCTTTGTTTAGTGTTTCGAAGCACTTGCCTCTGTGTAGCATATTGACTTGACAATCAGCCAGATGGTGCAATGGTTTTTCTTTCTCTACCTTGCAGATTCTGTACAAACCATCATTGATAATGCCCATTCTTCTCAGTTTGTAGTGACCAGTTAGAAATCAGGTTAAAATCCGTAGGTTATTCCTGCTTCTTTCCATACAATACAAAATTTGAGTATTCTCAAACTTATTGAGAAGTATCTGCGATTGTCCGTGTTCCTAAGGAGTTCTTTTATTGTGTGTTGTCCTATACCACAATGTTGTTCTGGACCAATATGCGTTTTCCACTCAAACAGATACTTCAATTACAACTGTAAACCATTAAACAAACTAACTGAATAAAGAATTTTGTAAATAAAAACTACTGACTCCATGTTAGTAGAAAAATAAATATAGCTATGAAATAACAATGTAAACACAGTGGAAATAAAAATCAACGTCTAAACCACAGTAAAGATTTCAGAAAAATGACCATACCTTTGAAAATAAAACAAAAGTGGGTTTCTTTGGTTATATAAAACGAATTGATCTTTGTCACAGTCCAACTGATATTGAAAAGTTTCAGGATGAGTTGAAGTTGGTTTAGACGTTTATATACATGCATATAATGATAAAGAGAAAAGGAGTTTTAATAAGTTTTCATATTAAAACACTAAAAAATATCATTTAGTTCTATATCACTTTAGTATGACTTAGTTCCATATCATTGTCACCAGTCACTGTATGTATAAATGATCATGCTCATATAACAAGATTCCACATAAACACGTCAAATAGCAATCAATGATCAAGCCACAATAAGAAATGGGAAAACAAGACTAAGATCTTTCAACCGTAACAAGCGGTCTTCGTCAGAGTCAAATTGTTATTGTGGTTTGATCATACATCTCATATGTATACATGCACATTTGCAGTACCTTCATTCGGCACTCTTAGTCTCCTAATGATGACATTCATCGAAATACAGAAGTGAATTATCCCCTTTCTATCTCTCTTTTACCTTCGTTTTACCTCTTTTTTTATTGAAAAATCTGCTGGACCGTTTCATTTAATTTGTATATGCAAATATAGTACTGAAATGTATCAAAATTTGGTCAGTTTTCCAGGTAAAAATCCTGACATTTCACATTTCAGTTTTTATTTCAAATCTTCTTCATAGGCTCCTAGAAAACAGATAAAACAAAAAAAATACTACAATCAACAAATTTAAATACAAACAAAACAAATGAAAACAGATGGAATAGTACAAGTAAAGAAATTTAATAATCATTTATGGGCTCACAGAAGGAAACATATTCTAAATAACATAGACCATGAACTTTACTAACTGGGAGTGCGTCTGTGTAAATAGTATAGTTTTATACTCTATAAACATCCCGGCTGACTGGTAATGGAGTCGCAATTATCAAGCATGCTTGTAACGCATACAATCAATATACATAGAAATCATTGAAAGTGATTACATTAAGCATCTCAAACTTTAAACTATATATTAAAACAAATTATTGCTTAATAAAAGTCCTTCAAATTCAACGTGTACTTTGAATGAATATTATTATCAATTGTATATACCACTTATATAATTAATTAGAGTTTATTCTGTTTAATGTAATGTTTCTAGAGTTTTACTATTTTTTTCATCTTGTTTTTTATATATAATAGTTGGTTTTTTTTTAAATAAAAAGTGTGCTATATCTTCAGTGCGTTTAGTTTCAGGGATATTTTGTTGCTTTTACTTATTTATTCTTATGGAATTAGAATGTTGATTTATATTTTTTTTAAAAAAAGAACTATATATATGTGGATATGTTTATTGACTCTTGATGGACTTAATGGACTCTTGATTTTTTCTCGTTTATTTTAAATCTTGCTATATATATATATATATATATATAATCGACCGTAATGGCGGTCGTCCTCAGGAGAAGAAGTGAATTGACGGAGGGACGGACGGAGTCAGTTGACGACATATATATTTTATATATATATATATATATATATATGACAATGAACAGTGTCACGTGTTCATTCAGACTACAGTTGTTGTTAAAATCTACATACTATTATACTTTGTAAAATAATTTGTAATGTAATACTTAATTTTTCTGTTTCAAAATGTATACTTCTGCCTATAAAAAAGGTTTTAAATAAAGACCGAAACGTTGTCAAGGACAGTTTAATTTGAACATGAAGAACTGACCGAGTCCCGATAAACTTTAGTTTTATATATATATAATGGTTTGAACCAAATCACGATGTTCAGAAACGTGACTAAGATCATTCAGAAGTTTAAATAAAATTACGATGTTCAGAAATGTGACTAAGATCATTCGATCAAGTAGCAAATCCTATGTTAGTCAAATTTTATGATAAATTATGGCATGGACTAATTACTAGGTGAAAAGATGTTACAGACATTTGTGTATGTTGTCCACTATGGTTTGGACAATGGCTGTCCCAAGTAGTGGCTTACTGGGCTGGTGAGGGTGGAGAAGGAAGCGGCACTAGCAATGGTAGTAGCGGAAGCGACTTGCTTGCCAGAGCGCAATGCATCTGCCGCACCATCAGGCCGGCTTTCTTGCTCCTTCCACAGAGCCATGCGCCCAAATGTTCCGCACCTTCAAACTCCCATTACATACTCCGCTGCACTTGCTTCCAACGACGACGTTTCATTAGTTTAGAAAGCACTAGCTCCAATTATCTTCCTGGAAATCATCATTCTTTATCGATGTGTAATATAAATGATCAATTATATTTTATGGCTCATTATTCATACATCGTATCAAATTTTCAACAACTTTTGATGCACAGGAAAAAGTTACCGTTACTGTAAATTCATAAATATGAAACATATATATTTTGAATTGTTTTCTAAGCAATTGTAACTAATTTATATTAGAAATAGGTAAAACCGTCATGCCTCGTAAGATGATCATGGAGTCGTTGGAGCTCCAACGACTCCATGATCATCTTACGAGGTATGACGGTTTTACCTATTTTTTAATATAAAGCATACTAACCTCAGTGGTATTAATAATATACATGTATTTAATTGGAACTAACTATTAAAAAAAGTCACGAAGTTGTAAGAAAATACTAATCTATAAATATAAATATCGCTAAATAAAAGTTTACAGATCTAAGCTCTATGTTTTAGACAAATATAATGATCTTTGGTTTGTAGTTGTTTAGCAGGTTGATGATAGTTGATTTATAATAAGGTTAGGTTAGGTTGCAGTGGCAGTTCACAAGGGAACACACTTAGGTCGAGCATTGGCCCTTTGTGATACCCCACAATGAAGATTGATTCTACAGTGGGAGTCCTAAATTTTGCCTAACTCATGTGTATTTTGAGTAGGGATCTTTAAAGAGTACCTGACATCGTACAGGCTCGGGACCGACAGTTTAACGTTCTTCTCCGAGGGACGACGTGCTCGGATTTATTCACCTCCCGCATGAATAAATCGAGGGTAGGTGGGGATCGAACCCCGGTACTATCAGATCAGAGCGAGCACGTAACCACTGAGCTAACCTGACCCCCCTTGATTTATAGTAAAGTCGGAGTTCATATCAAGCCCTAATACTGGAAGGCTTGTCGTACTGTAATAGTACAGTCCTACTAGACATCTGCTTTGAAAACAACAACAAGCAGAGAAATTAGTAAAAACATGAGTATGAACCTCTGGAGCCTGTTTTTGTGGAAGAGGAACTACTCCCTTGGATAGAGTCAATATTTTTGAACACTTTTTATTTAAAATGTGTCTATATTTCAACATAAAATAAGTATTTAGGTATTGCTTGACCTAAATTGGTTAGTTTTATCAAAATTTATTGTCTTAATTTTTCAATCAAGAAAAATCCTTTTTCTCCTCTACCTCTGCAACTGAAGTAACCTTGATTTCCTCGTCAACATCCTCGCGTACATCTCAAAAGCTGACCTTTGTCTCAAGACTTCTCATTCCCAACTTCCAAATTGATTAGGTAGCATTTTTCAAATATTAACATAGAATGTATTTTATTATTAAATAAGATATTTTTATGATATAAAAAGAAGTTTGAAATGAAAATGCGATAGCTCAAATCTAAACATTATCCTGGAACAAAAAATTTTGGATGTGTTCAAAGGAAGATGCTGAAGGTTGCAAGTCCTACAAAGTTTACATTTGTAACTAACGTTACAAATGTAATACCCACCATGTGTCAATATTTCCTTGGTGGTGGGTCAACCTCTGAGGAAGTAAATACTGTTTTCAGATTTACTTTTTTCATACTTTTTGCCAAACAATTCATACAGTTGTTAGTGATTTCTTACTACGTTCTTAACCTAGCACAACAATATACCAGCTAGTCCACCGCCTTAATAGTTATCTTCTAAAAATATCTATGCTTTTTTTGAAATATAAATAAAGTTTTTAATATATATTGAAAGATAAATTAATTTAAAACACACACTTAAGGTCTCTAATTGTCGGTTGGAACTGTCATCAGGAGGGATATGAGAGAGAAATAAAGCGCACTGATGGAGAGACAGTTGGAGACCAACAATATTGCCTTAAGCGCACCCTAGTCATAGAGAATAAGGCATACAAGGTAGGCCAAAATAAATTGGGGGACTAATAACTTGTGCAAATTTTGTAAGTTTGTCATGGACACCAAAGTTCTCTTTAGCCAATATACCGACAGGTTTAAGGTATAAGAGCTTAATTTTCTGGAGACTTGAATTCTCCATAAGCAACAATTATAGCGTCTACATTTACTTTTGTAGTATTCTTCGGGTTAGAAGTGGTCAAAACTATAAGCTAAGCTCTTCTATTGTTCTTCATTACACGATTTACCTTAATACTTCTAAAGATATTTTGTATAATCTTGTTTATATTTATTATCGAAATTAATAGTAATGTAGATACAACATCAGTCTTAAATTAATTCGTAGTTTTGTCCATGTGATAGTGTCCTTGTACGTACTAGACTCTGTATGCGAAAGAAGTACGTGGACACAGAATAGGTTCATGAACTTAAATTTGTTGACTTTCACTTTTTTTGTATTCTAATCATATGTCTTTTTTGAAGGAAAAATTAAATTATTAGTAATTTGTTAGTAGCCTGATGATTATTACCAGGTTGACTGATATATAAAACATCATTAAAAAACTGAATCGTTTCTAAGGACTGAGTGTATTACTGCTGTCATTGCACCATTTCTTTAGCCTTCCTTTCCTTATCTCTGCACCCTTCATACTTATTACTATACGCCGCAAGTCATTAACCGTTCGATGCAGACTCATTCACTTTCTCAGTTCCACTTATACAGAATTCACCTGGCAGTTTCTCTATGAGGTAAATCACCTCACTTAGGTCATTCCATTCTTTACACTTTCCTCTAGTAATATCAACCGTATTCTTTCCTGGAGTCAACCAAACCAAGTGTACCTATTTGCTAAAATGTATAGCGACTCTTTCCTGAAGAAAATTGACCAATTTTTACTTCAGAATTACCATTTTGTCATACTGGAATGATTGTGTAATGTAATTTAAATGCTATTGACAGGTTAACTTTGGGTATATATAACAACTTTTTTATCTATTTATTATTATTAAGTTAACAAATATTTTAATTGAAAAGCTTTTTTACTTTTCTTTTTTAATGATGCTTTACAGAGAATAAATATTGATCATTTTTAACATCATCCATTGAGCAACATTCATAAACATTCTAAACATTCGTATATAATGATTCATTATCTTTGTACTTTTGTCTACATGTTTATCTTTTTCAATGAGTCTTACTTTTCTCTTTTCGATGTT
Source organism: Hermatobates lingyangjiaoensis (assembly GCA_026182355.1). Lineage (NCBI taxonomy): Eukaryota > Metazoa > Arthropoda > Insecta > Hemiptera > Hermatobatidae > Hermatobates > Hermatobates lingyangjiaoensis. The sequence continues at coordinate 1,830,241 of JAPFBL010000251.1, forward strand.
TTTTTTCACCTTAATTTATTAATCTAATTTGTCTCAGATTGAAGTTCAAATTTTCTTTCCATTCACACGAAACGTATTTCTTGAAAATCTCGTCTGCCTGAGAATGAATATTTCTGCTACTTCTTGAACTCTTTAGATCTTCTTTCATGATAAAACCGGAAATGAATATTCCCTTAGTTTATTATGCATATTATTTCTAATGAATGAAGGTGCTTATGTTAATCTTTCATTGAAGAATCGCAGTTTACTTGACTAGTTAATTCAAGTTGGCTGGGGTTGCTCGTCTCAGTAGTAGTTTAATTCAAACAAAAACTTCTTTCACCTCTCTTTTCCTCAAGCTGTCATTGATTTGCAAGGGTCAACATGTGGGGGAGAAAGAGTTTAGAATATAATATTTCTTGGAATTAAATTTACTCCCAGCAATGCAAACAATTTCCATAAATTAACAACTTTCGACATTATAGCAATGGAAGCAACATTATTCGTTGTAAATAGTAAGTCCAAACTGCAAAAATAAATTTAGTAGTGGACTATGATGTTTATACTAGTTATTCTACGGTCATAGTTCCACTTATAAATTTAAATGCTGCTGTTTAAAAGCCGATATGTTCATTTGATGTGTAGGTAGATGGGTCTTTCCCTAAGCTGATAATGAAAGAGGACAGAGGACGTGATTGATCCTGCGGTCGTTACTTTGGACAACAGTCAATGTCAGAGAGAAGATTAGAGAAGATGTAGCGACAGATATGAGTGGCTTTATCTTCTCTTCCTATCTTTTCCTGATAACAAATATCGATCGTCATTATTGTTTTGTTCTTTAGTTAGCTCTGTGGTTAACGTACTCGCCTCTGTGCTGGTCAGTCCGGAGTTCGATCCCCACCTGGCCCTCTATTTATTCATGCAGGAGGTGAATAAATCTGAGAACGTCGTCCCTCAGAAAGGGACGGTCGCGAGCCGTTAAGCCGTCGGTCTCGAGCCTGTACGATGTCAGGTACTCGTTAAAGATCCCTACTCGAAAGGCACATGAGTTAAGCAAAATTTAAGACTCCCAGTGTAGAATCTGTAGAATCACCGATCAAACAAAAAGCCGATAAACGGCAGACTTTACCACTAAGGGAGTGGTATAAATAATAGAAATAAAGAAATATGTGTATTACTTTGACAATATTACAGATTTAAAATTCGCATTATTGTACTAAACTGCTAATAATTATTTCCTTCCTGACCAGTCATTCTTGAAAACCTGATTTTCTTTTAGTTTATAATAAACAAAATCTTTTATTGTTTAATATCTTTACTTATTTATTAATAAAGTAGATGAATGGCTTCATTTGTCATCACTGCGTGAGAAATACAGAGATTTGTTGTCTAATTTTGTGTGCAGTAGTAGGTAGTTCCTGTATGGTGCATATCTCTGTTGAAGGCTGGTGAGTATAAATCAGACATTTACTTGACAGCTATGTACTGTGTTTTAGCCGACGACGTTTGATTTTTTCCCCGCACGCGCCTGTGAGGTCGGGATAACAATGGTAAGTGGGATCAGAGTGGAGGCAAAAGCCTGCAAGAAAGCCAGCCAGCAAGTGCAATATATCTCTGGGACGGCGCGTCACTTTTCTTATTGATGTTCCCCTCCTGTCGCGCTCTACCTGCCGCTTTCAAACCCTCCCACCCTTTCTTCTATTCTTATCCACTCCATTTTTGAGCTTTTTTCTCTCCTTTTTTTCATTACCATTATTTGCACTCACATAGGAAGAAACAGTAATATTTCGGTCCAAGAAATTGCTACTTATCTCTCTCTCTCTCTCTCTCTCTCTCTCTCTCTCTCTCTCTCTCTCTCTCTTTCTCTCTCTCATGCATGTACATCTAACTCGTGATTTAGGCACATCATTTCCTTTTTTAAGAAAAAGGAAATTGATTATTTAAATTTAAACCACCCTTAAATAAAAATAAACCTAAATGGAAGAATATTTCAATTATATTGACGAAAAAAATTAAATATCTTAAATTAAAAATGTTTCTACTTCTGTATTATGGGACCAGGACTTGGAGTTTGCACTGACACAAATATTCCTTGTAATATAACAAGTAATTGTAATGTAGCGTGATACATTAATGTAAGCATAAAAAATAATAGCATTGAAACGACTTCAAGGGTTTAAAAGTATTAATGACTACTATTATATATAAATAACATCCGAACATCAATATAAATATACTAAATGGGATAATCATCGGGGTATAGCCATAGTGAAAGTGAAGCAAGCGCAGAAACATTGACATAAACAATTTACACTGATAGATTTAACTTAAATTATAAGAAACAAAAAACATTAATTGGCGTTGTTTTAAAAATATTTTTATTTTTTTACTTACTACTTCATATTTATCTAAGGATTAAGCAATGTTAATGGAATTTCTGTGAATTGCTACTCCTTTATTCATTCATTTTAAGTGTTAATGTTTTTCATTGTTCCTGATATCATAATGAAAATTTTCGTAATCTTGATGTGAAAACTGTGAATTCATTTTGTCATTCCATTATTTGTTGTAAATAGCACAGGTAGACATGCATAACACATAATGTTTGATACATCAAGGAATAGTGTGATATCAAGAAAGAAAACAAAAGAAATTATTGAATGGAAGATATACGGTCAGATTATCTGGCCATATACCTCATCGGCCATGTCAACGTTAAGTCAGGTATACTTTATTACATTATATTTACATATATGCAACTACAAATTAACAGAGTAAAAGGTAATTTACTTAAATATATAATATATTTCGATTACATAACTAAAATTATATTTTGATAGTTAAAACCGTTGTTCTTCATCAGGAAAAGACATCCTCTCACATACGCTTCTCTTATTTTTCTTATTCTTCAATGTACCAAATCTTTATTAAAACAATTGTTCTTTCCTCCAGTGTTTCATCAAGGCCTTATGTTCTTCTCCCTTCGAGAACAGATTTACTATATTTATATAACATTTGTAATGCATAAAACTTAAAAAATGAAAGTCAACTAAAGAACTCACTGGGTGAGGGCTAAAGCAGTGCTGCCGTAAAGGAACTACGACTCCTTTACGTTTTTTTTTTTTTTTATTTTACGTTTTTTTATTTTTCTCCTTTGCGGCAGTATTGCTTTAGCCCTCACCCAGTGAGTTCTTTAGTTGACTGTTGTCCCTCCGTCAATTCACTACTTCTCCTGAGGACGACCACCATTTTGGTCGAAATATTGAAAAGTAAGTCTTTGTTATGTTTCTTTCTATGTGTCACAGTTTATATTAAGTGTAATCTGTCCTGCCAGACCGTTTTTCGTTTACATTATATATATTGAATTCTGCATGAGTGGTCCGGATCTCGAATATGGCTATTTGGTCAAAAATAGCCAATCATCATATATATATATATATATATATATATATATATATATATATATTATGAATGAAGTTGACATTGTCTTTGTCAAGGTGGCACGAGTAATTACTTGAAAGTATATAATAAGGGACGATGCTGGCAGGAGGAAGAGATGAATGGACAGGACACTGTGTTTAGAGGGCCCAGTAATTTGGTTAATCCAGTGCTTAATGGGTGTCAATAGGGCCGGCCAAGTTGTCACGGGCTTATTTATCGCCTCTAAGTTAAACCCTACTCTGAATCAGAGAAGAGAAACAATTTACTATATAAAGGTTTAAGAAAATATTATTTTTCTTTCTTTATATTACGTAAGCTTATGAGTGGTAAAGGGAATCTATCAAAATTATGTTCTATTTTTGGTTTCGCGACTTTGTTATTCATAATTGTATTGGATTACATTCAGTGCATTTGAAAGCTGAGGAAGTGGATATACGAGTATTTATATTGTTTGTCAAAATCTAAGTAAATTCATATCCCGTAAATCCATAAAAGTAGGAGTTACCTTTATTATCCAAAAACAGACCCTCAACAGATCTGACAGTTTAGCAAGCTTCATTAGAATGAGATGAACATCATGAAAATCGTAAACCTTCAAACAGCTTCAAACCTAAAGCTTCTCCCTGCTACTCCTTCAACGGAGCCCGTATTGATTTATTATTGGCAAAACTTCTAAAATGTTTAATGTCATGTAAGTTAGTAAGCAAGGATCACGGGACAGAACTTTCCCTTTCTTTCTCACTCTCTCTCTCTCTCTCTCTCTCTCTCTCTCCGTCTCAATCACACTGTTCCTTTAATGAATGTTCTACATACTGGACATCTTTATTCATTCCCCGTTTAATATCTTACGAATACTACAAACAGATACTCATGTATTTAAAAGCTACTTGCATTAAGATCCAGAATTATTCCGGGAGTCAAACTGTATCAAACATTCTGCTTTTGTTTTCTTTTCCTTTTTTTCTTGTATATATTGTTTTCTTTGTGTTTATTAGTTTTTTACATGCATATTTTATATTTTGTATTATTTATTTAATGTCCTTTCTTTTCCCTTCTTATGATTCATATTTTGCTGTTTCTTGGTCAGACTGTCGATCAGCTCCCGTGTGTGCAGCCAGCCGAATCTTGGAGGGCTCATGAACATTCTCATGACAAAGGAAGTCGAAACATTAATGTGAATCTTTGTCTGTGCTTATTCCCTGTGAATATTAAAGTCTAATTAGAGAGTATATGTCTGTGCCCCTATTTATTGTTTACGTATTGTTATATATATAGCCTGTTACAAGGAATAAGTAGCATTAATGATAATCATTGCCGGTCGAGGGGAGTTTGAACTATATGGAGTGATGGAGGAATCAGAGCGTTGTGTTGTGAAACCAGCTGTTAGCCAAGAGCAGTTACTCAACACTGACACACCCTGCTGCCGCTTGCTATTCCCGTCAGAGCATTGCATCGGAGCCTGCTCACTCATGACCGTAGCTTATGGTCAATATCATTCTATTCAGCCTTAGATGTTTTAATAATATACATCATGTTTTAACAAATCACATGAAATAATATTAACGTCTAAACCACAATAGAAAATCAGAAAAATAACTCAGATCATTATGAGTATCAGTTAGACTCTGACAAATGCCACTAGTTTTGGTTGAAAGTTCTTAGTCGTTTTTCTGATTTTCCAATACCTATATATATATAACCTTAATCGTTAGTATCAGTTAGACTTTGACAAATACCACTAGTTTTGGTTGAAAGTTCTTAGTCGTTTTTCTGATTTTCCAATTCCTATATATATAACCTTAATCGTCAATTGTTCCTTTAATTTATTTTAGTCTTTTTAACTTAGCCAGTTTCATTTTTTATTTTTAGTTTGTTTTTTTACAGTTGTTAATAGTTTTTAATTTATTGTTAGTTAAATGTTTTCGTTCATTTAATCTTTATTTGGCTTTTATTTCGTTATCTTCCTTGTCTCTTCTCTCACTGAAAGTTGTCTACACTGTTTGAGTGCTTCTTTTTGAACGCAAACCTGTCGTTATCATCCTTTGGAGCGATTCACTTTTATCTTCCTGATGACGAGGCCATCGAAATATAGTAGTGAGTTGCAGTGATTTTATTTCTGTGTGTTCTTTTAAAAATTCTATGTGTAGTAGAAAAGTTCTATTCTGATAATTTAAGTCCTCAAGAAATACTAGGAAGTGAGTTAGCGAAAGCTATTAACAAACACAGACTGATGCTTCTTTTTCGTTAGGTAATTGCTTAATGGTGTCTCTATTACCTAGTTGAAGCGCGAAATACTTATTTGTTACAGATATGATAACAGGTTAGAAAGTGGAATGCCTGGTAACGGCCTCACAGTTCCGGCACCCACACAATTAACCCCCAACTAACAGCATACAAATGAAATGGTTTCCACTAATGACTGTATTTCACTATTAGTGGCTGTGAAATGTACAGTTGAAGAACAAGTTTGTTTTCCATTCCATTTCTATTTAATGACAGTGGTGGTATCTGTTCTGCTAGCAGCACAATTCCAATAAAAAACAATAATTGTGAAAAGAATTGTATAATTTGTAGTACCAAGAACGTGATATTGTTTAATATTGGTTCTAATTTTAGCAATTGCTATTACTAAACTTATCATATGTAAATTTCAATGATTGCATTTAAAATTATTTCATCTGAAATTGACCAATAAAAGTCCATGAGAGAAAAGAAAGTTAGATGACGTTGTTAATCAACTAAAACTTTTATAACTGTCTGTTATCTTAAAAAGAATGATCAAAATGAACTTAAACTCTTTAATACATAAGATATTTGTGCATCTTTAATTTATAAATCTTTAGGAAAAAAATATTTACGTTATTGAAATACTGGTACACAATTAGTGAAATTCTTTTCGAAAAAAATGGTTTGTCGAGGAAGGTATTACACTTTGCCTTAAGACTACCAGTCTCTGTCTCCTATGTGTTAGACTACCAGTTGTGACGAGCGATCTGACATATAGAACAAAGGCTCTGTGACTGTGACTTTTTTTATTTTAATTGATTTTCATACTGTTTCAAGATAAAGAAATGCAGAGATTTAAGCATCAAAAAAAAAACCTGCAGTTCTAGTGAGCTAAGATAAGCGAGATAAGATGGGGCAAGTGAGGTTGCTGCAAAACTGCAAATATCCCAGCTGCTTCTATCCAAAATTTTCAAAAGCCACACAAGCCTCGAGATGGACTTTAAGGTATCTAAAACTTGTGCAAAAGAAGACAAACTGGAAAGGACATTGAAGTTGAATTCGCTTTGAATATGTGTTTTACAAATGTCCTAGAAGATGAAAGCATGTTTCAGAAAAAAAGAATTCAAAACTGTTTCAAGAAAGGTTGCATACCACTACATCCGCAACAATAGGGAACATTCTTACTGAAAAACTAAGTGACATGACTCTAACCGACTTGGAGGAGTAGATGGCAGTGGGCAATGACTTCCAGATGGCTGCAAAGTTAGCGGAGGGTGACCTCTTCAATGCTGTCTTCACAGCCTGGGGAGAATAAAGTAGGTAGTAACGATGAAGCAGAGGATGATCATCCAGCAGTGTGCATTCCAACAAATAAGGAAATATGGGAAGCTCTTCGCGTGTTATGCCTTAGAGTGCAAAATAGATCTTCTGTATTTGAAGTTCATTATGAGTACGAGTCCTTTATAAATAATTTGCTGCGAAAAGACATGAAACAGATAAAACTGGACGATTGCCTAAATAAAGAACTATTGTATTGCTTATAGTTAAAATAGTACAACTACAAATAGTTTTACTATTTATTACGTATTTAATTTATTTGAGTTCTTTAGCCATTCCACCGCTAATAAACATACTTGAACCGACTGAAAGTTGAAGCAGATGGTGAATGGCTTGCCTTGGTGGACTCAGTGCCGATAGTCGCTCCACTGCCCACCAGCCTTATTATCTTACTCAGAACTGTCTGGAGTTAGTTGAGTCGGTTATCAAAGTTAGTCTTAGCTACTGCACCAGTCAGCTGAGTCTCTGGGATACACCAATCACCAGGTGTCTGCCACTCCTCCCTGCTATATACCCTCGCTCTGGCTTCCTGTCATACACACCATTCCTCATTACACTCCATTCTTCAACCATAATCTCCTTTTTTTAACCTCTTCCTTTTGTCATGAAATAAATCTTTTCATTTCTCAAATATATTAATATCTTAATCATAGTTTCTCCCGAAAACAACCTTCCGTTTCTTAAAGTCATAAAATATCAATGTAAAAAACGTGTAATTCTGTTATTTCGAATAAAAAATAATAAAATTAAAAATTTATTACTAAAGTAATCATGTTTTATTACAATCTGATAATATAATGTAATATGAACTCTTATTGATCGACTGTTTTCGACCAACCAGCTATTGCAGTTTAATTAACCGGGCTAGCAATAACAGTTTACAACGAATACGATAAATAATTATGTTAGGATTTGACTATTAAATGATTACCCCATATTTTTTAAGTAATAGAATTAACTTCAGCACTCTTAATACTTACTTCCTTTTTCTGTGTGTCTGGATTATTCATAATTATTTTTTTTACCTGGATGAAACAAGATACATTTCAAAAAAACTATGTATTTCAATGCAATATTATATAATATACATATCGTTTGTAGAATATAGCACGCAAATATACTTCAGTGTACTGTGCCCCATTTTTAAAATGATATCTTACGATAATGATATTTACATATATGAAGTACATCTTGACTATTTCATATAAGTTCAAGGTCTCTGGTCATGTTTTTTACATTCCAAATACTTATTGATTATGTATGTAATTTTAAAATCTGCTAAAACTCTTAGTAACATAGCATTGTGACTAGCGATCTGTTCTTAGCCTACACTCTACGTAGACAGGAGTCCCCAAGTGGTCGATAATAGCCCAATAAAAGGGCTAAGGGTCAAAAGTTGGGGCACCCTTGCCCAAGACAAAATAGCACTGTAATAGTAATAAAGATCACAAAAAAAGACAGATAATATGTGTAAATGTATATTCATAAAGATTACTAACAATATAATAAAGTATATTACATCGAGAAAAGTTATTTAAAGTTGTTTAAATTTCTTGAATGAATTAAGGAAGTTTAAAACTAGGGCGACAGTTGATTACTATGTGTTGACTGCCAGACCACGTGAAGTTCGATTTGCAGTGAAACTGCTGTCAGCATTCTTTTAGCCAAGACTTTCAGTTTAAGCACAACCCCTTTCATTTCCACTCCTTTCAATAATTCAAACATAATCCTTTCATCCGATTTGACGGCAAACAAAATTTAACTCTTTTTAAAAATTCTATGAATTTTCAACGAAGTTAAAATTGTACAGGAGGATTATGTTCATTATTTTACAGGAAATTGATGAATTAATTTTAACATTGAAATCTTTAATCCTCAGCTTTGGAGATTATATTTTGTTTTAATTTCCTTTGAATTAGACATTATATAATTTACGAAGTTGAATCTCCCGCAGACTGTCACTTTGTTAATATTATGACTGAACAAATAGCAAATTTTAAATCATATCATTCAAATGTTAAATGTTGTAACATATTTGCACAAGATTGAATACCGAAACAAAAACTATGATAACTGAGTCATCAAAAATACTGGGAATGATTTTTGATATTTTCTTGAGCTAAATACTGCGGTATCAGCATTGGTACATGCACATTTCTAGTACCACAGAAGTAAGTATAATATACAATGAGAAATGGTGGTTTGGTCCTTCCGTTCTTTTGAACGTAGCCCATCTTCTAATGCAGTTCTACCTGGTGAAAGACAACGTTCAAAACTGATAGATTCACTCAGCCACCAACATACTTGGTAGAATTGCAAATTTATCTCAATACGTAAATTTTTTCAAAGTTTTTACATTTTACTGTAATGTAATGGTGAGAACAAAGGTTATTGCTACTGCATAAGCATTGCAGCATACGTTCAGTAAATAGAACCAAATAGATATGCAGTGTGTTATATACTTTAGCATATGCTTTAACGTACCAAGTTTATTCAATTAAATATGCTCATCTAGGTAAATTTATTTAATTGTTTTTCATATCAGTCCTATTGCAATAATTATAATGACTGAATCAATATTATAAAATAAATTATGTTATTTAATACTAATATTGAAAGTCATATTTAAAATATGCTTTAATTAATTCAGTCTAATAAAATCCTGAAAAATGGAACGTGGATTTAGCCTTTAATTAAAATCAACAATCATTTGTAAATGTAAGGAAATGAATAAATTCAAATTAATTTCTGATAATACATTGTAGTTATTATTATTAGTGCCTTAATTTTGATTGCATATCATAAATATTAACTAATTTAATCATCTGTTGCTTTTTAGCTTTATAGTTAAGTTTATTCGAAACCTATAAATCATACCGTTTGACTGAAGGATAGGCTTCTAAAGTTTTGTTGTTTTTCTTTAACCTTACAAATGAACATCATGTAAACTAGCAATTCAATATAATTATCCGATTTCATTGAATGGAGTATTTAGTAGAAAATCAGCTTTATTCTAAAAACAATGAATTTTTGTTTTTTTTTTACTGTTTGAATGTGGCCAAGTGCTCGGCCTGGCTGCTACCCACTGGAAGCCTGCGACAAATAATTTCTCCTGGAGGTCTACTTAAAAGTTATTTCTACCATTCATTGTTTGAAGTAATTAATGTTTTCGGGTGGTTGTGGAGCATAAATGTGATTCCTAGAGTTATGTGAAAGATCTGTCTTATTTCAACCACCCTTAAGCACCCAAGACCTTAAACCAGGCATGGGCCACATGAAGCTCAACACCTGTTTTTGTGCAGCCCTTGGAGATTATCTGGAATTCAGTCTTAACATTGAAAATTCCTTTGCTTTCTGCTTATTAACTAAAGCTTACCGAGATTTTTGGAAGAAAATTACATTGAAGAGAGAGATAGGGTTCAGTAGCAACAAATCCTTTAGTTGATTTTTTAAATTACGCTACTAATCCTTTCTGGGGTTGTGTTGTGATAATTGCTTCATTATCATTACGAAACAGTAAGATATGAATAATACTTCTCATTATAAGAATGAGAATTCATTATCATACAATTTTGTGTATCAAAATACCACAGAAATTACGATGTGGCCTGCAGTCACTTGAAAATCATATAATGCGACATCCAGTTCACAAAAGGTTGCCTGTGCCTGCCTTAAAGCATGAATAACAGCAGATTTACTTGAATGTCGATCGTTATGTGGTGATAAGCGGTTGAGAGAAATTCTCTTACTGTATTGATGTTTCCTCAACTTTAGGTATTAACTATATTGAACAGAGATACAACAGTACAAAAAACTTGATAGCATTTATATCAAATTGTAATCACTCAATATTCTGTTAGTTATCTTGATTATATATTGACCATTGGAATAGGGTGAAACATGTTTAATTTCCTCGTAATGTGAGCATCAAGGAGAATATGTGTATTTGATGTACGTACTGTGCGACTGTATTACCAACAAATCATTAAGGTCTACAGTTATTAATTTAATTACCATTCTATAAGAAACATATAGCTACCATAATCATTTCCCTTCTCTTTCAGATTGTGAGAACAATGGGGAGGGAGGAAAAAGAACCTCCTCACTATTGGTCCATTGAAGTAAACCAGTTTACTTAATACATAATCATGCACAGACAAGCATTCAGCCTGCCATTACATGACATTAGCATGAAATTATTACTTGGACATTATCCATGTCCAAGGTTAGGTTAGGTTAGCAGTGGCAATCCCACAAGGGAGCACACGTAGGCCAACCATTGGCTCTTTGTGATACCACACAATGAAGATTGATTCAACAGTAGGAGTCCTAAATTTTACCTAACTCAAGTGTATTTAGAGTAGGGATCTTTAACGAGTACCTAACATCGTACATGCTCGGAACCGACGGTTTAACATCCTTCTCCGAGGGACGACGTGCTGCGATTGATTCACCTCCTGCGTGAATAAATCGAGGGCCAAGTTGGGATCGAACCCCGGTCCACTTAGTTCTGAGGTGAGTACGTTAACCACTGAGCTAACCTGACCTCCCAATCCATGTCCAAAGTATATAACTTACGAAATTATTCCCTTATATAGGAAGTTAGTTGCATGAAGTTAGTTAATGAAATAGAATAATAACATTTCATGTTAACTAATGAAATAGAATTTTATCAGCCAAATTGGAGGCTTAGTTTAAGATCTCTACCATAGTAACCCAAAACAAATCACAGAGACAATTACGACAAAATATTAAGAATATTAATCAGTACAAATAAGTCCTGATGTTGTCAATGTTGGACATTGTCGTATATTCTTTAGAAACGATGCACAACCAATGGGAAACGTTATTATAAATAGGTTGCTAACAACCTCTACAGAACTTTTAACAATGTTATTTCATTCAGTTGGAAGTGGTCTGGTGGCTCCATTTTAATATTGTTGCATCAATAAGTTTTACTTTAAAAAAGTAAAATTAATGAAGAAAACTTTGTAGAAATATGTTTTATTCAGAAGTTAATGTTATTTAATTAATAATTATTCCTTGAGTTTTAAAAAAGTATTTAAATTAAATTAAGATTGCAAAAAATAAACATTTGTCGTTGGAAGATGATTCTACCTTATACAGCGTTGTGGTTTCTACTGTTTGCAGAGCCACGTTAGATTGTGAGAACTACCTTCTATTCTCTCTGTTCAAGCAACAAATAATCGTTCGTCACTAATGCAAGTAAAATAGATTGTTTAAATGCCAGTTCTGGCGTTGGCAGACTTGATTTAGACCAAGGTAAAACTGGTAGAGGTCTTGTTAAATTGCACAACATGTAAGGCTATTACAAACTACTCCAAAGGAATGGAATACAAATCTCAGGAAATCGCCTGCTTCCTCTGAACTTTAAAACAAGTTCTCTCACTTCGACATCTCTTATTACCTTCAATGTTATTTATTTTGACCTACTACTGCCATAGCGAGTCAAAGATAAATAAACACATCTAGTGCTCACTTAACGACGCATCGTCTAAAGTAACGACTATATCTGGGAGAATGCGTCGTAAACTAGAGAGAATCAGTTAAATAAATCTCATCAAGATGTAAATTACCATCAAGAAAGACAGATTGCAAAATATGTTCATATTTATTTATTCAAAATACTTATTTATTAAAAACGAAATAAAATGAAGGAGCTCACAGATAGACAAAGGAATAACTGACTTCTATATTTCGATGAACGTCGTCATCAGAAGGCGAAGAGTCCCGCAGGAAGGCAGCGAGGTGACTCATCACGGGACTCTTTACCTCCCGATGACGACGATCGTCGAAATATAGCAGTGAGTTATTCCTTTCTCTAGCTGTGCACTATCTTCGTTTTAATTTGCTGGACCGTTTCATTTTGTTACTTATTTATTAAAAATGAATTTGAATCATAATTTGCTGATATATTTATATTTTCATATGTGAAATTGATTTTGCATTTTATTGAACAACACACACACACACACACGCATAAATTCATGTTAAATTTTATTGTATATATATTTCATATTTCATATTTGTTTTAGTAATGTGCTGTACAATGGTAAATACGTTATTATTACTATTACCTATGAGTTACCCTATTTGATATAACTGTTAAGGTACCTGAAGTAGCCAATTTATGGCAGTTAAGTGTTTATGCTGTTATGACAAGATATATATATAATAATGAGTGTCCCATCGATATGTTAGAGTCTATGTGTGCCATTATATTCACTGGGTCTAGACACAGTGAATGAAATTAAGTAAAATAGGTTGCTTACCTGTAATAAGAATTTATTATTGAAGACTTAATTGATATATATATATATATATATATATAAACAAGATTTCACATAAACACTTGAAATAACAATCAATGATCAAACAACAATAAGAAAATGGGAAAACAAGACTAAGAAACTAACTTACTGTACTCCTTTGCTTCCCCAAACATCCCTTTCTGGGCATTAGACCTTTCATACGCTTTCACCCTTTTAAAATACCACTCTTCCCTCCCACTCTTCTCAACCCCTCACCAGATGTTCACTGCATCTAGTGTTTCAGTTGGGTTTTTGACTCTGACGAAGACCGCTTGTTACGGTTGAAAGATCTTAGTCTTGTTTTCCCATTTTCTTATTGTGGTTTGATCATATATATATATATATATATATATATATATATATATTCTTCTGTTACACTTATAAAATAACATTGCTTTATATAAAAATAGATTGAGAGAGTTATAAAGAAAGAGTTAGAGAGATATAGGTTATCTGAAAAGAAAACGGAGGGAGAAATATTAAGGGATAAAGAGAAAAAAAGAGAGAAATTAAGAGAAAGCAAAATGTATTAAGAGAAGAGCGATGGATAATGATTATTAGAGGAGGGTGATTGAGTGAAAAATAGGGAGTTATGAATGGGAAAGAGAGAGAGAGAGAGAAAGAGAGAGATTAATAATGATGAACAGAATGAACGATATATAGAGGAGGTAGAGATAAGTTTGACAAAAGGTAAAGAGTTAGAAGAGAAAGAGTGGAGAGTGGGGAAAAGAGAGATATTGAGCTAAATAAAGAATGAAGGGGGGGAGTATGAGATAGGGACTAGATAAAGAGATGAGTGATATGTTGAAGAAAGTAGTATATAGAGCGAAGAAGAGACTGTGGGGGAGTGAAGGATACATAGTAATAGATAAAATAGTGTTAGGAAGGAAGTGGTAAATACAGACTAGTAGAAAAAGGGAGAGAGGAAGATTGATTAAGAATGAGTGATAGCTATAGAGCGAGAGATAATAAGTGACAAAGAGGACGATAGAATGAGGGAGAGTCAGAAGGAGGCAGAAGTGAGAGTGAGTGATAAATAGATGCACGCAGGATTGACACTAGTAATTAGATGAAAAGAGTGAGAAATTTAAAGTACAGGCAGAGTGAAAGAGAGGATAAAAAGGACTGTATTCTCAATCAAGCTGAATAAAATTTCAGTCTTTTAATCCAAAAGGATGTTATTACACCGGTATATTGCCCTTCATTTTAATATTAGTTACTTTTTTCTTTCAACCATGTTTCAAATTTGTCAGTAATTAAACAATTTAAAATTAAATCTTTTACAATTAAATGGAAACAGTTCGTTGAAATACGAGTAGATATTAATCAAGGTACAAAACAATTCAACAAAAAATTGTTTATAACATTTTTTACGCATATGACATTCTTACCTTAAACATTCATTTCTATCTAATTTTTGTATTTATACTTTTAATGTCACATTTGAATGAGAGAAACCCACTTATTTTTAATGTAATGCCTGGGTTTGTTCATAGGAAATTTCAGTTATATTAATTTAGTTCATTCAATATAGATTAATGCACTGATTAATAGAAATAAATTGTATGTAATTTAATAAATAATGTTTTATTATATAAAAATAATCAATGCCATATCTCAAACTATATCCTTTCAATCATTATGTATCTGTTTCTTTAAAAAAGCTATAAATTACATTTTTATCAACCATTTTATATGATGGCTAAATTTGTTTTGCCCGTTCTTTAGTGTCATTTCTACATCCTGCGGTTGTTATGTAAACATTCGCTTTAATTAAATAAATAGTTACATAACACAGGAGAGTATAGACACATAATGCACTTCAGTCATTTAAATAGTTATTGGTGGCAGAGGTATTGAAAGCTCAAGGTAGCGGTCATTTTTCGTTCCTCTAAAGGAAAAATAAATATCTTGTTTATTAATTCTGTACATATTACTTGTAAAATGTATTTACATCCTTATTAATGCGTTTGTTGTAATCTACATAATTTTTATTTGCTCTTAAGAGTTAATTGAGCGTTGAGAGGTAAAGGAGTCCTGTTTAAATCACTGAAACAAACATTGAAGAGTAGTTGCTTTACTTGAGTAATCAGCCAAAGGGTAGTATATTGAGAGCGCGTATGTTGTTGCTTTATGTTATTGGTGTACAGCCCTTACTAAAACTACCCCTACTTTACACCCCCTGTGAGACTCTCACTTTTGCATTAATATCTTCCAATTAGAGGTAGTGATAGATGTAATACTGCCTTCATATATCCCTTATATAGTATATCCCTTCTTCATGCTCGCGTTCCAACTTTGCTTTTAGTGCAATTTATAGTTTGTTCCTTTGCCCTTTACATAAAAGATATCACACTGGGCACAATTGAAGCTGTAAACACAGTTGCTACATAGACAGCAAGAAAGTAATTTGCATTATATTTATTTAGGTTAAAGAATGAATGAATTCAAACACAGAGTTAATAATGGGACAGGTAAAACAACCACGTCAACGGCCACGTTGTCGACCGCATTTCTCGATATCCGGAGGAAATATTCTACCTGGATGGGAGAATAAATTAAAGATATAATGCTTTACTAGGTAAAAATTTTAGATAACAAGAAGAATGGTTAGCATAAAGATCTTTCGAGAATTCATCTAACTTGTAGATAAGACTTCGATGATTTTTTAAAAAAAAAAGTGTACATTAATTTTATTTCAATAGTGGTAAACAGAAAATATACGGGAATAGTGTTGTTTGTTTTTCAGTGTTATTTAAGATCTATTGGACTTCTTTGAATTCGGTCCTACAGAATTTATACAGACACATATATTTTATAACAGCAAACTTTAAAAAAACTTTTTGCAGTGAATATGAGAAACACTGATATGAATCTAGTACCTTCCCTTCAGCATTAATCCCTTCTCTTCGTATAATCCAAGATAATGAGGAATATAAAGCAAAGTACTGAATTATGGTGAATTATAGAGTAAATCAAAACGAAAATGCTTTTGTTATCTTAGAGAAGTGGTGTTTGGATCATGCATTATTAAATAAACCCCTGGAGTTTCATATGACCTTTTCGTTACCAAATTTGTGATCTTTTCTTCTATATGTTTTGCCTATGAAGAATTACGCCTGTAGCTTTTATTAATTGTTGAATTTATATAATTAGTATTAATATCTAATTTTTTAAAGTGATATCTAAATGTGTATTAAATCTGCTATACTCTTTAGTGTGAGTCTTTTATAATTTCAAATTAACATTCAATACCTTCATCGGTTTACTTTTTTTTTCAGAAATCAAGTATAGCATTACAGGTAGTATATATTTACTTTTGGTATTGAAGATTTGAGGGCTTTTCTTATCTATGATCTTAGATATTTCATGTGGAAAGTGGAAAATTTTTAGCACATTGTCCCTAATAGAGGCTGTAAAGCTATCGCTCTTGAGGTTGTACGATTTACCCCAACACAATTGAGTAAGATAAAGTTGGGATCTCCGTGTAGAATTGACTTGGTAATTTGGCTCAATTATAGCTAAAAATGGATGTTAAATAAGAAATGATTCAATCTCCCCCCTCCCCCCACCTTCTCCCAGAACAACAATAAACGTGACAGTACATAAGTGTAAGCATTAAGAACGACTTTTTAGCTTTTTATGTTTCTGTTTTTGACGTCACACAAGATATTTCTTCTCTTTTACTTATGGTTTTCCCTTAGTTACATTTATTTTTAGCATTAAATGTTAATGATAAATATTTAGCTTGTGTTCAAGATATTAGTTTGCTCTATTGTTTCTATATAACGATCATAATAGTTAAAGTCAAGCAGAAATGTGATGTATCGGCAGTCTAATTCTACGTCTGCTTCTTTCTCAAGTTGATTAGAGTATAAATCCTTAATAAATACCTCACAATGCATAGATTTGCTACTATTTGAACATCAAAAGTTTCTAACCCCCTACATACAACATCTTTGGCGATGGCCAAGGTTTGAACATTCAACGTTGACAACGAACGGCAATCACTAGACTGCATCAGACTCTTAGTCCTTAGATTCATTACTATTGCCAGTTACGAATTAATAACTGGCTTACGACGTTGCCAGTTTACGAACCCAGATAAATTTACCTTAATTAGGAAAATCATTTTTTATTTATATCATGACATCACATCAAATATTGATAAATGAATAATATTGCAAAAGAAATTATATTAAAGCATATAATGACGCGTAGGATGGATGCTCCTGAAGAAGGAACAAATCCGATCCAGTCGGCCCTTGCTATGTGATTAGTAGAATCCAAGGCGCCTCCTAGTCTTGACTGCCTCCGGGTGAGGACAGTGAGGTAATGGACACTGGCTGGTGACACCTACCATTGCCAGGACACTACTGCCTGCTGTGGATGACGCAATGGGGAAAGTGTCTTGCAGCGCTATCCACACAGATTATTCCTCCTCAGAATCTCTGCATCATCTTGGCTTTCGACACGACTCTTTCAACCTTAGCTATGATAATGGGGGGGGGGGGGGGGGGGCGCAGGCTAGCTCAGTGGTTACGTGCTCGCCTCTGAACTGATAGGACCGGGGTTCGATCTTCACCTGGCCCTCGATTTATTCACGCAGGAGGTGAATAAATCTGAGCGCGTCGTCCTTCGGAGAAGGATGTTAAACCGTCGGTCCCGAGCCTGTACGATGTCAGATACTCGTTAAAGATCCCTACTCTATATACATGGCAAAATTTTGGACTCCCACTGTAGAATCAATCTTCATTGTGTGGTATCACAAAGGGCCAATGGTCGGCCTAAGTGTGTTCCCTTGTGGAACTGCCACTGCACCTAACCTAACCTAACCTAACCTAGCTATGATAATCGTTTTCTTCCATATAATGATCTCAATCCCAATCTACGGGTTACTAACACACTCTTACTAACTATTCAATATTTCACTAAAATGGTATCTCAATTTCAATGATAATTCATAATGTAAAGCTCAAAATTTATAATTTAAACTTTATTTTACAGGGTGATTCAAAACCTTCATATTTACAAGAAGCAGTTTTTTACATTTATTTACTCTCTATATGAAATATAGAGAAAGTACTGCATTCACCTCAAAATTTTGAAATCGAGTTTTTAACGGAAATATACATATTAGCTCCCCTGAGCCCAATAAAATAAGTTTCTCAGTTTATCCTGCGTATTTAAAATTTAAGCATAAGTATATTGAGAGGATATTCCAAAAACTAGAAGAGCTACGAGTATAATAACCAAACTTAACATTTAAGTTTGGTGTTTATTCGTAATAATAACGGTTTAGTTCCTGTTCTCTCTGAATCGAAAAAGCTTGATCAGCACAAAAATTTTACAATAACGGGTGAGTGTGGCTTTTTAGTTGAAATTTATTATATTGAAGATACAATACGCACAGAAAGAGTCCTGTAAAATAAAGAGCAGTTTATAAAATTGCTCTTTAATGACGACAAATGAAGTTTTAAACGATTTTTATTTGCAGTGATATTGTGTAAAACTAAAGAATGTACAATAGACCTAAGCATTTCATGACAAATGCTTAGGACGCTTGTATCAGTCTAGGTGTAACCGTTGTGTTTTAGGGCGTATCAGTCTAAAATCTACTCTACATCATTAACTGTACTCATAATGGAATCAGTTTACACAAATAAATGTCACATGTTTTTTTTTTTCTTTTAGAACTCTATAGTTTCTAACACCGATTCTATTCAGGTTTAAGAATATATATATGCTCCGCAAAAATTTGATTCAAACAAAATTATAGATTGAAGTATTGCATGCTGCAATAATATTCGCCCACCCTCGATCACTTGAGTGGCTCTACTGTGCTCAAAGCCCTTTCATGATTGCTTCTTTTCATTACTAATCTTTCATTATAGCCTCTGAAAAATTTAACCATATTAATGACTCAAAAATTAATGTAGGAAAAACTGCGAACTATATAATCTTATTTTATTTATCTGTCTAAGAAAAATTAATTTTACAACTTTAAAGTTTCTTTTCCAATGTTTGATCCAAAATTATACTCACTAGCAAAAGAACTTTTTGGTCATTAGAGGAGAATCCTATTATTTTTTTCATCATTCACCCTTTTTATTCACGGTTTTTATTCACCATCATTCACGGTTTAACGTCCTTCTCCGAGGGACGACGCGCTTAGATTTATTCACCTCCCGCGTGAATAAATCGAGGGCCAGGTGAGGATCGAACCCCGGTCCTATCAGTTCAGAGGCGAGCACGTAACCACTGAGCTAACCTGACCCCCATATACTACATTTAATGGAGCAGGGACTGCATGAGCAGCACTTATCGTCTCGATGATGACCTCTTTACTAGAGGTCGTGATGGTGATGATGATGATGACCTGCAAGGACACCAGGGTGTCTTTTAGTATTCGAGAAGTATTTCTTGCACTTGCAATCATCATGTATGAGCCGAATCAGTAGAGGATACTCAAAGATAACAGCAAGAATAATCCTTAAGCCAATAGATTTATCAGCACGCTATAATGTCCCATCTAAAATTTAATAAGCTTGCTATAAAACAACATAATAGATCTATTATACAGCTGAATATACGTGTCTTACATACAAGAATGGATGTGTATACTTGGGTCTGTAGATTTAGTA
This sequence comes from Hermatobates lingyangjiaoensis, assembly GCA_026182355.1. Taxonomy (NCBI): domain Eukaryota; kingdom Metazoa; phylum Arthropoda; class Insecta; order Hemiptera; family Hermatobatidae; genus Hermatobates; species Hermatobates lingyangjiaoensis. The sequence goes on from JAPFBL010000251.1 coordinate 1,850,201, forward strand.
TCATACTTGGATCATTTTATGCAAAATATATTTAGTTGATATATATTTCAGCATGTAATATTGTAAATAATACACGTTTGTAATTTGTGCATTCTGTTGTTTAGTCGTATTAACTTATGCTCTATTGAAAGTGCTTTTTGTGGAGACTTCATGAATTATATCCAAGAAGTGGTTGTTGTTTGTTTATTAATGTTGTGAATGATATATTGCAGGAGAGACAGATATTTGCTATTTTACATCCCCAATTTTAGAATGGCATGTTTGGAGTGTAGAGTTTTGAACCATAAAAGAAGCAAAAAAGCACCCTGGTTTCCTTGTCGGGTCTCTTTATAGAGATTGGCACATATAGAGTTGATGGTGATATTTTGGTTGATGTGATGCTATAGAGTTGGGAAATGGTTTGAAGGAATATGTGGGATTGGAAAAGGGATGAGTTGGCGGAAGCTAATTTAGAGATGATGGGAGGTGGGTGCCAGCAAGAGTGAAATATTGAGCAGGGGCCTCGGTGTCTTGGGTGACCCACATTGAGGCACTAGCCCTCCAATCACAGCCTCGCAGGGACGCGACCTTGCCCTGCACTCTCACTTCCACCCATTATTGTCTCAGCTGAACAAAGCTCCTGGGGTCAAGTAACCCCCATCGCACTCCGTGAATGAATCAATGAAAATTTCTTTATCGAGGACATTGTCGACGGTGAACAAGACTGGGGTAGCCGTACTGGGTGCTCCCCACCAGGCTTTTTCCCCTTTGTACATAACTGACAATATAATAATAATAATTATAAATATATATTCACAACTACATTCTTATATTACAGCTGTTAGAGTTATGACACAATGCCATCATTTCGTCAACAGAGCAAGTGATACCGTGAGAACAAGAGGATTCAGCTAAAGACTTTCACTCAATATAGACTGGTAAATGTGGTCCACAATGAAAACAAAAACAAGCACCAGGAAAAAGGAAAATGATATAAAAAAATAAATATAATATAAATAATACTCCTAATATTATAATATAAAAATATAATTCACAAAAAAGTTGAAATTTAATTGAGAAAATGAGCAAATTAAATTACAAAATTAAAGAAATAAATAAATAATAGTTAAGAAGTGAGAAAAACAAAATTAACCATTCTGTTTAATTCTAAAGTGTGTGTGAGCACCTAGAAGGCAAATAAGGGCTTCTTAAGAAGCTCATAATGTCAAATATTGTGAGCACGTATCTTTTATAGAATTTGTACTTGAAAACATTCATTACAGCAAAATATAGAAAAATATTAAATGATTAAATCAAACAAATAGTTATATAACAGATATACATACATATGATTATAGCTACATGGTATATGAAAATAAGCATGTGTAAATTGTAAACAATTACACAAACTTACAGAAGTAAAGACCTTTGGAAATATAAATATGGAATATTTTTAAATTACAAGAATAATAAATAATAATATAAAATAATGTTGTTATATAACAGAATCTTACAGCGTGCTGCTGATTTCAAGTTTTCAAGCAGACAATACATTAGTACCTAGAAGTAAATTTCCAGTAAAACCTAAAGAAACATTCCAGTTATAAAGGAAACTCTATAAAACTACAAAAACTAAGCTTAATAAATTCTTGAGGAGGTATCATAATAACCTGAATATGCAGTATTCAAGTTGCCAAGGTCATTTCTGTAAGTAATGGAGGTTTGATATTTCTTAATATAAAAGCATTTTAAACAAAAAAAGTTGTGAATGAATCTGTTAACATATCCTTGTTCTCAACACAACATATACCAGCGTTGTATTTTTTGTTATTAAACACGTGAATTGTAATTAGTAATTAGTTTTGTAGTTAGCACAGTAAGAATTGTAATTAATTTGAACTTGCAAATATGACTAAACCCTGATTTATTTCAGTCTTATTCTTTTAAATGTTTGATACACTATTTGAATTGTTTATAATAAAAATTGATTCACTGTCAGCTAGTCAAATTATACAGAGAAAGAAGAACCGATACAGCTCACATTTATATTTTGACTCTAATCATCATCAGATGAAGCTTTGGTTCTCAATGACTCTTCAGAATGTTTATGGCGATCACAAAGATGCCATGGGAGTTAGAGTGGCTGTGATTGAGGACTCCACACTGTTTAAGGACTTCACTGGTGGTTCGGACATCTGCTGTATGGAGGATTGTCTTTTAGTAGTTGCTCATTGCTATTTGTTGAAGCTCGTAAATTACAGTATTGCCTATATTTTGCCGTTGCTTTTTTTAAATTCAGGATTTCTATTATTCTTAACCGCTCCTCTTCAGTCTCACTTACCGATATTTTTCCTTTATTTACCAGGGCTTTACCTTTTTTTTTTTTATTATTTTAAATCGGCCCTTAACTTAATAGATGAAGTTTGAAAATACAAAGCCATCAACTCTCTAAACATCAGAACAAGTGAAACATGAATAGTTACTCAACAAAAAAATATTCCTTAAACTCCTACACAGCTGAATATAGTTGAATAGCAAATGGAGACTCTTGCGAGGTAGAAACACGCTTGGTATTGCGTGGCGGTAGAAGGTAGAGTCAAAACAATGCAGGTTGCATGAACAAATATTGAATAGTATAATAAAGAACAATAAAACCAATATGTCTAGAAAACCAATATGTGGAAAAATTTATATTTAATCATGTCATATACAAATATAGTAAAATAATAAAATGATCACCATTGAATAAAATAAAAATGAGAGATGCATTGCATATTAAAAAAAAAAAAATAAATATTAAAATGAATTAAAAATTCTACTAATATAAGTTAGTAGACTTATAAAACTCTTTAAACAACACACGGCAAGGTGGACTATTCTAGATAAACGTTTTGACCGAAAGTCACTTACTCATTACGAACTTACGTTACACACTATTTTTCATTCTCTTATATAAATACATAATTATAAAGAAAACCCAATCACACGCTGATATTGAATAGTTGGTACAGCTGACTACCAGATGTTTCCTGCATCTCGTGTTTCAGTTGGGTTATTGACTCTGACGAAGACCGCTTGTTACGGTTGAAAGATCTTAGTCTTGTTTTCCCATTTCTTATTGTGGTTTGATCATTGATTGTTATTTCACGTGTTTATGTGAAATCTTAATATATATATATATATATATAATATATATATATATATATATACCATGATAAACGAAAAACGGTCCGGCAGGACAAATAACAATTAAAATAAGCAGTGACACATGAACAGAAACACAACAAAGACTCACTTTTCAATATTTCGACCGTAATGGCGGTCGTCCTCAGGAGAAGAAGTGAATTGACGGAGGGACGACAGTCAACTGAAGAACTCACAGGGTGAGGGCTAAAGCAGTGCTGCCGCAAAGGAGACAAATAAAAAAGGAACTAGGAAGTCGAGAGCAAAAATTAAAAAAAAAAAAAAAAAAATGTTTTTGAAAGGTAGAAAAAGGTTAAGAAAAGAAAAAATAAAGAAAATATACAGAACAATTAAAAATAAAAATAAAATAAATAAATAAAAAACTAACGATTTAAATTCAAGCCAGGTTTCGAGCGTGCCCCCAGGAGCCAAATGTGGGCTTCCTCAGAAGCTTTTAAAGTAACTTGTCTGTTATCACTGGGGACTTGTTTAAGAACTTGGACTGTGAAACAATCATTGAAACTGAGATGGTGGGAATTAGCGTGAGTGGCGACAGGGAGACTGCTGCGTTTACCAACCGAAAGCCTGTGATTATTCATCCGAAGGTTCAGCATCGTAGATGCTAAACCAACGTAAAAAGCATCACATTGGGTGCATTTCAAGAGGTAAACGCAGTCAGTGGAGATACAGGAGGAAGGACTGTGAATAGGGTAAGAATTAAGATTAGTTAGAGACTCAAATGAAGACCCAGAATCAACAATGGGACAGGTAAGACATCTCCGACGTCCACAACGTTGTAGGCCACCACTGCTTTGGGGATTCTGAATAAGTTTGCCGGCCCGGTGGGAAAAAATATTTGAGAGATTGGGGGCTCTTCTAAAGGAAATGCGGGGCAACTGGTTAAAAACTGAAACGGTAGAGGGGGAAGAGGAAAGGATAGGGTAAAGTTCTTTAATAAATTTTCTTAATTTATGGACACCAGGGAAATAATTTGTAAGAAGCGAAGCAGTAGTAGTGGGTTCTCTTCTGTTATTAGTGGAAAAGTTGACATTGGCAGGGATGATTCGGCTATTGATTAAATTGGGGGATAACCACGCTGAGTGAATTTGCATTTAAGTTTTTGAAGATTAGTTTCCCGATCTTGGATATTATTACAGAGGCGATGAAGACGGATTGAAAGAGACCGCGGGATAGATTTTTTAATATGAGGAGGATGACAACTTTTGTAATGGAGGTAGTTTTGGGCGTTGGTGGGCTTAACGTGAACAGACGTCGTGAAGGTCCCACTGTTAAGAGTGATGTCAACATCTAAGAAAGTTATGTTGTAGGGGGAGGAATGGTGTGTGAAAGAGATAGAGGTGGAGAAAGCTTCGAAGGAAGTGATGAAAGAATCCAAAAGATGTTGGCCGTGCTGCCAAACAAGGAAGATGTCATCAATAAATCTAACATAGAATAGTGGAGAAAGAGGGCAAGAAGCAAGGAACATTTGTTCCAGCTTCGCCATAAATAAATTGGCAAAAGAAGGAGCCATCCTCGTCCCCATGGCGGTACCTCTGGTCTGAAGATAAAACTTACCTTCGAATTGAAAGTAATTATGCCCCAAAACAAAGTCAGCCAGTTTGACAAGGAAATCGGTAGAGGGAGAATGAGGTAGGGGTCTGTGATTAAGAAAATAGCGTAAAGCCTCCAAACCCTCATCATGGTCAATGACAGTGTATAACGACTTCACATCCATCGTGACCATGACAAGGGGGAAGTCAAGCGTCTCAGGAATGGACAGGTTTTTCAGTAAATCAAGGAAATGAAAGGAGTCTCTGCAGTAAGAAGGCTGCATTCTTACAATAGGCTGCAAGAAGGCATCAACGAACGCAGAAACCCTTTCCGTGAGAGAACCATAGCTAGAAACTATTGGCCTCCCGGGGGGCGGAGTAAAAGGCATCTCAAAAGATTTGTGAATTTTAGGGAGTAAGTAAAATTTAGGACAACGTGGATTAGAAGGGACAAGAACGGCTACATCTTCTTTGGAGAGCCCCTCACGGAAAGAAGAGCTCTCCAGAAGTTGGGTTAAGGAGTGTTTATAAGAAGGAGTGGGGTCAGATGATAAAGGAAGGTAATAAAGCTGGTCATTAAGTTGTCCCACAGCCTCACGACAATAGTCGTCGTAATTCATGAGAACAACAGAAGAACCTTTATCGGCAGGCATAATCATGAGATTGTTGTCGCTTCTCAGCTCATGAATAGCCCTTCGCTCAGGAGGAGACAGGTTGTCTTTAGGATTTAAGGAGTTCAAAAAAGTAGGGTTTGAAATTTTTTGAAGTAATGAAGTAATGAAGAGTTCGAGTGGGTGGGAAGCAGGGAGGGAAGGGGGTTCATAAGAAGAGAGAGGTTTAAACTGTTTCAGAGAAGAATGGAGTTTAGAGATGACACCTTCATTGCTACTGGCAGAGGACTTCCAAAAATATTGCCATCGGAGCGATCGGCAAAACATTTGAACATCCTCGAGAAGCTTGACGTGGTTAACTTTAGGTACAGGAGAAAAAGTGAGTCCCTTAGAGAGTACACTTTCCTCATGGACCGTCAACCTACGTGAGGATAGGTTACAAATAGTGCTGGCTGTTTCGGGATTTTGTGGAAGAGGAGTAGAAGAGGATTGATTAAGGACAGTGGAAGGAATTAGTGGTGGAGGAGTAGAATAGGATTCGGAAGGATAAGAGTCAGGCACAACTTCAGGTAGATTACCTGGGAGGAAGGAAAAAAGTGGTTCACGCTGTTTAGATTGAAAATGAATATTAGGTAACAATATTGGAGGAATATTAAAGTTAGTAAGTGTGTCTCTTTCTCTGTGTGTTACTATTCTTCGTTTCAGAATAACAACTTTCAAATATATATGTAATTTATATAATACATTAAATGTATTAATATGTAAGTTATATTACATTAAATATATATATATTATTCATATAATAAGATATATATATATATGGGTATGAAACTGACTATGAGGATATAACACATTAAATTACAAAGTAGGCGTACAGCACTAAAGAAACAATATTGTATTTATCACCCTCAATTCTTTATCGTTTAGTTCATTATCATCTAAGGACAAAATGAGTGGGTCTGAGATTCAGTAAAAAACGTTAGGCGTTTAAAATCTTACTGTGTTTGATGACAGGATTAATAAGAGATGCTCACGGGCAAAAGAAAGAAAAAAAAAATTTATATTCTACAGAAAATGAAGTTTGTTCTTACAAAAGTACGGTTGGTAAGAATCAAGAGGTTAGAGAATATCATCAATTAATGCAGGGTGACGCCGCCACAGTCAGAGACTGTGCTACAATACGCTGTAAGAGGATTACGGAGTACATCGAAAGCTTTATACATTTAGGGGAGAAGACAAAAGACGGAGCTACGAGTAGAATTAGGAATAAGCAGTCAGATGTTTTTTCTGGAGAGTTCATAACGCGCGGAGTAGTTTTTGAGTAACTTCACCAACTTTAAACAAAAGTTAAAAATAAGGTGGCGTCAAAAAGAATAGGAGGGAAAAAGTTTAATCAAGGAGTTGTCTCATAACGTCTCCGTCATAGTGGCAGCACCCCACTATGTACCTTTGTCCGCGGGCATAATAACAAGGTCAGGAGTATTAGAAAATGTCTTGACGGTCTTTCTTTCGAGAGGTTTAAGGTTGTCAAAAGAACTGAGAAATTTAGGAAATAAAAATTGGAATCTTAGCCAATCATTTTTCTAAACAAATATATTATTTTACTATCAAAAAAAATTAGTCTTCAAGATTCTTTAGCCTGTTATATGATTTTCTTTGTCTACTCTGTAACCTAGGCACCCATGATAGCAGTAAATCAGTAAAAAAAAAGTATGTTAATCCTTTATTTAAAAAAAAATGTAATATCTAAATTGTATACTAATGTGTTATATTTTAATTACAGTGATATGAATATTCTTTCTTTATTCGCTGTTATTACATTAATTTTTTATAGTGAAAAAGAAGTATAATATGAAAATATGTTCATATAAACGGTAATATGGAGAAGTAAGTTAGCATATAATAGCCTAAATAATTTTAAATATAACGAGTAAATAAATGAAAAGTACTGATTGAATAAAGGTCTAGGACTCTAAAAAATGAAGTTTACTTGAGTAGAAAGAAAACATCATAGCAAGTTGGGTTTTCAGGCTTGAGCTAAAAAACTGGCTATACACGTTCTCAGCAAAGAATTTTCTTTCAAAATAGCAGCATACGAGAAAATAATACGGCGAAAAAATCAATCCATATTATGTTTAGAGAAGCCTCTATAAAAATATTTAAAGAAAAATAACCTTATGTTGGACTTTATCGAAAATTCCCTTGTCTTAGGTTATTAAACCGTTTTCGATCAATTATTATTTATCTAGAAAATGATATAAATAATAATTCTTAGCATCTATTTTCTTAAACTACTATTTAAAAACATTTAAGATTTAAGACAAAGTTTCCAATTTGAAACTTAAAAATATTCCTATTTTGTCAGAAAAATGTTAGAAACATGAAAGAGAAAATGCCGTTTTAAGATATTTTTAATTTAAGATACGGGATTATTTCATTTACTACTTTTCAAAGAACGTTTTCAGTTTTCAAAAATTATGTTTTCCATTTTTGTTCTTTTATGGAATTATTACACTGGGAATTTTATGGTTTCATAGTATTTAATAAAAATCACTATTCTTTCCTTTTGTCAAAAAAAAATATAAAAATTTTATTCTTCTTAAATCACATGTAAGCCATTAAATCATTTCAATGTTTGTCATTATTCTTCTAAACATCATATTATTTTGGTGGATTCACTACAATTTCTAAGCTAATGGAAACAATGTAAATAAAGTTAAACAAATACAAGTATAGCAAGTAAACCATTAGTCCAGGATGAATATTCATATTTTATAGAATTATTTCTTTTTGCCATAATTGAAATATCGTGATATTTTTTAAGTTTTTGGCAAAATGTCATTGTTTGTTTAAGTTTTATCGAGCTGTTTAGCGTCAAAGAAACATTTTCTGTTTTCAGAAAGTGTACTCTAACGGCGCTATGGTAAATGTAATTTTGAAAAAAATATCTCATTTCATTCTCCATATTAGGTTCTATTTTTAGGTTTAATTGAATTTTATCCGTTAAACACTATGACTTGTATCGTTCTCACAAGGTTTCAGATTGAATTCTATGTCAACATTTTTATATTTTATAAAAAAAAAAATTCCTGCGTTTTTTTTTTGATGGCAGCATCAAAGACAATGGCAAAATCTCAAAACTCTGGAATTAGTATTTAAGGAAAAAAATGTCTACAAACAGATTTTCGGCAGAAAAATTAACTTTATCATTATGCATAATTGTTTCCAAACAATAGGGAACAACTATGCGGGCCATTTTGATGATAGATCAAATTGATATTTTACAGTAAAATCATTCTGGACCGTTGCGTGGCCACAAACTTTGATACATACTCACCCATTACCAACATAGAGGGAGAGAGAGAGAGAAAGAGAAAGATCTTCGAAAAAACTTCATAAAACGACTTCTTGGACCTCAAAACATGTAATTCCGTAAAAATGTTGACATCGATTTTTTTCACACCACTATACTTTATTTATAACAACGTAATATAATAGTTAAAATGAACATATAATTTAAGTTATTTTCATAAATGATTAGGTTGTTATGATTGTAGCTAAAAAGTAAAATCGGTACTCTTTCATAATCTATTAGAGGTGAATCCTAACTATAACCTCAGCTGCATATTGCGTCAATTCTTATAGAGTGTTACATAGGTATGCAGATGACATAAAGTTTTTCAGTTTTAATTCCTCTTAGTTGCCTTCATAAAATTTGTCAGTTCCCCTCTTTGGCACTGACATGCCTTGATAATACTCCACAATGTCAGGTGCAGTACTGTCGGCCGGTCACAGAAATTGCGATGAAAGTTTGCTCGCACTTTTATGAAAAGACCCACTGTTAAGCAAAGGCTTAATTGAGACAGGCTCTGCATGAACATTTACGTGTTTCAATTATTAAGCAATAACGTTGGTCGATCAAAAGCCAAGTCCACCTTTGTGTCCTTTCACTTTTACCAGAGCTTTACTCGTTAATTAAGTTTCCATCATACATTGAGATCTTATTCCTTTTGAGTTGTTCTCCCTGATTGGAATTCCAAACTTATTTACAAATACCTCTGAAATGGTTACACTGAGAGAGCTTTGTTATTAACTCAAAATGCCAGAATGCAATTGACGTGTATAGGTCAATTCATTCAACAAGATAGTAAAGTACAAACAGATTAATAGAAAGCCAAGGATAATTTGTTTGCATTACTTAACAATAATTATTATATACAGTAGTCCAGAGAAAACTAAAAAAAGTATATTATAAAAGAAGGTCTAAAAATGGTTACAAGACAAAAAAAAAGAAATTTAAACTTCAAAATAAGTAATATAAAATTAATTCGTTTAAATCACTAATTGAATATAAGCCATTAGCTTACGGATACATTGAATAATGTGTGGTTATAGCAGTGAGTGAATGTGTGCACTTATTCCCTTTACTATCATACGTATTTAGTGAGCAAATGGACAACGATTTCTCATTTTTGTAAATTACATAATTTTTATTCTTCAATATGATCTGAATATAGATTATTCCTTACGAAAACATTTCGAGTCCTTACAATTAGTCATACTAATTGGAACCAATCAATGTTTTTCAAGTATATGTTGTCTATTAAACATTTTCTCCTAACACTTGAATATTATATTCTCTAAATACTTGTTAATTATTAAATGAGTGAAATCAATTAAATAAAAAAAAGAGAGACACTGTGACGATCATTTTTAATTCAGGTTCTACAATGTATTCCCCACTTGCTATCAGTGTCTATTTTAAGTAATAATGAAGCTCACTTTGATTCCTACGATGTCATTAGCCTTGATGGTTGTCTAATCTTCGAGAGATGCGTTCAATGATTGAAATCGTTTGCTAAAATAAGTAAAATTATTAAGTTTGCAGTAGAAGCAGTTAGTTTTATCAGTTAGATAATAGCCTAGTTACTTAATCATCATGTCTATCAACAGTCTGCCTTGAGGCAAGCTGATTCCATTATTCTGCAACTTCAGTCATCTTGGTTACAGTGAGTAGGAATAGAGAAGTTTCGTCGGGCTGAAAATTGTAAAAAGTTCCCTCTTTTAGAACAAAATAATTTCACATTTAATGTATTACACATTTTTAGTTGTATTGTAATCAAATCAACTAACGTTTGATGCTTTTAAATTATTATTTTTATTATTAGCATTTAAATTATACCTATTTATAAACATTTCATACTGAATAAATGTGTTTTTGTTTCAGGTAACTGTGACAGAATAAGGAACCAGTTAAAGCGTAAATGCATGCTCTGGAGGTTTCATCGAGACGTCTGTGTAAGTTTTCACTCTCAAGCTCTGTCACTGTGTGCACAGTCACACACACACACACACACACAAGTACACGCCCACCTACTCTCTCTCTCTCTCTCTCTCCACACACACACACACACACACACACACACACACACACACACACACACACACACACACACACACACACACACACACACACACACACATACAACATACACTCATTCGCTCACTGTTATAACCACATATCATTCAATGTAACCGTAAAGTTAATATTTATATTCAATTGGTGATTTAAGGAAATAAACAGATTAATTTATATTACTTATTTTGAAGTTTAAATTTCTTTTTTTTTATCTTGTAACCATATTTAGACTTCCTTTTATAATATGTTTTTTTCAGTCATTATCGCTTCCTTCTTTTGTTGTTCTCTTATAGCAGTACTTATTCTCTCATGGAACATACTTACTGTTGGTAAGTTGGTAACCGTCACCAGCTAATTTTCAGCGTGTATCTCCCTGCGCATAACACTTGTAACAAAATTTAGATACATTGAGTATGCTATCCACTTTTATACATTTCTTGAGTTTATTTTTCAACCTTTTTTATCCATCTTAGACCAATTTACATGATGAATACATAAGTACCTCGATTAAGTATCTTTATAGTACATCGTATTATAGCGGTACAGTAACCAAATGGGTTCGGTGAAATCCAGAAAAAGGCAGTAAAGTTAAATGGATATAGTCGAATAAATACAGATTTAAAAAGAGGTTAAACAATTTGAAAAGTAAAGCAGAATTAATAATAGTAAAAGCAATAATAGTAGCTATTAAGATAATACTAGCGCATTAGGTTTAAGCAGGATGTAGAGCAGTTTCAAAGGAACCAAATACGTCTGCCTGACCAAGAGCCTTCGGTGTATGGTTGAACGACTTCATCTCTGTTGTGCCACTCAGGAAGACATGTCTCTTTCGCTGTCCCTTCGTCGTCTATTATAAATGGACGGTTATAAATTCTATTAAATATGGACTGTAGTAATATGCATTTCTTTTTTATTTATGTGTCCTATGTTAAGAAACTGTTTATAAATATGTTAAAAAGATTTCACATAAACACGTGAAACAACAATCAATGATCAAACCACAATAAGAAATGAGAAAACAACACAACTGTCCTTCCAGTTGGGTTTTTGACTCTGACGAAGACCGCTTGTTACGGTTGAAAGATCTTAGTCTTGTTTTCCCATTTCTTATTGTAGTTTGATTATTGATAAATATGTTAAAAACCTTTTTTCTTAATTAAAAATAGAATGCTTTATAATGTTAATGGCGCTTGATTAATATCGTTGATTACTTGGGAGTCATAGGTCGAACATTTCTAGAGCCGTGGTGAATAATTTACATTGCCACCAAGCCGTGGCAGAGGCAGCTAACTAAGAAGGCTCTGCCTTCCAATCCTGATTAAGTGTTAATTTACAGTCGTTTAATGAAACCAATTTGTGTAAAGGGAATTAAATTATGGAAAGCAACTCCACCTTCCAACTGCCTCTCACAACATCAATATTCAACTTTTCAAAACCGTATGGATTTTAGGCATTCATTTTTATTTATTTCCATTTCTTAAAAGAACCTTCAAATGTGTATTTAAAATTATTATTTGAAATGTATGTTATAATTTATTTATTGGTGCACGGTTTGCTTTGTATTTTACAATTTCATTTCAAATAAGAATATACATGAAATGAAATTCCAAGTTTTAATGTTAGTGTTTATAATTTAAAATTGAAATAAGAATACAGCTATCAATTTGAGACAACAGTCTCTGTGACACACCAACTGTTGAATACAAATGCTCTAACTGATTCTAAGTTCATTAAGAAGTATGGGTCACATATATCGCTTGGACTCCAATTTGCTTTGGCTAACTCAGGGGTACAGGGGTACTCAAATTAAATTCCTATCCAAACAATGGTACTCCCCCTAAGGTGGCTCGGTAAAGGAGTAACCACACATCGTTAAGAGATTTTTCTTTTACAAGAACATAAATGTTTGATACACTATTTTATTTGTAAGAAATGTTTACTTTGCGTTCCTCTTCTGATAATAGTAGTTCATTTTCGGTGAAGAAAACAACGACACTTTATCAGCTTGGGGAAACAAAAAATGTATTCAATAATTTCTATAAATGATGTATTAATTTATATGTATTTACTATTAACAATGATGTTCCACAAAAACATAAAAAAATAATATGCATACAAAAAACCTAAAAATAAATTCAATATTTTATAATTTCGGAATATCAATCAAGGAATTTAGCCATTTGAAATGACATGGTTATGGCATGTAAGTTTAATTTATTTCAAAAAATGATTGAAGTATGTAATGATTCCTGACTCATCTTCTTAAATGGTCAGGTAATTTTTTTGATTTGTGGAAATAGTCAAAAAGTGATGATATTCCAATTGTGTTTTTAATTGTAGAGTATTTACTTTACCAAACTTAATGTCAAGCCAATCTTGTCAAAGATTAGACATTTGATCAATAAAATGTGGTTTGATAAAAATCATTCCTAATAAAGAGGAATTATAGAAAGAAGAGTGTATGAGGTGAAAAAAGGAGTAGACATGCATTAAAACATGGTCACTGAACCACCAGAGTGGGAAAGAACCTTGGCTTTACTGATCTTAAATAAATATCAGATTAGTTTCAAATGCAATTAATTGGTGTGTATATCTGCGCTGGTTTAAAGATATAATACCTCACGTTTTATTTAAATAACCGATATGAGGATGGTCTTATAAGAAGTTGTTGAGCACTCCCATGAACAGTGAAATATCCGTTGCTAAATTATAAGGAAGTAACATATTGCCTCTTCTAAAGGGCAAAATCCACTTAGAGCTCGACTAGCAAGATTCCAGTTAAACAGTAAAAGTTGACTTCCAACTGCTAACTTTGACGATAACTCAAGGGCTCTGAGAAACAACATTTAATAATATATCTTAGCGTGGAGCCTGATGAGAGAACGAACTGGCAAGGCGAAGCTGCAGCGCTTTGATCACCTAATTAGATTTGATATCAACTCATAACCAGCAGTGTACACAACTTCGTCCACACTTCCTCATATATATGCATAAACTTGTTTCAAATTAACTTATATGACATTTCATTAATATTTATATGCGATAAAGTCGCGAAAATTATTTAATTTCTTTATGTTACAGTTACTCTTTATCCCATATGCATGTATGTAGGTGGTAGTTTATTTCTGTTACTTTTCCTTCGTTATCTCTTCCTCCGCTCTAATGGGTCTTGAATCTTCCCCATTTTCCATGCTTCCATTTCTTTCTACTTTCTACCTGTTATTCCTTCCTACTTCATTTTAACCTCTCTTGATATCGCTTTCTTTAAATAACCCTAAACTTTCTTTAGGTTTTTCTCTAATTCTCTCTCTCTCTCTCTCTCTCTCTCTCTCTCTCTCTCTCTCTCTCTCTCTCTCTCCCTCTTTCTGTATCTTTCTCTCTTACTTACACAAAAACACTCACACGGACCATACCGTGGTTCTTCGTTGGTCACATCAAAAAATTATGCCTAATATTTTTACCTTATTATACTTTTATCTCATCATTGCCCTCAATTCGTTTAATTCTCACACCTTGCCACTATCTCTCTCTCTCTCACACACACACACACACTCTCTCTCTCTGTCCTACTTGTCTGCTTTTTTCTCGTTCGAAGAAAGATGAGACGAGAGAAATAGATTGTAAGTCATAGGTGGACTAGAAGAGAAAAAGAGAGAGAGTGTGTGAGAGAGAGAGAACGAGTGTAAGAGAATGAGTCGTAATATAAAACAAACTTAAAATACGTAATAAACCGGGATATTTTAGGGTTGGGGTCGACAGGTCTATTAGCATGTGTTTTCCAAAAGTATTCCCAACGTAAGGACCTACAGAACATTTGTAGGTCCTCCAAGATTTTAATATGATTGATTTTTGGAACGGGACTGAAAGAAAGGCATTTGTTGAGAACTTTAATTTCGTCGTTATTCAAAACGTGAGAAGAGAGGTTGCAAATGTTATTACAGTTATTGGAAGGTAGGTCAGTAGGACTATTAGGGGAAGGAGGCTGAGTAGTGGAAGGGAATGGCTTGTTATCGAAATTAAAGAAAGGAGTCGCAGAAGGATGGATAAGAGGAAACTGCGTATTAAGAGTAGGTGACACATTCTGAGAAAAAAGGAAAGGTGCCTGAAACGGGAGACTAAGGCCTAATGACAGGTAGGAACAAAAGAGTTTAGATAACTTGATAGTGTTTCTACTCTGCAATTTACCCAGAAGTTTATGGGCTCGTGATAAAATATTATTGACAGGAATTAAATGGTTCCAGAAGTACGCACAAGGACATTAATAACAGATGAGAGCCTTGAAATGTGAGAACCCCTAAGATAATAATTATAAGTTAGAAAAGAGTATAGAAAGAGTGTAAGGAGCTTCTAGGAAAAGTAAAGAAACCAGGAAGCAGATAAAAACAAAGAAATGCAATACCATAACGGCAACAAACTGAGGAAACCAGAGGTCCAATATATATATATATCAGTGGCGACTCCTGACCTTTTTCTTTAGGCATGCAATTTTCAAAGAATAAAAGAAATACAGAGAAATACCCTTCTAATTCTCATGTTCAGTCTTTTCATGTTGCACAAAAGGATAGTGATGTATTAAAAACATTTTATGAGGATTTGAATCAGGTTTTATTTGGAAATACTTTTAACATTAACTTTTATTAACCAATACAATAAAAATAGGCAAAAAATGTTTTTATTACAGAAAGAGACACACAATACATCATTTGAATAAAAACTTCTTGCAAAATTCTTCGATAACAAAACCATATAACTTCTCTCTATCTGCCATGAGATCTTTAAGTAAATGTCTTTCAATTGAAATTAGGGATAAATTAGACAATTGCTCTTCACTTTGGGAGCTTCGTAAATAACTTTTAATTCTTTTGAGGGCAGAAAACGATCTCTCAACACTTGCTGTTGTTATAGGAATAGTCATAACCAAATTCATGAGTTTATAAATTTCCGGAAGACCTGTGTGCAAATCACTTTCCAGTATGTATTTGAGGAGCTCAGCAAGCCTGAGTTGCAGTGTATGCAAACTTCGTTCTTGTTTCTCTTGGCATTTAAGACCATTTTCATTTAACCAGAAATGATAAGAGGAAACCCCTGCATTGGGAAGCTTAGCGCAATCATATAAAATGGTTCCTTAGCGTGTAGTGGAATTAAAAAAGGGGTTCCTTTAAATATTTCGAGTCTCGAACATTTTGGTTTCTTTAAAGATGAATTCTAAGCATGCAATGCATGTGTTGCATTCCCTGAGAAATCGCCACTGATATATATATATATATATATATATCAATGATTAAACCACAATAAGAATGGGAAAACAAGACTAAGATCTTTCAACCGTAACATGCGGTCTTCGTCAGAGTCAAAAACCCAACTGTTGGGTTTTTGACTCTGACGAAGACCGCTTTTTTACGGTTGAAAGATCTTAGTCTTGTTTTCCCATTCTTATTGTGGTTTAATCATTGATTGTTGTTTCACGTGTTTATGTGAAATCTTTTTATATATATATATTGGAGAGCCGCTGTCAGAATTCAGTAATATTATGGACAAAAAAATTAGAAAAAATAACTGATACAACTGAAATTTATATTTCGACAACCGTCGTCAATAAATAATTGAATCACTTGGAAGGTAAATCACAATTCTGCATAAAGAGAACTGGCTTGTCTTCCTGGGTTCCACATCAAAAAGAGAATGTATTAATACTTAATATAAAAAGCTTCATACATAAAGATAAACATCTCAGTAAGTCCACTTTACCTGAATTTACTTAATTCATATCATACTTTATAAAAATAGATTTTTTTATTTGTTAATTATTTTATTACAATTTTCTTTTTTCAATTCTGTATACCTCTATGAAATTGCCTTAACAATTACTTGGAATATTTACATACCTAATAGTTTATATTCTTTAATTTAGAATATATATTAATTTAATTTTAAAAGTTTTTTTATTTTTTTTATATAACTACTTTTAAATTGTAGAAGTTTGAATATAGCATAAACATCAGCATTCAAAATTATAGTTTAAGGGTTAAAACCTACTAAGACCTGATAAATAAAATTTCTTTTTCTTTTACAGTCTGGACGAATTTATGAAATATTATTATATAAACCCTGTACCAATTATAAATAAACACTGGCTTGCTATACCACTCCCGTTTTCTAATGATGACAGATTTTTAAATACTGCAGTGAGTTTTTTTGTAATTTCTTTTGTGTTTTCTAGCAGTGTGTTTATATTTAGACCTACTTAGTCATTGAACGTCAAGAGAAGACAATGCGGGGTGAAAATATGACAGTGAACTGAAAAAAAATATATATATATATATATATTCTTTAAAATCGGACAGACGAACCAACTGGACATACCCAAGCTCAAATATGAAGAATAGTAACACAGAGTAAAGAAACACATCGACTAACTTCAGTTTTCCAATAATTTAATTAAGTATATTTAAGTGTAAATTGGTATTTAATAGTTGCATTTCCTTACTCTGTGTTTCCAACTCTTCCTATATATATTAAACAGACTTAAAAAAATAACAAATAGAAAACATTACTAAAACTTACTTTGATACTTTGACGAATCGGTCTCATCAGAAGAGAAGTGACAACCTAGAATTGGAAAGCCACATTTCTTATTTATATATGTATAACTAGATAATTATTATAATTATTTAACATAAATAATTGCATTAAATTAATTAAAAAATAAATGATAATATAGTTTGAACTTGTTTCTTCTGTAGTTTTCAAGTGTTCGGCACACAGGAAAACTTAACCTAAATTACATTTGATAAGGACTGTATGTTAGTTATCTCGGGACTATAATGAATGTTGGTCAGCATGTCGTGAGTCTAATAGAGTGTTAGAAGAGGATTTGTGGCTCACTTGTCCACCACGATTTATTGCAAGCAGTCTCCACTGAGGATTAATTTAGAGTTACTGAATTTTCCTGACTTGCTATTCGGAGACCTCTGTTGTCTTACCGAATACCTAGCTGAAAGTTAACTTCCAGCTTTTTTCTTATTACTAACCGTGATAGAAAATGATAATTTATTATTCAATAATTTCTATTTCATATATAATAGCATTTCCTTTTGTCAATTTGAGTGTCTGTTTCAAATAATTTTTAGATACTCCTGTCTTAAGCTGCATGTAAGCCATCAACATTGAGAACTCAGGTCATGGACCATTGTGGAGTTTTGCGAGCTTCACGGCTACCAGTAAATCATGGGCGCTGATGCACAACTTCAAATAATCTATACTTATAATTTTGTCACTAGTTTTTATTATTGAACTGATGATGATTGGAATAAAGTCAAAACATGTCGGGAAATAATTTAGGTGTTGTCTTACACAGAGATGATGAAGTGACAAGGAATAACTGAAAACACTACAGAAGGGAAAGATCAAGTTACGAAATCGACATATTGGTTCTCTTTATTTTAAAATATTTACAAATATAAATCGTACATTGTGGCCAGTCAAGAAATGTCGAGATTAATTAACCCATTAATTGGTTTAATCTTCAATCAAGTATTTGGTGATTGAGTGGTGCAAAATTTACCTAAGGATTCATTCCTCTCTTGTAACAAGTTATATTTCAATTGGAAAAGAAGCAAAGAAATGTCTGTGTTTAATATGTTAAGATAAACTGTCGGTGTAGGTTGAGTGGTCGGTATGTACATGATCACTCTGTATAAATGGAGTGCACATGTATCATGAACATGATAATATATTCATATCAAATACGTTTGTATCAATGGACAGATATATTTATTTTACAAAGTTACATTGTCATTATATTTGAAAGCTTGAAGCTTTACATGGACAAAGAGAAAACATAAAACTTCTAAATGAATGGGAAACCGTAGAAAAATATGAAATTCTAAATGATTACAAGCATGAGTATTAATAAAAGGGCCCTGGAACGCAATATCTGGCTACCCCAATAAGAAACCTTAGCAGTTTTCCCTTCTTTTAAAGTGGCTGCAACTCAATTATTTGGCATGTTTTTAATGGAGTCATGTGTTTGTTATTTGAGCCCAGTTTAAATTGCTTTCAAAAACATAGAAATCTCCTTCAATATTACTGGATGCTTTTATCTCATTTCTTTAAATTTCAAATAAAATATTTGTTCGATTAAATTTCATACTAAAGTTATATTACCTATCATTCTTTATATTTCAAGAAAAGTATAATGAAATCCCATAATAGAAGGTACTGTCATACCTAGCATGCAGGAGGCAGAGTTTTCTACCGGTTATTGACGTGGTCCATCTTCAGGTAGTACTACTTCCAAAAGCAATCACACAACTCTTACTCCTGTATATAACGTATGACAATTTTGATAACATTGTTTGTAAGATTGATACTTTTTGATGAAAATACGATCCAAAGAAGAAAATAAAGTTCAATGTAGATAAACAAAGATACAGAAATTCAAAACACACACTAAAGGTATCTAATGTTTGGTTTGAACCTTCTTCAGGAGAGATAAGAGACGGAATCTCTTACACACGGTAACCATCTGCCAGTGTACCAGTGAACTGTTATCTGCCAAAACAGAGGTACCAGTGTGCTTGGCTCCCTCACTTATTCCTCCTGAAGACGCTTGAAACAGACAATTACAGACAGTAAGTATTTGCTTTTAATTTCTCTACGTTTCTTTATTTATGTGAACTTTATATATATTTATATATATACTATATTGACACAAAGAACACTCAGAAAAGAAACAGAAACTCACTACTAAATTTCGATGTCCTCGTCATTAGGAAGATAGAATAGAGTCGCTCTGCAGGCAGACAACGACTGGTGGCCTTCAGGGAGAACAGAACAGTGTAGCCACTTTTGCGTGTGTGTCTTTATTTGTTTTTCTCTTTCTTGTGTGAACTATATATATATAATTAAAAGAAACGGTCTAGCGGACTTTTTTAAATAAAATAAATTCAAAACGAAGGAAACACACAGAAAGACACAGACATAACACATCGAAATATCGATGTGAGTTATGTCTGTGTCTTTCTGTGTGTTTCCTTCGTTTTGAATTTGTTTTATATATATATATATATATATAAAGATTTCACATAAACACGTGAAATAACAATCAATGATCAAACCACAATAAGAAAATGGGAAAACAAGACTAAGATCTTAAACCCAACTCAGACGAGTCTATATATAAACCAAATACAATCATAAGTAACTTGGCAGTTACATTAGCAAATACACAGTCCTACAAAACAATATATTTTGTATTGTTTATTATAAAAAAAAGACGACCTTTAACAAATTTAAAATAATAAGAAATTAAAATGTAAATACTGATTAGTAACTCTAGTTGATAAAATGACAGACCGATATATTACAACAGGGTAATTCTAGAAAAGAAAACAATCATGCGAACTGTGTGTTTTCATTCTAATAATATATAGAATAGTGGGTGATGGTGGTCAATGTATTTAGTACTTATCAAATGATTATTATTACTTACTTCTACATGAAATTATTTTCTATTTGAGAGTATTAAAATTATTTATATTTTTATCTTCTCTATTGAATGGGTTAATAAAAGTAACAAATTTCTAACAATAAAAATATGTAAGAAAGAAATAGTTTTTTTTTTGACGAATGTGATTTGACTTGATTTCGAATTGCTTTTGGTTGTAAATATAATGAAGAGAGGACAGAGGTTTGCGTCTGTATGAGATGGCGAGTGTCAGCGAGTCTGTTTGAAAAGCAAAGCTGTGACCACTGGCCGGCCACTGATTAATGGTACTGCCATTCCCCATCTCGTCCGCCACCTTCGCAATTCAATTAAACCTAAAAACTTTCTCTGTATTCTGTATTCGTTCCTGCCAACAATCTACAAAAACCTTGCAATTTAGTCGACATTCATTCTTGATCCTGCTAACACTTTTGCAAAGGTGTTCAAACTGTTTTTTTTTTCAAACTATTTTACATTTAATAAATACATTTATATATCTATATTCAAACTATATTTAGTTAATACAGTATATTATGAGTTATACACTTACACCCATTTCACCATGAAATAACAAAGGGTGTTCCAATAACTTCAAAACATTAAAAAATTCTCGAAAATCAGATATTTTTTTGCATATCAAGTATTGAATTAAATCAAAAATATATTAAACGGAAATTTAAACACACACATACATACACACACACACACACACACACACACACACTAAAATAATATTTTTTCCTGGGTACAGAACACATTTTCAAATGTGTTGAAAATGAGATGTGATTTTCTCGAGCGAATTATTAATTCGATGTAAATTTGATATACACACTAACACATGCCGTTACACACAACACTATCTCAAAAATATAGTAAATAGGTTTGACAGGCTTAAAAACTTAATCATTTTAAACCAATCATATTTTTTCATCTTGGT
Organism: Hermatobates lingyangjiaoensis; assembly: GCA_026182355.1. Classification (NCBI taxonomy): domain Eukaryota; kingdom Metazoa; phylum Arthropoda; class Insecta; order Hemiptera; family Hermatobatidae; genus Hermatobates; species Hermatobates lingyangjiaoensis. The sequence goes on from JAPFBL010000251.1 coordinate 1,871,367, forward strand.
ATCTATACTATGCTTGTAGTAAACTAAAAAGAAATATTGATCAAAACAATTTAAACGATATTTGCCTTAAAAAATAATATTCATTGAAACTTTGAATACCCTAAAATTTTTTAATTGTTAAGAACTTCTACTCATGTAATAATTGTTTTCAGCTTACAAAAACTATTTTTATTGATTTAAATTGTACAGAACAAAACTAATGTTCAAATGAATACTGCCATATGTTACTGTAAATGATTGCTTGTGAATATTTATGAAAAGCAAGCTTGGCACGTTGATTGTGATTGCAAAACCATTAGCAGGCAAAGTTGTATAGTGCAGTGAATAGTTATGCATGAGTTCAATGCTCAACAAGAAACGAGTAAACTAGGCATGGAACAGAAACTCACTCAACGAACCTTTGTGGCAATTGAGCAATCAACACATGGCTAACTAAACTTTACTCGCAATTTTCTTGCGCCTGTTGATTGTGTTTGTTAGTAGAGAACTAGCTTTGGGAAAGGCTTGATGAAACTTTGGAAATTGTTACACCTCACACACAGACACACAACACACACACATATATATAATATATATATATATATATATATATATAGAAAGATTTCATATAAACACGTGAAATAACAATCATTGATCAGACAACAATAAGAAATGGGAAAAAAGACTAAGATCATTTAACCGTAACAAGCGGTCTTCGTCATAGTGAAAAACCCAACTGAAACATTTGGAGAGGGGTTGAGAAGAGTGGGGGGAGAGAGGTATTTTAAAAGGGTGAAAGCGCGGGAAAGGACTAATGTCCAGAAAGGGATGTTTGGGGAAACAGAGGAATACAATAAGAAAGAGTAAAAAAACTATCCGCTAGCTGTCAATCCTCTTCGAAGAGGCTATTGCCCTCGTAACGAAAGTATCAAGTTTGAAGAGACCGTTACTAATGTTTATAATATTTGATCTATTAAATTTAATTAGAGACGATATATATGTAGTCCAATATAGAAAACGAAAAATAGAGAAATCAAAAACACACTTACTGTCTCTAATTTTCCGTTTGAACCGTCTTCAGGAGAGATAAGAGAGGGAAACCAAGCGCACTGGTTCAGAGACGATTGGAGGGTCTCCAATGGATTTCTTTATGTTTCGTTTTCTATATTGAACTATATTTGTCTGTTTTGGATCGTATTTCCATCGAAAAAGTATATAAATATATATATATATATACACCATGCAATTATTAATAATAATAACTAGTATTTACCTTTCCTAACATTTTTCCTTTCTATTTTCTCAGTATTATATGAATTAAGTCGCTGCTTTATATATAATAAGCGTGTGAAAACGTGAGTGTCATGAAGAAAACAGCTCTAAAGGCAAGAGAGGGGTTGTTAAGTTTGGTTTTTCCAGCCTCACCTTCGAGTACAATGGCTTTCTTAAACGAAACTGACACAAAGCACACGACCGCACTTGCTTCAAACCTACACAACAAAAGTACAAATTTCCGCCTTCCTTCTCTCACAATGCCGTTCCTTTTCCTCACATTAGAACCCCTTCTTACAGAAAATAGAAAAAATGAAACCTATTATAAGCGGCAAAATAGTGTGCTCCCTGGGTTCAATATTCAATTACCTAACTTTAATTCAATATTTGGTCTTCCATAACCTCTTGTACGAGTTGATTTCTTCAGTTTTTTCCTCTTAAGGGACACTTATTTGTTGGATCTTTTTTTGTTGTTGTATATTTTGTAAAGAATGTTGCAAATACGTACCCACTATTTTTTGCAGTTTTAGGACAGCCCTATGAGTCCAGCTATTGGGCATTAACTAGTGTCAGTTTCAAATCTTTGGTTGTGCAATCCGTAATTGCGTGGTATTTACTCATTCTGAGGTAAAATGAAGATTTACCTCAAATTAAGTTTTATTCAACAGCAACAACGCGTTTCGAACACTTTGTGTTCATCATCAGGAAGACCCCAAGGATGTGGTGCTGAAGGGTTGGTCCAGTGAAAACAGCCAACTTTTTTTCAACCTTGTGAGCACAACCAGTGTTGTTTTCACTGGACCAACCCTTCAGCACCACATCCTTGGTGTCTTCCTGATGATGAACACAAAGTGTTCGAAACGCGTTGTTGCTGTTGAATAAAACTTCATTTGTGTGGAAACTTTTGTTTCTTTATCAATTTTACCTCAGAATAGCTATATAATAACCATTTTCATTAAAATGTTATTTATCATCAACAATCAGTATTCATTGAGAATTGAGTATTTGTCATAGCTCTCAGACACGTATGATATACGAGTATATAATCATACATAGATAATGTATATAATGATATCACACATAAACATAATTTTATACACGCAGAATACAGATACCATAAAGAAATAAAGTGTGTTCATTATTGGGTTCGTACAAGGCTTGATACGTCCTTACAATCTTACATCAAAGCACCTTCATTCAGTACAAGCACACTTCCTACACCTCGTTTTAGAGTTTCAGACCAATGGTTTGCCTTTAGTATTATACAAGAACATCAAATATCTTCTATCAATTTAGCATTTTATTTAAAAAGATGCAAATTTAATTAAAAAGAAGTGAAATTCAACTTTTCTTTTTTATATAGTAGGTTAAGGTTTGCTATATTAGTTATTGGTTATATGCCGATAAATCGCACGTGTTCAAACACATAAAACATATATACCATGAAGTGACAAACTTTCTGGATAAAAACAAATATTAACTGATTATTTCAAGCTTCCTTCATTTTCATTTATTACTGTTTATTTAGTCATCCTTTTCCACTTTTGGGTTTAGTCTTGACATTCTAATACAATTTATAAAAAGATTTTGAAAAATATCAAAACGCACAAAAGACAATAAAATTCTTAAAACAAAATAATTTAGAAGTTATATTTTATGATTTTTTTATAATTGGCAAATACCATAAGTAGAGTATTTTATAACCACTGAGGAAAATAAGCAAAAATAATGGTTTATTCAATTGAAATAATACTTTATGTGAAGTAGTTAAAAAAATGTGTTGACGAGTTCATTAATATTGTTTTTACGAGTTCATTAAAAATACTTCATCTAAAATGTAGATTAAAGGTATCTTTTTTTAACAGAAGTGCATTAAATAAAAGATAAAAGAGTATAGAAAACCACATTTTATAAAATATTGTTGAAGAGAAAGAGGACTGGGGGTATACCAAGTATAATGGGGCCCCGTGAATATTTTTGTAACTCTCGTTAGTCGTTAAAAATGAGCAAAAATATCTGTTTCCCCGTACAGAAATAGCATAAGCTCTACAGAAGTACTGGCTGTGACGTGAATTTACGAAATAAGAATTATACGAGTGAAAAAATGGGTCAGTTTTGCAGAGTTCATGGTCTGAAGTGGAAAGGCTGTAACTGACGTCCTAACTGCCTGCTCATCCCTTATTGTCAAAACCTGCCTCTTTACACCTGCCATGCCGTCGCAGCATCGCTTAATATACTGTCAAACCAAGACACGCTTTCCATCTAAAAAAAAATGTTTCACTCTTCAATGCGCGCACATGACGAATGTCTCCTCTCACTCTCGCTCTCTCACTCACTTACCTTTTCTAGTCATATAACCATCACTCACATCATCTCTCTATTATCCCTCACTCTTCCTATGTCAGGGTAATCACACACTCATTCCAATTCTTATCTTCATCGTTACAATTTTTTTTGTTTTACTCACTCTTCCTTTCTCTGTGCTTAGCCAGTTCCTCCGCTTTTACTCTAATATTCAATCTCCCTCTTCCTCTCCCTTTCTTTTTCTCTCTTACTCAGTCACTTTTTTTTTGTCATAACCACCCCTCTTATCATCCCTCTTCTATTTGTTTTACTCCTTCTTGGTGAATTTATTGGTTTCCTCTCTCTACCTCCCTAATTATATCTAATAATTCTTTGTTATATTTCTACTTTCTCACTCTCACTCTATATCATTCTTTCTCTACTTATTTACCAGTTCACCCTTTTTTGATCTCTCTCATTCTGTCTCGTTTTCTCTTACTAGCTTACTATCCTTCCCTTTTTCTTTCTCTCCTCCTTCTTTTTCTTTTATCAGTTTTTGTCCATTATATATTCTATCAAATGGATTGAATACAATTATGAATTTCTAAAAAAAATAATCTTCTTCAAGTTCTGTCTCATCACACATCCAACATAAACATACAAATTTGCTATATCAACCATTTTATTTGTAAAAACTTCACTATATACTCCTATTCTTCGCAATTTCCAATGCTCTTTATTTCGCTCTTCAGTCTTTGACGTTTATATTCACAAAGTCAACAATTACGTATGGTCTTTGCAAACATTTCTCTAAATGTTTAACACTGATGCAGGACATGTTGTAGATATGAAGACTCCAGTATTGTCCGTTATAATTATATCGTTGTTAAAGTGTTTATGAAAAGGAACAGAAAGTTACTGTTGGACTCACATGTGATATCAAGTTTATTATAAAATATAAGTTTATTATAATATGTCATAATAACAATAGTTTTGAGTTAGTACTAAACATTTTTTTGGAAAATACCTTAAAATTATTAGAGATAGAGTTTCTCAAATAATAGATTTGATCATAAATGACAAAGTTTTAAGTTGTTTGTCATTTAATATGAGCAAATAATTTAGTTTTTTTGTTATTTGGTAATCAGATTAGTACTTTTACATTTTGCTTCAGAAAATTTTATTTATTCTTCAAAATATAAGTCAGTTTGTTGAATGTCTGACGTCATATAGACCTAAGCTGAAAGTTTGTACTCTGTTACTCTCTCCCAGGATAGATATAAACTATATTATCGGCAAATTTTTCATTTAGAGAGCTATGAATATGAAATTTTAACATGTTTATTAGGAAAACATTTAGATAATTAATTGAATACTTCTTAACAAGGTGACAGCCGGCTGCAACTTTGAATAATGGGTGCTATAGTCGGATTGATACAGTCTGTTAAACTCCCATCCAGGCATTGTGTTTTACATTCGTTAAACTCATGTCCTTCTTTTAAACGAGAAAATTAAAAAGAGTCAACTTATTCACTAATTCAATTCATTAGCAGTGAATGACTGTAGTTCGTTAATTAATGACTTTGAGGTTTTAATTGAAGCTTCTCAAATGTATGTATACATCAATGATCAACCCACAAAATGAAATAGGGAAAAAAGACTAAGATCTTTCAACCGTAACAAGCGGTCTTCGTCAGAACCAAAAACCCAACTGAAAGGTTAAAAGATCTTAGCCTTTTTCTCCATTTCATTTTGTGGTTTGATCATTGATTGTTGTTTCAAGTGTTTATGTGCAATCAATATATATATATATATTTATATATAGTTCAATGTAGAAAGAGAAACATAGAGAAATTAAAAACACACACCTACAGCCTCTAATTTTCGGTTGAACCATCTTCAGGAGAGATAAGAGAGGGAAACCAAGCCCACTGGTACAGAGACGGTTGGAGGACCGTCCAACTCTCCAACGGTCTCCAACTGTCTCTGAACCATTGTGCTTGGTTTTCCTCTCTTATCTCTCCTGAAGACGATTCAAACCAAAACTTGGAGACCGTAAGTGTGTGCTTTTGATTTCTCTGTTTCTTTTTCTATATTGAACTATATTTGTCCGTTTCGGATCACATTTCCAACGAAAAACAAATAATATATGGTTCAATGTACATAAAGAAACATAGAGAAATTAAAAACACACACTTACAGTCTCTGATTTTCGGTTGAACCGTCTTCAGGAGAGATAACAGAGGGAAACCAAGCGCACTGGTACAGAGACGGTTGGAGACCGTTGGAGAGTTGGACGGTCCTCCAACCGTCTCTGTACCAGTGGGCTTGGTTTCCTTCTCTTATCTCTCCTGAAGATGGTTCAACCGAAAATTAGAGGCTGTAGGTGTGTGTTTTTAATTTCTCTATGTTTCTGTATGTACATTGAACTATATTTGTCCATTTCGGATCGTATTTTCATCGTGTGTATATATATATATATATAATGATCGATGAAAATACGATCCGAAATGGACAAATACAGTTCAATGTATATAAAAAAACATAGAGAAATTATATATATATATATATACATATATATATATATATGTTTTCTGCATCTAGTATATCAGTTAGGTTTATGACTCTGACGAAGAGCGCTTATTACGGTTGAAAGATCTTAGACTTCTTTTCCCATTTCTTATTGTGGTTTGATCATATATATGAGTACAAACTTAGCAACATCCACGCATGATTGGCTTGAATATAACCTACTCCTTTGTTTTTGACCCATTCATTAATGAAACGTTATATCTGGACACTAGTTGGACTGCTGAAATGGATTTACATACAGTGTATTGTATTTATATTTCTATGTAAAAACATTGTAGGTATGAACATATATTTATATTGTCAATATGAAATGTAATTATATTGTTTCCTTTTTCTTGTATGTTATGAATTACATACAAGTTCATTCCAAATGGAGTTATCAAAAGAACTAGAATTGGCTGACAAGCAATGCCCTGGGTTTTAACCTCCCACCAGAAAATTTATTGAAGTAGAAAACTTGGTGAGAAGTGCTAAAAGCAAGTCTTTTAACAGCTCCAACATACTAGAGTCCATTTTATACAGACTGATCTATGTTTTAAAAGCTTGAAAGGAATCTTACTCATTACTGAGGGAGACATTAAGAACATTCAAATGAACGCAATATTTGAATAAAGAAAGAAAAGATTTAAAAAGAGCGATTAATCAGAATAGTTGAGATATGAATAATAAATTGATTAGCCGAGGTAGAAAGAAGTTTTTTAAATCAACCAATTTTTTTTTCTTTTAATCGGTAGAGTAAAAAACAGAGCTCTATTCCAATAAGAAAGTATTGACCTAATTCAGTTCTTTTTCATTGAATGATTAATTTATTTTCTTCTTTGAATATGAAATATTTTATTTGCTTGATTAGGAAAAATAAGCTCAAGGCTTTTGAAAAAAAAAAACAATGAAAGACCAGTGTAGGTTTCAAAGTTGAGTTACCAATTTTGCAACTGTTCAGAAATATTATTCTCTTCTTGTTGATTTTAATAAAAAATGGCACTTATGAGTTAATTTATGAAGTAAATTATTATGAATTATGCATTTGTGAATTAAGTTTTTGAAAACATACATGTATGAAATTAATTGTTAAAATTATTTTTTTTCTCTATAATTAAGCATATCAATGTTTATATTGTGGGGTCATTTGATGCCATCATTTTAAGACTGGGGCAACAAAGCAACCAAGAGTTAAGGGAATCAGAACTACTACTCTCTAAATGAGGTAGCACACCTTCAAAACCAAAACTTTGAGGCAACACGTGCTAAAATCTGACAGCTATCTTTATTTTAAAAACACTCTTCTGATCATAACCAAAGAAATTTACTACACTCCTATTTATTTTATAATAGGAATATTCATAACTTTAAGAAATTTTCCTCCAATTAAGGTAAACAACTTTTATAGGAAATTTGTGAAAAATAAATAATGATAATTCATTTCATTTTAAATTCATTACAAGTATGAGAAGAGTGAAATGTAGTCTGTCATTAATTTTCAGGTTAGCAGAAGTTTACAAGTTGGTTCGACTGCTTGGGATGTAAGGTTTTTCTAACATTTTCCAGTGGATATAATATATTCCATTCCTGTTTTCCTTTTTGCTTCAAACAATTGCTTTATAAAGAAGAAAGAATTTGTTTGTCAAATACAGTCTTTCATTTTTATCTCAGCTTTAATGTCTAGCTTAGAGATACGATCTGCATGATTCTCTTGTCAGTCACTGTAGTTTAACATTACGTTTTGGTAACAACTGAATGAATTAGTAGGGCTGAATAGCAATAAATTAATGAAGAAATTATTAATAAGTATAGACTTTATCAGATCGTAAGCTAGCTCCTGTTCTGCTTATTATTTAAATGCGTCAAGCAGGCCTAACGTATTTCTCTTTCTTTTATTTCCCAATCAAAAAACGTCACTAAAACACATTCATTATTATATATGTTAAAATCGCTAGCTCTGGTTTTTTTTAGGTTTGATTCACTCACAAATGAATTAATATTAATAAAATCATTGCTTGTTGAAGTGGTGTTCCGGCTGAAGCTCATAGGATGGTGATTTCTTTGTGCTGTCATCTGTTTGCGCCAGTCAGTCGCGCTCTGTAAATACAATCATTGTCGGAATCCTTGCCAGCAGTCACTGCATGTACCTCAGCTGAGCAATCATGCCAGCAAACACTCTTCCTGTTTACTTTGAAAATCCAGATTCCTCCTTCGAATTCTCACTTCAGGACTTGACCTTCTATTGCAGTCTACATTCTCATTGTAAACGCACTCTTTTTTTTTATTGTACTTCTACACATATACAATGCAAAAAAGGAAAATGGTAGAGCAGTGGGGCTCTAAAAATAAAATGACACAGAACATAACAAAGCACTTATTAGAATAAACCAGTGGTTGTAACTTTTTTTGCCAACATCGTGGTCGTATGATTTGTGCTCCTCATCTACCCAGCTGCCTCTATGTTAATTCAAGATTTATTAATTTATTTATTTCAATGCATCCAGCCATTCAATACATCAGTTCGGCGTATTTTTATCCTGTATTAGTTTCAATGCTTTATTGATGTATATTCATGTATATGTATATTGATGAATTCTTCAATTCTGTTTATATGGAAATATTTGCGGCAGGAAATAGTGCAAAAGGATATTCTATTGTTGACTAATATTGAAATGGTCATAAAAAGAGAACATGCTAAGTAAATAATTTATTGCAAGATAAAATACGAAAAAAATACTAAACTCCTTTACCAAAGTTCTCCATTTAACGAATACTTCTGTAATATAAACGTGATAATTTCATTCACTGATTTATTGGAGCCAAAATGCTGTGATTGTCGTAACTTAAATTGTTCACGATGCGTTTGAACGGCAATTGTCCAGTAGTCAAGGATTAGTATTCATAAATATATTTTAGTATAAAGTACACACTTTAAACTAGAGTCCAGAGTAGCCCAGTGACTTGTATTTTCATATCTGAACTGGTATATCCTGGGTTCAATTCCCACTGTGGCCTTGATTTCTTTACGCAGAGATGAAAAAATTTGAACATATCGTCCCTCGGAGAGGACATTAAGCCGTCGGTCCCAAGCCTGTACCATGTCAGTTACTCATTAAGTTCCTCCTTTAAATATACCATAGTTTTGAAAAATTTTGAGACTCTCAGTATAGAATCTGTAATGTGGCTCATCCATTACTAAAATAGGTGCCAATAATAAATGAGCTATCCTTTCACCCCCTAGAATAGCACTAAAAGGTGGAATCCTATGCGTGTGGGCACTAGAAAACTAACACTTTCAGCTTTTACTTTCTGTTTTTTCTCTTTTACACCCCCTAAAAAATGTCAACCCCTGTTGGATGCCTGGAATGGACCACTATTCTCATAACCCCCACCGCCGCCCCTTTCTTTAATAGTCACTGAGATGAACATTTCATTTCTAACAGCACTTCGTCACCAGATAGAAGAGATAGGAAATCATTTCTTTCACATTATCGTCTACTGTTATCTTCCAGTAATAACGAGGTAGTATTCTATACCGAATCATATTAAGTGATTCTTCTGTTCTCTTACTTAGATTACTATTGTTTATACATCCATTCTTAGTACCACTAACTAAAACAACTATCTAAACCTACAAATACGAATAATTTACAATAATAAAAATGCCAATCTGTGAATGCAACATCATATTATTTTATGTATACCACTTATTATTGGTATAAATAAAAATAACTCATGAAACGAAATACTACGAACTAGAAATCAACTAAAACCACTTTGAACATAACGAAGATCTCAATAACTGGCCACCTTAGCCACTGTCAGCTGATGAAGCACTTTGAGGAAAAAAGCTATATTCAAATGTTGCAAATTTTGCCTACTCCAAACATTTTTAAAATACTAAAATTATGTTGTTGACTTTTGAAACAACGTTCATTTTCCCTCCTTGCCTCACAATCATTGTAGGTCGGTTAGTCCAGAAACAACTTGAATTCTATTGTTCAGAATTCACTGGAATTCTGGGCACTAGACATTTCTAGTACTAAAACAAGGACTCTGGCCGTTGTTTATGCTGCTCTTATTTATCGGGCAGACCACTTTTTTACCTATTGACGACAGTTGTTGACAGTAGTCTTGTAGCTGCTTCTTTCTTATTAGATTTATCTAAGTAGTAATTGATATTGTACTTTTTTTTTTGTCTAATGAAAGGCAAGGCGTGAATGCTAGTTCAATGGTTTTTGAGTACAGTTCTTAAAAAAAAACATCATCGAAAAACCGTCATAATAGAACTTTGAGGACTTCAAAACATTTAAATCCATCAAAATCTCGAGATCGAATTTTTTAACGACCACTATACTTTACTTATAGTAAGTAAAAGACTTTTAGAAGACGTTGTTTGTTCTACTCTACTAAGTTTGACCTCATTTCCTATTTCTAACTTCCTTTCATCCTTTAGAGGGAACATATATGTCTCTCAACAGATTAGCTGCAATTTGCATTGGATGTTTTACTTGTTTTTGTCGGTTAACTTATTTATTCCCTATCTGGTAGATATAAACACCCACTTCTAGTGCTTTTCAAAGTGATGTTTCTTCTAAAAACAAAGGGATCAAGTGGTCTGCACTCAATTTATAAGAATTTCCTTTTACAGATATTCATTAAAAAATAATTTAATAAAAATGTATTATAATGAGACCATTTATCTATTTGGCCAAATATTATGAAATTTTAATGAATATTTTTGACTTTTCAAATATTATCTAAAGTTCATGGTTGACGTCTTCTGCTGGCACCGATTAAATGGATTTTTAAATTCTAAAAAAGTTCAACCATCCCTTGTGAGAGAAAAATAACTTGTTGAAATGTTATCGAAATCGGAATACAATCATGGAGGCTTGTCTCTCCTGTTTGTGACGTTATTTGTTTCAATGATAATACTTCTGGAAATAGTAAAGTCAAACAGTTAAATTTATTTAAAATGTAGATACCTAGGGGAAGTCATTTATAAATTTGCATGATTATTCTTAAGAAATGAATAAACATAAATTAGGTATAATCATAATGTGGTTTAAGACAGAAATCACCTTTTGTACTTCGTTTGATTCTATATCGTTATATTTTAAATATAAAAGTGTATTATAATGACTCGACAATAGTTCTAAATATATATTTACTTTATATGTCCAATTTAGCTGGAATATATCCATATTAGCGAACAAAGATTAAACAAATTAAGAGATGAAAATAAATATCAAATCGGAAGTAATTAAAATTAGATAAGGATAAGAACTTTATTAAAAACAAAAAAGGTGAACACAAGACGTTTTAACCAACTGTAATCATCCTCAGGTTTCAAAAGAAAATGTATTTCCTTTATCTGATTAACATTGCCCAAACAGATATTACCTACATCGTTATTCATGTATCTGTGTTCTCAGTCAAGTTAAGTAAATTCAGTATATGTCAATGTCGTAGAAAGGAGCATTGATTCAAGACATTTATCCTTTATGGTTACTTCAGGAAACAAAAGAAAACTAGGTACTTTGGAAAGCAGTCGTTGATAAGTCTGTTAAAAGAAAACTTTTCCTTGCGTGCTTTATGAATTAAAGGTCATTCTTTCAATGACTCCCGATTTGATATTTATTTTACCGTCACCTCATTTCCCTCATTACATCTTTTCATCTCTTTTATCAACTCTGCTTTTAAAAACCTAACTTCGTGAAACACCAACATTACTTAACTCTCCTGCAAACATAAAATTTTTATCATCAATGTCTTACATTACCGTGAAACTAGCTATGAAATGCAGCAAAATAACACTTGACTTCAGCTGCTATGTATAATTTTACTAAGAGGATCTTAGTCATTGATCGTTTGATTGAAGAATAATAATAAATATCTAAATTTTAAATAATTATAATTTTATGTCTTATTACTGAACTATTATTGCAACATTAAAACCATTCCACTCAAACTGGTTATGCTTACAATTATTATGAATGGAGTGATTCTAGAACATAATGTAGCCTATGATTAGACATACTCGTAGTTTAAAGTGCATATGGTTGGCACAAGTCTGTAGGAGCTCGGTGAGGTAGTAAATACCTTAGACGCATCCGTGGCTCCTCGCAGCCCTTCTAATATAGGAGGGTTGTAGTGGGCTTGCTGATGCGGCTAAAGGGTCTCATGTTAAAAAAGCATCGATCTGTTGTGCTTTATTCATGGAATGGCCGAAAGGTTGAGAGACATGATGATCAATCAAAACAGGTGAGGTTAGTAAATATTGTTCGTACAGTTAGTTCAATAAATTATTTTTAATTATCTACGACAATTGAAAGAAAAAAATCAAGAAGTCTATAGTAATAAAGAAAAGGGTTCTTTGTTCAGAACGAGTAAGACCGAAGTGTGAGGAAAGAAAAAAAGATAGAACTAATGACAATTAAACAAAATAAAAATCAACAAATGGCAGTCAAAATAATTTTTTTTACAATGAATTGCGAATTACAGGTATGAAGGAGAAATGATTGACGCTAGACAATTATTATAATTGATTTGCTTTATATCGACCGACTTCAAATTTAAAATTAGTCTGAACCAATTAGTTTAATCCTGTTCTCCTTGTTGTTTAAAGGCTTCGTTAGAGATTTAACTTTCAACAAAATGCGAATTGAAAAGGGATTTGATTAAAGCGTGATTCTGAAGGAAGAGGTAAACACGGCTAATTAAAAGTCTAAAGATTCTTCATATAGCAGCAGGAATGTAATTGCAGTAACTGCAGAAATATTTCACCCTCGTGGAATAAATGAAATATGTTAATTCTGTGGTTAGACAAACTTCTTACATAAAATCGGCAGATTGGAGATTTAATCCATGCTGTCGCAATATAAGGCAGTGTTACCAAACATGGTGTAACTGACCTGCAATACTAACTATACTGGCTAACATGCATGATCATTCTAATAATCTATAAAACATACGTTCAATAGTGATCACCGTTTCTTTCAATGATATAACAACCTGACAAGGTACCTGTAAATTCCTCACAGTACAACAAAATTCATAGTCAAATATAAAACACAGTGTTCATCCTACAGTTGGTGCAGTGCATCATACACTACGAAAGCTTAAAAAGCCGTATGTGAAATATTATTTTTCGTGTATTTGTTTTAATATATGCTTTTAAATGTTCTTTCTTGCACATGACAAACAATTTCAGGGTTGTAAAGTTATATTTCTAATATCTATTTCATAAATATCAAATGACAGTTATAAACTTATGACAGTTATAAATATTAATTTACTTGTGTAATGAATATTTACTTATGTTATTATTTTACGTTTTTATTTAAGAAAAGTTACTTCCTTTGTGTCATTTATAATAAATCAGTTCCTTGATTAAAGGCTTTCTTCGTATTCGTAATAACACATCCCCTTCCTTTATTTTAAATACTGGAAGAACCAATCTCTGATAAGGAGAATGAATCTTCATCATTGTTATGCAATAAAATCGTTATATTGTTAAGACTAAATAAAATGACAAACAATTTAAACATAAAAGTTTTTTTTTACAACTGTGGTCTTCATGCACAAGTTTTCGGGCTGGATAAGGGGCGGAATTCGTACATCGCTTTTAACAAAGTTTCGATAGAATTCTAAGTTCTATTTTTAATTAAAGCTAATTTCGTAGTTTTGATTATGGCCAATACCTAATCAAAGAGTTGGTTTTTAAAAAATACTTCAAAACAAAATTATTGAGTTTTTCAGCAATTTTTATTGCGGTTAAGATTTTTTCTTCTATTATTCTTTAAGCTATGATTTTATAATGTGCAGTTTCTCAAATTATATAGAGTTACTAAAGCAAGCGTATTAACTGGGTTGTAGTTTGACCTCTTCATGTGTGCTAAGATGACGTGGGTGTTTGGTGTAGGCTTGGGTTTGATTTGTGCTGACTGAGATTACTGTGCGGCTGACTTGAGGTTTGTGATGAAGGCCAGGAGAAGTCAACAAGGCGTCAAAGCCCATCTCTCAGGGGGTTTGATTGCGCTTTGGATTGTTGTAGAAGTACTTGTGCCTCAGTCTCAAGCAGGCGTCCTCAATCTCTAACGTATGAGTCGACAGAGGCATGTTTATTTAAAACTACGAGTCCAGCTCGATGCAGTTTAATTTATTTTTAAAAATATTAGAGTATATTATATGAACTGAATAAAAAAAAGTGAAAGTTTGTTTTAGCATAAAACAGTTTGTTATTTTTCTTGTTGCTTACAATACTTATAGTCCATTCATTTTCAGTGTTGTTCTAGAGATAGAAAGCATTTCAGCTATGAAATAGTCACGCCATCGTATATAACTAATTACGAAATAAAGGATTTAAAGTCAATATTAATAGAAATAATATTACTCGTTTATTTCAAAGGGTAGTAAGATTTTATTTAAGCAATACCATTAGTATTTAATGGACGGATTATATGCGAGCGTATTGAATTGTTCGTTGGATTGTGAGGATGTAAGGCCTTTGGATGTTTGCGGGATTGTTAGGTTTGGTCTAGTTACAGCAGAGGATAGAGGTTTGATTTTACATCAAGATTCTCAATAAGACGACAGGATGTACCTGTCAGGGAGAGGTAAAGCAGTCAGTCCGAGCCTGAACTAATCAGGTACCTGTTCAATACTCTTACAGACCTTAATATTGCTTTGCTCAGGTCCTGTTTTGACCTTTTATGCATCTTGGTCATAAGAATCCATAAGAGTATTCAACGACTACCTGACATCGTCAGACTCATAAATAATCACTTTACACCCTGTCTGAGAGGTATATATTTTCCATCTACTATATAAAGAATCTCGATCAGGATTCTAACTTTTTCAGTTTGAAAAGCATGCTGAATATACAAAAAAATATTAGAATGAATTTATATCCTACTTTTAGAATTTGTCTAGAAGAAAGGATGCTTGTGGAATATACATTTTATCAAAACCCTAATGCTCAGAGTAACAAAGTGAACATTAAAAGTAATACTTTTAGCTCATCTAAATATAAGCTTGGCTGGAAAACTTTGAAAGCAGGGGATAAAAATCATGTAAGGTGAGAAGGCAAGGAGGGAGGGGTTGGATGACTGGCATTACGGAAGCAGGGGCGGATACATATTCATGAGGTGAAGAGAGGCGCCTGCAAGTGGCTCCTAGCTAACTACATTCTATGTATTTAATTACCCACCGCAACTTTTGGGTCCACATTTGCTTCCTACATTTTTATCTTTCCTACCAAACAAGTGATGCGTTTTCAATTTGATCGTAAAGAGTGTATCATAGGCAGCAGACTATCTTTGTACTCACGCAACAGCATAATTCCTATTCAATCCTTCTTTAACGTTATTGAAGTCTATTTGTTACAATTCAATACCCATGTTTACCTTTTGTTTCATATAAAAAACGTTTGACGTGTACTTACATAAAAGTTAAAGTGTTTTAGTATTGTAAATTTTCCGAGGAAGACAATAGAAGTGGTCACGAATCCCTACGTGTTCTCCAAAGAGAGCTATCAGCAACACAAGATACGAGTACTTTTCTGACCTCAAAGAAAAGCAAAGAAAATTGTATATAACTTGATAGTTATCTATCAGTGACTTCAGGAACTCTAATCAAGTATTGTGCTTGTAGAAAAATCCGCTTTCAAGATTTTTATGAGTTTTAGATGTTTTTACGTTCTCTGACACCATGTTTTATGTTTTATGATAATCCGTTTATGTATCAGTGTTACTGTGCGTGTGTGTGTGTGTGCCTGTATCTGTGTGTCTATAGGTGCATAATGATTTCTTCTATATATTTTTTACCATAATTCAGAACTTGAAGTTTGTACTAGCTTGAACCATTCATTTTAAGATCCTCATTTTGGCGGTACAAACGAAAAACTAACCACATTAAAGGTAAAGGTAAACAGGTAAAGTAAAGTAATGATAGCGCATGAAAAGCACGGCATTTTCACCCCCCCCCCCTCCCCCAACAGTGTATTTAGTTAAATAAATGAGTGTATTGGAGATTGGAGATTAATCTATAATTATAGATTTATTCAGTGGGGACGAAATATTTAGGAGAAAAGTGGTCGGTCCCAAGTCCGTACGATGGCAGTCACTCATTAAAGACCCCTTCTCTAACCACTATCGAGTTAGGTAAAATGTGGGATTTCTTAATTATGTGGCTGACATTTAACTAAAATGAGTGTTGAATGACATATGAATCTCATTTTTTGCTTCTAAGATAACACTACGGATGAAGCCTACAATGGTGCGCGCTTGATATAAACAATCAATAGCCTACAATATTTCGACAATAAACAATATCTCAAATGAAATTTTGAATTTTTCGAGAATATATTTTAACTGACAGAGACTGATATCCCTTCAACAATTCTTTTCTGTGTATTACTAAATGTAGCAGCAAAAATTCCACTCAGCGGTAACAGTTAAAGATAAAAATATTATGGTAGTTAATTAAAAGAAAAATAAATGAATAGATGTGCGAACTAATGCATTTGTTTTATCTTCTAGATAAGATCATGTAAAGTTTGAAGAAACTTCATTCCAAAATTAACTTAAAAAAAATTGAACTTTTCTGAAACACCAACAGTTTATGCTTTAGAAGATTTTATTGCTTTTATTGAAAATTAAAAAGTAATTACATATCCCAACCCCTAAATAACTAGTATTACATAAACATGAGTACAGAGTTTCAAAAGAAATATGCTGGCGGCATGAAAGAAGTGTGTTTTGGAAGGCTGCACACTGGTGTACCTGTTACTTGGGAAGTTTTGAAGCCACAGATAATCCATCACTGAGATAACGACAGATCCGTCCTGGCTCCACATCCAATTCCATTTAGTTCAGGTTCTGTCCAATTTGATGGATTACCTACAATTTCGTCACAGCAAAAACTTCCAAAGGGGAATATTGATATTCGTATTGTATATTTGTTTTTCATGAAAAATCAAGTGTTCAATTATTATCTAAAAAATTAAAAAAATATTTAAGTTTATCAAGATTATTTAGTATTTACGAAATATTATAATTTACAACTGATATTAAGTTTTGTTCAAGAGTGCAATAAATAGATTGATTAGAGCATGTTGTTAGACAAATCCATCATACCCTGGAAACCAACAGAAATTTATGTTTATTGGTGGTGATTTTTTTACAGGTTTAAATGTTTTCTATGTGTTACATTTTTGAGTTGTGTATATATTTTTTTATTTTTAAAAAAAACGAAAATGACATAAAGCTGAAAAATTCATTGACTATTCCCATCATTCTTTCATTGATTACTTGTCATTAGGAAATTTAGATTCCTGTTTTAAATTTTTATTTATTTTAACATCCTGAATAACAAGGAACCCTTAGCCTCATTCCCTTTCTATCTCATTGGTGCCCTGACTAAAGCATTAAGGCATGTGCTTAGTTTGATCAGTAGTTAACCCATCCTGGTCCCTAGAGCAGATAATAAATAAGAATGGGCACATAAAAATAGAAAACATATCCAATAGAAATATATTCTTTCTTATAAAGGATAACATTAATCCTTGAGCACTGATCTGTGTGTTTTACATTACAATAACTTTAATATTTGGTTACATGAAATACGTCCATGGAGTTATCGTATTATTTTATAATACATACATGCAACAGTAAACGAACGGATTATATATTCGCTAAATTATTACGAACTTTTCATTTTCGCATTTTAATTTAGAAATTCGATCAAAATAATTAGGAAATATTTGTCAAGTTTATATCCAAGCAATGCAACATAAAGATTTCATTATTTACTCTTTTCTTGTGTTGATTTGTAAGGTAAAGGCTTTCATAAAGAATAAGTAACAATTTTTTTTTTAAAAAACTGATTCAATATGCTGATTTGTTGAAAGGATAACCTCGACACATTTAATTGAATTCTTATTAAATTTCTAAGTTGGTGAACAGACTGTGTATGTTAATTTTACATTTATTTATTTGTGAATATGCTGTTTACTTTTTGTGAAATATTAAATTTGAGATTGGCGTTAGCTTTCCCTGAAAAATTTAATATATCTTTATTAATCATAATGATGGAACAACTTTTAGCCTGATATAAATATCACCTATTTTCGACATTGCTATCACGTTGACATAAAATATTAACTTACGAAATACGTTTTTCTCGAAATATAAACTTTGAAGGTCTTAAGAAAAATATTAATTTTGACCATAACATTTTTTGTGAGGAATTTAATAATGAAAATGTTTGAAAATATTTCAAAATGTATTTACTTTTGAAAAAGAAATATTTAATTTTTGTTTTAATATAATGAACTGCGTATGTGCACAAGCACATATAATTGTGTATATATGTTGTGTTACCATGTGAGTAAATGTTTAGTGCTGCATACTTCAACCTGTCCGACTGATCAGAGCAGAATTCTTTTAAAAAGTTTTAAAAATTAATTTTCTCATTAATCTCAGTTATCTAAAATAGTTTTGTTTAATAATTTATTTAATATAAAATTAGCTTCTTACTTCACACTGATCTCTCATATTGGCTAAACTTCTTTTCATTTTTGTTATCACTAGTAATAAATTTCTTATACTTTTAAAAGCCTTTATCAATAAAGTACTCCTAGTTAAAATATTTAGTTAACATTACAGTCATCGTAGAAAACTTATTAAGAAGAGGTTTCATAGGTTTTCATAAAAGATGCCTTATGTCCAAAGTAAGAAGTAGACCTTCTTAAGGAAAGCAATTTCCTTTGCTGACTCAACTATTTTTCTATTGTACCGTAGTAGTAGTAACCCACTGATTTTTTCTTACTCTTCTTTGTACCAGATCTTCAATACTGATAAAATTTTGTTCGTTGCTGTTTTTACCCCTCAGATAGTATGTGCATATTTCTTGCTTTTTTTTTTTCTAAAAGTTTCAGCAGATATATCGATAAGGATGGGATTTGAACGTACGTGAGCAAGAAATTGATATTAAGAAAGGTTAAAGAAAATATATTTTCCGAACTGATATTTGATAACAAGTTGTTTCCAATGCACCGTACCATTATTCAGTTTAAATGTCTTATAAAACATGCAGGGTGATTTGAATATATATGACTGAGAGAACTTTTGCTTTTTTTAATATCGACCCTTCCTCTCTTCTTTCACTCCATTTAGACTATCTTGAAGCCTACTGAACCGTAGAACACCTCAAATAACCTCGCGTTTCTGATGCCCACTATAACCATTGTGGCGACAGTGTGTAACTGCCCACTAGGTAAATCACAGGTAGGGGAATCATTCGTGCAGAAAGGTACAATGAATCTGTGTTATACCAAACTACGTAGTGACCACATCATTTCTATTGGTTCTTTAAATTACAACAAATATATCTATTGTTGAAAGTAAATTAAACAACATTTTCAGTTTTACATAAAAACTTGAGCAATGTTTGGCTCAATTGATCATTGTTGATTGAAAAAATAGAAAGAGTGCTATCAAGTTTTCAAAGGCATTGAATGTCCTGTATGTACTTACTTATTCAATTACATATGTCATATATAATTATAACTTATAATTATTAATTATTTTTTAAACTTATTAATATTGGGAAGTGGATATCAAATATCCAACAGTTTAAAATGACATATTAGAATCTGAAAAAAAAATAACACATTTTCTTTAATATTTCGACCCCTTTCGTTTTCAAGAGAGTAGTGATCAAGTTTAAATAACGAGCAAAGACTTTCCTTCAAAATATTCCCGTCCTGACGACAAATTATATCAATATATTGTAGAAATGTGGTTAGTGTTTTACAGGTTGTGTTCCATGTTTCTGATAATTATTATCATATAGCAATGTTTATCGATTTAAAAATGTTATCCATTCATGAGAAGACTTGTATGACTAAGTGATGTCACTTGAACAGCCATGGAGTTCTCAAGCAAGGCAGTTTATCCTGTGTATGTTGTAGTTGAAACTCGATGAGTATAACAGGGATAGAAACTTCATTTCTGATCAGAACTTCACTGTAAAACATTTAAAAAACCTGAGAGAGAGCAGGTGTAGAAAGTTGTATGTCATTTGCTTACTATCGAACATCCCCTACTTTTATGTGTTCTAGACTTTTACCTAAGTAGTCGTAACGTAAGACTTAAGACTTTTTTCTTACGAAGTGCAAGGTTTTCAATGTTTTGAGTATTTCTGGAAGTAGAATGGTTTGATAAGAGAAAAATAATTAATACATCCATCTCAGGGCATGCAAACTTCTTCAACCCTCGTCCAAGTCGATAGTTCCGAGTTGTTAACAGTGTAAATCTCGGGAAAGCTCAAAATTCAGCCCGTCAAAACAAGAATGCTTGTTTTTTTGCGATCCTTACAGTACGAGAGTTCTACCCGCTTTCCTCAGCCAGATATTAGTGCTAAAACTAGTAATATATACAAGTCAGGCTTTAAACCACTTTACATGATTCAGTACCGGACAGAGAACTTACCATCTCGTGGCCTTTAATATTATGTTATTTGAATCGGTAAACATTTACATTAACTGGAGCTATAGTATTTGTTTCTAACACATATAACCTGTCATTATAATTGTTCTACTAAGGGGACAAAAAGTTGACTCTTTCGTTACTTGGTACCTATTTCAGTTATGGACGAATTATGGGCACTACCTCGTTCACCTATCATTCAGGTGAACTTGCCTAGCAAAACCCAAGACTGAAGAAGCCGTTTTGGTTGACAGAATTGAACACGTTATAAACAAGTTAACGACAGATATCCCACTATGAATGTTAAAAAAACTTCATAAAGAAGTAGTCACTGATTCAGTGTAACAGCCTGGCTTGAAAGAGAAAAGCGTTTTTAACAATGGAATGTTCTCCTTGAGTGACAGATATCCCACTCAAACAACCCAATAAGATTAATGCGCAACTATTTTAAAATCAATCGTGGATAATGTAATTAGTGTGATTTTGTTGTTACACATCATATAATAATGACTAGAAGCGTTCATCTTTGAACTTAAGAAATATCGTGGTTGATATATATTACTAGGAAAGCCAGTAGCATGTGGTGTCACCCATCCAAGTTCTAGCCACGCCTAATGTTGCTTACTTTGATGATCCGTACACAGAATGGTAATAAGTGTAAATAATGATATGTTACACACGGACCTCGTTCACTTGAAAGTGATAAAATCAGTGTTGTCAAGATGTTGCCCTTCCTAATCCGTATGCTGTACAGCCTGACATAGACAAAGCCTTCCCGGCCTCAGTCGTAACGGAGTAATATAAAAGGCTGTGTCACTAAGGAGACAATTATAAGTTGAAGTCTGGACGTGGCACGGAGGTCAGGACTTGATTGGGGGCCCCATTGGGCTCAGGCTGCAGTGGAGAGCTCTCGCCAGAACTCTACCACTCGCCCCTCCAATCCATTGATAAACAAACTTCAATTTAGACGTTGGCTTTTGTTTCCCCCTAGCCCATTGTTCCTACATCAAATCATCCATCTTTTTTTTGACAACTCCGGCTTTTTAATTGTTTTTTTTTTTTGGTTAATTGTTGCATCACTGGATTTTAAAAGATTTTTTCTGCTTTACCTCGACAATGATTAAATGAATTTTTCAATCTTTAAACTGTTTTTTTTTTACTAAACATTTATCAATTTATAATTTTTATTAACAAAAAATATGAATGCTTACTAGGTGCAGAATGAATTACTAGTATTAAATTATTTTTAGAAATAATAGAAGAGGTTGTCACATAAAGAAGTTTTATTAATAAAACAACGCGTTTATAATATTGTAGAAACTTATTTAGTTATCAAATTATAAATTGAAACATGGTAGATCAATAATACATACCTGCTTATAAAGGGAAGACAGGACGGGAAATACGCTATATAACGAATGACGATACAATCAAAGGGTGGAACATATTAAATCATGTTTATAATTACGAGTACAGTGTTATGGACCAGGGTAGCCCAGTGGCTTACATGCTCTTCTTTGGACTGGTAGATCCAGGCCAGCTCTCAGAGAGGATGCTAAGTCGTCTGTCCCGAGCCTTTACAATGTCCGTAAAATTTGACAATTGAGGCTTCCAATGTAGCTCGCATATTACATAAATGGATTCTAACTGATGAATGAGTTGCACTTTCCACCTCTAGAAAGTGAAAGCCTATAGTCTGAATACTCTCTGGATAGGGAAAATACTTGTGCATTACAATTAACAAATTTTGGAAACTAAGAGAGAAGATTATAACTAATTGATTAGGTTTTCATAAACAGTTGAAGACATTTAGGAAAATTAGGGTTATTGTCATTTCCCAAATGTTATACTATATTTTATATATATAAAGATTAAACTGTTCATATAACCCATTTCCATTTCTATTTTCCTATCCTAAGCAGGTATGACTTATTGATCGACAATGTTTCAATATACGTATAATTGTTTACTTGATAAGTTGTTACCATATTTGATATGTATTGTTTTGTTGATAAAAGTAGTTTGTTATCCATTTTATCTGGAGATTGTTTTCATAATTTCGAGTAAAGATTTTCATAAGTAGAAATTTTACAAAAAACTAACCAAGCGATTCAGTATATAAATAAAAAATGAAGACATTATCAAACTATAAATATGTACATGGTATGGTTGATAAAACTTATTAGGTTAAGCAACTTATTATAAAGTCTTATTATTGGTAGAATTCAGCAGAAGAAATATAGGTTGTGGTCACTGATTCACGACCTCTGAGCATCTGTGTTTATCCCTCATTTGGAAACTACAACTGTACTAAACAATAATTAAGAAGTTCTCCTACTGACACCTGCAGAAAGCAAACCACAATCACCTGGGCTATCTGCTCTTCTCTCTCCTATGGGGTGAAAATGTTTCCAGTAAGCTATTCTGTTGATTTTATATCCTTTTCATGACAACTATTTCCAAATAACTAACATATCGGCCTTTAAGGGAGTAAACAATATTTTCAGTATTACATAATATGTAATATTATATAATTTATAGTATATATATAATAATATATACTATATTATGGATATTATACAATAAGTATAGTATCCATGAAACTATATTGTTCATCTAAACCTTCAATTTGAAGGATTTACAAGTTTTGTGCTTTTTTAATATATTTTTTTTTTGAAAAAATAACTGTACTTGGTATGTGGTTTTATTGACAATATTCATTATAACAAAGACGTTTTGCTGTACTTTGTACCATAAGAAGTACTAATTTCTTCCTGCTCTTCTGATGATTTTTGACAGTTGAAATCTTGCTGTTAGTATTGTCTTGTGTGAGTGGTCTGCGCTTAGACTTTGAATGACTATATCAGTGAAAGTACCTTTAAAAAAAAAAAGATTTTAACAATGGAATGTTCTCCTTGAGTGACAGATATCCCACTCAAACAACCCAATAAGATTAATGCGCAACTATTTTAAAATCAATCGTGGATAATGTAATTAGTGTGATTTTGTTGTTACACATCATATAATAATGACTAGAAGCGTTAAAGCGTTAAACTGTTCATATAACCCATTTCCATTTCTATTTTCCTCACGGCCACGTGCGTGACGAGGAGTGAGTGCATGCCTCTCCCTTTCATCTAAATAAAGAAGTTTACTCAGTTCACTATGATACCATAATAACCATATTGATAATAACCTAAATAAGATGATATGACTATTACTGGTGAGAGTGAGGTCGTTGACCACGACAGCTTCCCAACACTATTATTCCTCTTTCCTATTTTATCCACTATTTCATACTTAAAGACTGTATTTTTACCATCTTCTTATATTATGTCAAGTACTAAGTATAACGTGTCTTCTAAGATATATATATATATATATATATACCATGATAAACGAAAAACGGTCCGGCAGGACAGATAACACTTAAAATAAACAGTGACACATAGACTGAAACATAACAAAAGACTCACTTTTCAATATGACGACCGCCATTACGGTCGAAATATTGAAAAGTGTGCCTTTTGTTATGTTTCAGTCTATGTGTCACTGTTTATTTTAAGTATATATATATATATATACCATTAAATTGTTTGCCAATTTCTCTATGAAATATTTTTCGATTTAGCTTCTCGAGTTTTCTGATCTCACACTTCCATTCATTTGGTACTAAGTGTCATAAATCACCAAAAAGATTCCTTGTAAAGTCCATGTAATGTTTAGTTATCATACATGTAAAAATTTAAATCCAACGTTTCAGTCATCACTGACCATCATCAGGGTGAAACGAAAGATAAAGTATGTTTACTATGTAGTTTTATCTTTTGAATTGATAATTTGAAGCTGTTTTGTAGTAAGTAGGTTATAATTTTTATTTTTGTTAGTAACCTTTGTTCAATTACTTTATCTTTCGTTACACCCTGATGGTGGTCAGGGATGACTGAAACGTTGGATTTAAATTTTTAAATGTGTGATAACTAAATATTACATGGACTTTACAAGGAAATCTTTTGGTGATTTATTACAGTTAGTACCAAATAAATGGAAGTGTGAGATCAGAAAACTCGAGAAGCTAAATCGAAAAATCATCCATAGAAAAATTTGGCAAAAAATTTAATTGTGTATTTATTAATGAAGGTCTGCTACCTAATTACACTAATATATATATATAAGTATAAATATACATACTAGGTATAAGTAAGTATAAGCTACTGTAATGCAATGTGTAATGTAATGTAATGTGTTAATGTAATTCACGTTTTACATTTATTTTATTGTCTCTAAAATCCGGTTTAATTTCATGGATAGTGGTAGTGTGACTTAAATTGCATATTATCGCTCTAAGTTGAGTGCATAGAGTGCACAGGATTGCCACGGGTGAGGGTTATAGAGAAGCTGTAGTACTTTGTAGAACTCTCCTCTCTAGGCAGATACTTTTCATGGACTTTTCTTTATATTTGGGGCACTCAGGCCACGTGCGTGACGAGGAGTGAGTGCATGCCTCTCCCTTTCATCTAAATAAAGAAGTTTACTCAGTTCACTATGATACCATAATAACCATATTGCTTATTCCTTATGCTTATATATACAACCTAAAATGTGCGATTTCTTCCCAATGTTATTTACAAGTACAAAAAGAAAAAAAAAGTGAATTGTGCCCAAAAAATCCATAGTTCTAAATATCTACCTAAATAAACTAAAACAAGGTGAGCGGGTAATTTTGAAGGAATAAAAATAATATTAATGACTATTGATAAGCCATAGTATTGCCTATGATTCAAAATATTTTCTTGTGAACTAATATGCCTGACCTCCCATCTGCTTACGTTCACTTTCCACACACCCACCCACTTCTTGGACCAATCCTGTTTTGCCTCTAGCGTCAACAGCAAACGTTCAGACAGCTAACTTAACTTTGTAATGTAGAAGTGTGCATATATTGTATTGTGAATATTACAGTGTCGTTTTGCTTTTCAAGCGAATCACATCATTTCTCTTGATGACGATGATTCCTCGAAATATAGAGGTGAAATATTTTATAGTAAACACGTGGAGTAAAAATCAACGTCCAAACTACCGTAAGAAATTCAGAAATGTCTCTAACATCTTTCAACCAAAATAAATAGCCTTCGTGAGAGCTAACTAATATTTAATACATATTCTTGCATAAAACGAGATTTTACAATAAACTTATGACATAAATTTAAACATCTAAAGTACAGTAAAAAAAATTGGAAATGGGACTATATACTAGGACGAAATTAAATTAATCCTTGTCCGACCATAGGATGAATTCTCATATAATGAGTTCATTAAGAGCACCTGTAATTTCGATAAAAACATTGGCATACTGACTGATTAGTAAAGATATTTTTTGAAAACATAGATGGAGACAGCTTCAAAAATAATAAAAAAGGCGTCAATGTAAGGGAAATATAGGCCGCAAATTTTATTTTAAATCTTTCTTCTTGCCATTTTGCTGTCAAATAGAGAACTTGTGACAGAGGAATAATGTTATTACCTACAGTGTTCGTCATGTAGTATGAAGAAAATTGAGCTTTAAAAGTGCAGAGCTCTAACACAGCGTCGGTCAGGCCTCTCTGTGCGGCTGAGTGCCACGTAAAAAAACCGGTGATAGAACGTGACGCGTCACACAACAACATTTACTGCTACTCCTTCGCCCCCTCGCTTGCTTTCTCTTTCGCCTTTTCAAATAAATGTCTAAATATCATCTTGCATATATATATATAATATATATATATATTCGAATTAATTTTTCAAATTTTCTGACCTCTGACTTCCATAAGTTCGGGACAATCAATACACATCAGTTTTCCAAAATTTTTATTCGTGTACACCGACATGTTTCGGTTTCATCGACTATTCTCAAGGAAGTCAGAGGTCAGAACATTTGAAAAATTTATTCGAAAATGTGTTAAAATGGAAGTAGGCATAGGTTTTAATAGAACATATATAATATATATGTATATATTATATATATATATATATATCCTATATATGAATGTAAAACATAGCGAGCAGAGATCATGTAGATTCATGTAGAGTCACTTTCGGAACATGATTCTGTTAGAATTAAGAATTCCTCATAATAGGATAGAAACTAATTCTTTGGGTTGAGTTAAGAAAAGTTTTTGTTATGAAATAGCAAGTAGGTAGCTTTAGTTGCTTGATATATTAGTCCTCCAAGGATAGTTATTCCCTTGGTCTGACCACATTCAGATAGAGGGTTTATAGCCCCTAGTGTTAACATTGTGTTCTTATTTTATATTTGCTTTATATCTTTGTTGAAGCTGCTTTCATCTTTTACTGCAATGTTTAAAATTCTAGATGATCTTTGCACATCTTTTTCTCTTACAAGTGTGGAAGTCATGGCTATTTAGCTTGCACCATTAAAATGCTGAACCCCCCCTCCCACCTCTCACTATTGCTTAATTAATACACTTTAAGCCTGTGAATGACTCCAGTTCTTTTAGAATATGATGTTAGTTTCAATAAAAAAAATTCATCTGCAATTTTTTTTTTTACATTAACCCAAACTTCCCTAAAGGATCAGCATGAATGGAGTGTGTTCTCCTCCTTTATTGACAAGCAGTAGAAATGGATTCGCTAAAAGGGGTAACTTCTCATTTTATATTATATATAAATTACTATATATATTATATTATATAATATTATTATATATATATTTCTCAGCTGAGCATTGAGAAAATATTTTGAGACATAGACACGATGTAGACACTCTTCACTGCACGCGATAATGTACACAATAACTCTCCTAATTTAATACGGATTGCTTGAGTCACATCAGCTATCATTAATTCAGTGCCATTAAAAATGTTATTATAACAAACTTTTATAGTCATAGTAATAGCCATGAGATTTCAACCGTAAATCATCATTAACTGATTTTTCACCAATGCTCCTATTTTACCCCAAACGGTACAACATTTTTTTTTTGTAAGAATTAAGCTTTTACACACTCACATACACACACACACATTCATACATAATTTATATGTACCCATACTATCATGGCCCAACATTCATAGATACAGTACAGAAATCTTAAACACGGGTTACTGAAACAAGCAAACAATCAAAATTATTTATAAAATCATTTTAGATTTTTTGAAGTTACTCATTTTGACTTGCACAGTTGTAAAATGCTTGATTGGATTTAAAATCAATGTTGTGAAACATTCATCAAGGGAAGCTGCCAAGCAGGCACCAGGCACCACCTCGACAGGATTAAATTGCCCATTAGGTGTCCTGGTTATTAATGAGTGTTATTTTAAGGGATACATGGAGGGTCATAAATATTATTTAAACAGATTTAATTATAACGGAGACTTTCATAATTACCTAAGTCATTTAACTTTTGCAAACGACCCTTCGATCTTTAAAGAACAAACCCTAGGATTCTCGTTTTGCGAGGACTTGAGCTTCTTAAAGATGTACGGATGCTTGTATACAGACAAGTATCAGGATCTGTTACAGATATCAACAGTAAATCAATTGTAAACTGATTTTAAAATAGAGTCATGAGGTTATAAAAAGTATGATGTTGCTTGTATAAGGTATTTTTATTTATTTTAATATCAGAAATTTTAAAAATATTTTTCCTTTGGATCAGGAAAAATATCAAAAATATCAGTTACCACTTTATTTGTGGGGATTTCTAAACATGAAAAGTGTTTGTGTACTACTGACTTTTTTTGTACGGGAAATCGTGATATTTTCCTTTTAACATAGCAATATATTCATTATTAGTCTAGAGATATCAAAATGTTATAAATATATACTAGATTGCAATGTAAAACACTGTAAGGTAAATATATTTAAAAAGAACTCACATAACTCACTTCAATGTCCCAATATCCGGACATCCGTCGTCATCAAGAGAGAAGTGGTCGCCAAGTGGCTAGGTGCCAACTGAAAAACAGATAGTCCATTAGACCTATAATCTTTCTGAAACGAGGTGAAAAGGTGGAATGAAGAAAAATAGTGATTTAAAGGGAAGAAAATGAGAAATGAGGATAGATGAACTAAAGTATAATCAAAATAGTATTAGCAATAATAATAATAAGGGACAATGGTATTGAATATCAATAAAGAGAATATATGAACGATAAATGATGGACTCTAACAGATTAAGAAGTAGTTGTTTAATTAAATAAATTTAAAAACACAAATAATAAACTTGAAAGAAAAGTTCAATGACAAAGATCGGCAAGCTGATCTGGCACTAATGAGGTTAATGTGTACTTGTTAACCTCTTAAGCTAGCAGTGTTGGGAACAGGAATCTGACGAGGGATTTGAAACAGTCATTAAACTGAGGCCGTGAGAGTTCGCATGGGTAGCAAAGGAAGGTTACCCGTCATTGAAGACCTATCATCAAACTACTGTTGCCTTACTCACAGACTTTTGACATTTGTTCAATACTTCTTACAGTCATTTTGTCTTAGCCAACCATATCATTATAATGATACTTTTTACTTCCTTCATATCATTCTACATTTGTATCATCGTCTCATATTTACTGTGGATGTTAGTTCTCTGACAAATTTGAGTACTTGGATGCTCTGTGATATTATTTTGTTCCTAAAACTTCTTTTATTCGTTCTACTTAGCCTCTAATTTTACTGGAGGATTTATTACCTAAAAGCAATAGCCTCTGGTTTATATCATTCTTATTTTCAAAGCAGGAACACTCACACGAGCCACTTGCTTTTCTACTTCATGCCTCCTTGTTTGGAGCAAGGTTTCTTTTCTAGTCGTCATTTTCGTCCTCTACACTACTTCCGCTATAATCAAGATATCTTCTTCAGTTATTTGTTATTTTTTCCTTAATCTTAATGTTAGTCTGTACAATGGTCACTGCTGCAGTTTTGTTCAATAAAAGCTTCCAATACTCAGCCGGCACTTATATTATAGTAGTTGGCATTATCATAAGGCAAAGAAGGTCTATCTATCATACATCAATATTGTATTAATATTAAAAGCTGTAGATTTCACCCAAACCATTTAATGATCAGATTCCCAGGACGCCTTTTCCCTCGTTTTGTTTTTTAAAGTTATTCCTCTTTCTGTGGTTTCGCCTTTCGAACTGGTCCGCCCTTTTTCATATTACTTTTTCTCGCTGCCTGAAAGCTTAGCATTGTAACTAAGGAGTTTTTCCTATTTCTATTATCTTTTATCTATTTTTAATGAGTCCTGTCAGCTTTTTACGGATAACTTCTCTGAAGAGCACCTTTCTGAAGCCTCCTAATTCTGTTAAGAGACTGTAACCATGTGGATGTCGTAGCAGTTAAACATGGTTTATTATTTACCACTGCTTGTCCTTCACTTCCCCATTCAAACATAATTTATACCCTATCTTTTTTAATACTTCTTGTGATTTTCGTAACTGTGTGTGAACTCCGTGTAATACTTTTTCCATCAGTTCCGCTCAACCTAAACCCTTGTATGACAGTTTTTGCCTTTTTATCGATCAATACGACCACCTCTAACCACTCCTTTGCCTAACTCTAACCAGCTACTATATGTTTTATCACCGTTTCTCTGTTCAAATCCATAATGGAAATCCAGTTCCCAACGCTCAACTTCTAACAAAATTTTAAATCTTTGAGAGTAGTACTTAGTGCAAGATCATCTTCTTGACCCATTCTCGTTGATCGAATTTTGTTTTCAACTTTATTATTTATGTTTTCACTTTTTTTTTTGATTAACTATAGTGCTTATTAATTTTTAATTGTCTGTTTTTTATCCGTTATGTTATTCATTAATTTATTTTTATTATTATTATTCGAAATTTAAATTCGAAATTATTATTTAACTCTTTTGTTTTGTATTATTATTTCAATTGAGTGTGCTTTACTTTTTGTCATATCTCGCCTACTCCCCTTTAACCCACTGTTTTTCCGTCAGGCTGTTTTTTTGGTGGCAGAATGCTGATTGCTCTAATAAAGTTTTAGTCTGGTGGCTAGCCACCTAACCGCTCGAAATACATGTTGAAATATAGAAGTGAATTACATCACTTCTTACTCAATTATATATTTTTGTCTAACTCTTTTACTTTGTAATTGTTTTAATTGCAAAATGTGGTTAATTTTTATTTTAATTAAAAGGTATTTTTTCTAGAATTTAATGTTCGTTTGTGACATTACTGCTTCTACAAATAATGAAATTGAATTTATAAGCACCTTTATGAACTACCAGGATACAAAGTAAATTTAATCTCAATGAGTTCTTCATTATATGAGTTAGGGTTGATGGTAACGGTGTTTTTTTGTGCAACCTTTTTTGAAAAAAAAAAAAAAAAAAAAAGCTCACTGTTATACCCTCTTCCTTCAATATAAGAGATTTCAATTTACCTTAGCTATTAAAACAAACTTAATTTAAAATTAGGTCTGAAAAATCTACTGTTTGGAATCCCATGTGGATGTATTTAAACTTCCATTCCCCAAATTGTAATGATTGTTTAAGTAACCCAGTATTTCCTAAGTATACGTAGTTATTATAAAACTGTAAACTAACTTTGCTAAATATAATTACATTTCAAATGGTTCATCCAGGTTATATATAATTAAAATGGTTTTTGTTTTCTGAGTTATGTCACCAAGTTAACATCACTGTGTTCCGGAAAATTTTAAGAGGATCGTTACTGATTAAAAAGACATAGTTTACCTTTAAACTTCCACAATTAGCTTTCGCATTTACAGAGTTAAATATAATTATTGCATATAAGATAAACTCAAAGTCCATAATAAGAAATACTGGTTGTTAATGTATGAAAGAGATCTTTCTGAACAATTTAACAATAAACAAAAACGAAATAGATGGTTTTGTAGATTATTAAATAGAAGGACTTTAAAAGATGTCTTTCTCAAATATATCTTGAGAGAAGTAACAGAATAACTGCAATGAAGATTGTTTATTCTATTAAGAATAGCAGTGAGTTTCTGTTTCATTTCCGTGTGTTCTTTCTGTGAATATATTTTATATTTATACAGAGTTATTTATTTGAATACATACATAATGTTAGTACCACTCAGGTTTTTAAAATTCAACAACAACTCCAAGATTATCTTACGAGGTAGGACGGTTTCCCATATTAATAATTTAATTAATTATTTGAAGTCAACTTTTTGTTAAAGCTTCGTTTTTATTTTAAGATATCCCCAGCGCTAGTAACCCAAAAACAATGGACATTTATCTTGTCTACATCACATTCATCAGAAAAATTCAAAAATCTTACTTACTCAAGGCTAGCTTCTAACATGCCATACTAACATACTAGCTTCTAAAGAATAGCAATACCATAGTGAGACCAAGTCTATCAATGAGCCAGACATACAAGGCAGCTCTTTCAGGCTCCCATCATTTAGATATTTGGTTAAGCGATCGGTTCAACTTACCCGACTTTATGATGCGCTTGGTGAAGCGTACAAAGCAACTTTCTCTTGTGGCAAATATTCAGGACGCGTTGCTTCTTTCTGCATATCCTGGGCCATGTAGAGTGAGCGAGGCATATTTAGCAACACTTTGAAACCGTTTGAAACTTTCAAAATATTTTATAAATCTATGAAGAAAAATAAATATTCGTATTACAAAGTAAGTTCTATGTAGTTTTATATTTATATCTAGTACTTACCAGTATGGTATATATGGTATATATACATATATAAAGATTTCACATAAACACGTGAAACAACAATCAATGATCAAACCACAATAAGAATGGGAAAACAAGACTAAGATCTTTCAACCGTAACAACCGGTCTTCGTCAGAGTCAAAACCCCAACTGGTGGGTTTGACTCTGACGAAGACCGCTTGTTACGGTTGAAAGATCTTAGTCTTGTTTTCCCATTTCTTATTGTGGTTTGATCATTGATATGTAATATATACACAAAACTATAGTTTATCGGGACTCGGTCAGTTCTTCAGGTTCAAACTCTCATGCCAACGTTTCGGTCATCATTTAAAACCTTTTTCATAGGCCTTCAAAAACAGAGGAAATATAAGAAATAATACAATCATTCAAAAATCAAACATACATAAAAGTGCAATTAGTTACAATTAAGAAATTACTATAGAAATTTTGACTATAGGTTAGTGAGAAACTTACAGAAGTATAAATTTTGAAACAGAAAAACTAAGTATTACATTACAAATTATTTTACAAAAAAAAATAGTCTGTGGATTTCAACAACTGTAGTTCGAATGAACACATGACACTGTGTGTTCATGAATTAAAATTTCAACATAGTCATAAAATATGTAATCATAATACAGTGTCAGCATTAGGATACCAGTGTAAATTAATTAAAATATGTCCAAGTCTCCATATGGTTTTGAATTTTAATAATTACAGAATATGGATATTTATAATTTCAATATTTTAAAAGGAATGGTATATGGGCCTGCAGAAAAGTTTACGAACCTGTAAAATCACAAAGTTGTTAAAGTATCTAAAGGTTTTATAGATTCTTGTTCCAAATACAGAAATGTTAATAAAGCCAATAAATGAAAAGTGGCTGTGATCTTAAACAAAAAAAGAAAACGAAAAAATGGAATTCATTTCAAGCTATAAAAATGTTTATTCTATATGAAGTTCTAATGCTTTTGATAAGGTGAACAGTACTTTTAATGAAAAAATGAAACTATTTCAAAAAATTTACCTATATTAATTACTTTATTTCTTTCTAAATCTCTTCATTTTCATATATCGATGGGTTAAAGCAGAAACATCAAAATAATTTCCCGATCCGATTAATTGTGAGTTGGGCTGGTTAAGTTATATGTGCCTTGTTTAGTGTATTTTTCAAGTATATTAAATGATACGGCTTCAGATAACCATATTACAAATAACAAAGATTTAGTTAGTCAATTAAAGTGCACCAGTATTAACAAACAATATAGATTGATCAGTTTTCATGTAATGTCTCGTTTTACCTTAACATGCTTTTATGTTTCCTTCGGGTGGAATGGTTAATTATTGCTTGCTCTCTCTACGTTTACTGTAATTCAGTTGATTCATTATGTGTAACTCATTGTCCTTTTCAATTTGAAAGTACTTTTAACAGACAAAAATTCATATTTTGATAGGTAATTCGTATATTCTATTTTGTTTAATTCATATTATCAAACTAAAATATTAAATACATGCATTATTACCACTGAGGTTATTATGATTTATATTATTAACATGGCCTCGTACGATGATGTTAGAGTCGTTGGACCGCTTTCGGACGTTGTCCATCTTCAACTAACTAACTAACCTACTGAGCTGTTATAAAGGGGGTTGGTTTTCTGTCAAGTCCACTGCTATCCTGATATTATTTAGTTATTTTTGATTTATAATTTTAAGCTATTATCTAGTTTGATTTTTTTATATTTTTTAACTTCGTCATACCGATATTTTATGTAAACCACTAATAAAAATAAAAAGACTGCTAGACAGACAGTATGATCTTAAAAATGTTAATAAAATGCTTTTAATATAGGTTTTTGAGTAGTTAAGATCTTACTAAAATATGAAATAATACATATAGATGAAAATTATATAGCAAAAAGGATACGTGCTTGAACTTTAAAGAAACTATCCGAAACAGACAACTAAAGTTTAATATAAATAGACGCTTTATATATTAAACAAATAACATAGTTATTGCTCAGTTATATCAAAAACTAAATAGCTACAGTTCAGCAGAACACTTGTTACATACATAAAATCAATGTATTTAGCAATGATACATATGTATATAACTTAAAAATACAGTTTTACGGAGAGAATGTAAAGGTATCGTTTTAATTTTAAAAAAATATATACATAAAATGATAAAATATGATTACTTTTTTTTGATATATATATTTATGATATATATTTATTTTCATATATATTTTTAAAATAGAATGTTATTCCGAATGAAAAGAATGAAGATTGGGTTTATTCTGATAGGATTATATCGAAGGAGTATTGTTTAAAGTGATATATTTATTGTAGCAACGTTATTTTAAATAAACAGGAAAAAGAAAGAAAATTGGAAGAAATTGGTTTTATTATTGTTTGATGGATGCAGAGAAAGAGTGAAGATATATTTGTAAAGGATACAAACATATTGAGTAGTAAGTTTGTTGATTTTGTTTTTCTATTGAAATATGTATAAAACGTCCCAAGGCTAGAGGGTTATTGCTGTTTTATTAGATTGCAATCTAAACTAAGCCATTTCACTGGGAGAATTATTTTCATGAATTAAACTCGGTACCTTTATAATCATGCTTACAGGCTCAGGTACCTTTATAATCATGCTTACAGGCTCAGGTACCTTTATAATCATGCTTACAGGCTCAGGTACCTTTATAATCATGCTTACAGGCTCAGGTACCTTTATAATCATGCTTACAGGCTCAGGTACCTTTATAATCATGCTTACAGGCTCAGGTGTGCTTACTGATGAGTAACAAGGGTCTAAGAGCTGAAATATTATTGTTGACGCCGTCGTTTGAAGAGGATTTCATGTTTGCCTTTAGCCGAACCTTTGCCATATATTCTCCAGAGTTCCCTATTCTAATGAACTTTCATGAGTTTTGATATAGAATTAATATTTCTTTATTAAAACAGAAAAAACCATGCTTGCATTTTGCTTATGATAACTACTTGTGACCAGCTAATTTCAGCTGTAATACCTCGTGAATATACCTCTGCATGATGGCTTCGGGAGCTGGTCCTAAAACTGGACATATTAGAATCTGTTCAGTTTCACTAATGAACCTATATGAGAAGGCTTACATATGTAATAACAATTGAGATTAAGCATGATACAATTTTGCGGCAAATAACTTTACTATATAACTGGAACTTGTCATATTTCATGATTAAATCACAATTTATATACCTTTAAATAACTCTTTCGAGACAACTGAACTGCTCTTGAAATAATCAGCAGTGAACGTCAATGTTTATCACTATAAAGAGTATTTGTACGCCTAATTCATATGCCCAGTAAAAAAAGTACAATTCACAAAATTTTTCAATTATTCGGTGAAAATGTGTCATTTATAAACCGAAACTGTTTTAGAATAAACACGTTATGAAGAAAGCCAATTCAGTATTAACGATATATAAAATATTATGTACAAACTTTTACTACCATCGTTGAGGCTTATAAAAAAAAGTTGGTTGTAAAACGAAAACTACACAGAATGTTGAACAAAAAAAATTACAATAGTCGATATGCTTTATACTCTCAATCTTCTATTAGTGTATAATGCCATGGCGATAAAATTATTTATTTATTATTCACATGTAAACTATATTTGTGTACATGCAGTTGAATACATAATACAGACACAAATGATATCTTTTTGTTATGTTTGCTGTAAATTTAGTTGTAATAACCAGCTTGGACCATCCGGTTTTTTTTTATTTCGTATTATTATTACAGGTATTTTTATAAAAAAAAAAGTATTCGTTCAACTTTAGTTTTGCAAATTCTTTAAATTTGCCGACCAGTAAAAGAATATTTTTTTGACGTTGAGTCGTATAATCTCCGATCATGACT
The DNA here is from genome assembly GCA_026182355.1 of Hermatobates lingyangjiaoensis. Classification (NCBI taxonomy): domain Eukaryota; kingdom Metazoa; phylum Arthropoda; class Insecta; order Hemiptera; family Hermatobatidae; genus Hermatobates; species Hermatobates lingyangjiaoensis. The sequence goes on from JAPFBL010000251.1 coordinate 1,907,556, forward strand.
GAAATAAGATCAATGATTTTCAGAGAATATTTATAATTAGGCATTTTTTGTTGTTAATATATTAGTATGAATGAGAGAAGGGGATTTTGGTATAAAAAATGAAACTGAAATATGTAAATGTTGTTGAATATAATTGTAGAAGAATAAATTGAATGAGCTAAGTGGCGTGGTCGGTGAAGGCGGTGGGCTTTCCTTTAGCTCCGCTAATGACCTCACAAACTCTACGCCCGCTCATAATCCTTTTAGTAACGTGACAAATTTTTGTTCCATCCCTCCTAACGAGCTATTTTTCAAACTAATAACATACAGGCTGAGTTAAAACGTTTTGCTATTCTGGCAACTTTTTTTTTTATTACTTATAACTTGAATATGAATTATTCATTATTCATGGAAGAAAAAATATGTACTCTGCTGAAAGTGGTTTATTTGCTATGACTTAAGCTATTAGTAGCTTACCCTTGTCATTACCCGATAAAAAGCCAGAAACTATCTCAAGTACAGAAATATATGTTTACAATGGGCGTTTCGTGGCCAACACAAGCTGATTCGTATAGGCGAAGTATTTAATTTTTTATGGTTAATTGGACAATGCAGCGATTAACAATGTGTTTAACGTTTTAAACAAGTGCGTAAACAAAGTTGATATTTGTTATTTGTTGAATGCCTAAAAGTGAACGTCAGTCAACTGAGAATCAGCACGATCATTCACAAAGAAAACCAAGACACATCAATTTATCAGACAGAAATAGAGTCTTACTAATTAATGGATTTCGCTTTACGGCTAATGCTGATGAATACAGCGTACACTAATGAGGACATTACACAATGTAGAACCACCTTTGACAAAGCAGGAGGTCAGAGATATACCAAATTATTAAAATCTCTCTGTACGGTATAATGGTTTCAATGACGTCACAACTTTGAAGGGAATCAGTATAACCTATTACTTTATAAGGCTAGTATTACTTGCCTTCGTAAGTTCTACAGCCTTTCTAAAGAGAACGATAGAGAGTTGATCTGTTTCACATCTTGCATTGACTTTCTTATTCATTATCTCCTTATTTGTAATTCGAGGTTTTTATATATTTCATTTAAACCAAAATAACCTTTAAAAATATTTTTTTTTTATAACTTGAAGTAATAATGAAAGGACAAGACATCAGTTTCTTTAGCAGGTTCAGCAGTACTGAGCCAGTGAACACCAAGTTTTTCATTCTTCACACCACTATAGTTAAGTGAATGGAGACTTTGTCAAATGATCGAGTTTAGCATAGCTTTTTTTCTTTATTAAGAAAAGGTGTTGGCTAAGTTGTATCATCCAATGTGTGTATCATTTAATAAGCTGCATCATTAAATAAGTCTATATTTGATTAAGTGGAATAATTAAGTATGTATATTATTGGATAAGTTTATCTCTGAATAAGTTTTACCATTGAACAAATGTAACATTAAATATGTTGAATCATTAAAGAAGTTACATTTATTCATATAAAAAAAATATGTTACTTGTGGAAGAAGTTCAATATATATTTATATAAAACTAAAAAAGGATAGATCGGGATGCGGTCAGTTTCTTCCACTTTCAATTCAAACTCTCATTGCCCTCATGAGAAACTGACCGCATCCCCATCTATCCTTTTTTAGTTGTATATCTGTCACACGGTCGAGAATTTATTAGTGTTTATATATATATGATCAAACCACAATAAGAAAATGGGAAAACAAGACTAATATCTTTCAACCGTAACAAGATGTCTTCGTCATAGTCAAAAATCCAACGGTTTTTTCAGTTGGGTTTTTGACTCTGATGAAGACCGCTTGTTACAGTTGAAAGATCTTAGTCTTGTTTTCCCATTTTCTTATTGTGGTTTGATCATTGATTGTTATTTCACGTGTTTATGTGAAATCTTTATATATATATATATATATAATATGTTCACCCTTCACCCACCAAGTGTCCAGCAATAAAATTACTTTCCTTGATGTTGATGTCACCCTCAACAATAGCAGTTTCTCCACCTCTGTACATATAAAACCTACTAATGCACAGCAGTACCTCCACTACAGTAGTTGCCATCCCACCCACATCAAAAAAGCAATCCCCAGATCCCTTTCCATCCGCATCCACAGGATTTGTAATAATTTGAAAAACCGTAGTTCCCACATTAACTGTTTGAAAGAAAAATTAATTGATCGTGGCTACCCTTCCAATGTCATTGATAGTCGTGTCGTGCCGGCTGAAATAGTTCACCGGCACGTACCCAGAAAAGACCACACTGATAGTGTTTTCCTGATATCCACTTTTTTCCCTGGCGCTCATAGGATTGGCTCGGTTATTAAGGAGTTTTTCCCATTGCTCTCCTCTTCTCCTTCTACCTCATCTATTTTTCCTGAAGCCCCCTCCTTATCATATCGCAAACCACCGAACCTCAGAGGCATTTTCTCCCATCACTCTCCCTTGAACCCTGCACTTGGGAGGGGAATGGTGGAGTGCGGACGGAGCAGATGCCAAACCTGTCTTATCATAAACCCTAATCCCTTTTTTACTTCCCCCCATAGCAATATTAACTACCCTTGTCCTCCCCACACCTCATGCACCTCGGTTAATTGCGTTTACCGTTTGGACTGCACCCAGTGTGATGCATTCTACGTTGGTATGGCCTCTACGCAGCTCAACTTACGTATGAATGGTCACAGGGCTTCCGTTGGTCAACGCAAAAACCTTCCTATTGCTATCCACTCTAATTCCCATGGACTGGATTTTAATCACTGCTTCCGGGTCCAAGTCCTTAATCATATCCCTGTTCAGTCTTCTCGGGTTACTTTAAGAGCTTCAGAGGAGGCAATTATCTGTCTTCTCAAAGCTCGCTCTCCTCCTGGCCTTAACTTGTACCGTTAATTTAAGTATTTATTTATTTATTTATTTATTTTTTTTTTTTAAGAATTTATTTATTTATTATTTTTTAATTTTAATTTTTATTTTTTTATTTATTTTTATTTTTTAATTTTTTAATTGTTTATTGCTTTATTTACTAGTCTTCTCCTTCTGTTATTTTTATTTGCTTTTATTTGTTCTTTTTAGTTATTATTCTCTCTGTAGTTAGTAGCTTACCTAGGGCGGCAGGCAGAGTGCGCGCGTGTTCGTTGCATTTGGCCTACCACTCAGTTAGCTTCAGCTACTCAAAGGGACTACTTCTACCCGATGACGACGACTGTCGAAATATCGTTGTGAGTCTTTTGTGTGTGTCTTTTATTTGTGTTTTCTCTTTCCTGTGTGATCTATATATATATATATATATATATATATATATATATATATATATGTAAGGGGTAGCCGTACAAAGATTACTTAATCTGCCCTTTCTAAAATAACTGATATTGAGTAACCATTTTGTTATTAATGCACCAAGTAGTTGTATCAACTACACTAAGCTTACAAATCACTACTTTTCATTAATATTTAAATAGTTTTAAACCAACAAGCAAGAGTTAAAGTGTGATTGTGATTCTAATATAAGAATAGTGACTAAAGTAGTCGTAAACCTACTGATACAAATTTAATGAAACACTACACTTATACAACTAATAATAATGTGTTATACCAAAAACAAAGGGGAACTATAAACCTTAGAAAGTTAACTAATGAACTTGGGTTGTACAAACCGTATTTACTTGATGATATATTCGAGTTTATTATATGGCAATCTTATTTACCTAGTTGTAAAACTTAAGCCTTACTATTTCTTTAATTTTCAAATATGGAGTCTTTTCAACTTGAAGAGACTTATAAAAAATGATTTACAGCTGTAATAATATACTATTTTATTTTTATAGTTAGAATAAAACAAGCAGTGCTAAAAGTAAACGTCAGACAATTGAGAAACATGACGATCATTCACAAAGAAAACCAAGAGCTTATCAATTACTGAGACAGAAATAGAGTCTTACTAATTAATGGATTTCTCTTAACGGTCAGAGAAATATCAAATTATTATAATCTCTGTGCACGGTATAATGATTTCAATGAAGTCACAACTTTGAAGGGAAACCTATTACTTTAAATATATATCAATTAAGACACAGGAATAACTCACTTCTATATTTCTACCATCGTCGTCATCAGGAGGAGAAGAGTCCCGCAGGAAGGCAGAGCGGCGACTGCTTTCCTGCGGTACTCTTCTCCTCCTGATGACGACGATGGTAGAAATATAGAAGTGAGTTATTCCTGTGTCTATCTGTGTGATATCTTCTTTTTAATTGGTTTTTATTTTAAAGTCCGTTGGACCGTTTCATTTAATTTAAATATATATCATAATACTTCGAAATAAAAAAAAAGTGGGATTGACTGTTGTAATCGACTAATGAGGTCTTGATGAGTAAATATAGTACCTATCGTGTTATGGGCAAATTTATTCTTATTTTTCAAGTATGCTATTCCTCAAATGATATTAGTGCTGTTAAACACGGTGTTTTTGTTCTGGCCTAATGGTCACGTTTAGTTTTGGCTTTGTTAGAAATAAACATTGGAGATAAAATTCTATTAAGAACTTCCGATCCATGAATCGAGACAAGTGAATATTACTATTGTTGTCGGTTTAGTAAAAATAAAAGTGTAACGAGGAGTAAGGGAGTGTAATGGCCTGTGGGAGGGCTTTGTGGACTATATCTCGAAGGAGTCCAGCGCAGCTGTCACCCCAGGTCCCCTCATTACTCCTTCTAAATCCTTGACTTCATAATCACTCACATTTACACTTTTGAAGTCATTCATATCATTACACATGTACAAAGTCCCTCTTTAACAACCAGCAATGAGAATCCTCTTGTTTTCTGTTAATCAGGGGTACCTTATATAGAAAGAAACCCTAAATACCTTAAGGGGGAATAAATGCGAGTGTATGGACATGTTTACCCCCTCCCAATTTCGAATACTAGTTATGTCTAGATGATTCAGTAGCATTATATAGGTACTAAGAAATCGTACCTAGTCGTCATCTGAATGAACCTTCAACCACTAATGTCATACATCGTATTATTTTAATTCTTTTCGTCATTCATATAATTATTATTACCTTTAATATTATCATTATTGTTAAAAATAAATCGTTAGTTCTTACCGTTTTAATTAGCATTTAGATTGAAAATATTTTACAAAGAAAGAACTCAATGGAGGCTGTTTGTGAAGTTTTTTCGTAATATGAATATATCAGTTGTTTCAGGAAGCTGGGGCGGAATGTGGTAAATTGCCGTTAGGGGAAGAATGAAGTGTTACATGGGTTCATATTCCATTGAATATTTACTTAGCTCATAGGAGTTTTACTTCTTTAGTTGAACGATTCCAATAATAATAGAGAAACATAATCTTGGTAAAGGGATCTCCTACCCATAGTGTGAATTCTATGAAGAAAGTTATACGAAATGAGGAAAACATCAGAGTGGTGCCTGGACACACTGTGTGAGGCCATTAAGCCCTAAGTAATAGAAGTGGCAATAGGACAACCGCATTTGCGCAATTCAAACAATATTATTTATTAGGTTAGGTTAGGTTGCAGTGGCAGTCCCACAAGGGAACACACTTAGGCCGAGCATTGGCCCATTGTGATACCACACAATGAAGATTGATTCTACAGTGGGAGTCCTAAATTTTGCCTAACTCAAGTGTATTTAGAGTAGGGATCTTTAACGAGTACCTGACATTGTACAGGCTCGGGAACGACAGTTTAACGTCCTTCTCCGAGGGACGACGTGCTCAGATTTATTCATCTCCCGCGTGAATAAATCGAGGGGCAGGTGAGGATCGAACCCCGGACCTATCAGTTCAGAGGCGAGCACGTAACCACTGAGCTAACCTGACCCATATTATTTATTAATAAAGTTTTCTTATTTCAAATCCGTAATTTAATAATTAAAGATGATACTTGGCAAGAGAATAGCTGAAATCTATCCTATTTAATTAACTTAGAAAAGTATATTGTTATTAAAACAAAATAAGGTATCTCCTTAAATCAAACTAATTTATTCATCGAGAATTTATTCAAAGAGAATTAACTTGTTTCTTTAGTTAATACATAAATCTAATTAGTTAGAGCATCAATTAGCATGATTAAAATCAAGTGGCTTGATTAATATAAAGGTAAGCTGCTACAAACATTTCTGGACGCAGTGAAAAAATTAATAGTAAAAAGAATGATAATTAAAATTAATTTCCTTCGACATAAATTACCGTTACCGTTTCCATAGCAACAAATTAAATTTATAGTCTATCACTTTTCTAAGTACGAGTACTTACATTCAATGCTAGTTAAAGTTTATTATTGAATAGAAGTATCAAACTACTACATTTAAGAAAAAGTTGTATAATGAGATAATGTCAGCGTAGTTCTTCAGTAAACAGTCACAGGTTGAGTGAAAATTGACTCCTAGAAAATATCAAAGTTTTTTTTATAAATCGGATAATATTTCTGATATGATTTTATGTATAACAAATTTATTGGTCCTAAACTTTACAACAAGCTATAAATTTCAATCTTACGAACATTTTTGTTAAATAAGCTTTACAGTTTTTTAGGTGTAGGCATTCGGTATAAATCATGTTAAAAAGGCGCATTTACATTGGGTGCAAGGACTAGACCGACTGGAGAAAATCTGGAAGTATTAGTCTTAAAAATATCACAGCGGTAACTTGTAAAAAAAACAGGCCCTGAATCTGAGTGTAACGAAAGGAGGAATCCTGATTTTAATAAACCGACTCAAGACCCTTATATGTTAAAAACAGCTTGATAACATTAGGAAAACACAACAGACTTGAGTAGGACAGCTGAGCAAACAATGCCCTCGTGCTTCAATCAATCAGAAGCTCCAGTTGACTTGTTTCAAAACATTTGTTTAGGTCCATTTGTATGAATAATTAAATTTACCCATTTAACATTTCGAGAAACAGAGAGGACTGTTCAGTTGATTGAAACCACTGGAGTGTTCATTTACAATTGAAATGAATAAATTTTTGACCATTTTATTAACACTGCTATCTTACTGAAGAATTTCACCAAAGTATACCAGGTTGTTTGTTTATCATTACAAATTACTATAATTTATTTGATACTGTGTAATAGATTAAAGGTTTGTGAAGAGCTCTGGACACACCCACATAGGTGAAGTAGATCCCGTGATTCACAAAAGCCATTCCACTACGTACACAACTTAAAACTCTCGTGTAAAAGAAAGTCCGGCTTAAGACATGACACTATAAGAATGATTAAATAATCCATGGCTCTTACTGGTAGAAGCAGTCGAGTTTTTATGCGTTTCGTGTAAAATCACAATGCAGATATGACTCTGTACCACGGATCGGATATTGTTCGACAATGAGCTGGTGAGAGTGAGCCAATCTATATAGTGGTTCCAAACGGAGTTTAAAAAAAGCTAGTTAGTTCTGAGTTCATCCAGCAAATTCTTACAGCTCTAAGAGCAGTAGTTATACCTTCCTGCAGGATTGCTCTATCGATAACCCATGTAGCACCATTACGACTACCAGTAGGCATTTAGCAGTTTGTGGGGACTATTCTAGGAAAATCGTACTCAAGTTCTCTAAGCCGTGCATGCAAGGTAAGAACAATTCACTTTGTTACCTTTTAGTCCCAAGAGTAACGACTATCTGGCCTCCAACCGGTTCATTTCTTCTATTGATGACTATGAGAATTGAAATATAGAAGTGAGTGAAATTTGACCTGTTGCCCTCAAGAGAGTTTTCTTATATCAAACCTAATTACAAATCCAATCATAAAATTAAAAAAAAACTCGAGTTATCTTCAACGATTTTGTTTGATATTTATTTCACTTATTATAGTGGTAAACGACAGGCTTATAACTAATCAAACAATAAACTCCCTTCTCAACCAAACCATTATATTCAGGCTCTTAATCCTACGTCAACCTTCCCCAGCTGCCTCTAATCCTCAACAAATTACCTCGTTTTCAGACTATCGATCTGACTCCTGATTCAAAGTCGAAAGGTCTCGTGTAAACCATAGGAGACCGCAAAACGTCTTCACCAGACAGACTGACTTCACTTATCATGAATAAGGATTACTAACTCCCCCAGTATAGGAGAATATTCAGTACTGGGCCTCTAGTCTGGTCATACAACATACGTATGGAAATTTTTGTCAGTTGTCTCAAACGTTTGATAAAACGGTAACCGAGTTTCCTCCTACAACTGCTGGAGTGCACGGTTTTCTTTTATTTACCCTCTTATATGCCGTTTCATGGAGCCATTAAATTAGGATCTAGTTTTCTGTTTGCTCAAAACTTCTAGTTTAGTTTATTTCTGAACTTAATATAAATAATGAAACTTTTGAGGCAATAAGAATATCAACCTGAATAAGATACAGTGGGTTGAATGGCGTTGTGTTCCATGAGGCATTATGACGAGCAGGCTCCTGCTTCGCCCTTTCCAGATTCTTAAATTTGTGCTATAGTGTTGCACAGAGTAGTGTTTCGTATTTTAATCCCATGAATACAATTTGCTTGAATTGTCATCAGCTTATTCTTGCTCTCTTCTGAAAAACCATTCAACCTTTCAGCTCCTGCAAACGTGTACAACATTTAGCCAAATGAGCTTTATTTTGAAAGACCTCGTCAGCCGTATACGAAATACGGTTTCAGTGGTCAACGCGTTACAATTAGTTTTAATTTTCGGACTCTCTCTGGACAGGCAGGTCTGTACTTAATTAACTGCTATATTTGGCCAGAATCAATATGCCCCGTCGGCATTATTCTCTCCCAACCTGCTCTCCGCTAGCTTTCCTGTCTCTGTAATAACACACACTGTAATAGAACTAAAGACTTTTACCATTAAATACGTATAAAACAGTAAACTTTATGTCAACATACGTTTAAATTATATATTTAATTAATAATTAAAACAAATGTAGTCCTCAAAATTTATTATTATAGGAATTTAATAAATGTAAATGATCTATTTTTTAGTAAACTACATCTGCAAGTAGTTTGCACAGGCATAACAAACATTACTTAAAAATATACAGGAAAACTAAAGCCTAAAATAGTTCACGTTAAACGTGTTCTACGTAACTTAAAGCTTTCCAACTGGCTATATATTTTTGAAGATATTTTTTTCCATTTAAATTTACCAAAACACATTCATTCTAATCGACTATATAAATACACTAATTCCTGGATTATTTGTGCTGTACATTCGTTGTTAGCCTTAATGATGTAAAACGAATTTAACAAATCGTTGGCACTTTAATAACTAGTATATGTGTTTGTATTAACAGACTATCAACATTGTTTGTATATATTTCTGTATGTGTATATGTGTGTGTAGTGTTTGTGTATGTGCATGTGAGAGATAGAGAAGAGCGCGTGAGAGGGAGAGAGGTGGAGTGAAAGAGAAAAAGGGAGGGAAGTCTATGTTTTTCATAACGGCCCGTACTATTTTGGAAATTCTACTCAAAATACACTTGAGTTAGACAAAATGTAGGACTTCCAATGTAGAATCATTGTGTGTCATCACAAAGGTCCAATATTCGGTGTATGTGTTTTCCCTTGTCAGACTGCCATTGCAAGCTTACCTAACCTATTACAACATTGTACCTAGTGTTAAGAATGTTACAATTTTTAAAATTGTAAGATACCTACTGAATTCAAACAGTAGACCGCAGCTGGTAATTGTGCGGTCAGCCAACCAACCCACCCTACTTTTTAATAAATATTTGGTCACTTTGTAGAATTTTACTTAGTGTTATTACAAACCTAAAGATGGCTAAATGAAGGAACTGAAGCATATTAAATTAATTAGTTTATATAACTGTTTGTTATTTTTTTTTAGATTATTTGGTTAGTATAGTGGTTTATCCATGACTAGTTAAATTAGTGTGTTTCCTGTATCTTTTATATGTCTTTTCTTAATCTAATGTGAGAAATACCGGTGAATGGTCTCAACAAAGGAAGAAGAGATTGGAAATTATCACCCGAAAGATAGTCACTTAACAAACTCTACCTAGCTATCCAGTTGGTTTATTTATTGTAGAAATATTGAAGAGCTCTGTGCAGTTCTTCCAGTTTCTTTCTTTATAATTTTACATATGTACTTTGTGGACCGTTATGGTTGCATTATACATATGTATACAGTATCAGAGGAAAACTGTAAGAAAATTTTGTTTATTTTTTAAAATACTACCACTCTCTCATGTGGGCCCTAGATCTACACAGCAAGTGCCAATATGATTATAAGTACAGAGTATTCTAGTAAAGAGACTCAGTTTATTCTATGTGGACAAGTATAGAAAGGTAAAGGCAATTTATGGAATAAACTAGTTTACGTTCTCATGACTATGTTGTGTGTTGTTATGTTCTGATACAGCTAATTTATGAAAATGTACTTCAGGGTTATGTTTGGTGGAAAACACAATGGTTTCAATATATATCTTGCATGCTTGAAAAAGCTACTGAAAAAAAATGACAGTTTAGGAGGGAGGGTGAAAAGAGATTTGAACAGCTTAGGCGGGAAGAGAGGCTCCAGGAGGGATGCAAGGAAGCTGTGAATGATTTATAGGGAACGGCTCTACTCAGCCAGCTACGACGACCGTCTAAATTATTCTGGCCTCGCAGCGTCTGTCAACCGACGCAAATTAGAAATCAGTCCCTAAAAGATACTTGACGTGTTATTTTCAAAAGATCCTTCAAGTTGCTTGCTTTCCAATCTTGTGTTTTAATAAGTTTCCCCTTTTCCAAAAACTTTGGTGTCAAATAGCCTTTGAAATAATCACATTCACTTTTCCTTAATATTCATTAGATGTTAAAAGTTACCCTCAAGGCAGTCCAAAACGAAACCTGTAAGGTTTAGTTTCCAGGAAAAACACACATTAATCCAAAAAGGGCTAAATGATATTAGCGAATTACTATAACTACCATTTTAAACTTCTTTAAAGAGAAAGCTTAAAAAAATTAGATACAAACAGACCAACTGCATATCTGACGAACTTTTCAAATCTAAATACATCGAAACAAATGTTGTGGGATTTTTCATTTTTGTTTTCATGTTTCTCTACTTACATGTTGTCAAAACAAAATTTGCAAAATAAAGTAAATACGTTACTATAAAGATTACACTGCATGAGATAATTCATAGTTGACAATCTATTGGTTTGGCAATCTAAACTCAAGCAGTAAGCTCTTTATAATGGACACGTTCCGAAAACTATTGAGTGGAAAGTTTATAAGTCTAATAATCTCTGTGATACTAACAGAATTATATACTAAAATAAACACAATTACAGTAAACATATCTGCCACTAAAATGAAAAAAACAATATCAAAGGAAAGTATAAATCATTTACTTTGAGCATTATGGTATCTAAGAGCCTTGTAGCAAGCACGATTGCTATGTACGGTTTTATTTTCATCTATATAAACAAACAGAAAATAGAACATATTATGTGTTTACTAAATAAGAAAGTAAATCAAGGTTAGTTCTCGGTAAACGCAGGAAAATTGAATCTTCTTTAAACAGTTATGTCAATAAAATATTACTGATATTGCAACCTTTCCTTATTGTCGTGTAATTCTCCTGTCAATAATTATTTTAACCTACATTTTTTAAATAAAAACATTCAAACATATAAATTTGAGAAATGTATAGAATGAATCTACAATTGTTCTATTTATACAAATATTACTCAGCATAACTGTGAGGAAGAAAGGAAATAGAAGAATTAAACTGTTAAGGTGTGATATTCAGAAGGCGAAAGTATGGTCTATTTTTCCTTTAACACGCACAAGCACGCGTGAGTCACATTGAAGGGTATAGCCCAGGGGTGGGGAACCTTTCTTTGAGTAAAGGCCATTTTGGCACCGCCCACTTCCCCAAACGGCCACCACGAATGAATAAGCAAATTTCCATATAATTATATTATATCATTATATTACTCAATCAGTTCATCTAAACTTCCTTCGTTTACTACTTTTGTTAACTCAGGCAATGATTTTCTAAAAGATGAAACTTTTCAAGTATTGATAGATAAATAGTCTCCTTCCTAAATATCAAAATTTTTTGTTTTTATTAACAGAATTGTAATTCTTTATATTTTTAAACATTTTTCTCAACAAACCACAGAAGGCCTCATTTCATGGTTCAAAAGGCCACATGCGGCCTTAAGGCCGCAGGTTCCCCACGCCTGGTATAGCCCATCCAAGTAGGAACTTAAGGCATGTGTTATTATAAAATTATAATTGTCTGTATATTTATTAACATAGTTTACAAAAGTATCTCAGGCTTAATAGTTATGCTATTTATCTAAAACGCGGAAAAAATAAATCTAAATATAATCAAAATGCTCAAATAAATTAAAACAAAAATAAAATAATATAGTTTTAATTATTAATGAACATTTTATATACATTATTAATAAGCGTAAACTAAAACGTTCTGTTTGCTTTTTTTTGCATAATTTTCTTTTTAATATCCCAGTATTTAGAATTTTTCAGGATTTCAATTTAGCCATTTTTCAGAGTTCTAGATGTTTTTCTTCAAAACTATCAGTTATGCTAATTATTCAACAAAGCTTACCTATTTTCAAAAAATGTTTAAATACATTAACTATTAACAAATAATTGCAAATTTGGTTGGTCATATTTGGTCTTATTTGTACAGTGTGTACAAAGAATTTGTTAGATCTTCCTAATTTTAAGTCAGAAATAACGTTAAATGATAATCTGTTGAAAAGTCTAATGCGTACTCCACAATTTAATTAATGTGAATTATTTAATTTAATTAAAGGATTAATTTTACTGCTCATCTACTGATTTTGTGTTGTGTCCATCAACCGAAGTAAAACTGAGAGTTTTCGGAGAACTAGTACCAGTTTACAAGTATCATTTTACCATGTAAAAGTACCAGTTTACAGCTGTATGTAATTCTTCATTCGTTGGTAACATTAATATTCTGAATTTTACCCATACCCGCTAAAGTTTTACTTCCAAGCAAGAATCCTTCATTATTTCACTGCCATGTGGTTGAAGTTCCCTTTGAAGTGGCAAGTTACAAAGAGGTGAACACATTTTATTGTTACGTGGGAGACACTCTCTAATGACTGATATTTTGTGATTTGATAAAGATTTCGTGATAAAAACCCATTTATAATAAAGTTTCAAGAAGATTGTGAATTAACAAATAACTGATTAAACTATATCATATAGCATGTTTCAACACAGGTATAAAGAAAGATTATTTATTCAGGTGATCTAAGTCCTCTTTAACCTGTTAACTGTAAAATTTATTTTTTGAAGTCTCCTGTTAATTATTTCATAAAAATTTACCTATAACGTGTATACTCGTCAAAAGCAGTTAACAGGTTAAAATATAAAACACGACTGGTTTATATATAAACTAATTATTTGATTTTATTATAAATGGTCATAAATATTTGTTGTATTTTTTTCTAAATGTTAAGAATTTTTATTAAAAAAAAATATATTTTCTCCAATTTTTTCCATATTTACTGGACAGGAAAAAATTAATTAGTCGATACAATAATGTTTTCCCTCTCGTAAAAATTTTTATAAAAATCGTTTCTGGTTCACAGACATTTTAAGCCTCTCACAGAATAATTGCAAAAAAAAAACAATAAAATAAGCTTGAAATAGAAGAAAAGATTTCAGTTTTTCCAAAAGTAGGTAGCAAAAGTAAAAGTGAATTCGAGGCTTGAAGATACAATTGCTTTGCCTAAATAGGGTTTTCAATATTTCCTGGAGAGAAAAGCAAATCAGTCAGCTTAGTGTGGCTTTGTCAAGGGATAGAATTACCCTAATTCCACCCCTCTGCTACCCCAAAATAAATCTTTTATTATTCTCCGTTTCAACCCTAGCTTTTTTCCCCTAAAAATAATTATCATTTTAGGTGTGTGATGCACATTGAACAAACATTTTAATTAGGTTATTTCATTCTATTCTTCTTAATTCTTGTTTATTTTTAACTTGAAAAAATAATGAATAAAAATTATCTTTACCTTCTTTTTAATTTCACTTTAGTCAATAATAAAAATTATTAATATTTTTTGATATTGCGTAGCTGGGCAAGGTAGCTGGTCTTTCTCTTTTCAAAATAATATTCTTCTCACCTGTATAGTCTATTCATTAAAATTAGCTTGCTATTGTGTAATTGTGGGCATAATAAAGTTCTGCCCACTGGAGAGTAAAGCCCATTCGCTAAAGTTATTTCTAGTACTATATATTTGGCTTATGATATTATACTGATCATAGGGTTCTCTTATAGCATTTATTTAATACAGGACCTCCTGAGAGATTCCTGGCCATTCATGGCAGGTTAACCTCAAAGATCAGAATCAACGCACCCCCACACATTCCCTCTTTGTTCATTCCGTGTCTAAAGTAAACTGTTTCTTCCAACAAAATAAATTTTGTAAATTTATAAAGTAAGGGAGTAATCTTTTTGGCCTACAAACAAAAGTGTTTGTCATTGTATGTCAAACTGGAAACATCTGTCTAAATCTCATTATTTCATATTTTAAAAAGAACAAAAATGATCTCTAATTCATCATTACAAAAATAAAGCTTTTGTCTTTACAATGAATGATATATGTTTGTTTCCTATCCCTTGTTTAGATTGATTTAATTTTAAAATATAACAATATATATATTTACAGTAGAAATATTATTTATATTGTATATATACATATACAATACGCAATATACTGGATTTTATATGCAATACATAAATATTATAATATAAACATTGTTTATCTATCTATGAGGATTTTAACGCAATAGATTAGTTATTCAAAATGCTGTCACTTTTTCATTACTGTATATCAAGTTCCTGTGATATTTCTTGGTTGATCTCATGTGTAAGCCCGAGCAGGTCTTTCACTCTTGAAGTCTGATAAACCTCAAAGAATGGTACAGCCTTCCATTGAACTTTGGCTCAGTGTTTTTTATATTATACCTCAATTCACAGAATTAAACATTTATCAGTTTTAAATCGTTTAGATAAATGAAGCTTGCACGTGAATAGAATTAAAAATTAATTCAAAACTAATGAATTAATTAAAAGAACCAAATATTGTTAAAATAAAAAGAAATGCCTTTTATAAAACTATATTAATAAAGATCAAGTGGCCAGTATGTGTGTGCGTTTACCTGATACAAATAGTCAAATGATATCCAACTTAATGAAAGATTTTTTTATTTTCTCGCATATTTTTCTGGTTACGTTTAGTTTGTAAAAAAAATATTAATATATAATAAGTTTCAGTTTTGCCGTTTTTGTCATTCAGTTTAACTCCTTGTGTGTATGCTACTGTGAACCAAACTTGTTCACAGTAGCGTACTAATTAAAAATATTAGTTAAGTTTTGTGAATGATATTTAAAATCATGCATAATTTATTCACAATAAATGATCTCTTAATCGAAATAAATTCCAATAGCGTCAGTTCTAAGAAAGATTTATTTTAAAACAACAATATTTAAGTATTATTGCTTTTTTTTCATCCAACACCAATACTTACAGATTTACCTCTTAAGGGAGAGGTTTCTGTAAAAGAAAGAAATTACTAAGGCTGTTGATGTATCCACTCCAAGTACTAAGTACATCCAATGTTGCTTAACTTAAGTGATCTTATGAAAAACAGTATATTCAACATAGCTATGAACTTTTCATTTTTTTGTAATATATTTGCAATATATTTTGTAATATATTTTTTCCGGTTGGATTTAGTTTAGTTTTGTTACTTGAAGGTCGTTTATGTTGCACGTTTCAGATTAGATTTAATTTGCTTATTTGTTTCTAGAATACTTTAAATAATTGATTGCTTATATGTTGCTGTGAAATAATATTTTTAGCAGGGTTCTAACTGGATGACTAAATCTATTTGTTTGGGTTGCAGGTAAGCTGTGCCACATGGTTGGTTCAAACGTCTTTACTTCCAAAAGCTGCTTGACATGGTATGGAAATCAGAGGAGAGTTAAGTTTAACAGATGCTGAGGTCGAATGCTTCACGCCTGTTTACTCTAGAATAGTTAAGTCTCCAAATTCTAATCAAAGCCGTGAATTTTGTATAACGTACATAATGGAGTACGCAAGACATTTTGTCTTTGGCTAAATCTAATTTGAAATGTTCAATCAACCTTCATATAATGAAACATAAATCCAGAGGGAAAAGAAATTGCTTGTATCTAGAGTCACCACAATTTGAATACATGAATGTAAAAGCAGGCAGATGAAGTATTTCTTTAGTATCACCTTTGCAGAAATATACTTTTAAAGGTATGTCCCACCTTAAATTCTCTGTCTATCGTCTTCACAATAACAAACACAGACGTTTTCAAAACACATTGTTATTTATAAAACCTTTTATGAGTGCAAACTTTTTATTTAGTTTCTCATTATCTACATAATCAGTGTTTTTGACTAGAAAAAATTTGGTATTAAAGAATTTTGTTAGTCAATTTTATTAGTTCCTTAATTTTACTACGGGAAGCAATATGATTTGCTCTACTTTGAGAGTCCTAGTTTTTTTTTTTTCTTAAAATATAGAATGACTTACTGAACTCAAGAGACGAAGATTCGAGTTTAGTGTATACACAGAAAGGAGTAGCACACGCACTACGATAAGCTTCACTATATTTTCATTTGTAGCCTGTTGGTTTTACTTTACACATGTTATAACAAAGTAATCTACTGAAAAAAGCTATAAGAAAATTGTTAAATAATAGAGTCTATATCTCTTAAGGCTGCGTTTGCATGCAGTGAGGTAATATTTATGTTCTAATCATATTAACCAATGAAAATATTAAAATTATTTACTATTATAAATATTACTGTAAAATATCTGTATGTATGAATGGCAGTCTTGAAAGGAATTTATTTTTTTATTATGAATCATTCAATGGATAAAAATATAGAACGAATTGAAATTACCGGGTTTCACTGAATGAAACGTTAATCTAGGATTTCGAACCTCAATTCAGAAAAAACAATCCGAAGTTAAGAATTAGATGGGTTTTTACGTTATTGAATGCTCTCAGTCACCTTGTGCTGCTCCTGAGTTAGCGATTTGATGACCAGGTTACTAGCTTATTTGCTCCCAAATGATTGATAATCAGCAATTCAAGTCATTGTTAAACAAAATATACTATCAAGTTGTTCAGAAATATTAAAGACAACTTTTTTGGTTAATTTTAATTGAAGGTGTGGGTTACCTAAGGTTCGGGGTTGTCTCTTGGTCATGAAGTGTGTATCTGATAAGCACTTAAGGTTTTCATTTTTTAAAATGAATTTTTTCAATAAAATTTAACTATTTAAACTCTTACAAGAAGTTAACTAAGAAACTGGCTAAATCAATAAATAAAATAAAATTCGACTAGTCAAGGAACTCGTGACTTACACCACCTACAGTGAACCGTATAGAATTAAGTCGGTCGTTTGACTCGCACACAACTAAAGTGGGTTCCGAGTAACAAATGAGCCAAAATTTACACTCCTAGAAAGTCTATAAGTTGGAAACAAACAAACTTTATCTAAATACCTTTTCCTTGAATAAAAACAGAACTTAGAATAAATTTACGTTAAAGCTTAATTTAGTTTGAAAAGGTTATCTAACACATTTTGCCAGGTGTGGAAAACACCCAACAAACTTTTCACCATTTGTTACGATTAAGTCAAAAAAAAAAAAAAATAATTAGGGTAACAGCTAAAGGTGAGTTTTGAAGATGACTTTAGACATTCTATGCGACCCTATTTTAAATAACTTTTAGTAATTTACTTGACCAAATAGTCCGACTGTCATTAAACAAGGAAGCCAACTTTGTTTCAGGGCAACACTGAAAATTAATTGGGAAAGTTTATCTCAAACTCGTTATAGTCCGGATTAATGCCTCATTCAGATGTCTTCTTCCCTGATTTGTTTAACGATTTAATTACTTATTTCATTAAGAATTTCTTCTGCTAAATTATTTTTGGAGTACTTATCATTATTGTATGATAAATTTTAAAAATCATGCTATATTGTTCGTCTGTGGTATTAATTAGAATAGTTTAATTGAAAAACATTCCTATATCCGCACTTAATGTTTTGTTTTTCATGCATATATATTTGTGATAGCAGTCGTCTTGAAAATACGAGTATGTGCAATTACTATATATATATATATATATATTCACATATAGTTCTTGACCTCTTCGTTAAACACAGTAATATGTAAGTTTTTCCTAAGGGCTAGGTCTATGGCACAAAAAGGAGAAGTTTTATTTCCAAAGACCTAACACTCAAGAAAACTTACTTATTACTGTATATATATTGGAGAATATATATATATATTGGATAATATAATATTTATATATATATATATATATATATATATATACAACGAAACAACAGTAATAAGTTCACAAATATGACTGAAAGCTTTAAACTAAAATAACTGGAATTAGTCCGAATTCGACTTATAATGAAAGAAGTGAAATAGGACATTTCGTGTGGCCAGCCATGAGTCTAACTCAAAAAAGCCATTACTTCTGTTTATGATATTAGATATATTAAATCTAATTAACGAGAACTTCATAATATTTTCCAACAACATCTATCTTTCATAAATCTAATAATTTTAGCTTCTGTACAATTTATATCATGTATATCTTTAATTATATGAAAAATAAGGCGCTATTTTGTTCACCTTTAACTACGGAGTACTGGTGTTGTTTGACACGACATTCTTATGAATTGACGGTATGTTCCATGTAAGAGTAATAAAAGATATGTTATTAATTTCATCGTTAAGGAATTTAGGGTGGCTAACTATTAACGCCTACATAATCTAAAATCTGATATTTTAACATATCTGGGAAAGCCAAATAATAATTGTATATTAACTTCAATAGTAATAATGAATTATAATTAATTTAATAATAAATAATTATTTAATATTTAATTTAAAATTAAAGGCTCATTTCATTAGTTCTATATCTGACATGATGGGGGAAGAAATTTCTATAACTTGGAGTCTTGTGGACGAAACTGACGGTTGCACGTGTAAGAACTGCAGTAACCTGACCGCCAGAATAGAAAAAATGGATTGAAAGAATTATAATATAAAATGAATTGAAAATTATAATATAAAGATAAAAAATGGTCTAAAGAAGAATGGAAATATGTTAATATGTTGTAAGAGAAATAAGTTAATAAAAGGAAAGTTATAACCTCGGGGGTTGATATAACATCTTTCTGGTTGAAAATCAGAAGTTGTTTTGGAAATTAGCCTATTGGATGCTGGATTTAACATTAGTTAATTTCAATCCTGGATGTTATCAGCCTCTACATGGCCGCTTTCGCATATTCGTTCATTAACCTCCTATTCCATAAAACAGCCCCTTCAACATAAAAGTAATTATGTTGTCTACCCTCATATTAAATAGACAATTCTGAGATCCCTGGCAATACGTATTCACCGAATTCATTGAAATCTCCAAGACTGTAGATGGTGCCTTAATCAGTTTGAAAACAATTTTTATGAACAACTATCCCTCTGATTTAATTGACACCGCGTGTACCAGCTGAGAGACCACACCTATCTGTACCTGGGAAGCATCGGACTATTTTTCTTAGCATGATTTTATCTGTGAAATTAATATTCTTTCATTGATCTTATAAAAATCTTACATATACTTCTCTTTCTTTTTTCTTCTTCTTATACATCTTTATTTCTTCTATTTTCATAAAATTTTCTTCTATACTATACTGTAAACATTTCAATAACAAAAGTATTTCTTCCCATATATCCCCTCAGAGTCCTTGTATTTCGTTTCATGAAAAGTGTCTTTATGAAACGATTTTTTTTATTTACATTTATTGAATATATATATATTATATATATATATATATAAACATTTCACATAAACACGTGAAATAACAATCAATGATCAAACCACAATAATAATGGGAAAACAAGACTAAGATCATTCAAGCGTAACAAGCGGTCTTCGTCAGAGTCAAAAACCCAACTGAACACTAGATGCAGAAAAAATATGGTGAGGAGTTGAGAAGAGTGGGAGGGAAGAGTGGTATTTTAAAAGGGCGAAAGTGCAGGAAAGGATTAATGTCCAAAAAGGGATGTTTGGGGAAACAAAGGAGCACAGTAATAAAGAGTAAAAAACTATCCACCAGCTGTCAACCCTCTTAGAAGAGGCTATTACCCTCGTAACGAAAATATCAAGTTTCAAGAGACCGATACTGTTTATAATATTTGATCTATTAAATCTAATTAGAGACGATTCAATAATATTTCTTAACAACATTGATTTTTCATAGGTAAATAATTTAGCTCTTGTGCAATCAATATGATGATTTTCATTTTTTATATGCAAGAATAAGGCACTCCTTTTTTCCTGTCTTCTTACGTTCTATTGGTGTTGTTTTACACCAATAATGATTACACCTTTAATGATTTACCAGTTTAACCAATATAAATTTTATGGCAATTTTTGCACGGAATTTTATAAACACCACCTGACTCCAATTCGCTGGGAGAGTTTTTTATTAACATATTACCCACGTTATTACGATTAGAAAACACTATATTAAGATCAAGTTGTTTGGCTAATCTTGGAAGGGGGTCCAACAACTCATGATATGGCAAAACTATAGCATTGGACAATTAACGGGGCTCTGTTGAAGTATTATAGAAAGTTGTTTTAGCACCTTTCAAAGCTAAATCGATATAAGATGAGGGGTATTTTAATGAAAGCTCAATTGACCTAATGTTGTTAATCTCTTCATTAAGGAATTCAGGAGAGCATAATTTTAACGTCCTCAAGAACATATTTCTAAAAACAGAAATTTTTATGAGAAGTTTGACTCTGACGAAGACCGCTTGTTACGGTTGAAAGATCTTAGTCTTGTTTTCCCATTTCCTATTGTGGTTTGATCATTGATATATTGATAATTGGATCAATCACTACCTGTACTACCCATAGGCATGAAGGACTAATAAATCTCTACCAAAGTTAACACACATTTATTTAATCTTGAATGATTTCTATATTTAACATTAAACTGAATACATTTAAATATATTTAAACTGCATTTGAAGTTTCATTATTATAATATATATGCAACACCTTAATTAATATTCTTTTTAATAGAACCTCGTGGTTGTTAAAATATATTATAATACAATACATATTGAGACTGTTAATTTCATTAATTTTAAATGAAATATAAAAATATATTAATTTAAAGATTGTTAAATTATATATTAAGAGATATTTTTTCTTAGGGCGTGAGATAAAAGAAGTAAAAAAGCAAGAAACAAGGAAGTTGTTTTCATTTTTGCCTTTTCGAAATACAGCTCTTTGAGTTCATAAAACAGTTTTGCACTAAGAGCATTCACTAACTACGTTTGGGCACATCTAACTCCAAAGAAAGGCTCTAGTCTTTCTAATACTTTAATATTTCTTTGTGTCTTTACACTTATTGAAGAAAAAAGATTTTAGTTTTAGGTTTAAAATTTAACTCAAAAAGGAAATGGATGGAATAAAAATGATAAAAGAACGCTTTTAAATAAATTGCCGTTATAAGGAGTTGCCTGTTTCTAGATTAACTAAAATCTCATCTGGCACATTTTAAAATGCTGCTTTCTCGTCTGGATTACAGACCTGTCTTAAATTTCATTATATAAATTGAATACTTAAAATGATTTAATACCAACCATTTCATATTCAAATATTCCTTAAAAGTAAAGTGCTTTTGCAAACACTTGTTAGTTAATGATCTCCATTAAGAATGCTTGGTTTAACAAGCTTTCGAATAACTTGTATCGTCAAATGTTTCTATTGTACTTGATAATTTCAGTTATAAATATGAAACTATCTAATGCGGCCAGCATGAATACATACTAAATGAAGAAACATGATGGAACCATATTGAAGGAAGTATAAAAATCCTTCTCGGGTGACTATAAAACGTAATCTAATCTTACTTTTCTCCAATTTGTAAGAATGACTGGGACCAGATTTTTGTTATAGTAGGTGATTTTTTTAAAAAAATTAAGTTAGTAAGTGTATCTCTTTCTCTGTTTGTGACTATTAAAATACTTATATATATATATATATATATATATATATATATATATATATATATATATATATATATATACTGTTTCCGTGTACAGGGGTCCTGAGGCAGATTGATCAGACTAATTCGAAAGTTACTCTGAGAGCTTCAGAAGAAGCACTTATTAGTCTTCTGGGCGGTAGATCGGCTCCTGGGCTTAACCTCAACGTTGATTTTTTTTATTTTTTATTTATTATTTTTTTTATTATTATTTTTTTATTTTTATTTTTTATTTATTTATTTTTTTATTTTTATTTTTATTTTTTATTTTTTTATTTTTTTTAAGTTGTTATCAGCTTTTAATTTTATTTCAGTTAAATGTTTTCATTTTTTAATTTTTATTTGGCTTTTATCTCTTTATCTTCCCTGTCTACCTTTCCTCCGAAAGTTGGCTACACTGTTTGAGTGCTTCAGTTCGAACGCCAAGTCAGTCGTTATCAGCCTTTGGAGCGATTCACTTCTTTTCCTGAAGACGAGGACATCGAAATATAGTAGTGAGTTCAGTGGTTTCCTTTCTATGTGTTCTTTTTTAAATTCTAGTTTATATATATATATATATATATATATATATATATATGTTCTTTTCTATGTGTTAAAGTGTTTATTGTCCAGACGGACCTTTCATTTTATTCGAAGTATATATATATATATATATACTTCGAATAAAATGAAAGGTCCGTCTGGACAATAAACACTTTAACACATAGAAAAGAACACAGAAAGACACATTTTTTATTTTATTATTATTATTTTTTTTATTATTATTATTTATTTTTTATTATTATTATTTCGTATTTTATATATTTTTTATCTTGTTTTCTAAATAAATATTGGAGGGATTTCTATTTTTCCTCTCCTCCGCTGGGGGGCAGCATTGCGGTGGTTCCACGAGTTACTCTGGAGGCCAGTAGCAGTTTGCTTCTCAACGCGAGTACTTCGCACTTCTTCCCGATGACGACGGATGTCGAAATATCGAAGTGAGTTCTGTAGTGTCTTTCTGTGTTCTTTTCTATGTGTTAAAGTGTATATATATATATATATATATATATATATATATAAAAGTATACTCAATTCTATTGTTTGTGTGTGTGTGTGTGTGTTTGTTTGTGTGTGCACGTCTTTGATGGTATGTGTGTATTTATAAATTGGAAAAATTGCTCATATGGTTGGAATTTTTCCATATGAGCAATTTGTGCCCTGTTATTATATTTTTTACTCTTCCTATAAATTAATAGTACGGATAAAAAAAACATGTAACCAATATATAATACGAAAAAACTTACTTCTTAATAGTTGTGTTGGATAGACTTTGATATTTTCTTTATAGAATTACTCCTCTATTTTGTATGATAGTTATGTAACTCACAGTCGATATACAAATTATAGCCCGTAGCAAAGAGTTGGCGGTCTGCCCCGGATGTCTCGAGTCAGGGAGTGGCATTTTAAAGGTGCAAAAATAGAAAATTAAAATCATAAAAACTAACAAAAAATCTGAAATTTTTTACTAAGATGAGTTTTAAGTTTTATATGTTAAATACTGTTTTTAAACAGATTTTTCAAGTGTAATATTTGGAAATTAAAAATAAATATATTTTAAATGTTTCAAAACTATTTTTTGAAAGTTTATTATAAATGTTTGCATAGCCAGTTACTGTTGTTTAATTTTTTTTATGATTTCAATTATAAGTATTTGTTTTGAAAAATCTTTGGTTTCTTTGATGATGACTATATATGTACATATGTACTGTAACAAGATGAAAGTCTGGATTAATAACAGCAGCCTGAAATTAAATCCTTGATTGGAATTCCTTGAAAATAATAGAAAATAAAGAAAACTTTATGAAATTTCTTCAGAAATGGTTACTACGCCACCAACAAATTAACAGGGAAGTTATTTCTGTTACATAATGCTGATGTACTGGAGAAATAGTTCAATATTTTAACAAAGTATCAATGTTTCTTTGTTTTTTCTTTAAAAACGTATTAATTACGATACGTTTTTAAGTTACTAAACGTTATATATTATAATATAATATAATACGTTATATATTAAGGTTATTAGCTACTATAGGTTGAAGATAGGTTACTAGCCTTTGCATCTACAACGTGCTTCTTCTCCCTTTCTCTTTTCTCGTGAAGACGGATTGCCCGAAAATTTGAGTTTGTAAGTGTGTTCCTTTACTTTTTGTGCTCCTATCTTCAATTTTGAACTGTTCTATATATATATTGTTTTCTTTGAGTTGTCCGGGGAAAGGAATATAATTCGTCAACATCTTAACGAATCATATATATATATATATATATATATATATATATATATATGTATATATATTTAAGAAGATTTCACATAAATACGTGAAATAACAATCAATAATCAAACCACAATATGAAAATGGGTTCTGACGAAGACCGCTTTTTACGGTTCAAAGATCTTAGTCTTGTTTTCCCATTTTCATATTGTGGTTTGATCATTGATATATATATATATATATATATATAAACTACCAACGCAAGTTACTTCTATATTTTAGTGCCCGATTTCCTCAGGGGAAAATTTTTTCTAAGTGGTTACTCAGTGACTCACTGAGTTACATTATTTTCTCTTTGAAGATGTAAGGTGATTCTTGAGAAATTCAATAACTCGTGCTGTATACTGCTGTATTCCTCTACAGTACTGTGGACCTCTGAGCTCTTGGCCGCCTTTTAAAAATGAAAATACTCGTATGAAATAAAAATGAATATGACAAGGATAGGCACCAACTGAATTTTCATGATGAAAGGTTAACAAATTAAAGTGCCTCCTCAGGCTAAATCTCTCTCTCTGTTGGATTGCATTACTCCTCTGCCTGCATTGCTATAAACGGATTACTAATCCCATTTACTCTCGATATTCATTATTCTGCCAGTCTTTCAATTAAGCCGCAAATTCTTGCACCTATTCGTCTCCCGAGATTGAGGTCTTTTACCAAGATATTGGCTTTAAATCAGTACGATTTTCCGCCTGTTGCAAATTCAATTTACATTTTCCAAAGTTGTAATCCACTTATGGTTCCCTAACCATTTCACTAATAACCTTTAATATCAAAGGGAATGGCTAACTTTCTATTAAAATTGTATTGATTTCTTTCAAACTGTCATAATTATACCAGTGAAATATTTCAATTAATCTGGGAAAACTGCATTTAATTTATAAGAATTTCAATGGAATACTATGGTTTATTTAGTGGTTTATTAAATTTGAATATTGAATTTATTTTGTTTACTCTGATATTAATTAAGTTCAAATAAAGGTCAACTTATTTTAAAATTTCCTGAAATGTTGTTTCTCTTCAATTAATCATCCGTTATAAACTTATATTTAATATAACTTGCAATTTAAGTGTCTAATTGCTCTTAATGCTTAAATCTCTGTTGAATAAACTTGTTATTGAAGAGCGTCTCGGTCATGAATACACTTACGGTGGTGTTTGCGTCTACAAAACGTCTACAAACAAAAAAATTCATGTTAATTCACTTGCATAAGATATCTATTAAAATCTAAATACGGTAAGTTTTAGAAATCTCTTATTATATATTCAGTTTCGAAATAAATTTTTAATATATTTTATCTACTTTAAACATTGACTCAAGCGGCAAACCCCAATGTTCTTTATGCAGCACAGCATTACATTAAATTTTGTGGACCTCAAAGCACCAACATATTAAAAAAAGACTTCTTTTTTCTGTTGTAAGTACTATAAAAAATATGCGTTTAAGGTGTGAAAATATGCGTTTAAGGTGTGAAAAATAAGAATGTCCCACCGGTGTGGGTTGTGATTACCTGGAACTCGTCGTACATGATCATGATCCTGGAGTAGCACCTCCTACATTGAAACATTCTGGAGACTGTTATATGAAAATCAGTATGTTCTTCACTGGTCTCCTAAAAGTATAAGATTCACCCACACGGCTTCTGCTAGGTAGTGGAACACTTCGGAGACTGGTCTACACAACAGCCACTTAGCCCTAAAACGTTTCAGGCTGTTGTATGATCTGTTGGTGAACTACATTTACATGAAAAACAGAAAATATTTATTTAAAAAGAATTCTTAATAAATATAGCTTTAAAGCCAATTGTTAATATACAGTAAACTAACCATTTTATTGTAATTATTAAAAAAAAATTCATGATACAAATGAGACTTTTTGTTTTGATCTTTAAATTGAGATTCGGTAGTGATACTTAATTAAAAAAATTAAATCGTCGTTATTTTTTTACAAAATCAATTAACATTTCTAATTAGTTTTAAAAAAAAAGTTTAATATTGGGTTAGAGGGAGAAGTGTTTTTGTTAAACTGTTAATTATAAGTTGGTCGGAGGGACTGAAGAAAACAAGTTAGTTTTGTAGAAAGTTGAACAGATTGAGGCAAAGTTGTAGGCCAAACATTGGCTGCAAGCCGGCCGCCTGCTTGAGCTCTCATCGCATACTAACTCTTATCTAGATAGAGTTCTCCTCCTTGGCGTTATAGAGTTCAGTGTGTGGCGTAGTGGAGTATAGGGTCAAAAAGAGACTTTAATTAGTCGTTATCTTCGGTAAACTATCCATGATGGCTTTCTTTAACCAGTTAACGATTTGAAGTTTAAAGGTTAAAGTTGAACAGCACAAAAACAAATAAGAGGGCTTGCAGTGGAGATGTCGAAGAGGGTTTAAGCTGATAACTATCCAGGACGGCATATTGGTGAACACGTCAGTTAGGTGGGTGCCTGCTTTGCAAAACAAAATACCAGTGACTATTCTACACAAAGAGATAACCCATTACACAATTATTATAATAACAATAAGAAGTAAAAAAGTGGTAAAGAAGTTTTGCTGATAAAAATAACTTTTAAAAATGAAATTTATCCTCTGTAAGCCAAATACATCATTTGTAAATTAAGAGCTTCTACATATAAGCACAATAGATTCTTTTTTAATAGATGGTTAGTCGGCAGAGGAAGTGGACTGTCATTGATGTTGATTGAGGGTTTCACTCAGTAGGTATAGATGAGAGCAATTTGGTGTGTTTTATAGTTAGTAAACTGTATCATCTGAAGTGAGCAAGTCTGCAGCACATCCAACATTCAATTAGTGTTAATAAGGACATCGAAAAACGAGTTTCTCAGACATTTGGTAGAAACTAGGAAAACTTTTGACTGAGATTTTTTAATTGCTAAGCCAAGTATACGGGTATAGTAAACTATACCAGTTGCATGCAGGAAACCCACTGAATAAGTGAAGTGCGTTAATTGGAATGCTTTGCTCATCAGGACTGAATTATGGAAAACCAGAATTGAATGTTGCATCATGACTGAGTCAACCCCCCCCCCCCCTCCTCCTGCCAGTCAACAGGTGATAGTGAAATGAATTCCTCAGAGAACTATTTCTGTCTTAAACATTTCAAACCAAGTTGAATGCACACTGCTTCCCACGAAGAAGGTTATTCTTCGATTTAGTGCGGATTATATATGCGAAGGCTTCACTTTTTATTTCTAAGCCTATATAGAATGTAACACTCTAATTGCACTATGAATAGTAGGCGTTATTACTAGAAGTGCAGAAGAAAGAAATTTTAATACAATAACTGTTAATGTTAAAATAAAAAGTAAAAAAATTAGAACAGTAAATAATGGGATAGGTAAGACAACCACGGCGTTCACATCGTTCATAAGTATTTGTACATTTTACGACTGTATGATAAAAAAACAACTTCATAGGAGAAAAAGTGTCCAAGGTTTGCAGGTGTCTCTAACAAATATGAGATTATTTATTAATCTATGAGCTCCGGGGAATGAATCTATTAAAAGGAATACCATTCCAGCGCAGTTTCTCACTGTTTGTAGGAAATAAAAACCATGAGCTCGAATAATTCTTCTATCAATCATATTATAAGCACAACCACGATCTATGAATTACTGTTTTAAATTATATATATATATATAAACTTTAACAAATAGGAAAGAACACAGAAAGTCACTACAGAACTCACTTCGATATTGCGACATCCGTCGTCATCGGGAAGAAGTACTCGCGTTGAGAAGCACACTGCTGCTGGCCTCCAGAGTAGGTCGTGGAAACACTGGAATGCTGCCCCCAGTGGAGGAGAGGAAAAATAGAAATCCTTCCAATATTTATTTATAAAACAAGACAAAATATATAATACGAAATAATAATGAAGACAACAATAAGAATGCAAATAAAATTAAAAAAGAAAAAGTATAAAAAATGAGAAGGAAAAAAATTAACGCTAGAGGTTAAGACCAGGAAGAGAGCGAGCCTCAAGGAGGCATATGAATGTCTCTTCAGAAGCTCTAGGAGTGACATGGGAATTAGACTCGCGGGTTTGTTTGAGGATTTGTACCCTGAAACAATCATTGAAACGAAGGTCATGGGAATTAGCCTGGATAGCTATGGGTAAGTCATTGCGCTGACCAACGGACGTCCTGTTATTGTTCATCGCAGTCTCAGCTTGGCTGAAGGCAAGTCAACGTAAAAAGCATCACATCAAGTACAATCCAAATAAATGCAGTTACAGGAGGTGCAAGATGTATCAGAAGGAACAGGATAGGAGTTGTTACTGAGAGAGGAAGTAAAGTAAAGACTGGAGTTATTAGGGGACAGGTTTTGCAGTTATGGCGTTCAAATATATATATATAATTTATTATTAAAAACTATGGAGGAGTTTACTAATAAATCCTTAAAAGAGTTGGCTTATACCTTTTGGTTAAGTTAGGGTGAACAAGTTAGGAGGAACTAAAAAAGTACTACCCAGCATTTTCTGATGACACTGATAACAAGGTACTGGTATTAGAAAGCTACCTTGATTCATAGATTCAATAAAAAGGTACATGTTATGTAGTCAATATACTGATTATTAAGGTAACTTTAAAAAAAAATTCTGTAACGTATAGAAAATTGTTTGACATTCAATTTTATTTCCTTTGTTACAAAGCAAGGTACTATTTTATTTATTGGATCCTTTGTACTATCCTGGAGTAAAATTAAGAGGCGTAAATTTAACAGGACTTTGAAAAGTGCGTGTGTTTGAAATAAACGTCAGGGAACTTTTTGCTTTGGCCTCAACCGATTTGTTTAACTCTCCACTTTTAACAAGATCCCTTTTGCGTTCCGCAATTTCGCTTTCCTCTAACAAATTGTTTGCAAAGCCACACCGTTTGCCTCTCACCTTGTCCAAAATTTCTCACTACTATTTTCCAAAGCCCCAGTTTAGTTGAACAAAAAACAGTTTAACATTATTCATCATTTTTTTTTTTTTTGTAAAGAATAATAGAATCACAACAAAGCACAGTTTGCTAAAATATAACGCTATTAATTTAAGGGTTAAATAAAATAAATTTTATTATAATTTATAAATTAATAAATTTGTTAACCTTTGTTGTTTTTTTTTTAATGAAAAACACTTTGTTGTGAATTTTAGGTAAAAGTATATGTGTTAAGAATCAGTGTTCTTTAGAGCACTGTCGGTCTTATCAACCTCTAGGAGTGTCACTGCTCTTTAGATATACTGAAGATGAAATGATACAATATACCCATCAAAATGTTTCCTTTCGTATCTCTTTGGTCAAGCTTTGCTTTTCATACTCTAAAAGTCTAGAATCAACCTGATTAATCCCTAGAACTTCGTTAGGAATTGCAGTTCTCTTTAGGTTCACGAAACATATAACAATGATTCTACCCATTGCAAAAATTGTTTTGATCTGGACTGGATTTTCAGTATTAGCTTTGCTTTTTACATTGTATCACTGCTAATTGATGTCATTTCTCTTTTTATCTCAATGGTAAGTGATTTTTCTCATAAACCATTTTGAGGTAGAGAGTGTAGGATCTCATGATTTTGAGCAGAAAGTTATTCAGGTAAATGTTTTAAATCAAGAATGTTTACAGTTTTATTAGTTAACTATTATTCATACATATTGATGATGCCTATATTTAGATGTACTATTATTTTTGTATAAAAAAATAACATACCAATGTGAGAATGAAGTGTTGTTTAGGGCAGGGCTTCTTAAACTTTTTTATATAGCGACCCCCTTCAAGCTTAGGAAATTTTAAACGACCCCCTCCTCCATATAATGAAATATATATTAACCGTAGATGTAGATGTAATATCGCACTATTTTACAATGTAAATAAAATAAGGATTAAAGAATACGACTCATTCATTTCACATATATATAATTGGAAACTACAATAGTATTTTGTATGATTTTTATTTGTATTTATATTTGTACGTAGTGTGTATACTAATTTTAAAATTTTATTTATAATGATTGAAAAGTATCAGATCTTTGTGACCCCCTTTCAGTAGTCTCGCGACCCCCCTGGGGGTCGCGACCCACAGTTTAAGAAGCCCTGGTTTAGGGTGACGTTAGCTGGTTGATTTAATACCACTAGCGATGTAAATATTGAAAGATTTCTATAGTTTTGTTCAGGTGTGAAATGTATATTGTGTTGTGATGATTTTAAGATAACTATAGAAAAAAAAACAATGGTTTGTAATTGTTGCTTCTTTGCTCTGTCAGTTAGGAACTCGGTTTCTCTAGTAGAATGTTCCTTTTCCGATAACTTGATGGAAGTGAAAACAATAGAAGTTGCAAGTGATAAGGCAGACAATCAAAGTGCGATGTTTAATCCGAAGGTCCATTCATCCTTGCAGGGAGTTGAGCAAGAGGGACCACAATAAGGCATTCTCCGAGCTGTCACGCTTGAGAAAGGCCTCAATCCTGTCATTGTTACGCCAAAAAAAAAAAAAAAAAATAATAATACTGGTAATCTTTGTGAAGTGAAATGGCCGTTTGATGGCATTGAATGTGTTGGCGAGCTTACTGGATACCACAATGAACCATTCTTTCCTTTCTTTAGGTCACCTTCATATTAAATTAAAGACAAGTTTTCCAGACATTTTCTTTAATATTCTCCTTCAGAGTCTCATAAAACCACCAGATCTTCAACACTAAACTTCACAACAGATATTCTATAACCAATATTTTATAGATACATCTTTTTTTTTTTAGTAAATCATATTTGTTGATTGAAGCTGAACGGGGGCATTCCGGGAACTGGGAGAAAATATTTAAATATTTTTTATTTTTGTTACCGTAGAGTTTTTGCAACCACTTAACCCAGATCATCTATATATACTAAAAATGAATGTATGTCTGTCTCTACTCGATAGATTCAATAACCACACATCCAATCGCCGTGAAAATTTAGAAAGTTACTAGGTATATCCCCGGGCAGGTTTATGTAATTTTTTTCAGAAATCAGAGTTGTGGTTCAGGTAATATCCAAAAAATATCATAATAGATAAGGTTTGCTATATAACCTGTTTGTTTACATTTTGACTTTAATTGGTAATGAAGGCCTCAGGTAGGTTATCCCTTATGAATAACCAACTTATAATATTTTCACATACTATGTTCAATTAGAAATAACCAGGTACCAGACATTTTATTATTGTTTTCAGATTGATATTAAAGACAATTATTGTAATTTTATATGGGTTTCTTAATAACTTTAACAAAGCTTTAGTTATTAGCATAGTTTACCATTAACTTTTCATATCTAATTGGTTTAACTTCCTTTAAGCATTAAAGAAAGTTATGCGTTAAATAATAACTTATTAACTTTAAGTATGCATGATAGTATTACGAATAATAATCATAGCATTTGAACCATAATTCAAATCTTTTGGCTAAAGTATTGTTAAAGTTTAATGGAATTAAGAGTTGCTTATTTATTTCTGAGTGATTAATTCGTTGATTTAAAATATGTAATTATTACTAAATTATTAGTATTTGGTATCCGGCCCTACTCCATATAAGCAAAAAGATAAGTTATTATATATCGATGATATCTAACTAGAAGATGTTTATGATCAGATCTATGTCTAAATCAGTAAAACTTATAAGGTTATATATAAATATATAAACACAATTCTTAACATAATAACTCTTAACATAATATAATGAAAAATGTAGGTACAATTTAACATTTAGTACTCAACTGGCACTTTCACAGAATGCTTCTTCATAAATTTGATGAATATGTCATCAAAATATTGTTATTCAAACCTTCAAGAGATAATTTTGTTTACTGTTATAATTTTAATTAAACATTTAAAACTGTGTGAGGTATTCAGATTGTAAGTATTGAATGAAATGGTTTGCCCCTTCAACTGGCTCCTAATTGAAACGATTTGTGGGTTTAAAATAACGTGTCATCATATTTAACAGGTAATTAAAGCTAAGACTTCTTCCAACATTTGTTGTTTTATTGTTAGACGAAAAATATTTTTTTTATTATTTGTTTAATGTAATCTATAAACTACCAATCATATTCAACAATTTGTACAATTTATAATCAATGTTATATTATATCATTTTTGCGTAATCTATAATTTAAATTCTGTATTAATTTTCTTTATCTGAAAAAAAGTTAAGTCTAACGGAACTATAGAAAAGTTATATTGTTTCCATTATATTTAATTTATTATTATAGTTGGAACTAAATTGTTTCCCGGTTAACGTCGGCCAGATCAGCTATAAAAAGCACAGAAATATTTCATTCGTGCTGTTTCCATGCCTGTGCTTCTTTGCAGCTTTGCAGTGTCATGGAAACATTTTAATAATTAGTTTAAATTTTTTTTCAAGTAGATTATAATTGAAGGAGTTATCTTTAAAAACAAGTTGATTTAAATATCATAATGGGTTATCCAATATTCTACTTAATAATTACAGTTTGTACGATATTCTGAATGATAACAATCTGTGTTGTTAGCAATGAATTTTTTGAAAGCCTCTCTAATATTTGGTAATTTTAACTTCACATCAAGCAAATTTTGAGTACTCAAATACGAATATTGGTTTCAATCAGTAAAATATCCAAAATGCCATTGGAACTACCAGTTAAAATAACAACTTCATTTTTTTTTAAAGGAATACAAGGTGCTTCTGCCACTCTATATCCATTACATATTGTAGGCTTAACCTTGTCGATAGTCCGGAGCATATTGTTTGTTTGGAAGTTACAAGTACAGAGAGCAAAATAGATACAATACAAGTGAGTTACACTGAAATGAATTCACAGTAGAAAGTACCAGTAAAATGCCCAACACAAAATAAACAGATAATTTTGATGATATAAAGTTGCACATCATTACTGGTTGTTTATAGGGCTCTCAATAGTTTTTGAAATTTTCTCGAAGACTTACATTACGCCTCTGAGGTCCTGGATGCTTAGGGTCTCTTTGGTCTCCACCAATATTGTAGTTTTAGATTTCATTTCAGTCCCCCAAAATACTCTAAATTTCTCTTGTCAAGGAAACCACATGGTGTTTCTAAATGTTCATGAGGTTAGCTGGCTTAAATTAAAACCTTCTTGTAATACTGCACTGTGATTGTTATCTTTGTTGTGAGAGAGTACTTCTATCAGAAAGAAGTTATCCATGTAGTTATGGAACGTAGGGCCTGCGGTCGTCAATTGAGTGTACTTCATTTGAAGCACGATTCTAAGAGAAAAGACCGGTGCCTGCTCATGGTGCCTGCTCATGCAGCAGCTCTCAGGATACCTCGGACATCAGACAATCCAAGTCAGTTGACATATCAGAAAGAAATATAATTCAAATTCATTTTTATTTAACTTTACTTAAGTTTTCTTTTGCAAATTTATTAATTTACCGCTGAATTTATGAAATTGAGACATTTTGAATATTTTAACTAAAGATGTTAGTAATTGTGCAGAGTATCCAGTAATTGTGAACAATTGAGTAATTTAATACTTTAACTTGGCAGATATAAACTTTGGCTGGTTTTCAAAAAACGGATATATTAGAAAGAGGAAGCTGATGACTTCAGAACTTATGAAATCTGCTAATGTTTAAATATGCAACAACTCTTCCTAAAACAGAACCTTGTTATTCACAAGACAAGGTGAATAAGAAGAAAAGAAAGAAAAGACTATTTGTAAGTGACTTCAATTATGGTTTAAATAACATATCGTTAAAATATCATGCACAATTCATTATGTATCAAGGAATAATAAAGTCCATATATATTGTAACCAACAAAATATTCTAGTTGGCAAAAAAGAATCTATGTATTTTATTGCGTCTCTAGCAAATAAATGAAACAGATGTAGGGGTGTATATTGTTGCAAAGTAAAGCAGTGACGAGCCAGTATGAGAAGGCAAAGTGATCACCCCTGACTTGGCTCCAAACCAACTTCCTAACAATGCAGCCCATATTCATTTCTACCTAACAAAAGCCTTTTATGACAACTTCAGCAACTCTTCCCTATTTTAATGTTTAATGAGTGAAAAAAAAAAGTGAAATATCAGTACTGCTTGCTTTTCTAATGTCGTATTAATATAAAAAGTAATCTCTCTTTATTTGAAACCGGTTGCTTCATAGAAAAGGAAGTTAGATTTAAGAGCGGAAGAGAGAAAACATAAAAAAGAAATCCAATCTATATCAGTCAAAACAAAATTATGAACAGAATAGTGTAACAAAAACAACTTGTCTTTGGTAATGACTTTTTTGTTAATACCTCTTTGCATTCTATTTATCCTTTTATGTAGTAGTAATAGTACACTTCCTATTTCGTAAGTTTCACACAATATTTCTTTATTGAGATTTAGTGCAGCGTTATTGAATTCTTGGAAAAGAATACCTTAATCTAACGTTTCCTCTACATAACTAAACACATTACTACAGAAATAATTACCAAAAACCTGAAAAAAAAAATTACTTTAATTCTATGAATATACAATATTAACTTGGCATTTTTTACTTCCTAGAAGACTAGTGCGTAGTTAAGTTCTCTTTCCTTGTCTAATACACTTTAACTTTCTTAGGAATAGTCTGTGTCTCATTTTGATAAGTCAGAAAAATTACAAAAAGTTATGAAATCTATACCGAAAAAACTGGAAAGAATATGATTGTTTTTTAACTATTAATGATTGAACTAAATATGTTACTTACGTTATCAGTAACTGTTTTTTATTGAATGTATTTTATATATTTGTAATGTGACTCATTTCAATAGATTCAAGAAGCTCGTAAAATAAATAATTATTTTAAATACATAAATAATAATATGCACAAGATTCACATCTGTTAGTAAAACACATTTGTAAAAATTAATGTTTATTCAATTATTATAAGAAATAAATGATAAACTATGTAAAACGGCGGAATTGGTATTTGGAATCCTGTAGAGTAGGTTTAGGAAGATTGAAAGTTGTCTGGAGAGATTTGTGTTCAGTGTAACTTCTAGTTCTTTTAAATTCAATTAAGCACCAAATATTGCATAAATTTTTAAGTCTGGATATTTTAGAACAGAAGTATAACATAATAAAAAAATAGAAAACACACAAAAAGGGCAGTTAATGTTTTCGGTAGGATAGGACTTGTTTTAGAATAATAAGTAAAATAATATGTACAACTTCAAAAATATGCACAAGATTCACATCTGTTAGTAAAACACATTTGTAAAAATTAATGTTTATTCAATTATTATAAAGAAATAAATGATAAACTATGTAAAACGGAGGAATTGGCATTTGGACTCCTGTAGAGTAGGTTTAGGAAGATTGAAAGTTGTCTGGAGAGATTTGTGTTATTCATGTCAGTGACATCTTTAAGATCGGTAATGGTAGGAAATGGGTTTGGGAAGTTTAAGAGTCTGCCAGGAGGAGGTTGTGATGCTCGTATTTGTCTCTGTCTTTATGCTTGGAGGTAAGTAGAATGGCTTGAGGAGGTTTACAGGTCTCAAGGAGGTCTTCTTTCTCATTGTTGCTTGCCTGATATCTTAGTATTATTGATAACAAAAGGTTGGATTGGTTCTCTACAGAAGATTAAAAGTTCAGATTTAAAATGAAGTCAGACTGGGAAGGTAGTGGGCTGACTGTCGCTCCGCGATTGCAGGATTGACGAAGATTAATCGACTGCATGGTCTGTGACTAGATCCCTGGTCTAAATAGACTGCACCTCCTTCATCAATATCCAAACGTTCTTTTTTCTTTCTAACATAATACTATGTGCAATACATCATTGTATATCTCTAACAATAAAAAATAATGAAAAGTGATATTTTTGTAAATTTACGAGTATATTAATGGAATTAATATATATTTTTTATATATTATTGTAGTATATTATCTACATTAATGAAACAAGCGTGTATATTTATGTCTTATAAACCTCCAGTTGGGTTTTTGACTCTGACGAAGATCGCTTGTTCCGGTTGAAAGATCTTAGTCTTGTTTTGCCATTTTCTTATTGTGGTTTGATCATTGATTGTTATTTCACGTGTTTATGTGAAATCTTTTTATATAGTCTATATGTGTGTGATATCGTTAATGGATCAAGATCTGTATGAAATCGTTTAATTAACTGTGTTCATCTGTAGCAGCTTATGTGACAGTTTCAGTGCTATTAGGAAACTTGTTCACAAATTTTCCTATTAACCTAGACATTTGATCATTTGTTATTCAAACTCAATACATGTAGCTAACCTTTACGGCAAGTTTTGTATCCTAGCGCTTTCTCGACTATTAACGTTAAATCATCAAAGTTAATGTTGTAGTCAAAAATAGAATAGTTATAAATGTTGAAAAATCAAAGAATTTAATGACTTTAAGGCCATAAGACTATTTAAGATCATTAAATTATTACAATATTAAGCTTAATTTATTAGATCCATTGTAGATTAAGCATAACTATATATTTCCACTATAATAAATTCTTAATTTTAAAGAGGGCACTAAATTTAACATTATAATTGTCAATAACTAATGGTTATTAAATTAATTATTATATATAATGAAACTAACTTAAAAGTTATTAAAATTAATTAGTTATTAAAAGTAATATAATATTTTAATTTTTACTTTACTATAAGTAAAGTATAGTGATCGTGAAAAAATTCGATCTCGAGATTTTGACGGAATTACATGTTTTGAGGTCCCAGAAGTCGTTTTATGACGTTTTTACGATGATGTCTGTGTGTGTGTGGGTGAGTGGGTGCGTGGATGCGTGGGTGCGTGTGTTAGCATTGCTTGTTACCACGCTACGGTCCAGAATCTTTGATGGATTAAGTTGATATTTTACACAAAAATGGGCCTCATAAAGACGAAGATCCCTATTGTTTGGGAAGAATTATGCATGATGGGAAAGTCACTTTTTTTGCCAAAAACAGTTTTTTTTAAAACATTTATTTTAAAAAAATAAAAATAAAAAAAATTTTCACATTATCTTTGAAGTTACAAATGCAACAAACGAAAAATATATTCAGAATTTTAAAACAACAGAAAATAATTTTTTTTCAATAAAATGTACAAATTTTGACTTATAATTCAATCTCAAACCTTGTGAGAGCGATACAAGCCATACTGTTTGACGGACAAGAATGAAACTATGCCTATAAATAGAACATTATGTGTAGAATGAGTTGAGATATTTTTTTTCAAAATTACATTCGCTAATGGGGCGTTACAGTACGATTTCTGTTTTCAGAAAATGTTTTTTTGACGCTAAACTGCTCATTAAAAAATAATGAAAATTTGACCAAAAATGGAACAAAAAATTAGCAATTCATAAAAAAAATATCATGAAGTTTCAATTAAGAGAAAGAGCAATAACGATATAAAAACTCTTTGTTTACCCTAGACTAAGAGATCACCTGCTATACTTGTCGAATTTTTTGTATTTTTTTACATTGTTTACATTGACTTGGAAATTTTTTGAGCGAATCCACTGAGATAAAATTGATTTTATAAAGGAACAGTTTAAATTGTTTATTGAATTATATGAGATGTAAGAGGAATAATATTGTGCAGGAAAATGATAACACTCACTCAGAAAAAAATCGTATATATGTTATTTGACAAAGGGGAAGGAAAATGATCTTATTAAATACTAAGAAGCTTATTATATTATTATTTTAAAGATTAAAATTCCCAGTATGATAATTCTATAAAAGACCAAAAATGTAAATGATAATTCATAATCTGAATCTTTCGTTTAGAGATTAATAAATGTAATTATCGTACATCTTTAATTAACAAATCACCTTAAAACAACATTTTCTTCGCAGTTAAAGATGTTTTTCAGAGAAAAAAAGGGTATTTTCCTGTTTTAAATTTAATAATTTTACTTTAATATTCAAAGTAAAAGGATGTCAAGTAAACGATGTAAGAAATCTACTGGCTGTTTGAACGAAAGCCATTCTCTTGTAGGAGAATAAATCGTTTCAGGAAATGTTCACTTTGGTTTTTCAATAATGTTATTACTGCTGTAGTTATACTAATGCAATTATTTGCAAATAATAAATTATTTGTGATGTACAAAAATAAGCTTATAAAATGATATGTCCTTCAATCACTATCTGTACTACCTCAGGAATGATAGGCTAATAATTATATCCCATTTAGATGTTTACGTTATGCTTAAATGAGACGTTATGTTTTATATACTCAAGAAATTTGACATTAAGTTACTCATAGTAAAGTAGAGTGTAGGCCACTCCAGATTTTTTTTTTTTGTACCTACGTATTAGAGTGAGTATGAATGTTTATTTTGCATGTTTGTATAAGTGAGTGTGTATAATGTTTCAGCACTCAACTCATCATATCTATTTTCAAGACATAAATATTTCTTGAATAGTAATAATAATCTATATTGTTCGTAACTTAAATTGAAACCTTTTCTTAATTTGAACTTCCATGCCTACTGATTTAAAAAGATTTATTTTATATTTAGCAGTAAATTAATATGATAATACAAATTATAAGCATTACAAATAAGAAAGAAACATTATTTAACATTTTAGTACCACTATCATAAGAGAAGAAATACTAGAAAGATTTCTTGTAAAATCCGATTATGAATACATTATTGTAAATTTTATTTACACTTATTTAGTTTATTACTTTTCCCACAATTTAAAAATCAAGTAGTATCATTCTTTATGAATTTCAGAATAATCTTAATTTTTTGTCACTTTCTATTTAGATGCGTACATACGTATATTGTATTCCATTGTTTCCTGAGAATAATTTGCAGAAAATTATAATGTCTATTGAAATAATTACTTATAACATGTTTATAATATTCTATATATTTATCAGTAGTGCACATTTCATTTTATAACCACTCAAAAAGAGGTTATTAGTATATGACTTGTAAAAAAGGTCATCAATGGGCCATTTACACAAAGGAAGAATGAAAATAGCTCGACACAAAACATCTTTTATGTGGAGACTCGGTGATTCTTTGCCTCATTCTAATCATGAGTAAATACCACAAAATAGAAGATTATATAGCTCGTGAGTTAAAACATGGAAGGTTTTATAAACTAAAATTCACAATCTTATGTGATTATACCAGCAATTTTAAAACCAATGTAGGTTACAAGAATAGAATTTAATAATAAGTTTTATTACTGTTCTTCAGTTTTTAACCTTATAATCATTGACTTCGGAAACTTATGAATGTAATAAAATCTATTTGATGGATATTATAAAAACCAATAAATTGTATGAAGGATAAAAAGACGACTATATAATTGATGATATATAACAAGATTTTACTATAAACATATGAAATAAAATCAACGTCTAACCCACAGTAAGAAATCAGGAATAAGACTAAGATCTTTCAACCGTAACAAGCGGTCTACTTAAGAGTCAAATCTTAACTGATTTCTTCTCTGAACAAATCAGTTGAAATATGACCATGTCGAAGACCGCTTGATGCGGTTGAAAGATAGTGTTACCAAATATCAGGTAACGATTCTGGCTAAAATAATACAAAAAATGAGCTAAAAAGAGCTCTTATTTTCCAAACTGAGCTAAGAAAAAGGGTCAAATGGCAATATAACGAATATAACATTCTAAACAGTATTTTAATAATGTTTTTTTGAACAAGATTAAAATTTTGTTTATCAAATGTAGTTACTAAATTCAATACTTCATGAGAATTTTCGGTCTTTCTGGTTTCATAAATTTAGTTGGTCCCAATTACCGCAATAATGTCAAAAGAAACATCAAAATCATAGGAGCATAT
Source organism: Hermatobates lingyangjiaoensis (assembly GCA_026182355.1). Classification (NCBI taxonomy): domain Eukaryota; kingdom Metazoa; phylum Arthropoda; class Insecta; order Hemiptera; family Hermatobatidae; genus Hermatobates; species Hermatobates lingyangjiaoensis. The sequence continues at coordinate 1,947,805 of JAPFBL010000251.1, forward strand.
TTAATAACGTTTTAATTCATCTCGTGTTGGCAGTTTACTAACTATTGTTGATAAATTAATTTTGTTTCAAAGTTTGTTTTTACTTTACTAGAAGTAAAGTATAGTGATCGTGAAAAAATTCGATCTCGAAATTTTGACGGAATTACATGTTTCGAGGTCCCAGAAGTCGTTTTATGAAGTTTTTTCGATGATGTCTGTATGTGTGTGGGTGGGTGGGTGAGTGTGTTAGCATTGCTTGTTACCACGCTACGGTCCAGAATCTTTGATGGATCAAGTTTACACAAAAATGGGCCCCATAGGGAAGAACACATACTTTCCGTCTGCACCCCTTGGACGGGGGTTGGCAGCTTTGGTCGGGCTACGCGTCTTATCCTCAGTTAAACTTGCAAGTTTAACTGAGGATAAGACGCGCGGGTATAAAAGACCAAAATCGTAAAAGATAATTCAGAATTGAAATCTTTCGTTTGAAGATTAATAAATGTAATTATAAATTATTTTAAAACGACATTTTCTCTTCGATGTTTATGACGTTTGTCAGAGAAAATAAGAGTATTTTCCTGTTTTAAATTTAAAAATTTAGCTTAAATATTCAATGTAGAAGGAGGTTAAGTAAACGATGTAAGAAATCCACTGGCTACTTGAACAAAAGCCATGTTCTCTTGCAGGAGAATATTTCCTAGCAATAATTTTTTTACTTTGGCTTTTCAAAAATGTTATTACTACTGTAGTTATACTAATGAGATTATTTGCATCAGTGGTGTGATATACAAAAATAAGCTTATATTTTGATAAGTCGATCAATTATTACTATCTGACTACCTCAGGAATGAAAGACTAATAAACATCTCCCATTTAGATGTTTGCATTATGCTTAAATGAAACATTATATCTTATATACCCAAGGGGATTGTTATTAAATTTACTTATAGGAAAGTTGAGTGTAGGCCACTCCAGATTTTTTTTTTAGTAATAAAGGGAAGTCTTCAGATTAATACTATCGAGAACTTCATCCTTCTTATTTAATAGGTTTAATTCTAATAACTTCTAATTTATCGTACTTTTAATACAATTGTAGTTACAATGATTTTATATTAATCATCTGTGTAATATTAATACCTTTTAGGTAATTCTTATTTTTTATTTTTATTAGTTCCAGTGTTAGTGTCACCTTTCTCCCTTACATTTGATTACCATATATAGCGAAAGAGTTTATGAGAAATACGATGATAGTATAGTTTGAACATTTTCATTTAAATAACCTTATTTAAGACACCGGAAGTGGCCAACAAATAAATTAAAAAATGGTTATACTGACGATAATGTATTTATAAATATTTATTCCATCATTATATCTGAGATATCGTTGGTAGAGCCAAAGATTTTTGTAATATTTATTTAAATAAATTTATTTTTAGTGTAATCGTTTATTACACTCTGTACTCAATCTGTGGATACTAGACTCTTGTTATTATACCAATTGATAGAGAGAGAGAGAGAGAGAGAGAGAGAGAGAGAGAGAGAGAGAGAGAGAGAGAGAGAGAGAGAGAGAGGAGAGAGAGCATGCACTTTAAACTTTATATTCTCACAACATGGCAAATGAAGCATTCGCTCTATGCCAGAATAGTCCATATTCTTTTCCAGAAATAGGCGCGTTCTCAGAAGCATGTTCCCACATGGTAATCTACATCTTTCAAACACATACTTCTCACATTATGGTACTAAAGGCTTCATATATTTTTCATGTTTTTGCCTTTCGTCTATCTGTAACAGCTGTATTAATCCAATGCAAAATTATTCATTAAGTGACTACAAGTTAAGTAATGGTCTCTTAAACCGAAAAATAGTAAACAACGAATACTCTTACTGAGAAAGTTAGTTTAAAAAAAACCAATAATTTGTTAAATTATAAATATTAATCAAATATACTTTTTAATACCATAATGATCCCCAATATACTATACTAGTACACTATTCACTTTATTTATTATATCACTAATATTAATAAATTTGATAATTTATTTTAATAAACATTTTTCAATTAAAGAAAAAAATTAATAAAATAGAATCACCGAAACTAAGAATGATAACAATTTTTTTTCATCGTTCGACCCGGCAACATTAAACTCATATTCAATAAATTAAATCAAAACAATTATATTTAATATAATTATGTCATATCAATTCTGAATACAATACAATAGAAATTATTATAGATCCAATACAGAAAGAATTCAAAATACTATTGCAAAAAAGAAAGGGTATAATAATAATAATAATAATGGTAATATTTATATTAGTTGTAATTAATAACATAATAGGACTGGCACTATACATTTTCACTAAAAGCAGGTATACATATGTTTTATATGTTGCAAATAACAGGTCTTGACTCCCTCTCAAACTGACACTAGCTAACCTTTGAGTAGTCTTAATCACGATATTATACTTTCTGAGTGTTTTTTGTCAGGTAAGTTTGTTATGAATAGGCTCACAATCCAAGCGACACCTTCATTCGCTCAGACTGAAGACTGAAGTTAACCCAGAAAATCCGAATAATAAATATAATGCTTTTAGTATGTATTCCTCGCCTAGAATACACCAAGAATAATATACCTGTGGATATTGACAAAATCTTTATTCTATGTAATTACGTCAAAATTAAATGTTATTTATTGTGCCGTTCTTTTTGTCTGTTGCTTTGACCAAAGTTTCACTTACTACTAAGTTTCATATTCCAAACTTGCTTGACGTCATTTATTTACTTCTTGTTCAATCATCTCTGTTTATCATGGAGAAAATGTGATAAACTGATAGCATAAAGAGCTACACTTTGCAGCACTCTACTAACAAGAGGCTACTGTTATACATGGAAAACGTTAGCAAAGAGTAATAAAAACAAAATGGCTATTGCAAATCATAATTTCATTATTAAAAACATAATTTAAGTTTAATTTGTTTAACTGTTGTTTTCATGGCAGTCTTACCCAACAAACAAGAACACTACAACTTTGACTTCTCCGAAAAGGGCAAAGTTTTATAAATATTTCCGAATCTGATTAACTATTCAACCAATATAAAAGTTAGCTCTGGATTTAAGCTGAGAAAACACTCAAAACTAGCCTTAATAAAGACTGGACTTTGTTATTCGCCCGGATTTCTTTCTTCCAGTTACTTTCAAAACTTCTACAATCAATCCATTCATTATATATTTATAAGTTGTGTTCATTTAATTTTATAGCTCATTATTCCAAAATATATAGTTAAAACTTTCTTTAAGGGTTGAAACATCTGAAAACAAGAATTCATTTTTTAATCAGTAATATTTTTTTATCAGTCATACCCAAGCAAAACGTTTATATTCCTTTCCTTTAATTCCTTTCATCCTTTTAATTTCTGTTAAACCAAAACGTTTAGTCTGAGAAAATCCTTCAGATCAAATCTTTGAAATGCATATTTGCAGTTATTATTTTTATTGTTTTCACTAAATATAATTAAAAATTCGTTAAACCATTTCATTATACACATAACAGAAATTCTAAATACACAAGTTTTACTGACCTGCAAAACTGGGCGTCAGTAATATTTAATTTAATATTTAAAAATTATTAATCAAAAAAAGTAAAGAAAAAAATTGATTTTCATAATGTCTTATAAAAAAAAAAATAATATAACATTTTAAAATGTTAAACGATCATGAAAAACTAGTGAGAACCTTGCTTTAATTATGATGATTGGTTATTATAACAGTTAGTTTGCTACGTAAACAGTGTATTTTTTTATGAATATATAAAGTTTATATATACCAAAACTGATACTCCCATACCTGTACGTGTTTTACATGAGCCCCTACTATGAGCTGTGTCTTTGATCAGTTTCTTTCGTAGTAAACTGTTTATTTCATGTAATTGTCTCCATATTTATTTTGTAATATATGATTTCTGATAGTTTTTACTCAAATGATATGTTATTAATATCCTAAATTTTAAAACAAAGTATGAATATCAAAAGAGTTACGATACTGACAGGGATTTCTATGTCTCAAAATAGACCCGGCACTAAGTGCATGTCCCGTCAGTGATTGCATCCCTTTATTACTTAGTTTCTGTTATTCTAATCCACTATCTTCAATTATATCTGAAAGAGACCCTCAATTATATCTACAATGCATATCGTTATTAAGTGGCTACCCTACAAGCGCTACTCCGACTTGTTATTGTGTTTGATTTCTAACAGATATGGCTTGGTGAGTATTCAAAGCTAAGCCCTGAGACTGGTCACAGACCCTCCCCAAACCTCTCAAATACCATTACACTGGCGAGTCCCAGTCCGAACAATACACTTTCAATGTACCGAATAGCTTAATTAAACAGATTGCAAGCTAACTTACCAACTATAATCTATCTTTCATAACAAGGTTTATTATATAAACGTAACATAATCAGAAGTAAACGTAACAAAATCTGTAGCATTGAAGATTTTGATGCGTGTGGTGCCTTCGGGTGGAGCATGCTGTTTTCTGACCAAAAAAAAAAAAAAAAAAAAAAAAAAAAAAAAATCAGAAGTACATTATTTATAAAGCCTGCTTATTCTTCCGGATTAAAGTATGCGGTGTGAAGAACGGGTCCTTACTAGTAAAACTTTTACCCATTTTGACTACAGTAAAACTGATACCAGTAATATTCATTGGTTTAAAAATGCCACTCTAGAAACGTGGTCATCCTGTAACACCCATTACCTCGGATGAATTTCGTAAACTACAAGTACTGGTCATAGTAGTTGCTGGTTTTAGTATTAAATATATCTGTTGGTAATACTACTGGAAAATAGCTGTCTTACCACTAGCAGAAGAAAGTAGTGCTCTAGGACCTATTTATTTCTCATCATGCAGACTTCTGAGTAAGGAATACTTCTCCTACCTCTGAACCACCTTCATATCTTTTACAAACTAAGTGCTAAAGATAAAAAACATGTCGAATTCATGGGTTCACTCCTATCCACGTGGACATGATATATCCATGTGATTTATATTCGGCTGATTTAAGGAACCAATAAAGAAACTATTAACTTCCGTCAGTGCCAAAATTTGCTTGGTTGGATCATTCCTTGTTCTCTGCTAAAATTCAGAGCTTCTGTATGAATTCTCTGCGTTAGGTTATACTCTCAGTGAGATGGCGAGATAGGCACTTGGGAATCAAGAGTTGTAACAGCCATGCAATATAATAGTGAATACACAATCAACTACCCTCATAGTCAAACAAGTATCAAATGACCTAAACAGATACAGTACTTTTAATTTGGTACTTTAATCAAACCTTATAAGAATTTTAAAATCACTTTACATTCAATTATTGTTTTTCAAAAGCAGTGAAACACCACATGCTATCCCCCAAACTAAGAGACGTATTTCCAACCAAAATGGTTGGAAATACGGCTCCCTCACGACAATAACCAGAGATAAAACAAATTTCATTAACAGCACATTGCCAATTAAATTCAATGTAATTTTCCCTTCTAGCGAAAGTTTTACTTAATCAAATGAAAAACTTTTATCAAATAGCAGTTGGCCATGAGATAAACAATATTTATATTTAATTTTAAAACAAATGAAAGTTCTCTCTGATTTCCATTTTAATTTTACAGAATTAAATTAAACTCTTTGGTACTTCTAGATTTCTTTCAAAATATTATTTTTGCGATGTATTTGAAATGAAATCATTATTTTCCCGTAAAAAAAACACAATGTGAAAATCCACTGGGCTTTATGGAAACAAAATTACTTCCACTGTTATCTGTTAAAATAATATTAATTAAATTGAATATTTATATTTAATTCTACAAAATACATATTTTGTTTATTCTTTTATTGTTCTGTAAATTAACTTTCTTGGCAAAGGTTTCTTGAGTCGGGCCTGGGCTTCTATCTTGCTAATTTTTTTTTCAATAACAATATAATTATATATTATGTATACTAAAACAATGTATGGGTAATAAATTAAGGAATATTTGTTATAAAATAAATAATTTTGATAAAACAGATGACCGAGATTCGCTCGGCTAGTGGAGAATAAACTCCAATATATACCCGACCCAGGTATATACTCATATGTATTGGGTTGGCTTGGTCGGGCTCGGTCCAAGGACCAACGAATATTACCATGCACAACAGTGCATGTCGTAAATAGCAGTTCTAGGACAAGAGGCCCACTACTGCTAGATTCCCATCCTGCTGTTTTTGTTGGGTCAGTCAACATTGTCAAGAATGGGAGAGTCAGTCTGTCAGGAAAGGTGTCATCTTCGTGGTCACATGGTCTTGCGGCTTTGCATTCTCTGAGGTACTGTAGAATTTTGAAGTCATCTGCTCGTCATTTTTAGCTTAAAGTAGGAAGCTTTGAGGCTCATGGGATTAGGAATGATATACCATAGATATCATCAAAGAACAACGTATATAATGAACTTTGAGGACCTCAAAAAAAAAAAACAATTTCACAAAATTATTGAGATATATTTTTTCACGATCACTACACATTACTCATAATGAAATAAAAATTTCACTAATTTACATGTGAGTTCTGAAATAAAATTTAACAGACAAAGGCAAAAAAGTGTTATATCTTAACTGTAACATTATCTCTTTGACTAAGAGTCATTTGATCTAAGTGAAACCTCGTCAAGGTCAACCTGAAAAGTATACCAAACAGAGAGACAGACATGGAGAGAGTTTTGTACAGAAAAGAAAACGTATGTGGGTAATATAGCAAAAGAAAACCACGTAAATAAACACTGACAAAGAATCACTTAAATATTTCAACATAAGAGTATATTGACATCAACAAGAGATGTTCATGGCTTGAAAGCAAAGAAAGACACACACTCTCTCTCTCTCTCTCTCTCTCTATCTCTCACTCTCTCTATCTCTCTCACTCACTCTGTCTCTCTCACTCACTCTCTCTATCTATCTATCTCTCTCTCACTCTCACTGTTTTGATTTATTCATGTTCCTCGGCCTTTCAGTCATACCATGATAAAGCAGAATAGGTTGATGTTTTTTAACTTGGAGCCCTTTCTCCACGTCACGAGAACAAACCGTCCGCTCACTAATGATACACGGCGAAACGGTCCTCGTGAAGTGCCCAAGGTGTACCTCGCGGAGGCAGACTTCCACGACCTACATCAACGAAAGCTTTTAAGCTTATGCCAGTTAGTCTCTAAAACGGACTGTTGGTTACTTGATGATAGGGTTCATCAAGGATTAAAGGGGAAAAATCAAATTGGAAAAATACAAGGATAACAGTTAATACCGAGTTGAGAGATAGAAAAGATTAGTTAAGCTAGGGAAAGAGTCAGAAGTAGCAAGAAAGGATGCAGAGAGAAAGTAGGAGAAGCTTCCAGACGGTAACGCGCCGCAACTGGTTAGGCCGGCCCATGCCCACCACAAACCAGCCAAAACAGTCCCGCCCGAATACATATGACCAATAGTCTCTAAGATACTGATAGTTTTGCCGGGGCAGAAGAAAGTTTTAAAAAAGACAAGCACAAAGCCAGAAGAAGAAAAGATCACTCGGAACCCAGCCCCGAGACCAGCGCGCGACTGAATGGGCTAGCCACCAGCGGACACCAGCCCAGACAGGGACCGAGGTAGCAGCTAAAGCCACTGTGTGCCTACAGCGAATGGAACCTTTTACCTACAAGGGCGGACTGCCCCCTGACCAGCGCGCAGACAGGCAGGCTTGCTTGCTACCTCCGGACGCCGGAGCAGGCAAGCACACCGCCCAGGTTGTGCCTTTCTTAGTTCAAACCATTATTTAGGCATGTTAAGCCCCTCCACCACGACAAGGTGAAGGCACGGCGGGGGGGATTCTATGAGTACCACTCGTCAATGTACAGAGAATATATTATAAAAGTTTTATACATTTACGTCAGTAAATATACATGTCATAATGAGAGTTTATCACCAAATATTGTCTTCTGATCTACTGACAAATTGCTGTTTATTCACCAAGAAGCCTATTTCTTATCCTGAAAACAACTAGTGTTCAAATATCGAAGTGAGTTTACCATCCATCTGGTGTGTTGTTTGTCAGTATTTTATTCATATATCATTAGAAAATAAACATATAATGCCATATAATGTTTATATGTATTTATAGTTAAATATAAATAGTATAATATAGTTAAATATAATGTTTTTATATTTATTAGTTAAATATTGTCACTTAAATGGAATTAAGATCTTACCACTACTATTACGTGTGCTATTAGTCAGAGTACCAAGGAATCAAGAAAGTAAAAGCGAAACATTTGTGAAAATGTGAGGTTTGTGGCAAGAGAGGTCTATAAAAAAGCCATTTAAAAAGAAGTGAAAGGTAGGGAAAATTGTTTGGAGTAACAGGTCAACAATGGAGCTGAACGAATCAACACTGTCTGCTAACTGGTGTAAATCCCTTGGACATGACTATTGATCCTTGATATCTTAGTTCCTCTTTTGAATTTTATTCTAAACTGGTTATTACTTTTGACTATGACAAAGACCACTTGTTACGGTTAAAAGAACTAAGTCTTTTTTCTGGTTTCTTACTGTGGTTTCAACCTTTATATATAAATTTCTTTAAAATATCTTCATTCATAAATAACATATATACGAGTACTTACATTATCAATGGGCAATATTGTCAATGCGCATTGACTCTCACACGATGTGATATCTATCAATTAAATGGATTTTACAAGCAAATCTTTTGGAGATTTATTGCATTTAGTACCTAACAAATGGAAGTGTCAGATCAGGAAACTCGAGAAGCTATACCGAAAAATCAGTCATAGAGAAATTGACAAGAAATTTAACTATGCAAATATATATATATATATATATATATACAATAAAATAAAAAACGAAGGAAACACACAGAAAGACACAGACATAACTCACTGATTTTCGCAACTCTCTGAGTGACGAACGATTAGTACGAAATATCGATTGTGAACGTTGATTGTCTGTGTCTTTCTGTGTGTTTCCTTCGTTTTTTATTTTATTGTAAAAAAGTCCGCTGGACCGTTTCTTTTAATTGTGTATATATATATATATATATATATATATATATATATGTCTAATATGTATTGTCATTTCTACGGCAATTGAAAAAATGTTAATTTCATCTTTAAGAATTTCAGGGGGTGCAAACTCATAACACCCTGAGAAACATATATAAAAAAATATATATTTTAAAATTCCTAGGTTGGATAATATAAAAATAGGCAGAAGCAAGTGCGTGTCGTTGCTACTCGATGTGCTTGGGTTTCTCTTTCCTCACTGTATTCATTGCACAAGATACCAATCATTCTGCGTTGGCTGACGTCTACGTTACATACTCTCCGAATGATTGGTCACAGGTCATCGATAGGTCAACAGTAACCTTCCAGTTGTGCTATTCATGCTATCTCCTTTAAACTTTCTTTTAAAGAATGTTTCAAAGAACTGCTTCTCATTGATGAAATCTCACCATTTTACGTGTTCATTTGATAATGAACATGTTCGTTAAAGGGGGCATTTAGACAAAACAATTACGAAAAATGATGTAGATAAGTGTATATTGTAATAATATATAGATATATTTACTCTAAGGAATAGCCGATCATCGGAAGGGTAGAAGCTGCAAGAGGAATGTTATGTGTACTGTAGGAATCAATCAGTGTGTTAACAGAGGCTAGGTAAATGTTTAAACAGGGTTTGTGTTTGCCTGGCCCAAAGCTTGAATATTTCAAACTAGGATAGTCACGTATTCAACCTGCATTTGAATCAAAATAATAATATTTAATGTCCTTGCACATTAAAATTAGTTAAAACTAATAGTTTAAACCATATATTCTTTAAATACATATTTAAATTATGTTTGATTTTAAGCCAAACACGTATCTGCTTTTGTATTTTCTCATGTTTTACAGATTAGGAAGTATGACTTTTTTTATTACGTTTTTACGTTTTTTATTATAGATAAAGTACACTACAGAGTTGATAGTAAATTCTTTTTTACCAATCCTTAAGATTGTTTGAGTAGGTTCCTTAACGACCACCTATGTTAGGTCAGGTGTTAGGTTAGGTTGCAGTGGTAGTCCCGCAAGGGAACACACGTAGGCCGAGCATTGGCCCCTTGTGATACCACACAATGAAGATTGATTCTACAGTGGGAGTCCTAAATTTTGCCTAACTCAAGTGTATTTTGAGTAGAGATCTTTAACGAGTACTTGATAACGTACAGGCTCGGCACCGACGGTTTAACGTCTTTCTCCGAGGGACTACGTGCTCAGATTTATTCACCTCCCGCATGAATAAATGAAAGGCCAGGTAAAACAACTATCTAAGACATTACAGGGCCTTCCCTGCAAGGGACAGCGCGTGCAAGATTTCTAATTTGCGTAACAAATTCGCGATCTTTATAATATTTTTTGGAATCACCTATAATTAGTTGTAACATTCAGACCACAAATGGCCCAAAGTTTGCATAATATTGAGTCAACTGCATCGTTTTACACATTCTTATTAGTAAATATACTTTCAATAAAAATTAATCTGTTCCTGAAAATGCATAACACAATAATATAAAAAATTATTTATTTATTTAAATGGATATAATAAAAAATTATTATTATTTTAATATAATTTATCTTTATACATAAAGTTGGTGAGTTTGTTTCTTTGTTTGTTCACCTATTGTTCCTGGAGATAGAGTCCTGAAATCATGATATATATTATTTATTATCAGAATAATTTTAAATAAAAGAAAATTACCATAATATACCCAAAATTGGATCCAAGGTAGCAAGTGTCTTGCGTGCTCTCCGATGACAGTAGTGCAAATGTATTATATATAAATGTAACAAAAAAAATTCTTTTTTTTTTAATTTAATATTTGCGTAATATAAACACTGGTAATAAAGTAAAGTATGGAGCCCGGGTAGCCCAGTGGCTTGCGTACTCGCCGATGACAGTAGCACAAATATATTAAAAATAAATATTACATAATACATAAATATTTTGTACATTATTACATAAATATTACATATATGTAATGTATGTAATAAATATTACATAAATATTATGTAAATATTACATAAATAAATATTATAATAAACTATTACATTAGTGGGGTTAATGATAGATAATTTTAGAAAAAAACTTGAACCCAACTGTCAGATAAAATATGAATGTTCTAAGGTAATATTATTAAGACACAGTCCTTTCCTTAATATTATTTTATGTTGTCTAAATAAATTAAAAATCTAAATTAAGAAGTATTGTTTGTTTGAAATATATTTCGTTGTGTATATAACTTGAATTGATGTTTTATTTATTTATATGATAAAATAAATGATTTTTTTACTTTTTAATGGTTTTTACTTTGCTAAATATACTTACTGTGTGTATATCTTGAATCATGTTAAGAATAATATATCAAAAGCTTGGGCTATATAAGAATCCTTTCCGTGCCTTAATAACAAGAAGCGACAATTAATAAAACTTATCTCTTTCAATCATATTCAGTGAATTTATTTCAATACCTATTGTTATAATTTCTGAGTGACACAAAGGGTTATGGTTAGTCAAGTATTATTATAAGAGGACGCGTTCGTCCTCTTAGATAAAGTACACTTTAATCAATCATTGATTAATGTCATTGGTTTGTTTGATTACAGGTGAGTTTACTCCTCAAGTACTTGATTCGTAAGATCAGTCCAGATTGAAAACCTATCGAAGAACATATTCCATTAAGAGACAAAGCAACGCAATATTATGTCAGGTAACTTGATTACAAATTAATCCAACACCATTCAAACCTTTTCTACCAAATCAATAAACAAAATCCATTCAGCTGTAGCATTCAAAACTAGATTATACAAAAACGTCTTTTTCAGAAAATATAAAATAAATAGTACATATATTATCTTACAATAAATACCTGAAACATTAGCAATACAGTTTTTATTAACAATAAAAACTAAACATGTATCTCATTCAGACTTTGGTTTCAAGAAAGAAAGAAAAAACTTCAACCAAGCAAGAAAGACTTCATTTTTTCTTTAAAATCTAGAGTTTTGGTTTGGAGTATATATGAGTAAATAAAAACAAAAAGGGAAATAATTAACAGGAACAACACACTACTTACATTAAAATATGATTTTTGTAGTTTTAGTATACCAGTTTTTCACTTATTAGATACAATGTATAGCAAATATTTACTGATATATTTCTTCCTAAGAGTTTTTTTTTTAGAAAGACCTGTTAAAAACTGTAAAGTGAAAATAAATACTTAAAGTAATTTTTAATTACAGAAGTATTAATATAGTAAATATAAAGACACAAAATGAAAACATAGAAGAAAATTAAAATACTCACATGAGTGTGTCTATGTCTGCTCCTAGAGCAACTTTCACCATTGTCTGAGTAATTACTTCAAATATGTACAAAAGAAATTAGAATTAGAATATGAAGGCGGCTTCATATATTGCAGTCATATCAGTTATATGGACGGGCCTAATATCCACCATCAATTTATTGTAGATGACTGGATAATTGTCCCATCATCTCTAAGAACTTTAACTGCATTGAAGCCCTAAGAAATGCATTTCTGTAAAAAAAAAACTAAGTATTACATTAGAGATTATTTTATAAAGAAAAATAGTATGTGGATTTCAACAACAACTGTCCTAGTTTGAACGAACACGTGACACGTGACATTTTCTGTTTCAAAATTGTATACTTTTACCTATAAAAAAGATTTTAAATAAAAACCAAAACGTTGGCAATAAGAGTTTAATTTGAACCTGAAGAACTGACCGAGTGCTGATAAAATTTAATTTTGTTTCTATTTCACGATCTATACTTTTATCAAAATATATATATTCATACATATTTGACTGTCGTCCCTCCGTCAATTCACTTCTTCTTCTGAGGACGACCGCCATTACGTTCGAAATATTGAAAAGTGAGTCTTTGTTATGTTTCAGTCTATGTGTCACTGTTTATTTGAAGTATATATATAAAATAAATGCTAGTTTAAATGAAAATGATGGTAACCCTAGTTGATGTTAAGAGACTACTAATTACATGCATGATAGCCCTTATCGTTATCGCGTTAACTTCACACACCAGTTCATCAACAGTAGAAGCTCATTAGACGCGGTAAAGCAGAAGAGATTTTATGCTGTCATCTTTTCATCTGCTACTAATGACAAGCAATATAGATCTTAAAAACGTGTTTTCTTGGAAATTTAATTATATATAATTTGAAAATAATAAATTTAGAAGGTTTAAGTATGATTTCTATGCTTAATTATATATTTTTTTCTTTTTAATATGGATCCTGATTTAAGGTTCGTGATGTTGAATTCCCTTTTTTGAATTGCCCATAGCAAAAGTTTGTGTCAACTGTGACCCAGTGTAGTGTCATACCGGCTGGCTTTGTCTAATTACCTTTCCAGCTTTAATTAAGTAACACAAAGACGGTCTGCTCTCTCTGTCTAACTGCATACATAATAAGCTAATCCACAAAGAATTTCCTTATAATTAAACAGAAATGAAACTTAAGTGTTTAAAATAATGCAAAACAGTATAATGAACTTTAGCAAAAAGCATAAAAGAATTCCAAATAATATTTTTTTCATATCTACTTTTTCATTTTTTTTTTTTCTAAAATAAAATCGTTAGTTACTCAACAAATTTCATATTTTGTGACGCTGGTGCTTCGACTAATTCAACTAGTAATAACTTAGAAGTTTAGATATGTATAATCTATGAATAACCTCAAAACTTACAAAAACTAATGTACCTTGCTTCATATTTCTCTCCGAGTCATCTTCTTTTTAGGATTTCTCCTACTGAACCATCATTCCCAATATCCTTACTAGTAGGCATTTTATTTATTTCTGTGTTTAATTTCACTTTTCGTTTTGTAAAATTTATTACGATCATTTAAGTATTTTGAAGAAAAAACAATAGATCTATGAATACATGTATCTATCAGTCGTCTGGATAAATAAATACTAACAAATTAAGAATAATACTAGCCAATATGCAGTCCAAAAATAAACTCCTTAAATAAAGCAACTTGGGTTTTTGACTGTTATCTCTATTTTTACTAAAAAACTGGGAAAAGTACTGCTTTTTACAAAAGTTAAATTTATTCCATTTAGTATATTAGTTTGGAAGAATATAGTAACATTTTGTAAAAATATTTAGGGACATAATTGTTGTCTAATTTGTTAAGAGTGTAGTAAGACAGAAAAATTTGTAGTGTAATCGTGCTTTCATATAGAGATTTGCTATGAAACTTTTAGATACATTTGTGTATTTTTCTGAGAATCCACAGTGAGTAGATTCTTTAATCCTTTTCAAAATTAGTGAGCCCTTTGTCTGGGTTCTCTTAGTAGGCCTTAACTTCCATTTCAGTCTTAATTCTCTTGGGAACAGATTTGCGAAGGCATTTCTCTCCATTACTTTGTTCACAGAGAAACCCCCTTTGTTAAAAAAAAAAAAATAGAAAGAAAAAAGAAGAGATAAAACTGCTAATTTACTTTCAAATGAGATATTATTTAAATTTTTTTTTTTTTTAGAAATTTATCAATGACACCGTTTTATTTCTTTTTTGTTTGAAGTAAATAAATAAGCATGAAATGATTTCTAATGAAAATCGCCAGGCAGAGACAGATGAAATGAATCTTTTGTCGAAAACTATCTAGTTTATTTTCTTATCGCCTTGAAGAAGTGAATTTATTAAAGCCTGCTGAAACAAAGCCTTTAGAGAATTACAATTCCAGACTCAACTCCAGTGCATTTCCAATTATAATATCACCGCTTCTTATTCCCTCTCATACTTTGAGATGAAAAATACTTCCACGTTAATGGTTTCTAAACTTAGTTTTAAGTCACTTGAACAATAATCTTCAATCTTGCGCCGATTTTATCTTCAAAACGAAAATTTTATGAAGATTCAAGCGCTTTATTCGACTTACTTATGCTTACTCAATAAATGGATTGTCTTTTGCAGGAAACGCTACGGAATCTATACTACTCATCATTTATTTTTAACTTTTTTTTTTCAAAAATTTATTTCACGTTAGTATTTTGAAGGTCTAACGTGAATTTAAAACATATCCATGCATTTTTAGTTATTATGTTTATGTTCCTTCATAGTTCGTTAGATTTGCTAAATCTCTTCTGCAGTAATGAACAGTCTTTCTGAGAGATGTTTACTTGGGCCGAGATTATGAAATTATTATCGTTTTGGTCAACGTGTTAAAGGTTACATGTAGGTAAGAAGAAGGTGTGAAACTAAACAATGAATTATTATTGAGAAAATGACAAATTTAATAACAGGATGGATTAGATAAAACCACTGTGAGAAGTACACATGTTGTAAAAACATAGTAGGTCGTTTGACTTAAAACCTGCAATAGTTACTAATTTACATGGTTTTATCTAACTACAAAAGAATTATATATCAAAGTGGTTATAAAGTTAACCATTCCTAGAAATTGACTTAATTTCTGCTTAAGATTATATTAACACGAAAACTGTAGTGACTACTGGATTTCAGAAGCAAATATGTTCTATTGAGGAAAAATTTTTGAAAGAATAATATCTCACAATTAGTGATAAAGTTTGAATTATGACGTCATTGCAGTCAGTTTTCTCTAATTTTGTCTCATAAGTGGAACCTTTAATATTTCTGGTCTGGTTATAACTCAGCCCTTGAGAAATCAGGCGAACTCCAATCGCTTGGTTTAACGCTTGGTTGTTCTTACTTTGATTTATTCTTTCCGGTTGAACAACGTGAAGAACAACTTGTTACACCCGAGTGTGTCGACTTATAAAAACACGTAAAACTGAATAGAATGCATATATCAAATATTAAGAAATCTAATTAAATTGAGATATTAATTTGTCATGTTTCATTATTATTATTATTAGCAAATATTATAATTATTATTATTATTTTATTATTAGTTTACTACAATAAACAATTACACGTTGTATGTCTGTCTTCTTGCTCTGGATTGCCTTGGTCGTAGAGAGTATAGCTACTATAGTAGACAGTTATGATATCTATAGTTGTCTTTACAAGCCTGTTGCCAGCCAGATATCCACTTCAGTATTTTATTATATTTGTTTATTTCTGGCAGTTTCTTCTGATTGTCATTTGTTAAGTTTTATTAATTTTTAACCTATTTAAAAAGCTTGTTTGGCAGGGTAGTTTTATTTCTTTTCATTTACCGTTTCTTGTAAGAGTTTATTTAATTTCCGCCGTCCCTCTACGGGGTCAAGGAATACAAAAGTGCTAAATTATACAGATTTTCTTTACTTATCTGCTATTATACCTCCATGTTGTACGTGCTAAAACTCAATCAAACCCCTTGCGAAGAGCCTGTCTCAAATATTTCTTTTGTCTCTAAAGATTAACACACATCAAAGAGAGTTCAAGGTGTCAGTTTCAAATCTTTGAATGTATCGATGTCAAACTGGTAAATGTATCAATACCAAGTAAACATTTTTACTGTTTACACGCCCCTTTACCCTAAGTATGAAAAAATAATTCAAATAGCGCTTACAATCTGAACCATGCGATAACAGTTTGAACAGTCCTGTTCAATTAAGGTTAGAAATTTCAATGTAAATTATATATCCGGTTGAGGCATTTTTTTCATTGCTTTACTTCACCTGATTCGAATAAAACAAGTTTTTCCTCTAAGCTACTAGTTTGAAATATTCCACTTTCCTTAAGTTCAGCTGATTAACAAGTCTGCCAACAAGTTTGATTAATCCTGAATCCTTCATCTAGATTCAGAAGGAAAACTTTTATTTGGTAAATTATCGCTTTTAGTTAATTGTAAACTGGAAAGGACAACATTGTTTGGATGAATCTCATGCATTATTTATGGTGACTAAGATTCCCTTGTGCTTTACAAGGGGTATACTTGTTAGTTTGCTAAGCGGGTTGGTTAGAACCTTTGGTAGTGTGCCAAGGGTGGTTCACCGCTGCCTTGTTTCTGGCACACGAAAACAAGAGTTAGTGATTTTTTTTTTTATAAACCTCAAAGAGACTACATTGGCTGAACCTCACCATACAGGAAAAGTAGTTTGATTTTGCCATTCTTAAATTGTGCATTTCCCTCATATCTGCGTATGACGCAACAGATTATTTGTAATAATTTTTAACTATGTTTAGACACAAAACATGTATAACTGGAAAAGAAGTTACTGGATTTTGGTTTCAATAATCCAAAAAACTGTTAATTAGTAACTATTTGTGTTCATGATACAAATCATGGTTTGTATTATCATGACAATACTTAATTCGTGTAAATATGTTTTATGGTTAGTATATCTACTGGATAATAAGAAATATTTCTAAGAAGCACATTCATAAAATCGCTGTCATCTTTTTGCTTTTAATGATTTTCACATCATACATACAGTATTTTATTGCTTTGGTATGATGAAAGAATCACGAGGTATTATAACATTTTACGACAGTGATTTCGATATTTCTGATATTTTTAGGTGTCAGTGAAGAGCTAGAGTGATCGAACCTCACCAAACTCACCAACCTCACCAAAGTGATGAGAATCACTTTGATTCCCTATATCCTTGTGATATAGTTAGAAACTGTACTGCACTAGAAAGCCGTAGAGAACCCAAACCCGAAAAGTGGGGTTGTAAGGTGCTGACCCCGCTGCATACCTTAATAAATTGGTGGGGAAGGGGACCGGAACTCGAGCAACAGTTCTATGCGCTGATCTGAGTGATTGCGCCCAAACATCCGATCAACAAAAAGACCATAAGGGGACCGATTTATACTCTGTCTATTTATGTTTGTGATGGAACGCAGCATAGAGTCGCAAAAGTTGCGTAATATTGTGTTTAGCAGTCAATGTTACGTAATGATGCAGACCATCAGCTATATAGAGTATTTATTTACTTCAGTGTGTTTATCAATATTAGTCTAAAGCAGTGCTTCTGAACTTGTAAGTCACAAAACTGTACATGTATCCCTCAGGGGTATTTCATAAATAGCACTAATTTTTAAAATAAATACATATCACGTTCGACTGTTATTTTTTATCTATTTTAATGACTATATCTTTTCTAATAACCAGTAAATACTGGTTGACGACACTTTCACAGTTTCAAAGTGCACATTGTTCTTTGAAGAGGAAGTCTAAGTACAATTGACTCGTCTTTGCAGAGTTCGGTCTCTATTACTCACTAAACCTTTATTCTCTAATGATGATAGATAAGGGAAAATTGGAGAACTCCAAGTACAGAGTGATTCTGTTTTTTTTTCTCTTCAATATGGAGTACTGTGAGAATGCAGCAGTACTGAACACACGTACTTATTTAATGCATTCACTTTTATTTCAGAATACTGATTAGTTGACGAATGTCACCTAAACGATTTCAAATCAAAAACACTTATCTTGTGAAATAACATGGTAGTTTTTGGAAAGTGCAGCTCAGAGAATTCTTGATGAACTTTTCATTTGATCAAGACCTGGCGCATTCATTCCATTGAGGGATTTTTGATTGTCCTTAATAGATCCCTTCAGAAATAATAGGTTTCCTCAATGTCAGATCTTTCCCTTTTATGTTGGGCTAGTCAACTAAATAATGAAGTCAGTAGTCAACCTGCAATCAAAGTCTAAAGGATCTTGATTAAATGATATAAAGAACAAATATTTGTTTCCAAAAGGAACGAGAATTAAAGGTATAATTTCATTGCCTCATAACTAAAAGGTTTTAAGAGTTAATAAACCATTATTTCTGCTCCTAGATCCACACAAAATCATAAAATTCTATAAAACAATAAAAAAAGGTAATAAAAAAGTGAAAAATATAAACATTTGAAGAATCAATAGCATGAAGGATTTGTGAAAGACAATTTTAAAATGCTTGACACTCACCTTCATAGCGTGAGTATCTGCTCTAAGGGTGTGATTTATGCTTCCTTAATATCTAGACCTCCCTCTGTGACCAACTTAGAAAATCATTATTCACTATGGCTTCCTTTATATTTTGTAAAAAAAAAAAGTATTAAAAAAAATTGATAAAGGGAAGAAAAACTGGCAGACAGCCAACAGTGATTTATATTGGAGTAAATTCATTATGAGAACTGTTTTATCAACCCAAAGGAAGGAAAAAATATTAAAAGTCGGAAAATCTCCTATTAATTTTATCATTTGGAAAGATAATAAAAAAAAACTGTTTACCTCTTGCTTTCTGTTTTGTCTTCTAGAATAAGAAACTTTAACAAAAATTAAGGCTTTAATGTGATTTTAAATCTCATTAGTGCAAATGGATGTGCTAAAAAAATAGAGCAATTCAGTCCAATGTTATAATAAACTATGGCTAACTAAAATGTCAGGCACTAATACAAAGAAAAGTCAACTTCATTTAAAAGTTTCAACTGTTTTGTTCTACATTTTAGAAAGTATGTGTGTTATTAATATAGGTTTTACAAATCATGTTCACCTGTTAAGAAGTTTTCAAAATCAAGTATATGAAACAAAAGTTAATGAACATGAGATCAGATATATTATTACAAAAATATGTAATACTAGAAGAGCTACCCGGTGTTGCCCGGGAAATATTTAATTTCAACTCAAATAATAAATTACTTATAACGAAAACAATTTGAATTTTCTGTAGCTCTAATACACGTACGTTTTTTTCAATTAAAGGAAATTAATACAGATTACAAACATATAAAGATTATAGATTATAGATTACACAATAAAAAGATGTAATATAAAACTTTTTTATAAATGTGTACACTTTTTTTTTCAAAATTAAGACGAAGGTACAGGAAAGTAGGTTATCATCAAAATCAAAATTACATCATTAACTTTCTCAAGGAAATTTAATTAGGCTTCAGCTATAAAACATCTTTTAACTTCTTCTAGAAATGGAAAGAGAAACATGTTAGGGGGAGCTTTTCTTCTAGATTGCCCAATTTAGAAACATTTTCTAAGGTAGATCCCAGAAAAGGACCCTGATCAAAATCAAAATACCGTAGTTAGTTTCCCCAAAAAAAAGTTAAATATGATCCATATGTTTCTTTGTATCTAAATAACTCTAGTTTTATTTGTATGTCGGACAAATAGACAAACATTGTATTTTATATACACGAATTGCATATAAATTTGAATGATATATCAATTCAGTAACAATTTTACACTAATATAATTTTTTAACGTATATTATTATTATTATAATTAGTATTTTTTCAGAGTGGATTCCTTTGAATCTACGTAAGTATTTAAAAAAATGAGTCATGTACGAGTATGCCCGTTTTTTATGCTAAATGCATAAAGAATGGTTAATTGACTTTAAATCATTGTAAAACATTACATCTTTATATAAATAAAATATTTCATCGTCTACTAATCCATTTTTCTTTCAGGTTTTTTTTATATAAAAAAGTATATATAGCTACACTTTTTTTTCAAAAATTTGTGAAATGAGATGTAATAGGGTAAATTTCACTTTCAAAAGTTATATTTTTCAGTTATTCTTGTTTCGTGTGCTTTCCTTTCATTTTCTTTAATTTCTTTAATTTTTATATGTGGAGACAATTTCATTAGGTTTTTACCCTACAATGAGTAACTGATACCACATAATAACTGATTGCATAATATAACATAATAACTGTTTCTGATTATGTTAGAAGAAACAGTTAATATTGACTCTTGAATTTCAAAGTAATCTTGAATGAAACAACTAAATATTTTAATTTTATGATAATTAAATGAACTCAGGTTAAGATTTGTCCATATCAACGACTACATCGGACTTTTTCTCCGATAGAAAGGAAACATCTGATGATAAACCACAAAAGGTTACTAAATATTGTCGTAAGTCGTTATTATATTAGTAAGAGGGAAGCTGCTGTTTTAGGTCGCCTTCAGTGCGGTCTCTTCCTTTCGTAAACAAATCAATATGCTTTCTCTTGATGGAACCAACACTCATCACCAGTTCTCTTGTATCGACTATTCGACTATGTTTGGCATGTTTGCAACTTGATTTTCATTCATTTTAATATTTAATTAATAAAATATACGTATTAAATCAATGCATAAATGCATCATCATACAAGTACCAGTGAAGTAGGTAACATAATTGCGAGTTTTCTATGTTTTTATTTATTATTTTGACCTAATAGATAGATTTTCCATATTTTTTCCCATAATCTTAGTACAAATGAAATAGTAACTTTATAGTTATAAACGTATCTTCTAGTTTAGGCAGAATGCATGCTTATGTGCGCATGAGTACTTATATTTGGAATTTGATGATGATGAAACTCTGCCACTTGTAGCGTCTATAACAAAACAAATTCCGGTTTAGGCATCAACCCGTACACATATGCATGATTACAAAATGAAAAAATGTTTTCGACAAAATTTTAATCATAAAAATCTTTCAAGACTGGAATACTTTTTTTTTTATAATATTTCTTACATCTCAAGTAAAAGACCTGGTACTTCCATACAACAAACATTAATGTCCTTTCATTTAGCTGGTAGCTATGCTGACAACTGTTCTGTCTTTTACAGAAGCAGCATTACAAGGTATCTTCTGAAATGGCTGCAGCAGTCTGTCGATAGAGTATCTTTTCTCAGCCTGTAGGTTCATTCACCTCTCCAGCTTTTGCGAACTCTGTTTCTCACTCCTGAGAGGTCGTGCAGCTTTCGCCCTTCCTACCTTTACCTCACTGTATTTTTTTTTTTTTTTTAAATTCTATATTTATCGAAATTTCGATGTTTCAGTGTGTTTCAGCAGTAGCTCGGCATATTAAGTTAGTTCTTATGAAAATTTTATCCTGATAAAATGTAAAAAAATCAAAAGTTCTCAAATATTTTAATGAATTTCTCCATTTGAATGTTCATCCCTGTCAAAAACTAAATGTATGTGCGCAAACTATAATTTGTTAGAGCACCAGATTTCTATTATTCCTCCCCACATGTCGGCCACATCCTCTTTGCATTAAAAACGTAGTACTTATTATTAACAAAACGTAGCCCTTGCATTATTATGTTAAAGCAAAAATAATATGTAAATCTGAACTCTTTCCGTTCTTCTGGATTTGAAGTCATTTTGTTATCTCAGGATAAATGAAGGGCTCTTAAGCGAAACAACAATGTCGCAGACTAAAGTTGGTTATCAGGCTGTTTTAGCCCAAGGCTGTGGAGATGTAATAATTTCAGATTTGAGCCTCTGACATGTCACTGTTATCTGGTGACCGCAACCCGGGCTCCCTTTCTAGGAACGCTCTGAACCCGTCTTATCAATGGACATCATACCATTACTCCTCAATATTCCTTAACTCGGCTTATACGCTTAACCATTATATTTAAATCGTTATCATAAATGTTATCTTTTTACGCGTATTTAATTATTTAGGAAACAGTTTAACTGAGATCAAAAGAAAACTTGAACTACATATCAAGCAATATTATTTTAATCAGTCACATATAAGGCTTTGATAATACTATTTAATGGGAAAATACTGCACATTAATTAATTGCGCAATTAATTAATTAAAAGTTTAGACTTTTCTTTGTATTAATGGCGAAAGACCAGGTACTATATACGGACGAAGAGAAGGAGGGAAATACGAGAAGCTATTGAAAGCAGAACATACGTGAAACAGAAATAGGTACAGAATCAGGAATCTATTTCCGAGAACAGCACAATACATAGAGAGTAAATATTACCTGCTTTTTCACGCGGAACTAACTGTCTGATAAAGCGTCAATGAAGTATCCAACCTTATTCGAGACAACGAGATCATTACATATGAACAGATCAAAACAGAGGTAAAAGAATGAATGGAAGAACTAGAATGAATCAGTAGTAAGATTTAACGGGAATATGTGGGAAAGATGACGTCACGAGCACAGTTCATTTGACGAATGACAACTAAACATGACTGCTGCTAAGGATTCCGTACAATAAAGTGGTCAGGACAGGTTTAGGTGTTCAGTGTGTCGAAGGGAAGATGTACTGATTCCTAATATTGCTTTGAATAATACGAATGCAAATGAGACTTTTTACAAATGGCGAAAGCAAAACAGATTTACCAGATAGACTGCAAGCAGTTTAGTGGATTTACTATCCTAAAGTGTTTTATATTACCCTCCAGTGTAAAAAAAAATAAATATTGTCAAACCAATAATTTTTAATATTTCAATATTATAACAAAATGTAAAAAGAAAGTTGATAATATTACTTTTGATCTAAAAATGTCAGATGTCTTCAGGTAAAACAAGTAGTAAGAAATGGGGATCTGACTTGATGTTTAGGCAACTATTATGTAATTCAATGATTTGGAAATGATAATGGAAGTTTGAAGTATATGAGTTGAGGTGGTTGGAGGAGTATGGGTATGATTGAAAGGGAGAGACGGAGGAAGCGATTTGCCTGCGTGAGCGTGACGAGACCAGTGATCTGCCCAGATGTATCATTATGAATCAGATTTCAGCCTTACCTAACATCTTTGATGGATCAAACTGGGTCTTGCGTTTCACCAAAGTGAAACATACAAGATCGAATCATTCCACCAAACCATATAATATCTATATATTGTGTTGAATTTCTAAAACACCTGATTATATTCATAACAAGAACAACTTGCATTTGTAAAGGTCCAAAATAATGTGTATTACTACTAGCTAATACATGGAGAAAAAGTAACGCCTCATGAATGGGTTGATTTCACAAGATATCGCAACGACATGGTCTCGAAGGCACCACAAGAAAGACATAGTCTGAATTAATAAATAACTGTTCAGAATCTGTTTGACTACTTTCAAAGACATAGATCTGCATATATTTGCTGGGAGCGTTTTCATATTATTTCAATGACAGGATGTAAGTATTGAGATCAAAATCATTCTCTGGAGTACTGTTAGTAATGCCTGAAAAAATAAAGTACTCTTTGATAATTTCGAAGCTTTTCCTGCGCAAGGTAGCACAACATCATTGAATGTTTCTATAGAGACCCACCTCATACGAGTAACTTGATGACCGTTAGCTAGCTAACTGACTACTCAAGGAATAGCTAACTGCTCAAGGATTCCGAAGTCTTCTTACTACAAGCTATGACATCCAAAAACAGTGTGTTTAAGAACCCAACTTAAACATTGATGATTCTGAACTCATATTTGAAAGAATATGGTTTGGTTTAGGATATGAAATACCATAGAATTCAAGAACTTTGCCACTCGCGTGAAATAGTAGTTTCATGCGCTGTTCTAAACTAAAGTTAAAGCTTACTTAAACATTTTTAGAAACATTTACTTAGAAAGTTATTAAAAGAAAGTTAAATTTCTTAAGGTGGTTTTCAAGTGTCTTTTAATATATCTTATTTTAAAATAGAAATTAAGTGTCGCATTTAACATATTCCTCTTTTCAAGAAATATTATACTTTTTCTATAAAGTGTTGTAGTATGTCTTAGTGGAGCAGTTTTTTCCTCATTAAAAGTTTCGGTGTTGTTAAAAAGTTTGAAATATCCTTTCCTTGTTGCTGAGGCAAAGTTGAAGGGAGTGCATTAAACTTTTATATCCGTTTATAGCATTGTTGGATAAAGTAACACGAAGCTTAACATATCAGTAAAAGCGGTTAATTAAATCATATACACTCATTTACAGTTAATTAACAGTATAAACATCTTTTTTTTTTGGTGATCTTAAGGGAAAAAACAAGTCTATTAAAATTACTAGTGTTTATCCTATCATAAAGTCCATGATTTATGAAGAAAAGATGCAAACGTAAATAATCTCAACGAATCACTCGCATAACACCCATACATTCTGATGTAATTAAATGTGTTCGTCAACACATGGAGGACACACATTGAAATGTGCTTTTAACATGGTAGTCAGGAAGAGGTTTGTCATGGGAACAAGGGTAGTCACGGTATACAAAGCAGTCATGACAAGGGCTGTCAAGATATGCAAGGGTAATGTAGAGAGCAGTCAAGGTATCCAAGGGTAGACGCGGTATACAAAGACAGTCATGACAAGGGCTGTCAAGATATGCAAGGGTAATGTAGAGAGCAGTCAAGGTATCCAAGGGTAGACGCGGTATACAAAGACAGTCATGACAAGGGCTGTCAAGATATGCAAGGGTAATGTAGAGAGCAGTCAAGGTATCCAAGGGTAGACGCGGTATACAAAGACAGTCATGACAAGGGCTGTCAAGATATGCAAGGGTAATGTAGAGAGCAGTCAAGGTATCCAAGGGTAGACGCGGTATACAAAGACAGTCATGACAAGGGCTGTCAAGATATGCAAGGGTAATGTAGAGAGCAGTCAAGGTATCCAAGGGTAGACGCGGTATACAAAGACAGTCATGACAAGGGCTGTCAAGATATGCAAGGGTAATGTAGAGAGCAGTCAAGGTATCCAAGGGTAGACGCGGTATACAAAGACAGTCATGACAAGGGCTGTCAAGATATGCAAGGGTAATGTAGAGAGCAGTCAAGGTATCCAAGGGTAGTCGCGGTATACAAAGGACAGTCATGACAAGGGCTGTCAAGATATGCAAGGGTAATGTAGAGAGCAGTCAAGGTATCCAAGGGTAGACGCGGTATACAAAGACAGTCATGACAAGGGCTGTCAAGATATGCAAGGGTAATGTAGAGAGCAGTCAAGGTATCCAAGGGTAGACGCGGTATACAAAGACAGTCATGACAAGGGCTGTCAAGATATGCAAGGGTAATGTAGAGAGCAGTC
The DNA here is from genome assembly GCA_026182355.1 of Hermatobates lingyangjiaoensis. NCBI lineage: Eukaryota > Metazoa > Arthropoda > Insecta > Hemiptera > Hermatobatidae > Hermatobates > Hermatobates lingyangjiaoensis. The sequence goes on from JAPFBL010000251.1 coordinate 1,973,591, forward strand.
AAGGTATCCAAGGGTAGACGCGGTATACAAAGACAGTCATGACAAGGGCTGTCAAGATATGCAAGGGTAATGTAGAGAGCAGTCAAGGTATCCAAGGGTAGTCGCGGTATACAAAGACAGTCATGACAAGGGCTGTCAAGATATGCAAGGGTAATGTAGAGAGCAGTCAAGGTATCCAAGGGTAGACGCGGTATACAAAGACAGTCATGACAAGGGCTGTCAAGATATGCAAGGGTAATGTAGAGAGCAGTCAAGGTATCCAAGGGTAGACGCGGTATACAAAGACAGTCATGACAAGGGCTGTCAAGATATGCAAGGGTAATGTAGAGAGCAGTCAAGGTATCCAAGGGTAGTCGCGGTATACAAAGACAGTCATGACAAGGGCTGTCAAGATATGCAAGGGTAATGTAGAGAGCAGTCAAGGTATCCAAGGGTAGTCGCGGTATACAAAGACAGTCATGACAAGGGCTGTCAAGATATGCAAGGGTAATGTAGAGAGCAGTCAAGGTATCCAAGGGTAGACGCGGTATACAAAGACAGTCATGACAAGGGCTGTCAAGATATGCAAGGGTAATGTAGAGAGCAGTCAAGGTATCCAAGGGTAGTCGCGGTATACAAAGACAGTCATGACAAGGGCTGTCAAGATATGCAAGGGTAATGTAGAGAGCAGTCAAGGTATCCAAGGGTAGTACGCGGTATACAAAGACAGTCATGACAAGGGCTGTCAAGATATGCAAGGGTAATGTAGAGAGCAGTCAAGGTATCCAAGGGTAGACGCGGTATACAAAGACAGTCATGACAAGGGCTGTCAAGATATGCAAGGGTAATGTAGAGAGCAGTCAAGGTATCCAAGGGTAGTCGCGGTATACAAAGACAGTCATGACAAGGGCTGTCAAGATATGCAAGGGTAATGTAGAGAGCAGTCAAGGTATCCAAGGGTAGTCGCGGTATACAAAGACAGTCATGACAAGGGCTGTCAAGATATGCAAGGGTAATGTAGAGAGCAGTCAAGGTATCCAAGGGTAGACGCGGTATACAAAGACAGTCATGAGGAGGATAGTCAAGGTATACAAGGGGTCATGTAGAGGGCAATCAAGGTATGAAAGGATAGTAAAAGTGTACAAAGGTAGTCATGTAAACGACAGTATTTCAATTAAAGTCTATTTTTCCATAATTCCATGATATATTATACTTTTTTTATTGTATGGCAACTTATTTGATATCCTCTACGTACAATTTTTGTTTAAGGTATCCATGGTGTAATGAATAGAAACAATACTTATCAAAAAGAGGTCAGATCTTTAGAATACACATAGAGCAACAAAAGATCTTAAATACACTACCTGCGGTAAAAAACTAACGACTCTATTTTTTGGTTCAACTATCATGAAATAACGGTTAAGATCAAATTAGATATTGTAAATGTTTTTTATATAATATTTTGACTTATTAAAAAAGACAACTGTTAGAAGGTAGTGTAAGTGAATGTATTATGCGTTCATTGACATGAAATTAATAATCAACATATTTATAATCATAATTGAAAAAAATATTCATTAATGTTCTTAATTTTATCCAAAACATGGGCACATTACATAAAACATAGTTTAAATACAAAAACAACGTAGTCTCAGGTCGCAAATCTGGATAGAAAATGTGGTTATATCCTATGACTCGAGAGAGAGAAAATAGTTACAGTCCAAGAGTGAAGATAGAGAGATGGTCACAGTTTATTAGACGAAATCAACAAAAGGTTACAAACATGAGGCAGGCAGAAAAGATGATTAAACACCCAAAAGTCGAAATAAAGAATATAACTACAGGCCATGAGTTTGGCATAGAGAAATGATTGGAGCTTATGGGGCAACAGAGAATAATGACTGTACTTCATGATTCGAGACAGAACGTTACGTCTCATGACATGAATAGGTTATGTTATAAACTCATTCCTTGTAATTACAGAAGTAATAAAGACATAGTTAAACATGTGACCTATACTCCCTTATCCAGTTCGAAAAGTTATGGAAAAATGGATAACAACTAAGAGCTGAAATTGGAATCGAAAATATTTGAAAAAAATATCTATTGGAAATAGATTAAGAAATATAGAACCTTGGCAATAACAACTTGAATTATAATATCACACTAGGTGGTGTGAGTTATTGCTAAGTTTTCACATTAGAAAGAATATATGAATTGGATGTATAGAGAGTTTATGATTCTTTATACTTGGTTCGAATAAATACCTAATAGAATGATCTAAAAGGACTGAAGTACGAAACGGTAACGGTTGTGTTAAATCACTTGGTTTTGATATATCTTGGGTATAATGGCATTACACTGCGTGGGTTGAAGTCATTTAGTAGAAGGCAATAAATATGATACAAGTGGTATAAAAAGGGCAGAATCCCAACTCGGATGACTCACTTGTTGAAGTTCGTTTCAATCTTCCCCTGTGTGCCCTCAGTAATTCAACGATTTACCTTCTAATCTACATTTCTCCATCAACACGTCCTTTCTTTTTTACACCAGTTTCTTGTTGGTTGACGTAATATAAAAGCTTCTTGGACGATAAAGTTCGAGTGAAAAACTACAGCTACCATTAAAAATGTCTATAAAATCTTTAGATAGGCTAGGTTTAGAAAAATAGTTAACTTTTTCACTTACTTTAATCAATATTGTTCCATAACTTCATATTTTTTTCATTTCTGTGATATTTAGTAATACAGTATAATTAATATAGTGTATGTTATATATACTACATGATTCCCGATTTTAAAAATAAACCAGATACAAGGCGACTTCATAAGAAATCACAAGGATTATCTAGAAAATTTGAACAAACCAGTCTCCGTGCAAATGAGGTTGATAAATATCAAAGACAAATTCGTATTTCGATTACAAAGATAAACAGTAAATGATTGTACAATGCTTACTATCAATGACTCATGTAATTGTCTAGGAAAATAGAAAAGTAACAATATGTATAATAATCATAGAAGAAAAAATTAATAACCTCAAAAGTATATGAGAGGACTAATGTCCATAAAGGGGTGTTAGTCCCAGAACATTCCTTTCTGGACATTAGTCCTTTCCTGCGCTTTCATCCTTTTAAAATACCACTCTTCTCAACCCCTCACCAGATGTTTTCTGTATCTAGTGTTTCAGTTGGGTTTTTGATTCTGACGAAGACCGCTTGTTACGGTTGAAAGATCTTAGTCTTGTTTTCCCATTTCTTATTGTAGTTTGATCATTGAGATATATATACATATATATATGACTTGGCAAGAGATGGTTCACATTCACTATGAGTATCCCTTAATGTTATAATATCCATGTGATTTTTTCCGGTTCTATTTGTTGCCCGCAATGCCTCTTCACAACAATAGGTCGGTTAAAACTTCTTGACTATCAGCGTTAGTCAATTTATAGATAAGTAAGTTTTCCTTACTTATGGACATATGGACATATAAATATATTCATAGCGAAAAGTGACCAGTACTACTACCTTTTCCCAATGAACTATTGCATATTTGTTTATCATCCAATCGCTCTTGTGACATCACCGATGAGTGCAAGTAATGAGGTTGTTTACTTCAAGACATTAGGTTGAGAAAGCAATCCTTTCACCTTCTTGTCTCCCAAGTAACCTTGTCCTCTTCAAAATACTCAAGGGTGTATCGTTATTGGTTGCAATAGTTACATTCCATTACTAGACAATGTAAATACATACATTTGTGTGCATGTACAGTTATGTGTTTTTATTTATTTTTTTAAAAAAAATGGCATAAAGTATATATGCCAACTGATGTATTTGACGCGTCATATAGCTATTTACATTTTTTAATTTTTATTTTGTTTTCAATATTATAGCACTGTAGATTTTATTGTATTCCATTTTTTTGTAACTGAAGTTCAATAATTCCATAGGACTCTAACAATTGTTTTTTACGATTTTTAGCTCATAAAATGCCAAATTTTTCTCAAATGTAAGAAGAAAAATGTCTCATAACTCAAATTGACTTAAATACGCATAAACGGGGGACACGCTCTATCAAAACCTCCTAGTTAAAGCAAGGAATAAGAAACTGATTTCGGAAATTTTCAACTCACTCCTCTGCCACCTAAGAATCTATACACTGGCAAAAAGATCGACAGTTTTTAGATTTGGGACTGGTGTTTAGATATTCAAACAGTTTTACCATGTTAAAGTTACAAAACATTATGATAACTAATGCGGCATACACTATTCACCCCAGGCGTCACGTGCCAGGGGGCGGCATTTAGAGGAAATAAAAAATAGAAACGAAAAATCTAAAATTTTAAATCAAAATGAGTTTTTTAATGTCGTAAGGTTTTTATGATTATGTGTCTAAAACTGTTTATGAACGGATTTTTCAATTGTAATATTTGCGAATATTTACTAAAGAAATAAATTTCTTTAAATGTTTTAAAACTATTTTTTTAAAGGAGCTGAAGGTTTATTATATTTGTTTGCCTAGCCGGTTAATTTAACTTAACCTTTTTTATGATTTGAATATAACGTTTTTTTTTTGAAAAATCTTTGGTTTCTGCGATGTCGACTGTATGTGTACATGAGTACTGTAATAAGATTGAAGTCAGGGTTTAACAACAACAGTCTCTTGCTGAAAATAAAATAATTTGGAGATTTTCTGGAATTGTGAAGGTTAACGGATTATCAACAGCCAGGGGGGCGGTGAGGAGGAGGAGGGTGGCAAATCTTACGACCGACCCGGGTGGCAAAAATAGTTCCTACGCCGCAGAGTTTCAGTACGTAGTCCATTTGATACAGTGCTTCCACATTCACTACAAGGTTCTCCAACGTTTTGGTTTTACTCCAGGGCGCTGTTGATATTATTCTTATAAACAAACCATTTTAACATTAAATTCCACAAAGGGGGAGTTCATTGCCTTGTTTGTTTGTTATTACTGAGTTGGTTCTAAATGAGGACGTAATTTGTTTTATTTTACTGAATTTCATAAGGAGTAGTACTTTATCGACTACTTGAGATCAAGTGTAGGGTCGAGACCGACGGCTTTTCGTCTGGTATGCAACAGCTTACGCTAAACAAGTGTACCAAGGTTTTGACCACGAACCACAGAATCTACTTTTAAGATTCTACTCAATGTCTAACCTCTTTGTGGTACTGCCAATAACATTTACATTTGTTGTTTCCCATTGCATAGTCTGGCATAAACTGAAGATAACTTCTAATGAAGTTATTTAATTTCATAAGAATAAAACTTTTATTGTATATGACCTCTAAATTACTAAGGCTGTGAATAATTTAAAATACACGGTTCTTTAGTATGCACATAGTGCATACAGTTAACTGTCACAGCCTCCATTTATTAATATTTTAAGATATTATTGTAAGCAGAGTTGTAAAGAAAATTGTTTCTTCTTGAAATACATTACTATTTTATAGCCTTGACGTTTATTAATATCCATGAAAACGCAAGGTATAAAAGTAATGAAAAATTGTAAATTACTTATCTTCCTTCTAGCTTTATTGCAATATTCTGTTAGTAAATATTATTTCGTTACTTTCTTCACTTCTACTTTACGAGTTCATTAAGCTAACTCCTGAAAAGTTGTTAGCTACACTGTAAAAATGATTTGAAAAACAATTATTTTTAATTCCTAAATCATCTTAGACAATTAACGAGTCAAAGTTTCAACAAGTGAAACAGAGTGAGAAGATAGCATAGTTTAATAAATTTTTACTGTGATTTCTTATTTGCAGTGTTGCCTGAACTTGGCAAACACTAAAAATAACACAAGACATATAACTGAGTAAGTCAGTTACTGCGTTTGATATTTTGAACGGCAGTTCGACCGCAAAGTAAACGCACTGTACACAGAATCATTTACAAGGAGCGTACTGACATCTTTATCTTCTTATACTCTCCTATCGACGAACTGTTGTAGCTGAACACCAGTTATAGTAACTGGTCAGTTAACTTTTATGTACTATGTTTTTACAAATTGTATAGTATATACTTTTTGTATAATAATAAAGAATACGATAAAACTTTCCAATCAGATTGGTTTAATATTAACAATACCATCAGATTTTAAAAGGGAACAGGACATTTACGTTGCGGTCGAATCGCTGTTTCAAATATCAAATATAGTAACGGATTTTCTCAGTTATATCAGTGTTTATCAAGTTCAATCAAGACTGAAAATAAGAAATCATAGCAAAAATTATTAAACTGTGCTATCTTCTCACTCTGTTTCTATGCTGGGCAACACTTCTGCCTGTCAGTCAGACTAAAACAAACAAACAGGTAGTCCACCAGATTAAACAGTGCTGCTACCAAGTGAGGAGATTCAAAATAAAATGGAAGGTAGAAAAGGAATAATAGTACAATATTAACAAGAAAGCAAGAAATATTAATATATGAAAAAACATATGATATCTAATTAAATATGAAAAGCCTTAAAGAGTTCTTCTCCAATCTCTCTCTTTTATCCAGTGATTTTTCTAATTTTAAAAAACCCTCTATTTCTTACCTGATAGCTTTCTATCTCAAGATATATTTTGTCATATCTCTTACAATCCTTATACTGTTAGTAGAAGAGTAACCGTTTGGAGGTCGCAGCAGTCGAACTTGTCCTATTATTAAAAACATTTTTGTATTATTTATTTCTTTTCTTAATGATAATATCTAGCCTACCCTATTTATCTCCTGTGTCTCCCATAACTACCTTTATTGTTATAACAGACCTAACACAAGCGTGCCCAATCAGCAGAACATGCTGTCACTTGGTATATATTTGGTATAACTTGTTCGATTATACATTTGTTCTTTCATTTGTATGGTTACAAAATATTTATATAATAAAAACAAAGAGCAATGATCATATCAGACCTTTCAAATAATTTAGTTAGTAAATATATTCCAGCAGTTTCTATTTTCATTACGGTCAGTGCAATTCATTTCTAACAGTACTTTTCGGAATAAGGTTACTGCATTGATGTTCTCCCATTTATTTTATTTCTGGTTAACACGATTGGAAGTTAAATTTAAAAATTAATAAACTGAGTGTTATTATTGGCTATTTAAATTTGCATATGTTTATAAGTTGAAAATTTAGAATATTTTATTTGTGCCATAAAAGATTAAATAAAATATATTATTGTATTAGTAGAAGAACGCACAGACATTAATAACAATCGGATCTATATTGTTGCTGAGAAAATGAAAGCCAATCTGTGGTTAATTAGCCCGAGGTGTTGGGGAGGTTCGTAAGGAATGCAAAAGGTGGCAATGACCTCATATCCGTGGAGAAAGTTTCATCGGTAAAAAATCGCGGACCTTGCTCACTGGAGGGCTCTTCTTCGTCGTTTGACAACTTTCATTTCAACCTTCCTTACTTTTATTGATTCATTCTTCGACTTTATTTTTTTATAACATCAAAGTTACCATATTGGTGAAAAAGAAAAGAGCTGAGACTTAAGAACTACACTGGTGGGGAATTCCACTAAACAGTAGTATTTTTTTAACACTTTATTCAATTTGTGTCTGATAAATTTTTGATTTATTATACAGGTTGCCCGAAAATAATTTTAATTTAGTTGTTAATTATAATCGTTTTATTTTAAATATGTAAAAAAATGTACAAGCATTATTTTTTTTGTTTTCTTATTCCTGTTTTCCAAGAGTGTACACTCTTTATCAACTGATAACGATTTGTTTTTATTGTAAAAACGTTTTAAGTGGACAAGTTACATTCCAGATTAGCCCGTTCTCTAATAATGAATGTTCAGGTTCAGTGCGCTTGGTTTCCCTCTCTTATCTCTCCTGAAGACGGTTCAAACCGAAAATTAGAGACTGTAAGTGTGTTCTTTTGATTTCTCTATGTTTCTTTGTCTATATTGAACTATATTTGTCCGTTTTGAATCGTATTTCCAAGGAAAAAGTATTTATATATATATATATGTAGAAACGTGTGGTTTCTTTTAAAGATGTGTTGATCTCTCTTGCTATCATCCACACGCAGAGACCAGATGCTAATTTTCACCAGTCCTCTCCCAAGAAGTTCGTGTTGACCCAGTGTACTGTATGTTGATGATAGGATGTTTCAGTACATTTACGGCTTCATAAATCTGAAGCCACCTTAGGTGGTATTTTAATAATTTATATTTTATTATAATATATATTTTACAGATTTAAGTTATTTCCATGCCAATGTACGTTTAATGCATTCATGTTTTTAATGTAATATTATGAAATTAATATTAGGTAAAACGCTTGGAATTGTTTAAGAAGTAATTAAGCTTCAGAAGTTTTTTCAATAGTATAAGCAATTAAACTAAGGTCACAATTTAATGTTGAAATAAATTATAAACAAACAGAAATCAGAATTGAAGGAAAGATGAATATTTTAAGGCACAAAAGCTGTTGATTTCCATTTCTCCTTTTCATTAAGTATTAGGATAATGCGCTCAAGCGATTTCGTCCAATTATGCTCCTCTCTGTACCACTAATTTGACACTTGTGTTTCCCCTCTTTTCTGATTCACTTATTTTCTATAGGTCTACACCTTTTTGAATAATTTCTTTTTTTTTTGTGTAATCGTTTTTTAGATGAAAGGGTTTTTTTTCCAGAAATCTGGAAATATTTTCCATAGAAAAATGTAACTTTAAATTTTCCCTTATTATACTTTATTATAAATACGGTGACATTTCTTTACAACGAACACGAAGCTCAAAACAACTGTAACTGCTAATGTTTTAAAACTTCTCATAAGAATAATATATTCGCATTTATTCTCAAATGCACTGTGAAGGGTAGTTAATTTGCATATGTCATTCTTTGTGTGACAATTGTTGTGTGAATTGACTTTGTGCAGATCTCACAAATCTACATTTGTTCAAACTGACCTGAAGTTTATAACCTTACCCCTCTAGTTACTATGTCAAAGACGCTCATTACTAACAAACAATAGCTGCAAGCTAGTAAAGCCTTAACTATGCGACTCAAAATAATGCACTGCTATACCCATATAACTCATAATCTAAGGTGAATTAGGATCAATAATAGATGATTTACGTCGGTGGCGCACCGTCGCCACAGACCGGGCAGCCTGGAGGGCAATAATTGGTCAGGCCCAGTCCCTCCACGGGACGTAGAGCCCACGAGTAGTAGTAGTAGTAGTAGTAATAGATGATTTAACTAAGTCAAAGTTAGACTATCCTAACAAAGATAACTCTAGCGAGTGAGGGTTCACAGTTATTGCTGCCAAAGATAGAACTCGTAAAGCTGAAAGAACAGAGATCAACGTTAAAATCCTTTGTTTAAGTTAATAGAGTACAAAATACATGATGTTTTGAGAGAGTCATCAAAATGACTACTGAGACACTTACAATGAGAATACAGAGGTATGGATTATATCCTTTGTGTATATGTTAAAAAGTGTCAAGAGATTTTCTTAATAGTGATGTGTTTAATCAGTAAGCACTGCTATCAAAGATTGGACATATATATATATATATAAAGATTTCACATAAACACGTGAAATAACAATCAATGATCAAACAACAATAAGAAATGGGAAAACAAGACTAAGATCTTTCAACCGTAACAAGCAGTCTTCGTCAGAGTCAAAAACCCAACTGGTTTTTGACTCTGTCAGTTGGGTTTTTGACTCTGACGAAGACCGCTTGTTACGGTTGAAAGATCTTAGTCTTGTTTTCCCATTTCTTATTGTGGTTTGATCATTTATATATATATATATATATATTATGTAGTATGTGTATATAGAAAACAACATTTCACAATAAACACGTTAAATAACAATCAATGATCAAACCACAATAAGAAAAAAGGGAAAAGAACTAAGATCTTTCAAACGAAACAAGCAGTCTTCGTCAGAGTCAAAAACCTGACTTGATATATATATTATTAAACACAACAGCGTATTTCAGTCGATGAATTTCTTCTCATTTAGTTGAAGCTTGTGAAATACACATTTTTTATTGTTAGAACGGCGGGTTAAAACGTTTGTAACAGACGAGTTTCGACTGTCTTTAGCAGCCATTTTTGCTGCATGGTAATATTATCATTATCGACAATATGATAATAATACCCTTAATGATAGGACCGGATCTGCGTTACCCGAACCCTATAGTAGGACTAAAGGTCAGGTTACAGGATGGGTTAGGAATGAAGTGTGAAGTCCTACAGTGTACAGTGTCCTACAGTGCGTTCCTCACTGTAAGAGGATCGCACGATCCACACGTACCCTACTAAGACTCCCAAGGAGTTAAATGATGTTAGTTTTAGGTCTACTTACAAGACATGGGTGCTTCAAAAGTCACTTAAAAGAAGTCGGTCTTCTAAGAGGATCGAAACGAGTATAGAATATGAGGGAAGGCAGAAGAAACTGCAGTCTACATACTCGTAGTTAGAGAGTGTACTGCGCTAGAAAGCCACAGACAGTTAATCCCAAACGCAAACAGTTGACCCCGCTCCATACATGAATAAATTGGTGAAGGAAACGGAACTCGGATAACAGTTCTAGACAATGATCTGAGTGATTATACTCAAACATCCGATCAACAAAAAGACTGTAAGGGCTGACGTTTTAGTCCGCAAGGGAGTCGTTTCTTTTTATTTTGTTCTGTTCTAATATCACAAAACAATAATCATTACCCCTCATATAATCATTTAGTTTATACAAGTGTAACTTATAAGTGACAACGACCATATTGACTTGTAAGTTCTTTTAAGTGACTTCTGAAGCACCCGTATCTTGTAAGTAGACCTAAAACTAACATCATCTAGCTCCTTGGGAGTCTTAGTAGAGTACGTGTGGGTTGTGCGATCCTCTTACAGTGAGAACCACCACACACTGTAGGACACTGTACACTGTAGGATCCCCAACGACTTTACTCTTCATTCGTTGTAACTATAGTAAACTTTACTATAGTTACAAGTAAAGATTTGTTTTATCATCAGTTCTAAAGTTGAATATTAGTCCAGCAAGTCCAGCAATATTAATCTAGCATAATGTTCGTGCATTACTCCCTTATTATTTTATAATAGAAAACCCTATAACAGGACATTCACACTACATTCCCAAGGATTTATTGGTTGTAATTTAGTTAAATATGTTTACCAATTTATTTAAATTTAGTTCGATTGATTTAAAGTTTTATTTTCATATTTATATGTATATTGATTTAATAGTTGTTTAGTTCCTCTATTTTAGTTATTATCTCACTTAAAATACTTTTCAAAAATTAAATTAAAGCCTCCACATATTTTAATCACAACACGTTTTCAAAGCTCATCAGTTCTTAGATCCGTTTTTCTTTAATATTATTTGTTTCGTAATATTTACCTTAATTTCTATTAATTAATAAAATAGTTAATGTTATAAATTTTTCTATTCAAATATAATTATATGTGCATTGTCACCTTCAAAAATATTTTTCTCGGTAAGCCATCATTAGGTAATATTCACCAATCATTGTAGCATTGCTGAACGATTGGAATGGCCTTCAGCGGTCGGTTACAGCAGTAGTTGTATTTCCAATAAATGATTCCCTTGAGGTGATTTTTCATCTCGGAAGAATAAAAAGTCAATGACTCAAGTCAGTCTAGGGCTAAGATACTTATGTTTTCTGGCTATAAATTAAAACGAATCTCCTTCTTTTGAAAGCAAGTTTTTAACATATTCCAAATTTTCTTTCTCTTTAAGTCATTTGTTACTTGTGAATGAATGAATTGATTCAATTCAATGTTACAGTTTACTAACTGTTAAGCGTCGATTGAACGCACATGTTCGTATATATTGACATTTTCATCGTTGATCACTTGAAGAACTTCCGCTTCGTGGTTCATCTTCAATCGATTTCCTTCTGAAAATCCTTAAACCCGAAAAACCTGTGCCCTTGATAAAACACGTTCTCCATAGGCTCCTGAAGTTTTCAAAAGTTTCGGTTGCATTATGTCCAAGTCTGAAGCAAAATTTGATTGCACACCGCTGCTCAACTTTGAGGTCACTCATTTTTAAAACGCTCAAGAAAAAACCATTTCACGAAAACCAACGCTACGGACAAACAAATGACTGTGGCGAGTTCAGATTCATACTGGAGGCGCATCACACGTGCACCTGACGCTACTCAAGGCCACGCGTCTCCAGCGTTGCCAGATCGAAAGCGACGTTGCCAGTCTCACTACTTTATTTACACACCTCGTAGTATATTGATTTACACAGTAATATTGTAGCCAGTGACGATAATTGCTCCTCTAATTTAATTAGTATAAACAATAATGATATATATTGTAAAAAAAATTCTTGTAATATTCCTTTACTTATTTTGCGCATCATCTTTAAAAAATCAGAATTTTATCTTACTTCAACATTTTATTAGAGTAATATTCAACCAAAAGATATATATAAGAGCTGAGAAGACGTTGGAATATACTTGTTGGAAGACGTTGTTTACCTTAGAGACACAAGGCTCGTATTTCTCAATATAAAGAGACTACGGACGAGGAGACTTGGTGACCTCGTCTAGACTATTAGAAACAATCTTTCCTCGGCAAGCAAGCCTTGCCTTGCGCGCAAATAATTACTTTCATTTCGCTCTAGGCTTAGTTAAATTAAAAGCGAATCTCCCTTCTTTATGAAAAGCCAGCTTTGCATTATTATTCAAAGATTCATTTCTTTTCTTTGCGTCTTTAAGTAACATTTATTACCTTCTTAATATTGAGTATTACAATTTGTAGCGAATTGATAATATAATAGGTTTAACTAAACTATTATACAATGTTTATCTATTGTTCATAGAATATTTAAATAAATGCATATATATACATACATCTAAACCATAATAAGAAACTGGAAAAGTGACTAAGATTCATATTGTTTCGAAAAATGTGAATTTGTAGCCCTTAGCCTGTCTACAATCCTTTCAATACATACCACTGATTCATATAACTGATAATTCGTATAAAACACATATTGCTTATAACATTAAAAATAACTTGACTAATTCAAATGATATCAGATTGAATATAAATATAACAAAATTTCATACTAAACACGTGAATTTAAAATTAGCATCTAATCCACATAAAAATTCAGCAATAGTTGAAGATCTTTCAACCAAAATAAACAAAGTTTAACTCTGACGAAAACAACTTTTTTTTTAAGTGTGGATTAAAGAATTCATTTCTGACCAGACAGATAACTGGCTACCGTCAGGAAGTCCAGTAACTGTTGGTTGGTTAGTGTAACGACGTGTTTTGTTTGAAAGCGTTTAGCTTTTAATTTCAATTTTTTACTGTGACTTAAACTCTAATGTATAGATATATATTAAAATAACTAACATAATACTCGTTCCCTTCAGGAGTAAAATTGGTCTGTACAAAAACAGGCAACCAGCCACTCAAACGATTACTGTTTTGATCTCCTTTTCGACAGTGACTAACACCCCTACTGATCTCTTTTATCTATATGCTAGTGTTCTAACGTGTTTTTCTCAAAAAAGTTGTTTTAGAACGTTTTATCTATATATATTATATTCGTATAAATAGGCAGCAGATTTTCTATCAAACATGTATCATTAAAGTAAACCGCAGTCTCAGCATTCACGATCTTCAGACTGAGAGATTCGATTCTACGAACTAACTTCCTGCTAACAGGGATTCAACTGGAAAAGGAGCTGGCCAAGTGACATGTTATACAAAATCAATGACACACTCAATAAGATAAATAGATTAATAAAGAACAAGAAAATGTAAATTAATTTAGATAGAAAATAAATGATGGGTGATTTTTTTTGTCTATGGACCAAAAATGAAGTACGATAAATGTGGTTCTACCTGTTTTAAGAAAACTAAAAAATACTTAAATTAGAACAAGGCACCTACTTAAATCAACAATTTAAACAAGAGTAGGAGGAATTTAAACAAGAGTAGATTATCTGGAGGAATGAGAGAGGGAAGAGAGAAAGGTTTTCAGACAGACGTCTTATTTTGATAGTTTTGATTTTTTGACTAAAATATAACTCTGAGATAAGTTGTTTTTTAGTTTAAAATAAGTTCTCTATACCAACGTCTCCATTTTATTTAATACAAAGTTAGATATGTTACTATCTTCCTCTCTCTAGGAGTCCATCTACGATCACACCTAGTTACAAAGTGAAAAAAAGAAATAAGTAGAATAACTTATTTATAAGGAATTCTTATAAAATAGAAATAGAAAATAGCATGTAAAATTAAGAATGAAAAATGAGGGAAGTGAAATAAGAAATAAAAAGTAAAGGAACATACAAAGATAACTCAGAGAAAAATGGAAAGTCCGGAAACTAGAGATCACAGCTTGATAGATTGTCCTTAAGCCTTGCATTAAGGCCATGTTGCTCAATGTGAGCAGTTCACCCGGTCAAAACTAAAAAACATAACAACTTATGGTATTGTCATTTTAATTTATTTAAATTTAAAATAATTTCATAATTATTTTTTAATTATATGTTTATTATAATTGATGTATTTTTTAATGAATTATATTGATTTTTTTATTCATTTAATTTTTATAAAATTTATTTCATATTTATATTATTTTTGTTTCTATATCTATGAATAACCCTATACATTTGTTTTAAATAATGAAATCAACTTCATGATTTAGGATTGAAGCCGTCGTGAGACACCACAGGCAACCTAACGTATGCTTTGATGCTAATACGCAGTATTCTTATATTAAAATTCATCTTAATCTAAAATTGAGTTTGCTATATTCTGATAATCGTCACACTTACATTTACACAAAGGTATTGTTTACACAAACTCAGAGCAGATTATGCCCGTGATGGCAGATACTGTCACATAAATCCTTTATAACGAATATCTATAATATAATTAGGAGTCATTAGGACCTTCTTACAATATCAAATCCATACAGCTCCTCATAGAATTATACGATTTATTATATTTTTAATTTATATCCTAATGCTAATGTAATAATTAACTGTTTTCCTCGTGTGCTTGTGAGGAGAATGTCTGAAACCAGTCGACGACCCTAACTCCAGCAACCGAAATATGACCCTTAACCCATATCCTATTGTAAATTGTACTTAGCTCTATAGTATAGCAATATGGATATATAATTAAAGTTACAGCTAGAGAACACAAGAAAAAGGACTAACACTCACGAATCTCGATAATTTCGGCGTCTTGCCGTCTTCAGGAGGGAAGAAGAAAATAAAAAGAAAATAAAAAGGAGAAGGAATGAAGGAACGGAGACGTAAATGCGTCCACGCATAAACAACGATACAATGACACGCAGTGCAGCCACCTTATATATGGATATATATAAATATATATATGGATATATTGTTATTTAAATTCTAATGTTCATGTCATTTTTTCAGTCTGATTCTTAAAATGAATTATCATTTAAACACTTGTTTCTATCAACCCTGAAGATAGAATATTATAGAATACCTAATTCACTTTTAGTGCACTGGATTCATTGAGTTTTCATTTTGGTGCTCACTTCGTTTTTCTCTCGAATGTTGAATGACGAATTTAAGATATTTTTTTTCCTTCAACTTCAAAGAACTATTTAACATCAATCTCACTCCTGGTGTACTGTAATCGTTGAAGTTTTATTGTAGCGTCATTTTATTGCTTGACTCTCAAGAAGAAAATAGAAAGGCGTAAACAAAGCCTTGAAATCCTTGAAGCATTTGAGCACTGCGAATCTCAGAATACTAAACAAAAGCTAAAGTCTCCGTTTCGTTATGTTATCACTACATAATTCACTTGTAAACTGCTAATTCCCGTTATTTGTTGTTGTGATTTGCTTATATTCCTAAAATTAGTTAATGTTTGTTCATGATTATAAGAAGAGTTGTGAAAATTTGTTGCCTTTAAAAACAAATTTGAATTTCTTCTAAAAACTGCGTCCCTTCCAATATAAGTGTGAAGGCTAGCTAATGGGCAAAAAGTCCTTTTATATTAGCACCCACTAAATGGCTGCAGACTTCTTCTTTTTGTTCAGTTGTCCACCAACCCTCGACACATCCTTGCGATGCGGTTTTATTCTACTCTCGTCGTTGCCGTGAGACGAAACTATTCTAACTACTACTACGTCAAATATTTGTCTATTCATTTAGTCATCTTGTGTTCTTTCTAAATATTGAATGTAAACCTTCTAATATCTTTTAATATCTGAGAAATTTAATCAATTAATCAATTTTAAATTTGAAAATGAAGTGCGTTAATTTGTAGACTTGTTTCTGTTTTACCATTTATAACTGTTTGCATTTACTGTAACTATCAGCATTATTTACATCTGCAATATATAGCTATTGTTCTTTTCTTTGAAAACTTTCCATAGTGCATTCATTTCAGTTTAACAAACATTTGCTATATGTTCTCGTTAGCCGTTTTCTTTTTGTATTATGTTTAAAAGAAGATCTGCTATCTCTTTATATAAATATTATATGTATATATAACTTGATAAAAGTATCGATTGGAGAATAAAATAGAGTGAGCATTTTTATCAAGAATTGCTTAGTATTCCAACCTTTAAAAGTTCAGTTAGAATCTAGAAAACTCACAGATGACTGTGAAATATTTTTATTCTTCATATATAGTTTCAAATTTCTTAAATTCTTACTAGGACGTTGATTTTTAATTGACTTGTTTACTGTGAATATATATATATATATATATATATATATGCAATCGTATATGTATCTGTGATCAAACCACAATATGATCAAACCATTTCATATTGTGGTTTGATCATTGATTGTTTTTTCACGTGTTTATGTGAGATCTTTATATATATTATATATATATATATATATATATATCCGTTACGATGGTGATCAATAGGAGAGTGGAGTTTTTAGGTCCATGAGTGCGGTTCTTAGAAAGACCCAGTTACCCACTGCCCAGTGAAGCCTCCGTTATTCCGCCAATCGGTTTAGAGGTTGCACAGTCCCTCTGTGATATAAGAATATTAGCAGAAAAGTAATAGATGTCCAATTGGTCACCATCGTAACGAATCATATATCCTTTCCCCGGACAACTGATAGAAAAAAATATATATATATACATATATATAAAACCAATCATAAAAAAACACAAAGATAAAAACTGACATAACTCAATGTTGTATTTCGACAATCACCATTATTAGGAGAATAAGTTTCCAGCAGGGAGGCAGGGACGTGATCAAATCAAACTCTCAAATGTAGTCTAGCCCCGAATTAATTATATTCGAGGTATATATAATACCTTTGGATGTATTGTACCTGTATTTTATGTGTATTAATATACATGTGTATCTTGTGTGTGTGTGTTTGTGTCTGCGTGTTTCGGTTGTTTTTAAATGAACTAGAGCTCCTCAAATAATAAAATAATGTCCTCATTGCCTCAAATTAAACAAAAGTAAACAAAAGAAAACTAGGTGACAGTTTTTATTTTAACTATTTATCATAAAAAAAATAAAAATTCCATTTTTCATAACTCAATATTATTAGGACGCAATTTATTCTTCTAATATTGAATATTGATTTTTTTTTATTTCATATAAAAATTAAAAAAACTGAAATAAAATGTATTACTTCATGTTTACTTTTAATCGTTGAAACCACGTTTTAAGATTCTAGGTAAATTAAAGTAGTGAATCTTTGTTTTTGATAGAAAAATACTTGAGATAAATTTTTAATCCATAACTGAGATGTAGAAAATTGTCAGTGAAAAAGTAAAATCCTAATGAGGTAAGCGTTTGCGAGCAAGCTCACTTATGTCGGTAAGGATTAATTTTTAACTTGAGTACTTGAGATAGAATAAGAGAAAGAGAGATGGGACGTGTGTGTGAGTGAGAGCGAGAGAAGTCTATTATTCAGGGAAGACTCTTGAAGGAAAAAGGCGGAATTAGTGGACAAGGAGTAATTTAGAGGCGACGTCGAGTGCGGGCTAATTGCGAAGTACTTTCTGAATCCACTGCCTCTTTAAGGCCCTCCCTTGCTTCTACATCTACAGCATCACAAATCTCCTTGTCTCCTCTCTCTCTCTCTCTTTTTCTCTTTTTTTTTTTTTTTTTTAGCCTCTCTATTGTTAAAGTAGAATCATGTTAAAGCAAAGGTCATAAATGTTCTAAGCATCAGTCACTTGCTAATAAGAATAGTGGTCAATCAGTAAGAACAATCATTGAATATCACTATGCAAATCTTTAATCATAACACTGAGTTAAATTATTCCAACTTACGACTCAATTTTTTAGTTAAGTGGCCTTATTGTTACTTGTATCTACAAGAGATTGCTTGCGTGGCATAGTCCGTAGCGATGCTTGGGTCCACACAGAGTCCAGTGCGATCCCCTTAACATTTTAGAAGTGTTTGAATCTCTAAATGTTGTGAAATGATTTAATAACCGTAGCAGTTTATATGCATATTAAAACAAAGGCATTTGACTGCATTCAACTTTTGTACAAGTAAACATATCATCCAACTCGTGACTAATCATCTTAATTGTGAATTTATTTTAAAATGGTCAAACTCATAGAATACTTTTATCATACAATTGTTAATTCAGAATTTAGTTTTTTCATGATCTTCAAATAATTAGATTATCTTTTATACCATTTTGAGCATAATTTACGATAAAAAAACATAATATTCTTTTCTATTTTAATCAAAAACAAGAATAGGATTGTTCACCATGTCATGACAATATTTCGGCTGCTACATTATTACGATTTTCAAAAGGTACGATTTAAAAAAGCAATTGCAAAATGGGTTCAAACAACCTAAAAATGTCTTAATCTCTAAAACAGCCAAAGTAAATTAAAGGTGTGTCATGGCATTATTCGACGTCAGGTCATGTGTATGTGCCGTGACACGATTATTGAGAGGTACTGGTACAACGCAACCAAACAAACATTTAATTTAAAATTGTAAACATTTTTCCATTTAGTACGAAATTATTAATATTTTTAAAAATCCACTGTATTCATTTAACTGAGAGCATGTCTTAGTGTTTCTTTTCTTTAACATTTTTAGAAATTTGCTCGAGGTAAATTTTTTTATATTGTACATATTTCACGTATCTATCATACGTGTCATGTGCATAATTGTTTGTATCTTTATTATAATTACATATTACCTTTTACAGACATAAGTCTTAATTTAGATATAAGGTACGTTAAAAAATAAATTAATTATTAAATGAAGTAACTGTTTATATAATAATAACTGAGGCTTAAGAGCACGTTGGTGGCTTGGTCGATGAGAACGCTGGCCCAAGCAACAGAAACGTGCGTTCCTTAACCATTGGCTGTTAGTGTTATCCAGAATACTCCCTTGTACTCCCTGTTTTAGGTACTTGAATATCTTGAAACTGTGGTGAAAATTATTTATTTTCTGTGGATTTTGAATCTATCAACTCTATTATTGTTACACCTGTCGGAGACATTTTCTACTATATTTTTTTGGAATCACATAAAAAGTGGCTTGATTATATAGAAGTGTGAGTAGTGCATTTGAAGAAAAGTGTATTTTGCCGTTTAGAGTGCTATTGACAATAGTTTAATAAAAATCACATTTCTCTAACAATCATATGAGTTCTGAATTTTGACGGCTTTTTTTTCAATAGATTCTCCATTAAGAGTTTTTTTTTACAATGGTAGATCCGTCAAGTTGAGGAAGAAGATTTAAAGGGAATGGCCTCCCAAGAAATTCAATTGATTGGTAGTTTATATGGAAGAGAAGCCATTCTGTCCGTGCCTTCACTTAGGTTAATCTGCAATCCCATTTGACACCCACACAAACTTCCTTATTAAGTTTCAAATTGAGTCACATACAACCCTTTCTAAATCTCGTCGAGAATCCTAACTATTATCTTGATTCTCATTTCGACCAAGTTATTATCTAGAGTGAATAATCAAAATATAGATATCAGTTTTAGGATATGTATATATATATATATATATATATATATACATTATTAAAAATTAGACCAAATTTAGTTGAAACTTGCTTTTTCATATGTTTCTCGAGTTTACGGAATAACGATCTTGTTACTGTATGTACAGAATATAGTAAGTTGGCATTTGACATGCTAAATGAACACATATGTCTGCTGTCTTCAGCCATTATCAAGAAATGAATGCATTTAGAAGTTTAAAGCTTATATAAGAAAGGTGGAATGTGTTGCTGAGTTTGGGGAGGAGGGGGGAATGTGAAACGAAGAAATGTGAGAATAGACTAGACAGTCTAGTCGAAAGTTTTGTCCGATTAACACTGTTGTTCCTTTAAATAACGTAAATATTCATTCATTTTCTTAGTTAAAAAATTCCTACTTCTGCCTTTGAAAAAGGTTTTAAACAAAACCGAAACGTCGGCAACGAGAGTCAGATTTTTTATATTAGAAAATTAACCGAATCCTGATTAAAGAACACACCTATTCTATCAAACGGTCGATATATTATTGAATCTGTTATATATATATATATATATCTTGAATATATTTCTTGAACGTGGCTACCCCCAACATCTTCTTGACAAGCGTATCATCCCGGCTGGAATCATTCATACACCTCGAAATAATTGCATTTCCGATAATAATAGCCCCTTCCTCACCACCACATACTTTCCCACAATTAATAAGTTACACTTAGTCATCAAGGAACTCTTCCCTCTCCTGTCATCCTCTCCGACCACTTCCAATATTTTCACCAAATCACCCCGGATTTCCTTTAGACGACCCCCCACTCTGGGCAATATCTTCTCCCATAGAAGTTTTAAACGCTCCAGGCCTGCACCTGACACTTTTGGCACAAAGCAATGTGGTAGAAGGAAATGCCTCACCTGTCCCATCATCAATCCTGACAGCCATTTCATTTCGACAGTGAACAACCATTCATACCCTCTCTCCTTTGCTAATTCTTGCACTTCCAGCAATTGTGTTTATCGTCTGGACTGCACACAATGTGACTCATTCTACGTGGGCCTGACTTCCACGTCACTTAGCCTCCGTATGAATGGTCACAGGTCATCCGTTGGTCAACGCAAGCAGCTGCCTGTTGCCACCCACGCCAATCTCCATAACCTTCCCTTCAACGATTGCTTCAGGGTTAAAATATTAAGAAAACTCTCAAATGATGACACCCAGACCACTCTAAGGGCTTCTGAGGAAGCCTTCATTTGGTTATTGGGTGCAAGAAATTCCCCTGGTCTAAATTTAATCAGATGATTTTTTATTTTATTTTTTTTTTATTTATTTATTCATTTATTTATTTATTTATTTATTTTTTTTCCTCGTTTAATTTTAGTTAGTTTTATGTTTTTTTCCTTTCCTTTCTCTTTTTTACTTTTCTCCTCCCTTTTACTTAAATATCACTTTTATAATTTTTTAACTCACAGCCTACACTGGTTCACGTTGGTAAGGTGGCTGCACTGCGTGTCATTGTATCGCGCCAGTTTACATCGGCCAGTGGACGCATTTACGTCTCCGTTCCTTCATTCTTTCTCCTTTTATTTTATTTTCTTTCTTTCTACTCTCCTGAAGACGGCAAGACGCCGAAATAATCGAGATTCGTGAGTGTTCGTCCTTTTTCTTGTGTTCTCTAGCTGTAACTTTAATTATATATATATATTATATATATATATATATATTATATATATTATATATATATATATATATAGACAATTAAAAGGTCCAGCGGACTTTTTTAAATAAAATAAATTCAAAAGTTGAGATGGTTCATCAACCTAGATCTAGAAGGGACCACAATAAACAATTTTTTTTTCCGTAAACTAGTGACTTGACACTGTTATTGAGGAGTTTTTCCGTATACTTTCATATTTTTTCTTTGTTTCTATTATTCCAGTAATATATCCGCCATTTATTACGGTCATTATGTTTGTTGATGCAAACTCTTTAATACTAATGTCAAACCCATTGACACTGGAAAATATAAAAAAGGAAGCATAATTCCTACCCTTCCTGGGTCTATACCGGTGTATCTCAACAAGTAGAACAGGGCTTTTGATAAAAGACAGAAAGATAGTCTGTCCTGTTCTGTTTTCTTTTAAGTTATTCAACTTCCTATGATGATGATTAAACCAAAAATATCAGACTTTAAGTGAATCAATCTATTGCCTGAGCTTATTTAGTTTAATCGTCAGAACTTTTATGCATTTAAATGATATTCCAAATAAGATATAATTACAGTAAAAAAAGTTCAAATATACACCAAAGAGACTCATGCAATAAATAAGCACACTTGAAGTCTCAAATTTTGGCACATCATTAGTTAATTCTAAATGAGACCATATTTGCTAAAACATTTTGCTTTTGTAATACTTGAGTTGTTTAATTATAAGTTTAGACAATTCGTCTTTTTTTTAATGATCATTTTTGATAAATACAAAGAAAATAGTTTTAGTAATATCATTTGAGTTTTTTGATGCGAGATAAATTGTTCAATTTTCTAACTTTATAAATATTATCCATACCTATCTATTGTTATAGCACACTGTCTGCTGTTTTCTGTACACAGTCATTCTTCGATAAAATTACCCACTTATTCTAATGAAAAAGAATTTGAATAAAACTGATTCAGACTGTTTTATTAATTGATTTCATCAAATAGTATCAATTCTTTTATTTGATCTCAGAACTTTAAATCAAAATTCTCGTAAAAATTAATAATTTAAATCGTATATTTTTCAAAAATTAAAATTAAAATATTAGATAATAGTTACATTGAAAAATTGTTGAGAACTAATACTGGTATCTGACCAATAGCAGCAGCAGTATTTATATTTGAGATCTAAACAGCAAATATTGATAACATCGAGGTACTTAAGTATGCAAGCATGGATAAACGCGTTTTTTATTTGAGCAAATGTAGAGCCCTCAAATATAAAATGTCTGATTTTTAGTCAGATTTTTTTCAAATTAAATTAGTTAAATTCATTCAGTACTAGATAAGTCATGCACACACTATCTTAGAGTTGAAACTAAACTATAGCGTAATTCTTGAAAGCTAAAAAAAAATTGCTGACCGTATCAACCCAAATGGAAAAGTCCCTAGGTCGTAAATCTTTCTCATTCCTGCCCCTTCTTTTGAAATATTATAAACCTACACTTTTATCTGCTAAATAATATTTCTACTTCCGCATATATTTATTCCATCATGATCCAATTTTATTTTTATAGTGGAGTAATATATTCTTTATTTACTGGGTCTTAAACATTAAGAGGAATGTAAAAGAAGGGTACAGTTACATGAATTTACAATAAATAAGCCGACTGTATTTTATTGGCGTTTGGTTGACACAGGAGATCCGAAGTCTTTCCTGAAATACCGGATTGACACCCCAGTATCATCCGATTGGTTTTATGCGAGCTGAGTAGCCGCAGATTCGAGTTTGAGTATATGAAGCGTACCCCAAATGTATGGGGTATATATTGCGTTTTTAAAAAATTATGCAAACCATAGAGATATGTTTGCTTGATTAAAAATAATTTCGCAGTCAACTGAACTGAAACCTTGGGTTTAAATAATATAATTCTAGTTTAATCCTGTTTGCCCATTAATCTATCTACATTTTTTATATATGAGATAAAAAATGTTTTGTTTTTTGTCGCTATGAGAGAGAACAGCTGCCTGTACTTGTTAAAGGTTTCTACTCAAATAAACTTCAGTGAATAAAATGTAGGATTTGCAATATTACCCACCCATGACAAAAATGAGTGCCAAATATGAAATAAGGTAGAAGTTCCAGCCATAAAGGAGCACTAAAGGTAAAGGTCTGTAAGCGTGGGAGTTGGGAAAACCAGTTTAACCTGCTTCAAATGGAGAAAGGGATTAGAGTTGAGGGAAAAGAGTATTATTACACATTTTATGAATTGAAAAAAATTTTATGTTAAACTGCTGACTATAGAAAACAAATTTTGTGAAAAATCTACTTCTTCTTATGAGGGAAAGAAATCAAGAAATTCTTTCTATCACAATAGGCAATATTAACTTTAAAACTTAAAATGAAATAATCATAACTTTTTATTATACTAGTTGGATTTGTTTACCTTGACTTGGAAATTTTTCTTATAGTTTTTCTTCTAGTATATTTTATGTATGTATAATTACATAGTATATACTTCATCACCAAAGTACTTATGTTTGTAAGAAACATCATTTCTCAACATTTGTTAAACATATTTATTTCACATGTGTAATTATAAAAGATACCATGCTTTTAATTATAAAAGTAACAAGAGTCTAGAGTGGCCTGTACTCAAACTTTACTATAATAACTATAACTATAACTTTACTATAAGTAAATACAATATGAAACTTGTTAGTAAGTAAAAATAATTATAATTAAACCGTATATTAAAAATATTGCAGATTATATTTTATTTTATTCACTATTATATTTTACCTGTTTCTCCTTGAACCTGTTTTGAGGTTTATTGTATTATACATGTCCTTAAAGGTAGTCCTCTTGCTTCCCCTTAAGTTGACTGTATTCTATTCTGAATATTTTTTGTACAATGTGGTGTCGTATTTTGTACAAAATAGTTATGATCCCCTCATCGGAGTTTGAAGGGCTTCTGGAACCCTTCCGTGCTAGTTCATATTCTCTAGTACCCAGTGGTGAATGATCCAGTTCAGCTATTCTAAAATATTTTGTTTATATTTCAGTTCATAGATGTTTGACTATCAAACATTATTGCAATGTCTCGTTCATGTTGAGTTGTGCACATATCTAGTCGTGCAACATGATCATCATATCCAATAGTACTGGTGTGATGTCTGCGGGTTCAAAATAATTAGTCTTAGGTCAAAGTTTCCCAACTCTGATGAACTTGACAGCATGTGAGTATATCACTTTTTATTTCCATATTTAATTCCAAGATGAGGATAAAAGTTCTGTTGCATTGAAATATTAGCTATTCTGACGCAAGGGAGTGGTTATCCTTGTTTTATCAAATATGATTTGCATATTTGATTATCTTAGTGTCTGCGTTTCTAAAACAACCGCCAACCTTACAACCCGATCAACGGGAGATGATATAATAAAATAAACTTGGGTAGCATATCTTTAGTTCAATGCTTATCACTAGGTCAAAAAGAGAACTCTGATCCAAGAAAAGAAAAAACACTGCTAGAAATTTAATTTGCCTCCATAATTAATCTTAGTCGTGGCCAAGTTAGTTTTATATTTGGATTGTTCTATTGTATGGCTGATGTTGCCAATGTAGGAATTACTTCTTAGCAGATGTCTTCATGGAGAGGATTTCATTCGTCACAGTCATTTAATCAGTCTTATAGAGGTGTAGCAGATTTCTGACTATCTTTCCCCTTTTCTGATGAATGTCGTCATAGTAAGTATTTAATATGTTAGGATAATTTGTCCAAGTTTAAGCTGACAGGCTAAATTCCTCTTCTAACTTGAATGTTTGTTTCTTTTGCATATTGTTATGATTGGTGAGGAAGTAAAATGTATTATTTATGTATTAATGAGTGGAGTGTCCAGAATAAAATTAAGCTTTATGTAAACAGTTTGTTTTTAACGTTCAAAGGAGGCTTTAAAGAGCTCTAATATATTGCTAATTGAAAGATATTGTTGAACAAAATTTTAATCTTTAACCTTTAAATAAATAGTGCTACTAAAGCTAATGTTCTAAGAATCTTTATTCAGTCTGAATGCCCTTTTTGTTTTCATTTTCCTTCAGATATTGAACCTTGGGTTTGTCGAATTACTTTGGGTTTGAAATATTTGTTTCTTAAAACTTTGGGTTGTCGAATTACTGATTTATGCTGGTAGTAAATGAAATCGCATCGTTAACTACGTCTTTAACATATCTATGCTGATGACTTTTTAGATTTATCCATGTCTAAATCTGCAAACGTAGTGATATATATAAACTTTAGAAATTTTTTAAAACCTTAAAACCATGTAGAAATGTTATCCTCCACAAATTCATTCAAAATATTGATTTTTGTTACACCTTCTAAGCCTATGAAATTTTAAAACTGTTTAAAGTTTAAACTTGGTGTATACCGTTTGTTTACATTTCAAAATGTACGCGAAAAAGTTGTAGGTGTTTATATGGCATCAGGTCATGCTGCAAAAAAATGCCCCAATTGATTGATAGATAAAAAGAAAAACAAATAAAACTGACTCGGTATTCATACCGAATGCAAAGTGTGACACTCGCAGGTTTAGTTTATTAATACAGAGACTAGCTGTAACTCATAGAAATTACTAGGTATTCTTAATTTTATTGTTATCAGATTTTATTTCCTCTTATTATAAGGTTAACACACAAACGAACCTATGGTGTTTTATTTTAATACATAAATATTGAAATTAATTTAATATAACTTGTAAATATCAGACTCGCATGTCAACATTTTCATTAATAAATGACATTAAAACTACATACAATTATTACGTAACAAAAATATGTTTCTTTCAATTATAAATGACATTAAAACTACATACAATTATTACGTAACAAAAATATGTTCTTTCAATTATCAAGAAATTAGTTATTAAAATATAATAGTGAAGGAATATCATTATTGACTTATAGAGACTAAATATGAATTGTACTGGGAATTGAATCAAGGGAATAAGCTTGAAAAGGAATTGGTCAAATGAAGGTTTTCATGGAATCAGTGAGCGAAAGGGTGACTTAATACGATTATAGCATCAAAGAGGTGAGCCTGTCCCCTGACACTTATTAGTTCGACTTTGTTGACCCGTTATTCACGTTAAAAGGTTTAATTTTCAAGCCAAAAAAAATGCATTTTAATTCTATTTGAACTAATTTTAACTGATTCAATGAAAAATTATCAAAGAGAGAAGTGTGTTGCAAATATATGATAATCAAATTTAGGTGTTTTTATAGTACTTAACTAGTTATTAGGATACCCACTAGGAAATTAATCTCAATCTGGTGCTTAGTAACCGTATGAATGCCCAACGACCAATGAATATATCCGCACACTATAGTGCACGTCATAACTAGCAGTTCCAGACCAGAGGCCTTCTACTGCTTGCTTATTGTGCTACTATAACTTGGAATGTCAGTAATTCATGTCGGATATTAAGTTCGTCTCTACAGTAATGATGTCGTATTCGCGGTCATGTGGTCTTGTTGAGGTCATGGTTTTCAATGTTTTTAGTCATGAGTTGGAAAAGTAGTCAGATAGTCAGTGGATGAAATAATCGTTCAGTGGGGTTGAGGAAGGTTGGTGACAGGATTTAGAGTTTGTACAAGGAAGTTTGGATGAGTAGATAGTTTGTTGTCTTCATTGGTAGTAATTCGGGTGATGTAACTATCTATGGATTCCATTTTCAAATCATGGTGAATATCAACATTACGAGCGTACCAAGGAGCCCTGGCTATAAGGCGGGCACACTTATTTTGAACAATCTGGATACACACCTTGTTCGTTGGTGCAGCTCTAAACCAGACGGAGCATCCATAAGTCATACGAATGTGTTTAGCTATTTTATGTCGTATTGTTCAATTATCATAGAACTTAATGCTATGGCCAGGTAGGAATATAACAAAAGATTCAATGAGATCATTGGTTCTTACAGGTTGGATAACAGTGTTTAAATTCTTCTGAGTCGTAATACCACCATTAATACGGACTTGTCAATAATTATTTTCTATTAAAATACCTCACTGGATGACAGGGTTACAACACAGATAGTTGTGTTTTTAAGCATTAACACGATACTCTTTCAAACTGAATTTACAGTATCGGGCAGCAAGTGCTGCTCCGATAGTTATATTTCTTCTGTACTGCTGCGTAATTCTAGCAGAATCGCTAATGTTAGTTTTTTAAATTATGTATTCTTGAGTTATAACAGATATCAGTATTTGTTTCTATAGTAAAACTACAACAGATTTGTAAAAATCTTTAATAGTACCTCTTGTCAAGAGAAAAAGCTTTTTATTGCTATGATGTTGGCACTATTTATTAGTATCACCCTAGCAGAAGCAACCAGAAACCGTCACAAGTCTTGTACCTTACAAAATAATTCTGTTCCTTCTCTACGGTTTAAATTACTTCATCATTTCATATTTAATTAACCCATTCAAATTAATTTTCTAAATGATTTTCAACTTTAGTAAATTAATACAAGTTTATAACTAGTAATTAATATCATCCAAGGGTTCTCTGTCAATATTGCATACCTAATTTAACAACACTGCTCAATACCGTTTCGTTAATTAGTTTCTGGAGCCTCTTTCATTGACGATATCTTCAATCACTTTGTAAGGCCTCTGTGGAGATATCCTATTACTATATACTTTACGCTTAGAACAAGTCTACAACTATAACTCGCACTCGTCTATATTAAGTGAAACATTTCACTTGACTGTTAACTTTGCACGGTACTAGTTGCATTCATGATGACGACCACTAAGGGAGTAAGAGTCAAAAACCCAACTTACGAAGACTGCTTGTTACGGTTGAAACATCTTAGTCTTTTTTTCCCATTTCCGATTGTGGTTTGATCATTAATTGTTATTTCACGTGTTTATTGTGAAATTTTGTTATATATATATATATCAGTTCAAAATTAGGGATAGGTAGCATACAAAGTAGAGAAACACACTTACAAACTCAGATTTTCGGGCAGTCCGTCTTCAGGAGAAAAGAGAAAGGGAGACCAAGCACGTTATAGACGCAACGGCTAGTAACATGTACCTAATAACAAGAAGAACCTATTAAAGAACCTATCTTCAATTTTGAACTCTTTATATATATATATATATATATATATATAATTAGAGAAACGATTCTTCGAGTCGTTATCAGCCTTTGGAGCGATTCACTTCTTTTCCTGAAGACGAGGACATCGAAATATAGTAGTGAGTTCAGTGGTTTCCTTTCTATGTCTTCTGTTTTAAATTCTAGTTTATATATATATATAAAACAGATTCAATAATATATCGACCGTTTGATAGAATAGGTGTGTTCTCTAATCGGGGTTCGGTCAATTTTCCAGGATAAAAAATCAAACTCTCGTTGCCAACGTTTCGGTTTTATTTAAAACTCTTTTCATAGCCTACAAACAAAGGATAATAAGAAATCACATATCAACATCAAACATATACAAATATGAAAATGGATTGTTACAACTCATGAATATTACAAGCAGAAATATTTCAGAGATACATAAAACAATATTACTTACAGAAGTAAGAATTTTTTAACTAAGAAAATGAAATTTACATTATTTAAATGGACAACAATTTAGCCGGAAAAACTTTCGACTAGACTGTCTAGACAGTCTAGTCGAAAGTTTTTGTCGGCTAACATTTTGTTCTTTATAATGTAAATTTCATTTCTTAGTTAAAAAATTCTTACTTCTGTAAGTAATATTGTTTATTATCTCTGAAATATTTCTGCTTGTAATATTCATGAGTTGTAACAATCCATTTTCATATTGTGTATATGTTTGATGTTGATATGTGATTTCTTATTATCCTTTGTTTGTAGCCTATGAAAAAGGTTTTAAATAATACCGAAACGTTGGTAACGAGAGTTTGATTTTTTATCCTGGAAAATTGACCGAACCCCAATTAGAGAACACACCTATATATATATATATAAAATACTGTTCTTTTCTTTACCACTCTATTGATATGTTTGAGATTTTTTTAGGGTATTTGGTGTAGATATTAAAAGTACTTCTTTGCCAACGATTCGACATATATTTATGTCAAAACGTTAGCGAAGAAGTCCTTTTAATATCTAGACCAAAAATCCTGAAAAAATCTCAAAATATATATATATTAAAGAGGGACTCTGTTTATTTTAAAATCAATTGTATATATATATTAAGTAATATTCAAACAATTAATTCTGGTTTTAATACACAATATAGTAATATTGAACGTACAGTGCATTAATATCAATATATAATAGTTGCAGAAGGTAATTTACTTTTAAATTCTTGGCTTTAGTCTCATGATATTTGTCTTGTATTTTATTTATGCAGACGTGTTTGCGTAATTATGTTGTTTATAAAGCACTCTTCGGTTGTATGGATTTCTGTGTTCCAGACATAATTGTTTAGTTTTTAATACGTTTCAATATTGCTTTATTTCATTTCAAAAGTCGGGTTTTTGTTTGTTTATAAAGGCTTAATCAGATGTAAACCTCTCGGTCTCCTTTATATAATGGTTAAGATATTACTGCGTTGGTAGAATGGAGCTGTGTTTCCCAGCCTTGTTTAGGACTTTCATAATACTTGGTAATACATTAACTTAAATTATACATTTATGCAAAAACCATTTTAATCATGAAATGTGTTATGTGAATGTATTTCAGTATTGTAATATTTTATTCGCATAGTAAAGAATTTGCTTTGGATTTGTGTTATTTATAAATTTCTAAAAAAAAAATTAAGTATAAATTTGTAAATTATAACTGATTTATAGTTATTAAATTTGTAAAAATAACTAAAATATTTTGAGTATCATAGTTGTAATAAGACTGAAGTTTTCATTTAATATTTATTATACTTTGTTTAATGAATATTTGAATTACAGAAATTCAGAACACAGAATTAAAGCTTGAGATAATAGCTTTTTATAAAGTTTATTTAAGAAATATGTAAGTTAATTTGTATTTGGAATAAACAAATTTAATAAAGCACATCATTATTCACAAGCAATAGCACTTGTAAGTTGGGAACAGGCATCGCTATATAATCAGTAACGGTGTCACCTCGAGTAGCTGAGTGTTGCTAAGATTAATTTTTCGCGTAGCACAAGTTAGAAACGACTGGGCTAGTTTTCAAATGAGCATCCCTGTTGAAGAAGCTTCGTGATGGGCATGTCTCAAGGATGAATCAGCAAAGTTTGTTTCTGAACAATCAACTTGATGGTTGTTCCCAGGACGCGTGCAAAGAAAGACCCATTGGGAAGAGACTCCCACGACTAGACGGTTGATCTAGACTGGCCATATCGTGACCTCAGCCACCTTGGACTCTGTGGGAATCCAGGTCTTAAGCAACGCTACCACTCGGCTGCTTGGTCCAATTGTCTCTGTTTGTTTTGAATTACAAACTACCAACCCTTATTCAGTTTATTGCTTTAATGTATTCTTTGGTGTAATCAGGCAAAATTTTTCAAACTAAGCCATTTGGAAAGTTCGTTTTGTCTGAGAAATGTTATCAAAAAAAAATTTTTTATTCCGTAAATTTCTTGGAATATCTTAAACTACCAACACACTAGCATCTGGAAATACGGCAAAACTGAACAAAACAAATATTTTAGAATAACGAATACCTTCAAAATTGTTAACTACTTTTTTAACAGAACACTGGAACCACAAATTGTGATTATTTACTTGATGATTCAGTCGTAACTTTTCTACTAATTACAAATTATTCAAAATATGAATGCAGTGGTCATCAGTATAAATAGATCCAAGCACTTTCTACTATTGATATTCCGAAGAGGAGATCATGAATGATCAGGGAACAAGCTGAACCAGATGAGATGCTTTTAGTCTGACGTGTAGAAGCTCGATGTCAAACAAAAAACATCACATCCACTTCACCTGCTCTTCGAGCGTCTCTTGATTAACAATATTTAAACTACTCATTTAAATATTGAACAAACGAAGTGTTTTCATCTGTATAGCTGGTAGTTTCATGAAGTTTGGTTTGTCAACACTTTAGTTTTTTGAAGCATATAGTTCACAACAACTGAATAGTAACTGTAACTGATGATTTTAATAGCAATTCGTTATGAGAAGAAGATCAGAAATGACCATGAAAGAAGAGAGAAAATAAGGTCCAGTGGGATTTTGAAGAAAACTTGAGCATGTAAACACTATTACCGAACAAGAAAGATAAAGCTTAGGTACTTGAACTTATTTTACTAGTTACTTCCCTTTTCTTGTGCTATCCTTTCAAAACGGCAATATTACTCGTAAAAATGCCTGAAATTTTGGAAATATTGAATAAACAAATTCATACTTGCATGTCGACTATTGCAAGTGTATTTTTACACTTTGCAAGTGTTATGTTTCCTATGTTGATTTCCAGTTTGTAGATATATATTTTTTAAAGAAATATATGTAATTGAAGTTTCTATTCTTTCAATATAGATACCAATATAAAAGGTCAAGATAAGAAGAGAAAGAAAATGCAGGATGATTCTAGATACTTTTTGACAAAAATCAGTCATCAAAGCAGTATTTTAAGCCACATATTAGTATGTAATTTCTATACAAAATATAAAATTGCTATTTACAAATGTTGAGTGTTTGAGTTTAAACAAAATGTTTGGTAAAAAGCTTAGATCAGATGAGAATCATAATAAAAGTGAGAGACTTTCTGGAAAAAAGAGGCCAAGCCTTGAGTAGGGATGACACTTGATGAGGAGCAAGCGGCATCGTTCGGCCAGTAAATCAAACTTACTGCTTGTCCTCACTTCGCCTGATATTTCAACAAAATATTGCTCAATATGCATGGGGATCATGTTATTCAAATTCTTAGCTTCACGGGATTTATGTTGTTAATCGTGATGACAAGGAAAGCATTACATTCTTCTAACTTGATAAATATTCAAGTAGACACTAATTCTCTAATTCAAGGGTCATTCAATGAATATTATTCCAACGTCCAATAACTGTGGAAGGCCCCGTAGTTTTCTTTCAAAACTAAACGATGAGCCCCTTTACTCCGGAGGGACTCATTTCCCTCGTACCCATAGAGGAATTATAGATCTTGTGAGGAATAGATCTATAGATCTTGAATGGAATATAGATCTTGTGATTATAGATCTGTGAGGAATCACAGATCTTTATACTTATTGAAACTGGCATATAACTTTACTATAAATAAAATACAGTGATCGCAAAAATAATTATGTTTTTTTGGGGGGTTATTGGCCAGAATACTTATGTTCACTAAACAGTTCTGTAATACTTTTTGAGATGTTGTGTGAGTGTGTATATGTGGGTGTGGGTGAGTGGGTGTATGGGTGGTGTGTGTGTGGTGTGTGTGTGTGTGTGTGTGTGTGTGTGTGTGTTTGTATTTGTGCAACTTTTGAAATCGCGATACAAATTGAACCGCTCGTCAAATCCTAATAACCATTGGTTATTGATATATTATAGAAACTTTTTTCTTGCGAAATATTTTAGTAAGGAAAAGACATTTTATTTTACTTTATGCCACAACGGTAAGCTCTTTCCGATTAATGTTGTTATTGTAGATCCTGATACTGTCGAATTTATACACAGTTCTGTGATAGCTCCACTGGTTAGTATCAATTGAATAGTCTTACAAGCGATTGTATTTGTAGGCACGTGACATTTCTGCTTACATTAGTAGCTTGTTATGAGATTATTAACTCTGGATGATTTATGCCTCTGCTTGAGAGGCTCACTGCTCATCGGCTTCGTTTTCGTGCTGTAACGATGAAAACACTTCGTAATTCTGGTAGCAAGCAGTCAAACATTGAAGTTTAAACCAAATAATTTTCACAGCGAGAAACACGTTCAAAAGTCTGCCAATCACATTTAGAAAAGGAATCAATTATATTCCTCGTTTTTTTTTTCATTCAAAAGTTGAACCGGCGAAACATGTACGACTTTTGTGTGGTTTGCTCATGGTGAAAGTGGCCGAGCAGGACCATTAATAAGATTAAGGCATACCTTGTTGTAAGGAAGTAGACTCGTTGGCTTTCTCCGCAGCTGCTTGCGACAGCCCTGTTACGCAACTCGAGGACCTTCAGCTCGCTTCAAATTCGCGTCATTCCTTGCCAACTCATCCAACTGCTGTTCCCAGCGCTGGCTGTCTTCCTGCCATGCCCTTTCTTTTGTTAGCCTCATTTCAGACAAATAAGGAGCAACTCAGTATTGCGATATTAACTGCAATAGTTCAAGTATTTAGTATCATTCTAATTGCATCAACCCATTTCTAATTACTTATATTTAGTGCTATAATTCACAATGTAGTACTCTAAACTTTTAAAATCTTAATATGTATCATATATCACATACTACGTTAGGAAGTGTAGGAAGTATCAAGATTGATTATGAGGTGGGACTGAATATTACGGTGCCACTTCTGTAATATTTTTCCATTTTCAAATTATTAAAAGCCGTAAAGTTTTATCTTCTTACTAGGTTCTTAACTTTGAAGCTTCAAATATATATATATATATATATATATATCAATGATCAAACCACAACAAGACTAAGATCTTTCAACCGTAACAAGCGGTCTTCGTCAGAGTCAAAAATCCAACTCTAACTAACTAACTAATCCAAGTTGGGTTTTTGACTCTGACAATGACCGCTTGTTACAGTTGAAAAATCTTAGTCTTGTTTTCCCATTTCTTATTGTGGTTTGATCATTGATTGTTATTTCACGTGTTTATGTGAAATCTTTATATATATATATACAAAATACACTTTAAAAACAGAAAAACACAAATAAAAACAATATCTTTACATTATTATATTAACGTCCGAACCAATGTAAGAATAAATCAGAAAAAAGACTAAGTAAGTAAAGACAGTAAGTCTTTATTGTGATTTCTTACTTTGATTTGGACAGTGATTTTGGTTTCACGTATTTATTGTAAAATCTTGTTATCCATGATATATTTAATAATATTATTCTATATATATGTATATACGTTTTGCGCTAGTGTTATATTACAAATGTTAATATAAAAGTTGTTTTATATATATATATATATATATATATATATATATATATCAATGTTAACAAGATTTAACAGTATAAACGTGAAATATAGATCAACGTTTAAACAATAATTCTAAAAACCACACCAGATGGCATATTTTGCTTCTTTCGGTGTGAGTGAGACTTTGACAAAAACCAGTTATTTGGGTTGAAAGTTTTTAGACCAAACTTTAAATATTTTACTGAGGTTTAGACATTTATATATATATATTTATTATGCTAGAAATTTAAAAAAAAATTATTTCAATTCATAATTTTAGTTAAAATTTAAAGTATGTTTGTGCGTGTTTTCGTACAGTACATACGTTTTGCGGTTAAAAAACATTTATCTCCTTCTTTGTCCTCCAACATACTCTCCCGTTCACCCACTCAGTCGCTCTAATCTAAAGATATATGACTTTACATATTACTTCATATTATTATTATTATCATAATTATATTAATTTATAATTTATCTCTATGCTTATAATGGTTGCAATTATAACAATTATTATATTTGCTATTTTATAAATACATTATAAATACATATATTTGTTAATTTAATTTATCAAGTGTATTTGGTGTGGGTATTGGGGGCTTGGAAAGCATTAGGCTGTTTACATGTAATTAGCGATTTATCTTAATGAAACCGCTTCCGGAATAAATTAATTTCATATGAAGAGGTATATTTAATGTATAATAAGAGAATTCATTTAATCAAAAACCAAGAAAACATTGTCTAGCATTAATCTGTTATTCTGATAACAAAAAAGCAAGAACAATAACTAAGTATTTTATTAATGGTCTTCCTTTATGTTTACAAAGGGCTTAAAAGAAAATTAGCTCAGAAGTTGTCTTTCTTCTGTCAAAATATCATTAATAACTGAATTGCCTTGGTCATAATGAATGCTTACTTCAATAATAAAGTTTAATTGAACTCTCTTTAACAATTATTAATCAATTTTACTTGTTTGTCAGCTTTCCAGTTTTAAATGTTGATTCAGTTTTAAACTACATCCCGTAAACAGGGACGGTACAATGATTCTTTGAACACCATACTCTTTTCTTCTGTAAGTTTATAAAGACATGGGTTCAATTTTTTGTTGGGTCTGAAATACAGTTGTATTTCATTCATTCTGCCCTATATAAAAAGACGTTATTATTTTTACAAGTTTTTTAATATATATTAATTGCTAAATGTTTCACGACGCTCTCTTCTCGTGTTGTTTCTTCCATACAAGTAAGACGCCATCAAGCATTTACTAAGTACAACATTATACTACTATAGTACCTCGTAAATAGGTATTATAACCACCCCACCGGTAGAAGATCCACGACGTACGAAACCGGTTGGGTGGCTCTGACACTGATTCACGAGGTAAGACGAACTTTTATATAATATTGTTTTTCCTAACCTCTGTGGTACTAACATATTGTATGCATTGTTCTAAGCAATAGCCTCATAATATTACCATAATTGGTAATGATGTTGAAGTTTTAAAGACTTTGGAATTTTGAGGTTTCATAGTTATTTCCGTTATTACACAGTAAGCCATCAGTGGTGTGAGTGAGAGTGTGTACACAGCCTGCTATGTCACTCAACTGGCAATTCTGTATAAACGATCATATTGAAATCCCAGATAATTATTATTAGTTAAGGGTCAGAGTTTTAGCCATATTCTACCATCCCAGAATAAGGGTTTTCTCTATTTTCCTATTTTTTATTTTTAAGCAAAACAACATGGAATTATGTAATGACTATTATAATGCTATTTGGAGAAATATCCTATATAAGATTTACCAACAATTGTAAAACTGTTATATGTGATTGAGCCAGAGTCCCACAATTTTTGTTTTGAGTTTTATTTCCATTTAAGAAAAAAATTTCTCAGTCTTTTGTTCAATACTTCAGATATAGTGCTAATTACTAGTATTGTTTGGCATGTTTTCTCCATAAATTAATGTTCGGATGGTGTCAACATTTCTATAGCCACTTGTACTTACATCGATTGTTTGGATCCTTAGGATTGTTAGGACTATATCCCTAAATAAGATCGGGGTTTTTGGACAGAACAGCTCCAGTTGCCTTTAGCTTTGTTCAGCTCAGATCTTTGACAAGCAGTCCTCAATTCGTTTCCTTCTAGTCAGGTACTGAAATAATACAACAATCTTTTATTTCTGGATATATTCTGCATAGAAAGTAGAAATTCTCAGACAATGTTTGAAGACTGTTGAGTTTAACGCCTTTAGAGCGGCTTGTCTCTGTAATGGAAGATAGATGTTCAACCCTCTTGAGCACTTAGTGCATACTCCATACCTCATTCAATTGCAAGAATCTAAGCCTCAAATATTATAGTTATTCTTCCCATTCCTTTAGATGTATTTCAACCATAACTTTTAATAATTTGATTGGGTTTTATATGAAATATATAAATAAATATAAAAATAGGAATTTCACAATTACATCCCAACATTTCAAAAATCAAAAATCAAATCCAGTTATAGAAAATATGCGCTGTCATAATCGAGTTCAGACTAGAATAGCCAGTTATCTTGACTACTATTAATTTTACTACAACTATTAAACTATTTAACTATTTAATATTTATTAATTAAATTAATTGTAAACATAACAACTTTAATGTTGACTGAGAAGATTGCACGAAGAGGTTATAGTTTAGGTTATGTTATTAAAGCCTAATAAGAAAAGGTTTCCTCAGCTCAGAGGAAATCACACTTCATTTATTAATCTCTGTACATAAAGTTCGTGCGTTTGTTTGTTTGTTCCCCTGTTTTCCATGGATATAGAAACCTGAAAATATAATATATGTTATTTCTGAATAATGTTAAATAAAAGAAAATTATCGCTATATTCCTAAAATTGGAGCCAGGGTAGCAAGTATCTTGCGTTCTCGCCGATGACAGTAGTGCAAATGTATTGTATGTAAAGGTAAAATTTTTTTTTTTTAATTTAATATTTGGGTAATGTAAACACTGGTAATAAAGTAAAGGCATGAAGCCAGAGTAGCCCAGAGGCTTGTGCGCTCGCCGATGACAGTAGTGCAAATGTAAATAAAATGTAATTATAAATAAATGTAACAAATATATAATAAACTATTACATTAGAAACAAACTTGAGAACAACAATAAGATAAGATACGAATGTTCTAAGATAACACAAAGACATATTCCTTTCATTAATGTTATTTTATGTTGGGTAAATAAATTGAATATCTCAATTTACAAGTTCTGTTTGTTTTAAATATATTTGATTGTGTACATAACTTGAATTGATGTTTCATTTACTTATGTCATAAAGTAAATGACTTTTTTTTACTTTTAAATGATTTTATTTTGCTAAACATACTTACTGTGTATATATCGTGAATCATGTTAAGAATACTATATCAAAATCTTAGGCCATATAAGAGTCTTTTTCCGTGCTTTAACAACTAGAAACAACAATTAATATTATCCCTATCAATCATGTAGAGTGAATTTATTTTAATAACTATTGTTATAATTTCTGAGTGGCACAAAGGGTCACGGGTAGTCTAGTTAGTCAATAAAATCAGATATTCTAGAGTTTCTGATCTTTCTTTCACCGTCGCATAGATAAGTCGATAAATTCGTCTTTGGTTTTGATCAAAATCTACCAAATACTAAGCATGACACGATCTTTAAAATTTCTTAAATTATAGCCTCTATTATTTTAGTCTAGACACCACCTCCTTTCGCTTACTTAGTTCTTGCCGACCCAGATAGGACACAGCGATTCTAAAGGATGTTCTGAATTATTACAGCCATCCATAATGTTGACAATTTGATGGGTATTTTTAAAATATAATTTTCATATTATACTGAAATTGTAGATTTTTATATTAGAACCAACTACACAGTCAGCACTGCGTTTCAAGCTGTAGGTAATATCTTATGTGGATTTTTTTTGTCATGTACTAATTATTATATTACCAGTATTTTAATCAAACTCATAATTAATCAGTTTTAATAATAAATATTGCAGGTTGATTTCGTGCTTATTTATACTCGTATTTGCAATAAGGCAAACTTCTCTCAGTTATTTTTAAAGGTATCTACCCAAATAGACTTGAGTAAGACAGGATGCATAACTTCCAATGTTAAATCAACCCAGGAATGTGTGGTTCAGCTTTTCCTAGAATTGGTGCTAAATAACAAATGAGCCGCACCTTTTCATTCCTCTCTAGACAGCACCAAAGATGAAAACCTTAGTAGGAGTTTTCGAAACATACAAATTATTTTACCTACTATAAGAAATATAGATTAGTCTGCACTCAACTTACTATAAGTAATATATCGATTATAAAAAAAATTAACCCGTTATGAAAAAAAAAAATTTGTTGTTAATTAATTTACTGATTTCTTTTATATTAGTTCTATAATTCACAATTTCTAATAAAAATGTAATATGAATGACTGTTTAGA
This sequence comes from Hermatobates lingyangjiaoensis, assembly GCA_026182355.1. Classification (NCBI taxonomy): domain Eukaryota; kingdom Metazoa; phylum Arthropoda; class Insecta; order Hemiptera; family Hermatobatidae; genus Hermatobates; species Hermatobates lingyangjiaoensis. The sequence goes on from JAPFBL010000251.1 coordinate 2,012,815, forward strand.
ACAATTGATGAACAAATTACGAATTAGATGAATCGGAATTGTAGCTGCTGTGAAATTTTATAGTTGTTTTAAGTGTTATACTAACCTATACAATGCTCTAAAGTTTGTAAAAATTCTATCATAGAACCATCACTTGCAGGTGACAATAAATCAAAAATATCAACAATATAAGTGCTTATATTGACATAAAGTACCTTTTCATGGTTCAATAAGTGCAAAAAAGAATAGTGGTCTTTTCCACAAATAAGACTTCATATCTGACAAATTTTATAAATATATTTCCAGATTTATTCTGCGTACAATTTTCCTATCTTTACATATCTCGACATATTAAATAGAGGACTTGAAAATGTTTGAATCCGTAAAAACTTAAAAAGCCTCTGTTTTGTAGTCACTACGAGTATATTTAATTACAGTGAAACAAAATGAAATGCATTACTGCTTGTTAGGTTTGCACAAAGTAAGAATTCAAATGATGACGATGCATTCACAATGATTGCGACTCATAACTTGGTGGTACAATGAATCGGTCATATTATGTTGTTGTCTACGAAGAACCAAGGGAGTTTGATTTCCAATGACAATTGAATGCAGTATGTTGACTGCTGTTATTAGGAATTAAAATACTGGTATTGTTGAGAATGGGAGACTGATCTGAATTGCTGGACCAATTGGTTTAGCAACTAGTGTTGTGTGATTTGAAAGCGTAACATTGTTATGTTGCCCGCTACTGTGCCTCCTTCCCACTGTTGAGAAACCGTTTCGCCGTGTGAAGTATAGTCGACTGCTGCCTTCTTGTGAAATAGACTTGCTCAATGTGCCTTGCTTTTCTGACCTCCAAACTTCTACAAGACTTTTGTAATTCTTGAGAATTGATCTGAAACAATCTTCTCTCACACTGGTACTGGACTTCAGCTGATCAACTCGCCGTGATTTAAGTTTTGTTCCTGCTAGAATTGCAACTTCTTTTGAAGATCCTTTCATACGAGTATGATTTCAAAGAACAGTATTACAAAAAGACTTTTATAGGGTGTTCTTGAGTGTTGATTTATAGCATTCACTATCAAGCAAGTCAGTATAAGACGTTCTGTCCCCTCCATTTGGGCACCTTATAGAATTAATAAGCGACTGTCTAACGTTTCTGCGTTAACAACATGCAAAAGATGTTTATTTGACTTCTTTCGTGAAATTGTAGCATTCTTTGTCAAACAGTTCATTATAAGACTTCCTAGTGTAAAGTATAAGTGAAGTATAGTCAAACATATAAGGCATAAGACTTTATATTCCTATTACATAGTGAACAGAGGGCGCTGCCTATCTCTATGATTTTACACAGTCTTTCTTTCAACTAGACAGGCCCGATTAGACTTAGAATACTCCTACTGTCACTCCATGAAGTGAATTCGCACAAGGAATTTTCGAAAGTTTTGGAAGTCATAAAACGTTTTTGGACTTGATCTATAAATTCCAATAATGCTCCATAGTAACCGATTGCAGAACTAATGAATTATATAGTGATAGTCCTAATCATTGTGAAGGTTTCATTATACTCTCACGGAGGTGTCCTCATGTGAACCACACCGCAGGCTGATTTGTAAGACAATGGTGGTTTAACTGACGACCTACTTTTAGCTAGTCGATCTGTTAATTTGTTTCCCTACAGAGCAAATAATAGTATCAAATGAACAATCAAGTATAAAACAACACCAATCAACACCATTGTATAAAAAGCTAAATGATACAGTATACACAATTATTATATTACATAATTATAACATTATTCGTTTTGAATTCAATATAAACTGAAATTATTCTATTTATAATGATTTTATTCCCTCTTTGTTTACAAAAAGAGATAGAAAGTTTAGGGGTTGTCGAATTCTTTGTAAAATATATTCGATATTCTATATTCCCTACCAAAAGAAAAGGAGCTTTTATTTAAATAATAAGCTTTTTTTTGGTATTATGGACTACTTAGAGTATTTCAATGTATTAACTCGTTTTTATAAACCCAGAAGAGCATCTGTTTTATTACAGTGAAAGCTTGGTCCCTGTTTTGTGCAAAAGGCATATATGTTTGTTCAGAACATGGGGCTTATTTACAATCTTGCTGAAATATAATGCTGATCAGCTCGTGTTTTTTTCTGTCAACTGCACGTATAAGTTGATATTGGGGTTTTTCCAAGGCATTTTGTCTCAATATAAGACCAATGTAAGAAGGTTAACCCGCTCCAGATTCCTCATTGTGGAAGGCAGGCCAGCAGTCTTAAGATTGTGCGGACTTTCCTATGATGTCACTTGAGCTCTGTGACTCGTCTCTGACCAATCCTCCACTCCTCTTGGCCTAGCCCCTCTCATCCTCAAATCACACGCTTCCTCTATTAAAGTAATCATTTATCAGTTTGTAATCTCATGTACAGTACAAGTCATGTATCCACCTTAGTTGTATGAAGGCTTAATTAGATCACTCTTTCAAAGTCATTTATGATTAAATAATATTACATGTTTCCCCGAGTCACGACTCCTATATTGCTAAAATATAAATAACCATTACGATCTAGTTTACTCACATTGTACGGTAGTTAGCCTACATTAAGTAACACGAGGAACAGTGGTGGAAGTAATTTTTGTATCTAAAACGCTGTTGATCTTTAAAATATCATTCCTTTTTTTTACTTTACTCTATCTTAAAGTACAGTAATCAACAACAAAAATCGATCTTCATATTTTGACGCATTTACATGATTTGAGGTCAACAGAGTCCTTGTTTGATATTTTTCGGTGATGTATGTGCGTGATAGAGAGGGAGGGGGGGAGGTATCTAAAAGCTTGTGGGCATCCTGCAGTCGACAGCCTTTGATGGATCTAATTCACATTTGACATAAAAATGGGTCATATCATATAGTGTAGGTGTTCCCTATTCCTGGGAGAGTCACTTTTTTTTCCAAAATGTGTCTTTAGACAACATTCTCTTTCTCATAAACTACTCTTCAAAACTCTTGAAATTCGGACATTATCATTTAAATGCATGTATATTGTTAATACCACTGAGGTTAGTATGATTTATATTAGAAATAGGTAAAACCGTCATACCTCGTAAGATGATCATGGAGTTGGACTACTTTCGGACCTTGTCCATCTTACGAGGTATGACGGTTTTACCTGTTTCTAATATAAATCATTTAAATGACTGATGCAGTACGAGAAAAATTCTGAGAATTTTCAAACATCTGAAAAGATTTTTTTCAAAAAAATGTATTATTTTTGACTTATGATTGAATCTGAAAAGTTATGAGGACGGTACAAGACACACCGCTTGACGGATAGAATGAAATTATACCTAAAAATATATTATTATGTGGGAATGAATTAAATCATTTTCTTTTAAAATAACATTAATAAGATCGGGCGTTATGGAACATTTTATGTAATGTTTTTTATTGATAAACCGTTATAATTATAAAACAATGAAATTTTGCCAAACAATTAAACCTAAATTAGCTATTTATAGCAAAAAAATGTCAGAAATTTCCGATTACCGTAAAGGGCAATATACCAACAAAAACTCTCAATTCATAATGGAATAATGGATCACTTTCTGTACTTACCGGATTTATTTATATTCTCCACATTGTTTATTTTGTCTTAGACAATTTTGAAGTGAATTACAATTGGAATCTAAGATGTTATTTAAAAATGTGAAATATTTTAATGAGTTTATTTGACAAGATAGAGAACAAAATGGTTAAATGTAAAAAATTAAACCCAATCAAAAATTTATTTTCTTATGCTTTGGTTGGTATGACAGATGGTTGTCGAACAAACCAATCAAACTACATGTTATACCCTTGAACTAAACTTAATGTCAAATATAGTTCATGATGTGTTTATGAACCCCAATATCTTTGGCTAATATTGAAATATGAAAATTGTACTCCTTCATTCTTTATTACAAAACGCTGCTAATTTTAGTAAACTTCTTTTTTGATTTGGTGAACCTGACCTTTCTTTTTACACTTTCCTGATATTTTCGTGACAAAATAGATAACTGTTTTAAATCTTAAAGAAATCACTTTCAAAGAAATTGATAAATCGTGCAAATATTAAATAAAATGATTTACAAACTATAGAATATAGAACAGTAATAGTGTATAAGAATAATTAGTGTAATTATTGGACTTAGCGTAGTTATGACCACAAAAGGATACCCTCAGGGAGATGTGGTATTGATCCTGTTTCAGTGATTTGTTGTGGATGTCCTAATGGTCACGATACTCAAGGATATGGAGGAGACTATTTGTTTGAAGGAGATTAATGCTTGATGATGCTGCATATCACATTATACAGTATGCTCCCTAATTATGTGAAGATGAGTAAAGAAGAAATGTTTTTGTATAATCCACCTAAAACAGTCCTTATACCTTTCTTAAAGAAACAAAAAGGTAAACTTAAAGCCATCAAAGTGACGGACATAGTTTTTGGAGTTCTATAGGTGAAAGATTAAATTGTGAAAACAATATAAGTATGGACTAGCTAAGGAAACAAGCAGTGTTTCACTGTAAGATATTATTTCGTAGAACATGCGGTCTTAACAAGAAATCTTCACTTTGCATATAAAAAGTACTATAACTGCTGTCCTGTTTATTTTAAAGCATGGAAAGCCTCCTACTGGAGATAAAATATGAAAAATTTAAAATAATGAAACATCCCTAATTTGACATGGTTGCTGGTTGGATACAGTGCCTTACATGCCTTATTTTACTGTCAGCGTCGTTGAATGATTTCTGACTTCAATTAAAGGACTCTAGTTTGATACTGACTAGTAATAAATTAACAATGGAAACAGTGGAAATAATTTATTTTCATGTGAAACAAGAGAAAGCTTGTTGCCCCCGGGACAAGGGAATACCTTGAATTGAGTTATTAAATAATTTGAAAATGTTTGAAACCAAACAAACATCCTGCAGTTTAGAGCACTTTTGCAACACATCTCAGCTTTTACAGGAGAAAAACTGATACTGACGATTTTCAATGGATCGAGAAAATAGCAGAAACAATTTAGCGAGAACAACCGGGTCCAATTCAATTGTAAATTTGTAAACAATACTATATCATCAAGGGAAGAATTTAAAAATATATACTGAACATCTAATAGAACGTCTTCTTAACTGCTAAAAATTGAAGCTGTATTTGATGTTATACGAATAATGCTGACTCTATGGCTAGAAGAGATAGAAACCATTGTTCACATTATATCAAATGCCAACCAAACACCTTAGAGAATAGAAAAATGTTTGTCAAACCATTTCTAAATCTAAAATAAGTGAAGGAAGGTCATTAAAGAACTTAAAAATCTGAATCTGAATTTAGTACGAATAACAATAAGATATACCTATGATAAGTATGGCCGCGAAACGAATGAGTCCGATGAGATTGTGCCCTCGGTTTAACAATTTTAATAACATATCAGATTGATCAATGATTTCATGTCTTTTTAACTCACAAAATGATTATATCCACATGTGAAAAATAGATATTGATCCCACATAATAAGAAAACTAAAAATCAGTTGGTTATCAACAATATGATATTATTTTTTACTCATATTAAAGTTGAGCGTAGGCCACTTCAGATTTTTAATTATATATAAACTACATTTTTAAGATTTATTTTATACCTAAACTTGATGAGGTTTTACTGAAAACGGAACTCTAGTCTGTATGAATGTCATTTTTTTTGTACGAATGTACCAAAATATAGACAGACGGACACTTTGTTTCTATGATTTAAATAAAAGTATAAAAAGAAAAGTCAATGAAAACATGCTAGTTTTATTGAGTATAATCGATGATATATTGATATGTTTGACAAGAGATACTGCAATTCTTCAGTGCCTATACATTTATTTACTGTATTTGCTAAAATTTAACCAGACGACTGATATTTCGAGATTAGTGGTCTATCTTGGCTAGCATATGTTTTTATTGTAAGGACGCTGGGGCTAATTAAGTAGTTTTAAATTCAGTCTGATAGAAACATTTGAAAACATGAGACAGACTTAAAGACTTCTCGGTAGGATGGTCAGTGCATGACGCGCAGGCACTCAGTTGCCTACACTACTCCATGATCCGCCCCTTATTAAACTTATTCTCCTTAGTCCTTATTCTTTTACGTGATCAGAATTTTAAATAGGGCATTAAAACTTTCCAACCATTAAAAGGATTATGCTTTTATTCATAATTCCAAACCAACTTTCAATTTTTTTTTCTGGTATTTAAAACCATTTTATTTAATCTCATTCATTTTTAATTTTAATATAATACATTTAATAAGAACCAATGTTTCAAAATGTTGACATAAGTTTTAATTATATAATCGACTAGTATAAAATCAGTCAAACTCTTTTTATGAAAAACATAACTTTAGCGTTTTTCGTTATTTTATCAAATACATTAGCAAGAAATGATCTGAAATATCTGCAAGTTTAAGAAAGAGTACCCCAAAATAAAACATAATTACAGTTCAAAGTGAACATGTATGAATAAAGTTTTCAGTAACTTTGAGTAGAGTGGTTGGTTTTGAACATAAAATGCCTTCACCATTGTCTGTGCTCTCCATAGTGTTCATTAGTGATTTGAAGAGGCTTCAGTGTCGTAGCGGTATATACATATACATACATGTAAGTCAGATGGGTTGTTAAGTCTCCCTCTGTCACTGCCCTGTTTGAGTATGTAAATGTAAGAAAATCGATTTCGTGTATCCTTCTTATATCGAATTCACCTTTTTTTTTCTTTTATTGTTTAAACTGATCCCCTGTCAGATTATAACGTCAGCCGTTTACCGGTTTTTTGTTTGATCTGTGATTCTACATATTGTAGATTGGGAATCCTCAATTTTTCCTAACGCCAGTGCATTAACGAGTCTCTGACGTCGTACAGGCTTGGTACCGACGGCTTAACGACCTCTCCGAGGACAACGTACTCAGATTTATTTACCCCCCGCGTCAATAAATCGAGGACTAGGTGGGAATTGAACCCCGGATACAAACTACCTTTACTACTAACCGTTTAAAAAAGTTTATCTCTTTAAATTTTGGCCTGGCTTACACCGTGTATTAAAAAGGAATATGTGCCTCCTCAAAAGATCATAGTGAGACGTTTTTACTCTAGGGAAGACGTTTGTGGGTGAAAGTGTGAGGGGCTTGAAGAAAGGTGCTGTGGGCTGCAGGATTCCCGAATGCCTGTCCTCACCCTGCCGCTTTGCACCTGATGTGGGCTCAGGCACAGGAGATCCCTAAACTAAAGACATGCTTCAGTTTAGTTTATCATCTGAGTATTTTAGCAAACTGTCACCATATATCAATGGTTACAGTAAAGAACAAGATCATGATTAAAACGCCTTGTTTGACAGAAACATTTCCTACAGCGACTCCTTTTACATTTCAATCGGGTTTTAATCAATCTTCAACAGTTGCATACCACTTTGCTCTATAGCAACATGCTATCTATACTTTGATAATGATTGGCAGCATGTTGTGACTAGTCTGATATTTATAATTAATTTAGTTGATTCTTCATTCTTTCTAATGAAATAGTTTACTTTTATTCGAGTGCATGGAGCTCCAGACAATGTTAACTGGTAGTCATTTTCATAGGGTCCTATATAAAAATACGTTTTTCAGCAATATATTCCTTCAAAATCACGATATTAATGCGATTAAAAACTTTGTTAAAAACACCAGATACGTAGGAAAAGTCTTAATAACATATTATATCAAATCCTTTAAATTACTTTTAAACTCTAAAGGAACCCTATATTACATTTTTGAAACCTAGTAACAATTTTTTTTTTTTTGTTTAAACATTATGAGTCAAGTTTAATGAAAAGTTTTGGTTGTTCTCGTTTAAACTAAGTTTTGATTTAAAGCAAATAACGATATTTGAAACTAGACTTGCGTATGAACACTGTTGTTGGCTTATATAAGTTTGGGTCGTCTTAGCTGGTTGTAACTTTTTGTTGGTTGCGGAAAAACTTTCCATCTCAGGCCCGATGTGGAGCAGTTACTTTACGACCAAGGTTCACTTGAAATACTTACTGTGTATAAATCCACACAATAGCTTCAGGCAGTTGGTATAATATCGTTATTTTAAACTCATTGTTTTAATAAATAATTTTTTACTTATATGTAAGTAAAGCACAGTAATTACGGAAAATCAATTTAATGTTTTTTAAACAAAATAGATTTCCTTTCAAAGCAATATTTTGAAGCTACCTTAAAACGGCTTCATAATTCTAATTTTTATAAGTTCATAATTATAAGCTTAATAGTAACTTGTTCTTTTTACTTTTATGTAACAGACAAAGCTTGTTATTGAAATTGATTTTTTTCTTTATTTCCTAAGAATAAAGGTCGGGAGCAGTCCAGCAGTAGTTTACTTGCTGCCTGCTGCTAGTTCGAGATCCAATCCAAAGCATGAACCCAGATTTTTCATGTGGCTGGAAAAGGAGTCACAGGTTTTCCCTAAAGCCCTGCCATCCCTCGCAGAGTATGTGAAGCTGTAGTGGCACGAGGATGTCCGAAGCACAGGTCCTAGTTAATATCCCTACTCTAGTAAACTTACGTATTGAAAGAGTCGGGTCTCCTGAGTAAAGTCAACACAGTGAATGACTCATATAACTAAAGCGATGCAAATCAACAAATAAGATACTTATTTATCCTTACTAACAGTGAATGCCTTACTTTTTCATTTGTTGTAAAAAGTTATTAATATAAATTGTAAGCAGCATAAAAATTAAAAAAAAAATTAGCGGTATAATTATTTATAAATTGAATAAAAAAGAAGATTTGGTGATTTTTAACTGATATAAAACATTTCTTTTTGAACTGTACTACTGGAAGAACATGAGTCTTCATTAAGTAGCATTAAATGACGTTGAATTATTTTAAAAGAGAGACTAATTACATTAATAATTTTAATTAATGTGTGGTTTTTTTTTACTTTTTCATAAACAGCTTTATAGAAATAATAATAACTCAGATTTAATTAACTAGCTTTTTGGAAGAGTATTTCTTTTTGTTTCATTCTTTTGTTCCAAGTTATTACAAAAAAAATATCACCACGAAATCAAAAGAAAAGTTTTAAGGGCATTCAAATTTGGTCGTGGTGAAAGAGTTGAATAAAATGAGACCGACATAAAAGATAAAGGATAAAGGTATTTTTACATTTGCAATTAATATTATCGCAAAGTAATATATTTTTAATGTGATATTTCTCTTTATAAACTATAAACATTAATTGCTTCAAACCGAAAGTTGTTGTAATTTATGCATATTGCTTCTTTTTTCTTTTTTTTTTTAAAAAAAGAAAAAGAAATTGGGACATTCTAATGTGTGGGTAGAGTTGAGTAAGAATGGCCTAGAAGTCGTCCACGTCCACAGGTTAGCTTGTGACACTGTGCGTACTAAGCTAACAACAAGAAATACTCAAAGTTTGTTAAACAATTACAATAAAGAGGAATTACTACCACTCGCTTTAATCGCTATTTCTATACATTTACTGTCAAAGTATGATAAAATCAGGATTATTTCATAGCGGGATAGACGTCTCCTAGACCACCCAGTATGTGACCTTGAAGCCAGTTTATGGTTTCGTTGCTTTTTTTGGTTTGTTTTCAAATGCCAACACTTATAGGCTTCAACTTTACGTGCTATTCAATAAACACAAAGTGAGGCTCATTTTAATAGCACCCATTTTAGAAATGGGTTCATTACTGGGTTGATTCTATATTGGAGTCCTAATTTCTACATTTTCTTTTTCAAGGTGTTCAAAGTGATTTTGTAAGTTGTCTTAAATCCACATGACTACTCATTTTTTTTATGGTTGTTGTTATTTATTTTATTTATGCTTGTCTCCCCCACTCTGTAAGTTGGCTACACTGACTGAGTGCCTCTTCAATAAAACATCTATTGATAACTCTTTCCTAATGATTCGTCATTATTTACAAGTAGCACTAAATGTTTTGTGCAATTCTATCTATTCAAAATCATAATTTAATAGATAAGATTGCCTGCCTACCATAATAAATAGTCAATAGTGGAAGTATATTTGATGTAAGGACTTCATTGTTTTACTATTCCAGAAAAGCAGTAAGCTCGCCTAAGTATTAACAGCAATTGCTTTTAAACAAAAGAATGTGGATTTGGTAGAAGAGAAACGCAAAGGATTTAGTGTGATGATTGTGCACCGATAGAGCTGTTCTACCCCCAAATCAGTGACAATTAAATGACTCTACGGTTAATTGAAGGGCGTTGAGTGCCAGGTGACGCTTGGCCTGCGCGCTTTTATTATTATCCTCTTTATTACCTGCATAAACTGTTTTGATCATACCGATTTATGTATTACTGATTTTTAATTGACTCGTGTTATTAATGCTGAACAAATTGACCAAGCCTAATGGAGTAGCATTATGAAGTAAATTATTTGGTTATATTTGTGATACAACCTTGATTCATGTATTATCGAATCAATAGTAATAAATAACCACTCTGTGTTTGGTGATGATGCGTCCATAGCTGTGTCGAATACACCAGTATTAGGTTGTCGTTAAATCACCGATGTGAAGCAACATTGGATGTGATTAACACTTGGATTGTGGCAATGCACCTGTAGAGGCAACCCTCTACAAGATTAGGAATTAGAAATATATATATGTCAAATGAGATTATGTTTGCAATGCACTCTGTGAGATATTTACGTGCTCCACTTGAGGGCAGGAAGACAGTTACAAAACTTCCCAAGAATGACATAGAAACACTGGTGACCTCAAAGCCTCAGTATAATTCAGAAAAATGGTGAAACACTGTCTAACAGTTTTCCTGATACCCTCACAAACCACCACTCATCGTTTACGTTGTAACTTAGTCTAGCTGTTAGTCGGTTTAAACTGGTTAGACGCTCTCATCAACGGGTTTCTATCTACGTTGGGATAGAACGAAAATGAGTTGTTAAACAAGTTTTCACAGCTGGTAATACTCCTGCAACTGGTGGTATTCATTTCATTCACATCTGACTCTTTGCAAACCCAGATAACTTTGAAACAGAAAATACTTCTAAGAACAATAGCAGGTATCACATAGGCAAAGCGATAATGCTTGTCGACAAAACGGCCGATCAACAGATTCCCCATCCGGTCTATCGGTTAGTGGCTTTCAAACCCTCTAGGTATGATTGCCTAACCGCTAACTTGGCTTGAATAGGTAAACTACTTACATCCCATCTGTCAAGAAGCTCTCTTTAACACAAATCAACTACCCACTGCCCAGTCTTGACCAATCAGTTGTCTAATTGTCTTACCCACTGCCCAGTCTTGACCAATCAGTTGTCTAATTATCTTATAAAGTCTATAGGACTTTGCAGTGATGGGTAACTAAAGTTCCAAGATAAGGGCGCTAGATAAAGAATGATTGTCTGTTCTCAATATTTCAAACTCAGGGTTTATAAACTGGTAAGTAGGTGATATAAGCCACATCACTGGCGTGAAAAAACTCAGATAGCCATTTCCTTTTGTTTTATGAAACCTAAATTTTAGTGGAAGATAAACGTAAAGTCTTTATTATTGTTATTTTAAATATACTTTTGACCCCTTCCTTCAGCACCACGGTGAACGAGGCAAACGACCTTGCCTATATGTCAGTTTTCTTGTTTTAAGTTGTTTTTGTTTTATTCATTTACTAAATTATTATCTTTATTGTTAATAGAGAATAATATACATGAAATCTAAGATAGGCTAAGATACAGAAGAGAAAGGCTATAGTTAACACTCTTGGAGTCGAAAGTATTATGAAGATGAAAAAAATTACATATATTAATATTTACTAATTAATTTAAGTGTGTATTTTTTTTAACTATTGTTAGCAGCGGGACATGTGCCATATGTTTCTCTGTAACTTACTTTTGAGAAACATCATTTCGTTTGTTTGAACTTCTAAAATCAGTTGTAGAAATACGTTAAATGCAGGGAACGTTATGGAACCACTAGTTACTTTGATCCTCTCTGACTCTGAAAAGCCTTGCTCCACACAACATCTCCAGTTTATTAATTAAATTGTATTCCACTTTGAATCTTTAGTTACTTGTCTATATCGAATTCCACTGCTATTGCGTTTGATGGTTTTGTTTGATATCTTTTTCTGGAGGCTCTTCATATAATTAATATGGAGTATATTAAAACTATGTTTTCGTCGTGGATTTTCTTAGCCTATTCACAGTAACAGCCAATATCATTTATTTCATAATTGAAATAATTTTCAATTTTATATATTTAACTATATTTTCATATATATAATCCTAAGTTTTTTTTTTTTAGTTTAGATTTCCATTGTTCGTGCCACTCACATTCTAAAGAAAAAAATTAGCATATCTTTTGCAGTTGCTTTGATTGACTTAAATCTTGAGGATAGGAACGCAAAAATATGATGTTATTAGTATTTAAATTGCAATTTGTTATTTTTGCATATTTAATACAAACATAAGCCTCTCTTCTCAAGGATGCTTTGTATTTAGAATCCTTAGTTAAGCAGTATAGATTCTTCTCAGTGAATGGAGTTCATGTTCTCTAGCGATGACACCCACTGCTGCTCGGGTGTAGTCCTGACCAACTTTTCACTAATTCTACCAGTATTCAGTGAGGACTTGGGATCAGAGCATCACTTAAATGTACATTAAGTGCTTTATCCCACACGAGGATTGCAATGTCCCATATGTTAGTGCGTTTTCTCAAAAGTCGCTACCAACCCAGTAATCAAGGTTGTAGCCTTCACTGATACTGAGTTTAACTTAAATCATACTAATATTGAATCATACTAATGTTCATAGTATATGATCTGTTCAATTTAATCAAAGAGGACTCATTAATATTTCTTTACAATATTCGTCTTTTATACGTGCTCATTTTACGTTATTTAATTAAATTTTAAATCATCCATCTTAGGATGGTGTATAAAATTAATAAAGAAATTTTTATATATCCTGATTAATAATAAGGATACCATAAATAACCTGTTGAGGTAGTTTGAAATCAATGGATTTTGAAAGCAGTAAAATGAGGTGAAAGACAAATAGGAATGAAAAGCCTTGCAGGATGACAATAAAGTTAATTGTGTTGAGCGGAGCTAATGTCGTGTTGAGTTAAGAGACGAATCCATTTGAGGTATTAGCGCTGAGGCTCCATTACAGAGATGAAAGCACCAAATGGCTCGAATACTGGCGGACTCAGCTTAATAGTATCAACTAATATAGCCCTAAACCCAACCTTTTTATGCTAATTTCTTTTTATCAATTCATCAATTGTTTCCTATCATACGACTTTTTTAAGGTTCTTTTTATGTTAACAAAGTGTTAAGAAGATTAGACTATGCTTCTAATAATATGATATTTTAGAGATATCGGAGGTAAAAAAAATAAAAAAAAAAGTTGAATTTGTGTTAGACAGACTGATTGGTATTAAAAACGGAACAGTCAGTCTCTTATGATATCTTTCACTCTATTTCTGTAGAATAGGTGAAAGTGTTAGCCACACTTAGATTCATGTATGTTTTTATCATAATTTTTATACGAGTGGAAAATTTCGTACAAGTTGTTTGTCTAAAAGGACTTACTGCTGTCGGGTTCAAACTCTATGTTTTTTGTTCTTCATGAACAAAACATAATGAACCAAAACATAAAATCCTTTTAATATATGCATAATTCTTCTGAAAAAATTACAAACTCCCCTTTTTTCTAAGATCTTCTGACGATTTGTTTCTATTGACTAAGTTGTAATATTGGTACTAGATGTCAAGTTCTTAAATTAGTCAGGTTGTATTAATGGAGACTATTCATTCCGCAATGAACAAAAATAACCATGGATAGAAGAGTCCAGTGTTTTGTGTTGTGACTCGCGCGTGTGGGACTGCAAAGCTTGAAGCATTACACAATCAACTCTCTCAGGAAATGCAGAAGGAGGCTTTATTGTAATATGACCTTTATAAATAGACGCGGTGGTGAAAGCGACTTAGACACCTGTGGCTCTCGCTGTACAGGTCACCTTCCACTCGACCTCTCACAATACTTCCAACAATACCACCTACTCAGAGGTCAGAAGACAACACCACGTGTTCAATCTCGAGACCCCATCACTTAACAAGGGGCTGAGGTCAATGAGCAGGAAGGAAAGTCCTCTCATCGATTTTGATAAACCTTCTCTAATTAATTCCTTAATTAAAATTATTTTTTAAAAAAGCTTGATAATTTGTCTTTTTAAACTGAATATATTAAAAAAATTGTTATATTTCATCGGGTTTCACACTACTTTTTCATTTGGTCTTTGAATTACTAAGTGACTTAATTATTGTTAATGTAATTATTTACTTGTAAATACGGTGTTATCACATCAACACATTTTGGTTTACACGCTCTCCAGTGTATGTATTCCTTATCATTACATATCATCAAATCAATGAAGTATAAGCTGTTTATGTGAGAGATGGAAAACTAGTGTCTGTTGTATATTAGAGGAGATGTAAAATCATTTCATTGACTATACAATGGATGCATGAAGCCCTTCGTGAGGAACTCGACATTTCAGAGGCTTTACAATGTTATGTTCCCAAATAGTTATTAATAATATATCGGATATGGTGACATTGATTGAGAAAACAACTTTCTAAAGATGTATGTCTTCATAGGGAATTCTTTGGTTTTAGATGTGAGGAACTCTTTAATGATCCATGCATAGTAGTCACCTGTTTAAGTTTTTATGGTATTGTCTATAACATTCCTGAAAGTTCTTTATGTGTGAAATTTGTTTATTTTGATAAATATTGGGATATTTACTTTTGAACCAAAATTCACTAATCAAACATTTAAATAAAACCAGCGTTCGTGTCATGTGAGCCACAGAAAGAACAATGTTACAGTGTAGTCATGGTGAAGTGATGAATTGATGTCCTGCTGATAAGAAACCATGATGGAAATGTAAAATAAAAAACCAAGGTTTCGAGGTCATCCACAGAAACCGCCATAGCTAATGTTTGAAGATGAACGTAAACAGAGTGAATAAATGTAATCATGGTGGGTCTGACAGATGTTGCTTAGGTAAGAGTTTGAGAATTAAGTAGATGGCAACACTGTCCGTGACATGCTCCTTTCACTGAGCTGGCCACAGTGTCGTCCTCAGTGCTTTAAAGCAATCTGACTCCATTCCAAAACAGACGTCGCTACAGCCCAGCCGCATTCCACTCTAACAATAGATCAGTCAATCATCTTTTACACAATACAATTATATCATTCTATTACAGTTTAGTTATCCTCTCACCTTGTTAGCTTGTCTCAATTGTTTAATATAGCTGGTGGGCAGAGATTAATTTTCTTTTAACGGGGACGAACTCCGACCAAAGCTCCAATGCCGTGAATTTTTAGTAGAGTGAATCATAATCTGAGATGGTGAATGATGAATCGTCAGCTAGGCTGCAGATAGGGGACCCTTGCCGTTAAAAAATATTGCCTATAAATAACTTATTTTTGGTACGGAAAAGCGCAGAGAAACATTTTCGGTACGTACTTTATATCAATCAAAGGTCATAAAAGAATGTGAAACATTTTCTTTTTTAGACTGATGCCTTACAACACTTAATCCCATTTAGTCATTTGTCTCGGTCTCTGTTTTTCTATGGTATTTTCTCATATGATGTAACCTTTAGTGGTTAAATTGAAACAAAATGTTTCTATTCGACAAAATATCTGGCTATTCTCAACCAAAATAAATAATAGAGATCACATTTCTGCAAAATGAGATTGTTTTAAATATTCAAAAAAGTATACTCTCAATATTATATGATTTTAGTATAGCGTAGCACTTTCAAATATATTTGTCTCATATAACATTATATTATATACGAGTATATATACACTTTTTCGATGAAAATACGATCCAAAATGGACAAATACAGTTTATTTTACATAATTAATTAAGTATATAAATACTTAAATATTTTTCATTTATTTAATTTATTTTAAGTTTTATTCTCTATTTTTTATTAAAGCTTAGTCCATAATTTTTAATTTTTATTTATGATTCATTTCTTCTGTTCATCCCATCGATCATTGTTCATTGTTCATCGATATTTCGATGTGAGTTATGTCTGTGTCTTTCTGTGTGTTTCCTTCGTTTTGAATTTATTCTATATATATATTACAAGATTTCACAATTAACACGTGAAATAACAATAAATGATCAAAGAACAATATTTCTGTTGAAATATTAGAGAAGGTTTTTTTAGAACCCTTAAAGCTAAGTCGATATAAGAAGAGGGGTGTTTTAATGATAGGTTAATTGACCTAAAGTTATTAATCTCATCATTTACGAATTCAGGGGAGCAAACTCTTAACAGAGCCCCCTTCATTCCTTAATTCTATAGTTTTACCATATCAAGAGTCATTGGACCCTCTCCTTAGGCTTGCGCATGGACTTGATTTTAATATAGTGTTTTCTTATCCTAATAACGTAGGCAATATGTTAATAAAAAAACTCTCCCAGGGAACTAGTACGGTCGTATTTATAAAATCCCGCACAAAAATTGCAATAAGATTTATATGGGTCAAACTGGTAAATCTTTAAAGATAAGTGTAAAACAATAGAATACAATACAATGTAAGTAGATAGGAAAAAAGTAGCACCTTATTCTTGCATATAAAAATGAAAATCATCATATTGATTGGACAGGAGCTAAATTTATTACCTATGAAAAATCAGTTTTGTTAAGAAATATCGAATCCTCTCTGATTAAATTCAATAGGTAAAATGCTATAAACATTAGTAACGGATTGTTCAAACTTGACTCAGTCATAATGAGTACAGTAGCCTCATCTAAAATGGTTGACAACTAGCGGAATTTTTTTTACTTTTTCTTACTGTACTCCTTTCTTTACTGCCCTGGACTATTGTCCTTTCCTGCACTTTACACCCTTTTAAAAACCTCTCTACCCTCTTACTCCTCTCGTGCCTGCACCATGATGTTCTGCATCTTTCGTTTCTGTTTTTCTGATTTTCTGACTCTAACGAAAACCACTAGTTACAGTTGAAAAATCTTATCGTTTTGTTCACACATCTTATTGTGGTTTGAACATTGATTGTTGTTTCACGTGTTTTTTTGTGAAATCTTGTTTGTATATATATATTAAATCTTTGTATGTGTTTATTTGTTTATGTTATTATGTGTTAGATTGTTATTATGTGTTTATGTGAAATCTTTATAAATATATATATTTTATATATATATATATACATATTTTATATATACTTTAACAAATCGGAAAGAACACAAAAAGTCACTACATAACTCACTTCGATATTTCTACATCCGTCGTCATCAGGAAGAATTGAAGTACTCGCGTTGAGAAGCAAACTGCTACTGGCCTCCAGAGTAACTCGTGGAACCACCGCAATGCTGCCCCCTAGCGGAGGAGAGGAAAAATAGGATTCCCTCCAATATTTATTTATAAAACAGATAAAAAATATAATAGGAAATAATAATGAAGACAACAATAAGTATAAGTATATATATATGAAATGTGCACACGTATTTTCAGATCTTCAAATACATGTTATCGAAATCTCTGCATTTTTTCCCGTGTTCTCACATTACAGTGCAGACGTCTTTATTTGTAGTGTGATATGTATTTTTCTGACAGTGTATCTTGCGTACTTGTAAAAAGTTATATAATTTTAATATATATTATTTAATATATGTTTTTCTTTTTTCAATAGATAAATAATTTCTGAATATGTGGAACTTGCAGTTGTTTTGAAATATAAATTTTAATTCCTTAAATAATAATAGTGTATAAGAGCAGGGTGTTGATTAACTCATTGAGGACACCTAATGGGGTTTCTGTGACTGTTAATAAATACCTTGTCACTGAGTTCTCAGCACTGGCACATCAACACCTACGAGTGCCATCCCTGACACGTTGACCCTTAGTGCCCGTCACTGATACGTCAACATTTAAGTTGATGCCACTCATTGGATACGCCAGCATTTTGCCACTGCTGGCCGTGACGAAGACACCTAACAGATGTTCGCCACGGAGTAATTCAACGCCCAGCCACTGAGTGCCCGTCTTTAGAACGTTAATTCTTAACGATTGTCCGTCACTCGTCAAGTTTGACATGACGCGTGACATGCCACAATCACCCAACCATGGACATTTGTTTATAGTTTAAAAATGAAAATCATTATTTTGAAATATCTTTAAAGAATAACTAAATACATATATTTTAATAATTTTATCTGTAATAATATTAATTATATATGTTACATATTAATAACCACAATTAATTTCCATTAATTGAAATGTAAGTTTCTAAATTGATAATTTTGTTGCAGGTAACAAATGGCTCATCAAGTAGAAACATGTTTCTCGTGAGGTATGACAAATTGCTTATTCTGTCCTTGTTTGTCATCATGATAAACTCACTTGACAAACTCACGGCATATTTCCTGAATACATTTGGCGGTGACAAGTAATTCCATTATCTTACTTACTTGTGTCTGATATTTTCTTTCATACTCAGATTTACCATCTTATAAATTCAACAAATGAACATGTTTAAAGATACTATCTTTTTTCGTAATGATATCCATAAACAACATGTTCTAAATCAATATGTCTTACAACATTATTGTTAGTTATATATATATAACAAAACTTCACAATAAACACCTCAAATAAAATCAGCGTATAATCCACTGTTAGAAAGTAGGAAAATGACTAAGATCTTTCGACCAAAACAAACTGTCTTCACCAGAGTCCGACTGATGATTTGGATGAGTACAACTTATCATCAGTTGGACTCAGAGAAAGCCTTCTGTTTCGTTGAAAGGTCTTAGTCATTTTTCTGATTTTTTACTGTTGTTTAGACTTAGATAATATATATATATATATATTATATATATATGATTTGTTGAACATGGTTGAATATTTTTTGTCGTGTTCAACAAATCATGCATATGATATATATATATATATATAAACAACTTAAAATAAAGAGGAGCACACAGATAGACAAAGACAGGAAGTCAGGGCTCAGGGATCGTGGAAATATAGAAGTGAGTTATTCCGTTGTCTATCAGTGTGATAGCTTCATTTTAATTCATTTTTATTTAAAAGTCCGCAGAACCGTTTCATTTAATATATATATATATAAAACACAAAAAAGTTTTAGTTACATATCGGTCGTTCGGTCGAAAATTTTATTATTGTTTGTATATATATATATATATATATATATATATATATATGGGAAAGTGATTACCCTTCTCACATATACCACAATAAGAAATGGGGGAAAAAAGGCTAAGATATTTCAACCGTAATAAGCGGTCTTCGTCAGAGTCAAAAACTAGACTTTTGACTCTGAAATCTTTTTTCCCATTTCTTGTTTGTGGTTTGATCATTGATTGTTACTTCAAATGTTTATTGTGAAATCTTGATATATGTATGTATGTTCAAACCGCAATAAAAACCCTAAGATATATATGCATATCACATAGAACACATGTATATATATACCATTCTACTTTTGAACAAGTTACATGATTAAATCTTGGTTTGTTTGAACACATCTCCACTAGAAGTTAACGCATTAACAATCTCATTGACAGTGATATTAATTACTTGACTTATTTGAATGGCAATCCTGTCAAAACAATTTCAGGCTCTGTGATATCAAGTAAATTGTTAGATTTATTTCAAAGTAGCCATCTCAACTAGTCAATAACAACTTATTCGTAGCAGAGTCTGACGAGTCATTACAGGTGGAACTTAAGCTCTATTCGTAGCTTAATATTTCCTCCTCAGATTTCCTAAATGAATGGCATTTTAGTATTCAATATTAAATTGCAATAGTCAATAGGGAATTTCAAGTTTCAAGGGAAATAACCATGTAAAGTTTGTATCTCTTTAAACATCATCATTAAGATATGGCAAACGGTGTGGCATGTGGAATGTTTTGACAGACGCCAACCTAGCCACACGAAGGTAGATGTAATCAAAAATGTCCCAAACAAATACGTGAAGATTTAAAAATATTTCTTCATGACTATATATTCTAGTATCTAACTAATCAAATTGCTGAACCTGGAAATAGGTGTCGTACAGTCATGAAAAGTATTCTGTTAATCATTGCCATTTATGAACACATTAAATGTATATTGTATTATTCAGTTTTTTAAAAAAAATTAAAATTTATTATTATATTATTAAAAATTATTATCATTTATTTTATTTAAAATAAAATTATTAATCAATTTTATACTTCATGAAAATTTCTTGAAGCATTAAGCTGTTAATTATGTTAAAATTTATAAAATGGAATTTGTTTTCGAAAGGAGTATAACCTTAACAAGTATATTACTTTAACCTGACTAAATTAAAATGTCTAAAAAAATGAAAAATCAATGTGTCCTTTAAAGTTCAAGGCTAAAAAAAAATAAGCATGAGTCATTCTGTGTCATTTGCAAAAGACATGAGGTACTAGAATATGTTTTGACTGCATTCTTCGTGTTTTGTTCTGCAGTATAACGTTTTGTTTGATTTTCTAATCATAATGTCAATGGTATTATGATATGATTGTAACTTCAAAGAAGCTTACAAGATGTTTCTTCATGAATCTTTACCACTTGATTAGCAACGGAACGAAGTTTTCTAATTACATGTTTAAACACTTTTTAAACCGAATGTATAGTTATAGTAAGTTTTGTTTCATTTCACGAAGTTCATACTCAAGCATCACCAACTGTTTAATCATTTCTATTGTTCTCTTTTTTGCTTTATTAATATTCCCATCTCTTACTGTCACCTCCTTCCATTCTCTCCCAGACTCTATCGCCGATATTTTCTCGTTCTACCATCTCACATCTCACACACTCCCTCCTTCCAATTCCATTTAACATACTTACTTCCTCTCTTAACGTCTCTCTCTCTCTCTCTCTCTCTCTCTCTCTTCTCTCTCTCTCTTCTCTCTCTCTCTCTCTCTCTCTTCCTCTCTCTCCCTTTCTCAATCACTTAATTACTCTCTCTTTCTCTTATAATCTCTCTTTTCTATAATTTCACTTTAGTTTTTATAACGAAATTGTTCAGAGCATCAACTTGTTAAAAATGACAATAGCTTTGTCTCGGAAGTAAATATAAATTATATTTTCTGTTTAGTCTTTACTTACTTAAGAATTAGTTGGAATTGAGTCATAAAAAAAAAGCCTCTTAAAATCAAGATAAAGTATAAAAACCGTGCTTTAATGAAATCAGAAAAAAAAACTGTCGTCTGCGTTAGGGTGAGTATCAGAAAACAATAGTAGACCAAACTTTGGATTAATTTTACCGAGGGTGACTTTTTGTGCAAGCTGTTTTGAAGGGTGGGTTTGAATATTTAGGGTTTGTTTGAGAGGAATGTAATTTACTGTCTGAACTTGGCTAGAATGAGAAAGCCCGTATTATCTCTCGCGATTCCATTAACAAATTCCAAGAGGAAAGGAAACCGACTAAATTTGACCTCCCCCCCCCCTCCCCTATAGTCAAAACGAACTCTTTATGGCGTCATTGAGTAAAAAAATTACAGATGCAGTAATCTTGACCAATGACGTCATCAATAGAGGCTTTAGATTTCTATATCTATCTTGCACACCATTGGTGGACACTATCAAGGGGTTCATCGGGCGTGATATGAAATGAGATACCGTATGTCTTTTTATAAGCAGTATGGCAACTATGAAACGCGAGTATTCCGTTCCAAATATATATTTCTGTTAAATTACACCCAACTAACGCATCACATTAATTCAAGGTTATTATAGAGTTGATGTATTTTGAGCAGGTAAATAAAATCAATAATGTGGCTAAGGTCTTTAACCAAAAAACTGAAAATTTCTCATAACTCACTCAGTATAAGTTGAAAGACCTTGATAGCATTTCTAATAAGACAAGTAGAGATTTAATGTAGATTTATAGATAATATAAATTTAATCAGGAGATATTAATGTAGAATATAGATTGGTTAGTTTTTATGTAAAGTCCCTCTGTACTAATGCACTTGTAACTAATATCTTCAGCTTACTTCAGAAGGAACTAATTTATCATTTCCTTCTCAAAGAGAACCTATCACCGCTATAATGGAGTTAAGGAAGTTATGTGTGGTTTAGTGTCATTTTAATTTGAAAATCGCTTTTACAGATAAAAATTTGGTCTTTCAATAGGTAATTGCTAAAACTAAACTGTTAGCTTCTACCTAATCAAGTTAAATAGTTCTGACGTATTCAATTGTATTATACTTCTGTCACAAATCTATTAATAAAGATGCTTTTAACTAAATTGTATTAATTAGTGCCAACAATCGAATTCACGATAGAAGAAGAAGGAAGTTCTCATTTGTCTCCTTAGATGTCCTTATATACAGACTGCCTAAAGAGTTATTATGTTTGTTGTATATAGGAAGTCTACTAATGTACTTGGATATGTCCATTTTTATTTTTCTCATTCAAAAAAATGTTAAAAATATCTGTTTTTAAACATATATTTTTTAGGGCATTAAGAGTTTGTTCCCCTAAATTCTTTAAAGAAGAAATCAATAACATTACTTTTACTGCGCTTTCATTGAATACCTCTCTTTTTATATCAACAAAACTTTAAAGGGAGTTAAAAACCTTTCGTCAATGAATCCTGTTCAATGTCAAATGTCACAGTTTTACTGTATCATCAGTCGTTGTACCCACTTCCTAGTGAAAATCTTGAATTATAATCTTAATTTCAATATATTTTTTTTTCTAAATCTCCTAGGTAACACATAGCCATTTTCCTCGGAAAAACTCTTAACGCCGCTTAAGAAATTTTCCTATTTTGTTACTACATTTAGTTGATATATAAGATGCGTATATAAATACTTTAACTAGCTTCAAGATTTTCAAATTTATAACAAAAAGTTGTACTGCTTGTCTTTTTCTTAGTTCAGTAATTCTTTGCATAATTGTTATTCATACTTTAAGAATGTATTTTTGATTTAAAATTACTTATTCTTATCAACAAACAAATTAATATAAAATCATATATTCATGTTTCCTTTGATCTCGATAATGAAATGTGTTTTTGGGTGAAAAGAACTTGTTTTCTTGAATTTTATAAATATTCATATAAAAAAAACAAACGAAGAAATATCAATAGAGAACGACAATTTGAAACCCTAAAAAGAAACTCTTAGGGTCCTCGTTAGTCTCAAACAGAATGAAATGAGAGAGTTAAAACTCTAAATAAAGCATGTGGGTGGAATAAAGGGTTGAAGAGAAGTATTTGAAATGAGATTTAAAGGCAGAAAAATATAAATATATGCCAGCACTGAATGACTGCTTTAATGGTGAGGTCCTTAAACAAGAAGCCACCGATGGCATTAAGTACGAGACACTTTCAAGAGGCTCGTACTGGTTACTCTGGAGTTTTCAAACCAACACTTTAAACACAAACTTCAATTAATATGTTTTTAAACTTCTTTAGTATGTTTTTATAATTTTCATTTGTATACGCTATTTTATTTAGTTTTATTTTATATTGTGGTAATATTATTTTTCTTAACTAGATCCATAGTATATAATGGTAATTGTAAAATCTGATGGAGTGTTACATTTTTATGTTTTCTGAGTGAATTAGTTGATATTTTTGTTATGATATATGGATGTGTGTGGGTGGGTGTATGTATATTCATAATTCTTGTTGTGGAACTTTGTTCTTTATGGGTAAATTGTTTTAACAAGTGAAATAACACTATAAAAACCAACCACGTTTAGGCACTAAGACAGACTTAGTGATTTAAGTTACAAAAATACGGGTCCCTGTTTGAGTTATAATAATATTTCTAATTTGGAACAACTTAGGTTCGTCCAGGATGCAACTGAACCATACAGAAAACTGAATGAACTTACTGCATAAACGACATAAAGAGTCAAAACTGACAATATGAAATTCATTTTAAATATTTAAAACTAAATTGTTTCCAGGATTATAATTAACGAGTAGACCAAAGATTTAATAGTGACTTAGATAGACCATTGACTAACTGATAATCACATTAAGAAACTAAAAATGAAAACAAAAGTAGAAAAAACAATTATTACAATCTAATTAAGAAACAGGTATTAATTAAAAATGGTTAACAACATTCTTTAAGAATGCACTTGGATTTGTAAAAACGATCCGAGTTTTTGGGAAAACTTGATTTTTGTAGGCCTAACTAAATCTTTTCCACCTCGTGTCCTCTTGTGGTCTTAAAGATCCAAGTTTGATAATACAAGGTCTACATGAAAAATCTACAAGGAAGACAATAAATGACTCTATAGAGAGTGTAATCGTAAGGTAAAACGAAAGAACTGTCAGATTATACTTGATTATAAGCTACGTCCAAAACTTTAACGTTCTGTAAAAACAATCTATAACGTATGGATTCTGTTTTTCTCGAAGTAATCTAATATTGAGAAAGGTAAGTTTGAATTTGAAGCAGGTTGGTTTTGGCAATATATGTGAGAGGGAGCGAGTGAACCCTGGAAGGCTGGTGATTAGTCGACGCAAGCCGATTTGGAAAGCAGGTAATCAGATGTCAGTCGCACCAGGCTGTACCTCTTAATTACCACCCCGTCTCTTTCCAGTTCAAATTACTTGCTCTACAGCCAACTAATCAACTAACTCGCAGCTCCATATTTAACTTTAATTTAAATACTTTTCCAGGGTGGCGTTTGCCGGTTTGTTTGATTGACATGTCTCGACCTTCCACCACCAACCCTAACTGCCTTTACCTTATACAGAACAATCAAAATTACATCCTACTTGAATTTGAATACACAGATTTAACCAATTCACCAGAAACTTTCCTGTGTTTTTATGGTTAACACTGAAGCAAACAAGTACTCAGTAAAGTCTCACTTTTATAGAAAAGCTTCCCTTCTCTAGAGAGAGGGAAAACAAAGAAAAAAATTATACATAATAAAAAATAACGAATAAAGTAAAATAAATCATAATAATTATAGATTGAGGTTAAGAAACATATGCCTTCTCTTAATCCTCAATTATGTTTCAACGTTATTTCATATGTTGGAGGTCAGGTCAGATCAGTGGTTAATGTACTCGCCTCTGGACTGATAGGACCGGGGTTCGATCCGCACCTGGCTCTCGATTTATTCATGCGGGAAGTGAATAAATCTGAGCACGTTGTTCCTCGGAAAAGGACGTCGGTCCCGAGCCTGTACGTTATCAGGTACTCGTTAAAGATCCCTACTCTAAACACACTTGAGTTAGGCAAACTTTAGAACTCCCACTGTAGAATCAATCTTCATTGCGTTGTATCACAATGGGCCAATGGTCGGCCTACGTATGTTCCCTTGTGGTTCTGCCACTGCAACCTAACCTATTTCATATGTTGGAGGGTACATATTCGTCTTTGGTGATTAATATTTACTAGGAAAGGTGTTATATTATTCTTTAATTGTTAATAACAGTGAATCAGAATTAATAAGAACTTTGCTTGATCCTGAGGATAGTGGAAGCAAAGGAAAATGTAATAGTCTGGTGTAGAATTGGGAGTAGATTGCTTAATGTTGACAACGGCTGCTTAGAGTCGGCACCGAACAAACTGAACATGAAATAGAGTGACTGCTTACCTTCTGGGTAGACTTCCAGAATCCGTTTCCATCTATGATTACTTTAAATAAACAAAGCTTTAATAAAATGTTACCCTATTGCAAAAACTGAAACTGAATTTTGTCTCTTTAAGTATCTCTTGTAAAACTACAATATTGGTGGCAATCTTGTTGTTCCTTCTCAAAGCCCACTGTAACAAAAATACAATTTTGTAATTATAATTTCTTGGGTTTTTTAGATACTCTACTCACGCCCTTTCATTTGACCTCAAAATGTGTATTCCGTTGAAAACTGGATATACAAATTTAATCAAACGCAATACATCCATATAACTATATTTCACATCGAGAAAACATAAATACATAAAGGAATTAAGTAGATACAGTGTATATGAGATCATTTGATAATTTCTACTAATTGTTAAAAAAACTATGAATAATTTGTAGAATATTGAAACACTTCAAGTTATGATGAAAATAAACTTTTACTTTGTAGTAAGTACCGGAATTGTTGACCTTCCTTTTAGTATCCCTTTCCAAAATATAAAGGAAATTGATTTACCAAAGTATGAAAAGTTTGTGCAAATTTGATTCCCGCAGGACTCTCGTCTTTTCTTTCATAGTCTTTTGGTCCCAACCCTTACTTTTCAATCACTTCTCTTTCAGAAGCCTTTTACTAAGTTCTTCGTTCGTGGCACTGTGAACTTTTTACGTACCGATTACTCAATGAAATAAAAACAAATGCTTTACTATTTTGTTATATAAAACAAAATTTTATTCGAAAACTCCATTCAATATTTCGACATGACATCAAAAGAGATTTTAATACGACTATATATACTTCAAATAATATCACTTCACTTCACTCTTTGCATAGAGTATATAACAGAAGAGTATAGTATATTTATAGGAGAAATATATACCCTTAAATTTTTTTAAAGTTTTTATTTTTCAGATATAAAACAGAAGGTTTAGAAAATTATTTTTACTTTTAATGTTGCAAAAGAATCAAAGTTATAAAAGAGATACTTACAGTAATCTCGTCTCAATATGAACGACAGATTAGCTAAGCTATTATTCTATGACTGATTCATTAAGATTGAGGCAGCATTAAAGCCTCCAACCTTATCTGTACTTCTAGTGCTGAAAATACTATAACTAACGGATTAATTACCGGCAGCCTGTTAATATATATATATTCACTTGATAAACGGAAAGACTATCCAAACTGGACACAATAACAGTTCAAAATTGAAGACAGGTAGCACAGAAAGTAAAAGAAACACACTTACAGACTCAAATTTTCGGGTAATCCATCTTCAGGAGAAAAGAGAAAGGGAGACGAATCACGTTGTAGACGCAAGGGCAAGTAACCCTTACTAGCCTGATTACTAGCCGTTGCGTCTACAACGTGCTTGGTCTCCCTTTCTCTTTTCTCCTGAAGACGGATTACCCGAAAATTTGAGTCTGTAAGTGTGTTTCTTTTACTTTCTGTACTACCTATCTTCAATTTTCAACTGTTATATATATATACATATATTTCACATTTAACATGTGAAGTAAAAACCGACATATAAAGAACAGTAATAAATGAGAAGAATGACTAAGATCATTCAACCAACATAAG
Source organism: Hermatobates lingyangjiaoensis (assembly GCA_026182355.1). Classification (NCBI taxonomy): domain Eukaryota; kingdom Metazoa; phylum Arthropoda; class Insecta; order Hemiptera; family Hermatobatidae; genus Hermatobates; species Hermatobates lingyangjiaoensis. Next base: position 2,040,150 of record JAPFBL010000251.1, read on the forward strand.
TGGTCTTTGTTAGAGTGGAACTGACACTGAAATATAAACATGTAATGTGGTGTTAGGAAGGGTGGATATCAGTATAAGTTGGACTCTGACGAAAACCACTTGTTTTGGTTGAAAGGTAGTAGTCATTTTTCTGATTTCTTACTGTGGTTTAAAGGTTGATATATATTTATATATTGTTTCATCGAATATAAATGGAGCACTCTCTGTCCAGTAGATTTTTCCCCTAACTTCTAGAATCTGCAAAAAATTTACTTTTTGCAAACTCGAGAAGATAGAAATAAAGCTCCTGGACAGGGAATACTCCATAATGTTCATTGTAACATGTGTATCTAAAATATTGCTGTTTAAATACACTAATACGGTAAGTAGCCGAGCTAATTTAGTAGTCCAGCAGAATAACAAACACGACAGTTTAAGGAAAAACACAAAAATGTACATTAACAACTGTCTCCTACATTAAGCATTCTAAATATCAGGAAGAGAATTGTTATATATATGTCAACGACCAAACCACAGATATAAGAAAGGGGACTATGATCTTTCAGCAAAAAGAACTGCTCTTTGTCAGGGTCACACATGAAATGTAACAAATGAAATTGGATATCTGGTATAGTACTGAGAAAGGAGAGAGGTATTTTAAAGGACGTAAAAGGCAAAGAAAGGTAATGAAAGGATGGGCAAGTCGGTGTATCATTACACTGTGGTATACCTGATAAGATAAATGCACATATGAAAGCTCATTCTCACCTAATCTTAATCCTAAATCAAGCCACATAAGAGAACCTGTAGCATTTGTATCCTCTCCTCACGTACACTGATTGTTTAAGAAGAGAGTGCTTTCTAGGGGGGTCTAATTTATTCCGTTCTCAATGTGAATCATAATTAATAAGTTAAGGACGTTCAAATAGTCTGGAGGTCACTTAGAAGGAAATATTTTTGGAAATCCTATGGTGCCGATGTGATTGACTAAGCTTCGGAATAATTCATTATTGCCTGAACCAGTTTAAATCCCATTGCCTATCAACCACCTCCGTTACCTGCCTCTCACCAACTTGAACATTTTATGCTTGCTTTCTTTAAAAAAAAACGTATGTCCTGTTTTTCTTAATGTTCTAAAACTATTGAACAATCTGTCTCCTCATGAGAAAGAACCTTTTTACAATTTTAGAAACTGTCAAGCCTAGTTAACTAAATACTTAATGACTTCCCAGTTATTATGCCAGCAGACAAATTATTTTATGTTGTTTACATGATCTACGACGATTGTGTGCGTGAGGTTACCTTAGGGTCTGCCAAACGTGTTATTTTCTAACTGTACCTCTGACTAATGTCACTCTTTGAACGTACTTCTCGACAGCTGTTCTTCTTAAGAGGAAATTTTTTGGCCTTACTTATTCCTCCTCAATCACGTTGTCTGTTGTTTCACTTACTTTCTAATATTCATTAACAATTTAAAATATCTGATACTTTCTGTACACAATATTTTACATTAGAGGTTAATAATATGCTAATAACTTATACTTAACTTGAGATAGGACTACCCCAGATATTTTAGCTGGTTTCTGTAAAGTTTTATGATCATGAAAAATATTTATTTGATTCATTGGCGGTATTTGAAGGGTTGATATCCACTGATGTATTTTCAATTTTGTCTGGACTGATGCCTACAAAACAAGTCGCACCATCTGACAAACTTGTATGATATTTGACACATAGAGTGAGAGATGTTATAAAGAACCTTTTTTTGGTTTTGGGACTCTCCCCAACAATGTAGCAAGAACTAAATTTAGGACTCCCGATGTGCAATCAACTTGATAGTTTAGTATAGTAGATTTTCCTTCAACTAAAATTAGTAATAAATTACAAATTAGCGATACTTCTTTAACAATAAAATTAAAAACTATATGTTTCGGTGTCGGTTTGAAAAATTCAAAGCAAAATAGCTCACCAAAGTAACTAAGTTCAGCAGGTATCACCGAGGATGACAACAAGAGTATCGATCAGTTTTCTACAAAATGTCCATTGTAGTAGTGTTTACTCTCAATTGACATTTGATATTGACCCCTTTGAAGAGTCTCATGGACCCACAGAGCTTGATATTTACCCCTTTAAAGAGTCTCATGGACCCACAGAGCTTGATATTGACCCCTTTGAAGAGTTTCATGGACCCACAGAGCTTGACATTGACCCCTTTGAAGAGTCTCATGGACCCACAGAGCTTGATATTGACCCCTTTAAAGAGTCTCATGGATCCACAGAGCTTGATATTTACCCCTTTAAAGAGTTTCATGGACCAATAGGATTTGATATTGACCCCTTTGAAGAGTCCATGGACCCACAGAGGTTGATATTGACTCCTTTGAAGAGTCTCATAGACCCACAGAGGTTGATATTGACTCCTTTGAAGAGTCTCATGGACCCACAGAGGTTGATATTGACTCCTTTGAAGAGTCTCATGGACCCACAGAGGTTGATATTGACTCCTTTGAAGAGTCTCATGGACCCACAGAGCTTGATATTGATTCCTTTGAAGAGTCTCATGGACCCACAGAGGTTGATATTGAACACTATTTGATAAACACCAACACCAACATACGGGGGTATTATCGGAGGGAAGCCCCAATGCTTCAGAGGTAATGATAAGTCTACTCAAGTATCAAGCAGGCTACAAACCACGCATAACTGCAAGTTACATTAATCTCCTTAGAAGATGCTCTTCTAATGTTCAGTTAAATATGGAATAATTTAAACATGTTGATGATTTTTTTTATTTTTTTTCTTTCAATCTGCTATATATTGAAGAGTTATTTTACATCAGTTAAACTGAAATTGATTTATAATGTTAACGAGGGCGGCATGAGTCGGCTGATCAATGGTCGAGACAACTCAATAGTGAATGCTAAAACGAGTTAGCCCTGCGTTTTAAACAGAGCTTTGTCATGCTAATGCCCTCACTGATTAGCATGGGTCAACTCAAATGGACTTCGTTCCGCTTAATAAAGTCATTTTTCAACATTTGCACTTTAAGCAGGCAATGATTTGCACTTCAAATGGAGGGAAATTCGACGATCATCACTGTCTCCCTAGAACAGTACTAATTTTAATCTAGGCTTTCATATTAAAATATTTAAATATCAACATTCACAAGTTCAGCATTATTAGTCAGACATAGTTATGAAGAGACAATTCATTAGATGTAGCTTCTTGTGAAACAAATTAAGCACAAGAAAACCACATAGAAAACACCGAAAAAGACTCACTACAATTCACTACAATATTTCAGCACCCGTTGTCGAGGTGTAGAAATATTGTACGTATTTCATAAGGAGAAAATTTTTTCTCATTAAATTTTAAAAATTATATAAGTTTAAGCCATGTGGAGGAGATTTCATGGCTTACAGGGCAAACCAAGACTACTCACTTCATTCACAAGGGTGTGAATGAAGTCACCCTCCTGATGACGAAGGATTCTTTATAATGCTCTCAATTTTACTTTATGCTGGCTTGTGTAATTCCTGCACTCTGTTTGGTCCTTTATTTTCATATATACCTGTTTTGATTCACCGGCGTTCCCAAGCCTTTCGGCTACCACACCGTAAAACCAAACCAGGCCGACGATTGATACATGCTGCCCTTTCGTCACCCCATGCTCACCCACAAAGCATGGGGCGTCCGAGGTGGACCTCTCGGAGGCGGGCAGCACGATACTACTTCACGCAACAGACATGTAAAACCACGCAATAGTGCCAAAGGTCTATGATCAACCGTATTATAACTATTAATTTTTATATATACCTCCATACTTGTGTATCCAGTGTGCTTCATAGAAAGAAAAGTGCTTCCCTCTGCATACCCTGTCAGATAGAGTTCTTTGGCACTTCACCATAAGCTCGTAGTCAGTGAGTCGAGTTATTTTCCGATACAGCAATGATTGCAGCCTATGAGTCTCTCAAAATACAGCATTTCTCTGATTGCAATCAGATTCTTTTTTGATCCACAGCTTTCTGTATATATTATGTTACACTCCACACTCGTATGTATATACACATACAGTAAAGTGTCTAAGTCAGCCACATAACTTCTGGTATTGCTGATTGACATATAAAAACGTGAATGAAGCCGTCTTCTCACTCATATAGATCAGTAACACTTTCTACAGCTGCTATTTTAAATAGCAGTGGGTGGTTAAGTACTTGGGCATGTATATATATATGGCAGAATGTATGGGATATATGAAAAACTTATGGTATGCCTGAAGTTAGCAAAAGCTTATATCTAATCAAAAGTAAATATCTTCTAAATCTGTTTAGTTCCATAAACATTTTTTAAGTAGTTCATATTACAAACAGTAAGGAACCCAATTCACTTCTATACAAGTGAATACATTACAAATAGCAACACTGTATACATGCCAGGAATAATGCCACATGGCAATGGTTTATTAAAAAACTAAAGCATTACTCCTTTACAAATAATGTATATTGTTTTCTACATTTATACCAATAGCTGTCTTTTTAACTTTTAGACTTTAGAAGTATAAGCTCTCAATTTTTTTTTATGAAATATCTGAATGTACAACACTTATATTTGAGTCCACAATTACCACTCTTGTGGGTTCTCAACGCCTACACTTCTCAGTTCACAATACACGCACATATGATTCCACAGCATTCAAGCGATAAATTGACTTTTTTTTATTTTTTTGAAGTATTATTATTCTTAAAAGGGACTGGAGTTAGAATGAGTCTCACTACGCTATTGTTCATCCCTAACTAAATTCCTTGGTAAGCACATAATGTGTAAACTCCTTTATTTCCTTCAGTAGAAGTTTCCGTATTTACAAATGTATAGACAGGTTTTACAAAGTTGTTGAGACCCTTACATTCGATTGCTTCACAAGTGTCCAGAAGTTTCCACTTCTTGCAGATAAAGTTTACATCTTTTGTTTTCCACAACACCTACTTTATGTTGATAGATACCCTAAAGAATATATAACCCACCTCTCAAAGTAATATTTTAAGCCAATAAAGACCCATTTAGGGTCACTAAAAAGTTTGTAAAATTATTTTGAAACAAAAATATTAAAGTAATGAATGTATATTAAACTTCAATGCATACTTTGTTTTTATTATCACCCAAAACTTGGAAGAAAATGCCCTTCAAAGGAAACTTTTATCGTGAAAATAAAAACTTCAAAGATTAAAATTTTGGATGGATTTTCATATCATGGATGGATATTAAGTTCATTTCCATCTTGAAATATCAAACTTTTAGTTCAACTAAGAGTGTGGGTTAGTGCTTGCAGTATGTTGAATAGTAATGATAGACTTATACGTATTGTCAAACTATGCTGATTAGTAATAAATTCTACGACTTAACTAGGGTGTGGTGAGTACGATTTGTGTGTGCCTGTGTATTTTCGGAGGCACAGCTCTCTGTGGAGTAGTAGGGCAGAATGTATGGGATATATTGTTTTACGGTATACTAAAAAACTTATGGTATGCTGAAGTTAGCAAAAGCTTATATCTAAGCAAAAGTAAATATCTTCTAAATCTGTTGTTTCATAAATATTTTTTAAGTAGTTCAAGAGTAGGTAAGAGTGTTGAATGTGACTCGTCAAAAAAAATAGATAACTCTCTATAGCTCCCCGTCATCGCAAGTTTATTAAATTACATCTATAAAATTGAAGTATATGACTAAACAAATATGTTAACAAAGGAAATGATTTAATTCATGTTGTTACCAAGGACTACAGTTATGAGTCCATGATGCTGACAAAAATGAATTATCAAGAAACACATTTATCACTCCAAAACGCTACACTTACGAGTTTAGACACACATTGCCACAAGATGTTCTTATGAGTCTAGGTCAATAGTACCACGTAATTAGATTCAATAATTTACTCTTATAGTCCAAGGCAATAACTTACTGTATAAGTCTAGTTTCAAGCACTACGTAAGAAGTCCAGTTCAATAGACTTACTTGATAAGTCTAGTTTTCAATAGATTACTGTGATAAGTCAGTTTCAATAGACTTACTTCGTGATAAGTCTTAGTTTTCAATAGATTACTTGAGTAAGTCTAGGTTTCAATGCTTACTTGTAAAGTCTAGGTTCATTAGACTACTCGGAGTAAGTCTAGTTTTCATACTTCTGTGAGTAAGTCTAGGTTTTCAATAGACTTACTCGTGAGTAAGTCTAGGTTTTCAATAGATTTACTCGTGAGTAAGTCTAGGTTTTCAATAGACTTACTTGTGAGTAAGTCTAGGTTTTCAATAGACTTACTTGTGAGTAAGTCTAGGTTTTCAATAGACTTACTCGTGAGTAAGTCTAGGTTTTCAATAGACTTACTCGTGAGTAAGTCTAGGTTTTCAATAGATTTACTCGTGAGTAAGTCTAGGTTTTCAATAGATTTACTCGTGAGTAAGTCTAGGTTTTCAATAGACTTACTCGTGAGTAAGTCTAGGTTTTCAATAGATTTACTCGTGAGTAAGTCTAGGTTTTCAATAGACTTACTCGTAAGTAAGTCTAGGTTTTCAGTAGACTTACTCGTGAGTAAGTCTAGGTTTTCAATGGCTGAAGATGATTAGAGTTAGGATCTTTAACGGATTCCTGGCATCACGTATTCTCGGGACTGACAGTTTTACGTCCTCTCCAAGAGACCTCATGTACAAGAATTTCCAGCATGAAAAATCCATGTCATTATCATCATATTACAATCACCAATAAACGCATTAGATTATCATATTGTAAAAATTGTCCCGATAAAATGTGGACCCTTGAATGAATTTCCTATATCTATGGTTTTATTTGATAAAATATAAAAGTTTAGACATCAATAATCCTTGGATCAAGGGTTTTTGAACTTCAGAAAAGATTGATAAGAAGTGTTTTACAGAAATAATGAGAAAGGCGCTTTATTTTTAAGCAAATCCCAATGTAACAATCAAGAAAATATTAAAAGTATTTTTAAATTAGAGACCCCGCCCAAAAAAATCTTGCTTAATCGATATCTGGATTAAATAAATACTAATGGTAGAGATATTTGAGACACATTAGAACGACTACTCCAGATTAATAATCACCGCTCTGGCTCGGAGTCTCAAGGCATAATGAACCCAATTTAGCTTTTCCTACAATCGTCCAGAGTGCCCTTAAATCGTTTGCTCTTCATTTTTATATTCTTATAACGTTTTATCCAACCTTAGTGTCTGTGTTACTCAAAACACTAATACTTCTTCAAATATTTTAATTAACTTTTTATTCTTTACAGTTGTTATTAAAATGTTGTAATTATTGTATAGTCATTAAGAACCGTAAATACAAAAAAATCATGTACTTGTCGCTCGAATCTTCGAAAATTTCATTCTTGAGGTTTTTTATCAGCAATTTCTAATTAATAATACTTTCTATCTGTTACCGCATGGAAAATTTAAAAATTCTGTATTATACTTATATATTACCTAAATTGATATGGTTGATAATTTGATGAATATTGTTCTATTTATTCTATTTTTATTCTATTTATATCTATTTTGTCTTTACTATCTGTGAATTAGAGTAATCATGAAAAAAATCTTTCTCGACGTTCAAGTAAAAAAAAACATCCATTTGTAACTTGAAAGAGAATTGTTTAAATGCCTGTGGGGTGCTTCTCAAACTTAACTCTTTAATTATTCCGTCAACCATCTGTCGGATGATGAATAATATCCAGCAGGGTCGCATTTCATCTCTATATACTCCTGTATGCTGTATGATCTTTACCCTCTCTATAACCCTTGTTAAATTATTTGAGCATCTTGCTCATCCTGTCTTCCTACCTTTTTTTTTTATCATTCAACTCTTTTTAAAGGCAATGACAATTACTATTTAGACAACACAATATCGGGCACAATATTACAGAGCACAATATTCCCATGATGCCTGTCATTTGTGTATGTGGCAATATAAAGTTAGCAATCTATAGTGGTATAGATTTAAATAACTTATCCTCTGACTACTGGCATTAAATTAAATTATTTATTTATGTTAACATGGCTATATTCCTTTTTTTTTCAAAATGTAAGCATTGTTTTCGTAACTTCGAAAGTTAATTCCTGAATACATTATTTTATCTACATTCAAAATTTAGGGAAATTTTCAATCCTATAATATTAATATCAGAACAGCACTTACAGGACAGTTATTGTTATCAGAATTGTGAGATAATTTTTGTGACCGTCTGTAAATAAGATACCATGAATACTTTCTAGTGTTTCAACAATACTTCAATAATGTCATAAGATTTGTAAAATGGTGCGACTCGAAAAGTCTTCACAAACTTTTCGATAAACATTCTCCCAGTGACACGCAGACAAACAAAAAGAATACATGCATGTTGTTAATACCACTGAGGTTAGTATGATTTATATTAGAAATAGGTAAAACCGTCATACCTCGTAAGATGATCCTGGAGTTGGAGCGCTTTCGAACGTTGTCCATCTTCGATCGCAACAAACCTACTGAGCTGTTATATAAGGGGTTGGTTATCTGTCAAGTCCACTGATATTAAGTCCCCTATATAACAGCTCAGTAGGTTTGTTGCGATCGAAGATGGACAACGTCCGAAAGCGCTCCAACTCCATGATCATCTTACGAGGTATGACGGTTTTACCTATTTCTAATATAAACAAGAAGAAAACAAATTTTTCAACTCTAATAAATATAGTTCTATTTATTTTGAATTTACTATTGAGAAGTAGAATGCTCATGAAGAAATACTATTTTGAGATTTAAACAAATTCAGATGTTCTAAGTCCTTTGATATCACATTTGAAGTTTTTTTTTTTTTTTTAGTTAAGTATGCGTGTTCTTATGTGTGTGTTTGTATACTAATCAATGATCAAATCACAAAAAGAAATGGGAAAACAAGACTAAGATCTTTCAACCGTAACAAGCGGTCTTCGTCAGAGTCAAAAACCCAATTGACTTGGGTTTTGACTAGTTGGGTTTTTGACTCTGACGAAGACCGCTTGTTACGGTTCAAAGATCTTAGTCTTGTTTTCCCATTTCTTATTGTGGTTTGGTCATTGATTGTTATTTCACGTGTTTATGTGAAATCTTTTTATTGTATACTAAATGGTTGTTTGGTTGGTTGTTGGATGTATATCTAAAAGATTGATTTAATGTAGAAATGTTTAAATCCATACGACCAATTATATTTCTTTTATCATCACTATACTTCATAGTACCCAATTATATTAATATTATTTATTATAGTAGTTTTGCAAAGAAATTTTTTTTGTATTCACAAAATGTACTATGATTAATGTTTGTTTATTTGCCTTAAATGAGATATTTCTGTTCTTAATTTCATTATACTCCGTCTGAGTGACCGGTATGGTATTTACAATCTCTTATTCAATCTTAAGTCAACATTATTACATTTAATATTATTATTTTTGGAATCATAGAGGTTGTTAGTAAGAATTAAATATGAATGAAACATCACACCTCCATAAATCTCATGTCTATACGACCAAACTCACCATCTTACAGATGATTTAAACCACGAACTAATACACTGACTTCAATAAAAGACGTGGAGACAAGAACGAATAACAATGACAAAAGAGTCAAAAAAAAAATATAGCAACTAAATACATTGAAAAATAATGAATACGTATAGAAATCAAATCATGATTGTGTACTAATAGGTCGAATGTGTCATCAAATAGGCAATCAAATAAACAAAATCCTTGTATGTATGTGACAGTCCGATGAAACAATGAAACTGAAAACATCCTTCAAGTGGAAGTGAACGTCGAATCCGGTGGAGATTTAGTAGACAAGATTGTACATACTTATTTAATTCATATTAGTATAATTGTATAATATATTTGTATACAACACTAACTTTGTTATTTAAAAACCTTTTTTTTATTTAATGTCATTATCAGTTTTATTATAATTACATAATATCACTTAATAGCTCTGTCGATGCGATTCAAATTCTAATAATGAGAAATATAGTGAATTTTTGTACGATACAATATTTCCCAAAACAGGGGCCAGGTTAGCTCAGTGGTTAACGTACTCGTCTCTGAACTGGCAGGTCCGGGTTCGATCCCCACCTGGCGCTCGATTTATTCACGCGGGAGGTGAATAAATCTGAGCATATCGTCCTTTGGAGAAGACGTTAAACCATCGGTACTGAGCCTGTACGATGTCAGGTACTCGTTAAAAATCTATACTTAAATATACTTGGACTTAAGCAAAATTTAGGACTCACAAAGGTTTATGGATGAATAATTGGTTTACTATTATCAGTGAGAGATAACGGCTGAGAAGATAAATTTTTCAATGACTCTTCGAGCAGCGCCTCCCACTTTAGCTAATTTAAAGAAATTTATAAGTACAAGTCATGAGTGCATTGGTTAGATATAAAATAGATTTAGATGTGATCTAGAGATTACACAATTTATGCTACAACTTTTAATTCAATATTATACTTATACTTTTATTCAATATTAAACAATTGTAATAATTTACAATTATTTAAACAAGTTAGTTTGATGAAGTAAAGAAGGCTGTAACTTCAATGTCCAAAGAACACATTCAAATTCATGTATACGCTGAACTTTATATATCGACATAAGCCTACAGTTATCATGTAGCAGCTCTTCGAGATCACAAAAACAAAGATACAACTTTTATTTTTCCTTAACCAGAGTACTGAATGTTGAGGACGATTCTTTCCTTTGATAACTAGAGCATACTGGAGTTGCAGTTTATTGAACCCCAATTGTTGATATAACTGGGACAGATGTCTCGATGAATGAAGGAATATTCTTATAAAATGATGTGAATTCTTCAGTGATGAACCTGTTTGAGTTTTGATTCTCATAAAGTTTTCTCTATAACATTATGTTGTCTAATTTCTAATCAAATGCTTTGTATTGCTAACAAAGTTTTGAAGATTGTGAGTTCTTCTCATGGAAGACATATATTTGAATTACTGTGTCATAGTGACTACAAGGTAATCATTAAGTGACCAATACCTCCTGTGCGTTGTATGACTTCTCACGTTCATTAGTCATCTGATTAATCCTATACGATGCATACATATTATAATCCACAAGCAACACATATTTGATTCTAACGATTTATTTTTCGATAACATTACTTCCACCTCACCACCTTCGTCCTTTCATCCCTCATAATGTAATGAATGTGGTACCTATTTATTTAACATCCATTGCATAATTTTACAAGTATTTTTAACGTTGTACAATATTGACGTTGTTTAAATGGGTTATTGATCTAGCCTAGGCTCGACACAAAAATATTCGAAACATTCAAGGAACAAAACTTTTCAACCGTTTGAATATTTATTAACTATATTAATGAATATAGCCTGGTTTGAACGTTTAATCTCGAGAACAAATTGCTTTCATGTCTATCATTCTTCTTCACATTTTGTAAATTAATACTTAACTCAATTTATTGGTCCTTTAAGCGGCTAAGCTGCTCCATATATGCAAAAGGCTACATATAATAAATAAACATATTTAAACGTGTTAATTAATGAATGTTGCTAAAGAAGTGACTTCTGCAAAACTTTTCTATAGCACGCAAGAGTAAATAACATATTTCTGTTATGATATTACAATAAACAATGTTTAAGGATTTGTAGAAACCACTCAGCAATTCCAGATGACATTGTTTTGTATAATAAAAAAGACATTCATCACTGCGAGTGAACTCCATACTATATTAGATACATCAAGTGATAGGTGATTTTAAAGCCAAGGAATACAACAACAATTATATATATATATATATATATATATATATATATATATAACCATTTTATATAAGGGCTCATCTAATATTGAGACTTAACAGACCTCAGGTACAACTTTTGAGTAGTCTATAGAAGTACACACAGAAGAAGAGTAAAGAAAAAAGTCATTAAAATTGTTCGAAAACCTCAAAAAATTACAATTAAAGGGGAAATTTAGTATTTGTTTTCAGGAATAAGACTATTAATATTATGTCACCATACTACACCATATCACAGGCACCATATTTTACAAGGTGCTTGTGTACTATTCGAGATCTTGTCAAGTACCCCATAGACATCGTCCTTGAGTGTACTGTCACATAATCAAGTCACGCTAACAGTTCATGCATGTGCTGGAACCATTTCTCAGAGTTACAGTTCCAGTAAAAATTATATTAAGATGAATAATTGAAATATTCCTTCAGGTTTGATTAAATTTTCTTAACAAAATATTTTTTACACGTTTTATCGTTTCAATAATATGGAGTACTAAATTTAAAATACATGGTAGTTCTAAATTACTTAGAAGCCCCTACTGTATCATATAGAGTCATTTTGTACGCGAGCCTCATACAGATAACACACTCTGATTCAGATCTTTCCTTTATTAATCATAACTATTATAAGTTGTGTCAAAAACTGAAATAAGATGACTGATTTGAAAAAAATGGAACACTATTAAGGTTTTATTGTTTGTTTGCCAGGTTAAACTAGAAAGTTTTTCCTTTCAAATTGGCTTTAATGCGAATTAAATGGCTATAGAAAACGAGGCGGGACAAGTAAGTAGAGAATGAAAGGCAGACAGCGGACCGATCTCAAGGAGGGATCTAAGTTTGTTGTGGCTTTGAATGAGTGGATCGTGGTTCCTAGAGCACGCGGGATTAATAAACGACCCGGCGAACACCTGCCTTTCAATTAAACCATTTAACGACAGTGCTGGAATCAGTCCTTGTGTGGAGCTAGCGCCAGAATGGTAATTCAACTGTAGAAACCTGGTGTGCATCGTGAAGAGTTTTCATTCACAGTTCAATATTAAGTTTGAAACTATGCGACCATCATTTCTGATGAGATAGGCATTCAAAACATTTCATTAAATGTATCCCAAACATCGCCAAGTCAACTATTCCAATTAAACAGAAATCAAGTATAAAAATCCCCTTGGGCATATTGTGGCACTTCTAAATTTTGAAGTAAAATTATAAGAAAAAATATAATCATTATAATTACTATCGTTCAAATAAAAAAAATATGGTTCAGTAATTCATTATACTCGTACGTATATTATTATACAATTAACCTCACACACACCCCAAAAACCCTCTACTTCTTGTCCTATCCATGCCCGAAGAATATATAAACCAATTATAAGAAGGTAGTGTCCCATTGATATTCCATGTTTTAATAAAGGGACAGTTATTGGAAAACTTTATTTTAATAATGAACAAAAATTTAAAAAAAAATTGCATTTCTTTTCTTTTCAAACAACTATTTATTTAACAATGTAAAGCATCTATTCGCTTTTATGCATGTTATTACAATTGTGGAACATCTTAAGAGGGAATTAAAAAGCCATGTATTGGGTGTTAGAGTAGAAAGATTTTTTCGTTTTTAATCTGAAAAATAAATGTTGTTGCGGCGGGAATATATTAAATTATTATAAAAAGTAAATAATGATCTAAAAATTTGTTACTTGAATTACGAAAATATCTAATTTAAAAGGAAATATAATTGTAATTTAGTTATCAGTGGAAAATTAAAATTAGAGGAGCTCCATATTTTAAATTTTCTTAAATACTTAATTTAGTTAGCAATGTATTTCAGCAATCCATACGGCTATCCTTAGGTTATAGCATTAAAACCTAAAACCTTCAAAGTGTGAACATATCATAAAGAATTGAGTCCACTGAGACACTCCGCAACTGAAACTGTATGACTAGTAGCCGAATTAGAAAATTAAACTAAGTAACAACAGAGTAGAAGAAACTGGAACTGTATTCTACAAACCAGAGAAGTTAGACATAAAAATTTTGTGTTATAGGAAATAACAAAACAAAAATTTGATGTATAGAAAGAAGAATGGAAATCACCATGCGTGTATACGCACGATTCCAAGTAAGATAATAACAGAGGTGTAAACTAAATGAAATAGCCTTAAAAGAAATGTAAGACGTGGCGGCATACAAGTAAGTCAGGAATAACATCTGGAGGGCACTTAACTATAATTAAACATAATAGCAAGCTCATCAAAAATCAATTTAGTGTTTGTTTTATTTTAATATGGCTCACATGTAAACGTATTACTAGTATTATTGTGTATTATTAAACATAAAGATGATTAATTCAGTTCCCTCATTTGCTGTTTGCTATATGTAAAGTATAGTAATCATGAAGAAGTCCGATCTAGAAATGTTGACTGATTTACACGTTTTATGATCCCCTGAGTCAACTTTGATGTTTTCAATAAAGTGTGTGTGTGTGTGTTTGTGAGTAAGTATGTACCCAAAAGGTAAACTCGTTATACGTCTCAACATTCAATAGACAAAATTTATAGTAGATCCATATAGATCGCTAGAGTATAGATGTGATGTATAGTTTTGAGGCAATATTTGATAATAATAAATCACTTGTGGTCAATTTATCATAAATATTTTTTTCTCCTGAAATACTAACAGAAGTGTATTGTAATATTGGCTTTTTCATGAAATTAACAATATTTTCATTGAAAAAAAATGTGTTTTATCAATAACCAGTTAGTTTTGCGTTAAAATATAAAATCTTAACTTATTATTGATTCTGAAAGCTTGTGGACACTATACAAGTAATTTCAACGAGTTGTGTACTTTTTTATTAAAATTACATTGATGAAAAAAGGTCTTGTATATTTTATGAAAACAATTTTATTATGTCGGTTTTAATTTTGTCATAACTGGCAAAATGAATATAACTACATTAAAACAAATGAAGCCAATAAATAGATTATCTATGAGTTGGATAACATTTTACCAAAGTTTGATAATACTTTTACACGATAGTCACTGTAATATAAACCCAAAACTAATTTCTTTCGCTAACTAGTTTGAATTATGATTACTTAGAATGAAGGTGAATGCTGTCCACTCCAGACTCCTTTTCGTTTTGTTTATACCAGTGGAGTTGACAGCGAAAAACTTATCTTTATTAAGTAGTTTTATTCATTGCAGTTGTTTGCTAAGACCGTGCTTGTTAAGTAAATAATAATTCATTTAAACTTTATGCAGACTGTTTAAGCAAGTAGCCTGACGGGCACAGAGATGGTTGAAATACATGTATCACGGATATTATTTTTTGCTGTATTGGAAGTGTTATTCTTTAACTTCTGTAATGTAAATTTAATGTTTACTTTCCAAAAAAAAATAAGTAAGTTTCAATGAATTAAAATATTCATAAATCAAAATTTTGATTTAAAAATATTTCATTTCTATTATAGATCTAGAACTACTGGTGGATTGTATGAAGGACTGACTGTGTCCTTCCTATAAAATTAGAAAATCCTGAACAGCATATAGATAATTTCAAGCAAAAATGCTTCAGGCTACTGTATCCAGAACTGAAGGAACCCTTCATTGTTTGAACTACCCTGGTACAGTGGTTCTTAAAGGAGACCCTACCGTCTTGTTACGGAGGTGTAGCAGATTAAGGTAGGTTTCAGGGGGTACTGAAACCAAGGACCTCTTAAGGAACTGATGATGTGATGTATGATTGATTGAGGGTGTGCTAAAATCATTGATAAACGCAATCAAAATGGCATTAATAATAAATAACGTTAAATCTCTGCTATATGCAACCACACTAAAACGATTAATAAATGATATTTAATGGAACGTATAACTGAGATAAAGCCATGCATTATTATAATAAAATGAATCCTGTTAAAATCGAAAGTATACGCTACGAGTATGTAGTATGAGAAATGGTAAAGCTGGTTTCCTTTCTTTACGAAGTTAATTTTCTAAAAGGAATCAAATTACATTTACTTATTAACATTTCTACTTTCCTATAAGTCAAGTATACCAACTATGAAAAAAATTTGATCTACTGATTTTGACGGAATTACATATTTTAAGGTCTCCTAAGTCCTTTTTTCTTATCATTTGTATGTGTATGTAAGTTCGTGAGTAGGTATGTAACTAAACAGTTTGAAGAAGGAAACAGATCACAATTTTTAATGGATCAAGTTCATGTTAACATAAGGAAAACCCGAGAGGGATCAAACCTTTTGACGCCAATAATGAAATTGTACCCAAAAAGTAGCACGTTTAGACTGAATGAGTTAAATAGTATTTTTTTTAACAACTAGACTGATGAAAAGAGGTGTTGGGGGGCATTTTTTAAACCCCATAACACCCCATATGAGGTGTTATTTTTTTATATTATATAAGAAAACGTTTTCTTTATACTAAATCGCTAACTGTAGAAAAAATAATTTTTTTCAATAAATATAACCTAATATTAGCAATATACGATTAAAAAAAAATTCGTTTACCAACAAAGTAAATAGAGAAATAAACAAAATACCGTTAACAACCATTAATGGAGCAGCATTTTGTACTATTAAGTAAAAAAATAATGTAATCCTTGTAAAAAAACACCTTTTAAATTCTAGTGAAGTCTTCAATTTCTTAAGCTTTATTCTTCCAACATCTACAATCCTACAAGCACCAATTCCTTTAATTATCCATAATCCAGTCATTAGGTTTATTTTCTTTCATCCTAATCGGATGGTTAAAATAATCATCAGATTCCATCCTAGGTCTTCCAACAAAATTTGTTAGCTTCACTTAAATTTGTAATTTAGAACAAAAGTCTGCTATTAATCTAAGCCCTTTCACATCGTTTTATATGACTTTAGATTCTTTAAATATTTATCTTTCTCTGTTAAAAGTATTAAAATATTAAGTGTTATGAATAAAAAAAATCCTTAAATACTCTATGTATATAATTAAATTCAATAATGCGAAATATGAATTTTTTTTATATGTAGAAAAAAAGTTATTTATATTTAATTTAGAAAAAGGTAAAACCGTCATACCTCGTAAGATGATCTTGGAGCCGTTGGAGCGCTTTCGGACGTTGTCCATTTTCGATCACAACAAACCTAGTGAGCTGTTATCAAGTCCACTGCTATATTGATATTATTATTTTGATTTTATTTAGTAATAATAATAATATCAGGATAGAAGTGGACTTGACAGATAACCAATTCCCTCTATATCAGCTCAGTAGGTTTGTTGCGATCGAAGATGGACAACGTCCAAAAGCGCTCCAACGACTCCAAGATCATCTTACGAGGTACGTACTCATCATATGAGGTATGACGGTTTTACCTATTTCTATAATATAAATCATACTAATCTCAATGGTATTAACAATATGCATGTATATATTTAATTTAGATATAAGTTGGCACCAAACAACTAGTTGACTAATTCTCTCCTGATGACGATGGTTATGAAATAAAAAAAATACTTATGTCAATTCTTTATGTGTTTCCTTTTCAAGGTGTTTTACACGTTGATTTGTATATATATATACTCCAGCAAATGGACAGACCACCAGACTTATTCAGAATTCAAAATATTTAATTCAGAATTTAATATAAAGAATTCAAAGCAATTTGTCGTCAGAAGATCAGCAGAGAAAATCTCTCCCCTTCATCTCCTTGTCTAATCCCTGGATTATGATCTGATTTTCGAGCAATCAATCGTAGTAAGAGTTTGCTCTTTTCTGTGTTTGTTTTTGTTTTCATATATAGTGAGAGTGAATTATTAAAGTAATTCGGTCTTATAAATTATTTAATCTCTATATATGTATCAGTTATAATTCCTTGATAAATTGATTAAATTTCCCTACCAGTTTTTGTTTTTTTTTTAATTATTAAGTGTATGTTACAGTAATATATCTAATTTGGAATTGGTATTGACTAGTTTGCCGGTACTAAATGTTTATTTATTTTAAATGACATGATTAATAATCTGAAGAATAAGTCCTATCTATTCAAAAATAATATTTGTGATATGAACCCTTGGGCTTTGGGACAATACAAAACTCCTTGGAAGAAGTCCGTCTGCAAAAAAGGAAGAAAACTAAATGAAAAGGATAAAGTAGAATAAGCGATAATATTTACCTCACGGTGGAGTTTGCAAGTTGGGACATTTGAAATTTGTTGTGAACTGCAGGCGGCGATTTGTGTAACTCTGAGGCTAATCATAAAGGAGATTTGAGTTGGTAGGGCAAGAGACTGACAGGGGAATCGCGAGTGCAGTTGTTGACGGTGAAGTTTGGGATCTGGTGAGTGAAGGCGCTCTAGAGAAAGCAAACGTCTTGATGACTTGTGAAGGCTGATTTTCGCCAAAGTGCTCCAGGCTGCTCTTGCCATATAACAATAACAATCATCTTCTCGCAAATCTAAACCATAATTAACTTCTCTGTACTTTCCTTATGTCTTTAGTTTATAACATTGTAGAGTTATCAAGTTTCGCAAACAGAGATGTCATGTTAACAGTTATTCTTCTCACCTGTCTGTATAAATTTCTCTGCATATATTTTCTTATACCAGATGATTATTAGTGAGCAGTATGTTAAAACCAAACTTAAATTCTAGTTAAAATAACTCATTATAGTTAGAAAATTCGAAGTATATAATTTTTATACTAAATATGCCACAATAATGGAGCAGATCATTATCTTGTTATTGTTTTAGAACTTATCAATTAATGCTTAAGTTTAGTTTGGCAGTTTTGAATTTTCTGTCCTTATGTTTATATACTAATTATATCTTTTTAAGCACATAACGTCATACAGGTTGTACAATTTCTATAGAAACATATGGAAACATAGGAAAAAACTAAGATCCTAAAACTCACTACTAGCACCAAACACGTGGGTGAGTCAAAGTTTTATTTTCATAAAATCATCAGTCATTCAACGTCATAGTATGTCAGCCATTTGACATCTCGCAACCTCATTGATCCTGTCTATGCTTAGAGCGAGTCCACCCCTACTCCTAGGTGTACATGTCTGCCGATTGCAGCAGGCTGAAAGCGTTGTTTCCGGCTTGGTAAGGACTATGTAGAATGGCTCGTGATACGTTGCCGCATGTGAAGGCCCAAAAGTGCAGCACATCCAGAGTATGCATGACTGACCACGTGGAGTCCAGTTACCCTGCAACTCTTCCTAATCAACCTAAAACGTTATAATTGGAAACAACTACCAAAGATTGAAATTTGAACGATAATGTTAGAGTGATATGGTTTGATAAGCCATATATGTGTAATATATACATATCTTTTTTTTATTTACATTGAATTTAAAGAATAAAAGAAATAATACAATCGGAGGAGAGCAACTAAAAATGTACGACTGATTGTTGAGTCACTTTTCAGAATAAACCATACAGACAGACCAGCAAAAACAAGTATTTAAAGTGCTTAAGAAATAGTTAGTATTAAGATCTGAAATATATTGAAATTTGTGGGAAAAATCGTCAATGAAATTTGCAGACCAAATAAAGTTAGAACACTTTGGAAGTATAACAGCCATTGCAAGGACATTGTGAAAGGGACAATATTTAAATGTATTGGTAGCCAGAAATGTATTGGTACGGACAGTCTAGACTTCTAATGCCATTTTCAATACAACAGTCTAGATTTCTAAATGCCATTTTCAAACAAAATTAGTCACAAACTGTTTAAAAAGATAACATTTTCCGATAGCATGGGTCGAAGGCAGTTTTGAAGTAATGTTTCCTGACATATACGTCACAATTCATTGTGAAAATATAAATAAATTTCTAGACATATTCGCATAAAGGTATTCTAAAAATATGAAAACATTTTGTCGATTGAATTTGACAAGTTCAGCTAAAAAGTAATGGATTTTAGAGACAAATGGAATCATTGCAGTATATAAATATAAGGTAATGAAATTTTCAGATGGATTGAATCATAGACAATTTGGGAAGTAAATTGAACTTAACGAACACTTAAAGTAAGTTTTATACTTCACTTTCGTACAGTGTAGTTTTACCTGTTAACCTGTTTACCTGTAACTTTATAATAAAATTTGCAGGCATTATGAGAAAGGTAGACAAGATTCACCTGGGTGGTATGTGAAACTTGGTTGAAATATAACTAAATCAGTCTAGAAGTACAATCAATAGTTTGATAAGAACTTCAATTATGAGGAACTGAAGAAAATAATTCAAAATAAAAATTAGTACAGATATTGTTTTGCCTGTTTTGGAAACTTTATTGTTATATCTCTATTAATATATAAACTATAATAATGAGGAATTGAAAGTAGAGGTTAGATTTTAAAAGAAGAATATTGTTTATTTTGTTGAAGAAAGGGACAAATGTTTTATGAGGGAAGCAGGAGATGGGTACAAGTAGGTGGGCGACGTCAGGGCGTGATTGAGGTTACTTTGCGCCGATGACTGGACTCGTAATGGAAGGTAAACACTACCCATCTATCCCTCCACAATCACCCATCATTATAAATTACCTTCACCAGATCTACCCTTATTCCCTTCAAATTGCTTCCTCCAGCCACCCACCCTCTACATTCATTCTTTTAAAAAAAAAAAAAAAAAAAAGACATCCTTTGAATCAAAATGGACTTCTGTTCTGTTCTTGTTGTTGCCAAATGGCCAAAATAAATCAAAAACTATTTCGTAAATTGTTTTCATGATTAATAATTCTAGAAAGTCTAAACAATTTCCTTTTTTTTTTTTTGAAATTTTTAATATAGACCATACAATGTATATATTGAACATAGTTATGCATGAAGTCTTTTACCAAGTCTGGGATAAATTTGAATGTCACGATAGTGTATTTGTCATTAGATCAAGGCCAAACGTACTTAAAGTTGACTCCATTTGCCACTAAAGTACCCAAATATTTAACCTGGGTTTTGTAAGGTATCAACTCCATGACTATGAAGACAATAGTCTCTAAGTTAATTGGTTTTAGTAGCACTACTTAATTTGCAAACCTCCATATTATAAAGGTTATAATCTTAATATATAGGGGATTTTCGGTATCAGTAAAAGACAAACGTGGCCTTTTAATAATAAACTACTTCAGCCGCAGTTTGCTCACTATTTAAGTTGGGTTTTTTGATCTGATTGCCAAATCAACTGAAGAGAAAGTTTGTTATTCGAAGTTTCGAGAATTCTTGTCATTATTCAGAAAGTTCTCCTGGTTCACTTGAATATATCCAACTAAAATTTTACCATCACTTACAATGGAGTCTATCGGTTTTTTTTTTTTGAATTGTTCATCAATATATAACCTGAAATTATTAAAACTAAAAATCTTTGTATCAAAAAGAGTTTTATTGATATATGATGCTATGAACAAATTGAAACAGAAAAGTTTGAAAAAAGCGAATTGAAAAAGTTTGGGATCAGTGCTTTAGTTTATGTATTATGTACTGGCTTGTTGCTCGAGTTGAAACTATAGAATATTCGTTATTAAAACTATTCCTCTAAAAATGCAAATAATGTCCAAAATATGTCAGTAAAGATTCTGAGAAAATAAAAAATTATTTTTTAGGAGTATTATGTTAGATACAATGTGAGACATATTTTTTATGAATAAAAAGAAAAAAATAAATCCGTTTAAATTTAACTGTAAAATTATATTATTAATTTAAATCAAACAAATAATAATATATCAGTATGACAAATTTTAAACTTATTATAAATTTATGTCTAATGAATTCGACTTTGGGAAAGTTTCTTTCACTATAATCAATTGAAATAATCAATTACAGAAGTGATCGAAATCCAGATACTATTTTTTTCTGATAAATCATTATTTTATAAGAAAGCATGCAATAACTATTTATAGCATTTATATATATATATATATATATATATATATATATATATATAAAGATTTCGCATAAACACGTGAAATAACAATCAATGATCAAACCACAATAAGGAATGGGAAAACAAGACTAGTCTTGTTTATAATATATATATATATATATATATATATATATACGGTAATGTTTTCTTCACCACTAAATATTAAGAAACACTTTTTCTTCTTCTGGCTGGCTTCTTCTTCTTTGGTCAGCTGGCAACAGAAACCAGCCTTGAGCAAGTTTTCTTCAATTTGTTTATGATGTTTCTAAGGTAGAAATGACAAATGTCCATTGTTTATTGTTTTTTTGTTAGTTTATAGCCCTGAGGATGTCTTAAAATAAAGACGAAACGTTGGCAAAAAGGTGATTCCATATATTTACCCTGACCAAGCTCCGAGAAGAAGAAAAAGTGTTTGTTGTATATATATATACATATATATACTTTATATATTTATATATATATATATATAAAGTTAAAAATTAGACCAAATTTAGCTGAAACTTGCTTGGCGATAGGGAAACTGTATCGGTGGCGATAGAGAAATAAGTAAAGAAATGAAGAAACAGCTAAAACGGTACATAAAATATATTATAGAAACCAATATTCGAACCAATACAAAGTATATGAAAGGGTACTAAAAGACATTATAAAAACCAACATAAGATGTAAAAATGCCAACGATAGAGTTTCCCTGGTTACATATTACAAAACAGCTACAATAAGGAGCATTTTTACGACTAATAGAAACCACTGCAAGGATTCTCCATTGAAAGAAACGAATCTGGTGTACGAGTACAAATGTAATTATGGGGACTGCGAAACCCAGAAGCTCTCATACATTGGAGTAACTACAACTATATTTTTCAGGAGACTCACTATGCACCTGATATCTGGAGCCTCTAAAAAGCACACAGAGCAAGCCCATCATTCTAAGTTAACAAGGGAAGCACTTGTTGAAGGGACAAAAATAATAAAAAAAGAAAAAGATCAGCATAGACTTAGAATAACAGAAGCCATATTATTAATAAAAAGAAGCCGTATATTAATAAACAATTAGAAATTAGTTCCAAAGTTCTGAAATTGTTTAAATCAACCTCGAGCCAATTAGGGTCTCTCCCAGGTGGCTGCAACGACGCCCTAGGTCACTCAACCCTCACCGATTAGAAAAACAACTTTAATCCCCCCCAACCCCAGCAATTCATTCCACCTTTCATGTATAAGATTTAAACTTCAAAATGCATTCATTTCTTGATAATGGCTGAGGACAGCAGAAACATGTGTTCATTTAGCATGTCGATTGGTAACTTACTATATTCTGTGGATAGTAACCAAAATTTACAAACATATATATGTACATATTCACATAAGGGGTCATTGAGGAGTTTGGTCATAAAACATACAACTCCTGATCATCAGCCGACGTTTTGCCAAACGTTATTTGGCATTTTCAAGGCTAAAAAACAATTTATTAAATGACATAAGTAAAGAAAGATAAATACATCATCGGACACCATCCAACAGAAAACAAACGACACAAACAACAATTATAAACGTCGGCTGATGATCAGGAGTTGTATGTTTTACGACTAAAATCCTCAATAACCAGTTATGTGAATTTGAAATATCAGTAGTCGAGAAACTATATCAATATATATATATATATATATATATATATCAATGATCAAACCACAATAAGAAATGGGAAAACAAGACTAAGATCTTTCAACCGTAACAAGCGGTCTTCGTCAGAGTCAAAAACCCAACTGAACACTAGATGCAGAAAACATCTGGTGAGGAGTTGAGAAGAGTTGGAGGGAAGAGTGGTATTTTAAAAAGGTGAAAGTGCAGGAAAGGACTAATGTCCAGAAAGGGATGTTTGGGGAAACAAAGGAGTACAGTAAGAAAAAGTAAAAAACTATCCGCTAGCTGTCAACCCTCTTTGAAGAGGCTATTGCCCTCGTGACGAAAGTATCAAGTTTGAAGAGACCGTTACTAATGTTTATAATATTAGATCTATTAAATTTAATTAGAGACGATTCAATAATATTTCTTAACAACATTGATTTTTCATAGGTAATAAATTTAGCTCCTGTCCTGGTAATAATATTTGTATATATATATATATATATATATATATAATATTAAATGAAAATACTAAACTGTCAAATCGCACAGATAAATAACTGAAAAAAAACAACACATAAAGAACGACAACATTTACTGGATCAATATTTCGAACCGAAGTTTCGAACGCACCTACCTCTTCTTCTTCCCTTCTATTTCTATTCTTTTCCTGATGACAAACTTCGGTTCCAAGTATTGATCTAGTAAGTGTTCTCGTTCTTTATGTGTTATTTTTTTCAGTTATTTACATATAATGTTTGTGATATATTATTATAATAATAATATAAGAGTATAGTGAACGTTAATAGCAGTCCTTCTTGCAAACATGTGTTCAAAAACTTGATACCAATCTCATGCTGCATTCACGTTGTGGAGAGTTTTTAGAGTGCTCTACATTATTTCTCATGTGTTCCGAAAATAAAAAACATATATATATATATATGTATATGTATAAAAAGATTTCACAATAAACACGAGAAATAACAATCAACGTCCAAACCAAAATACGAAATGAGAAATAAGACTAAGATCTTTTTAAGTCTGAGCTATGTCAAATCCCAATTGAGATTTGACTCTGACGAAGACCGCTTGAAACGATTGAATGAATATAGTGTTATTTTGGTTTGGACGTTGTAAAATATTCTTCTTGAAGACTAAGGAGAGATATGGGAAAAAACTTTTCAAATTCGGAGGACTCGGTAAGAAATGGAAGGGTGTTGATTGAAGACAGAAGAATAGAAGAAGTAGAAACAGGATTAGAAAGAATAAGAAATATATATATATATATCTGATATTTGATTTATATAGCTCTCAGGTACTTTTCCGTTTTAAATTCAATTATATATTCAACTAAATTATATATATATACAATTGCCTTTGCGTCTACAACGTGCTTGGTCTCCCTTTCTATTGTCTCCTGAAGACGGATTACCCGAAAATTTGGCCTTTCACCCCAATTCCTTGCCTCTGCTATCTATGAACTTTCAAAATTTATATAAAAATACCTTAGCTACATTACTTGTAATAGTGACATAATTATAAAAAACTTAATCGAATTTAAACAGGTCATATCCAATTCAGTTTGTATGCAACAGCATAATTATGATTTCACTATTCGATATAGCAATAAATTTAGTTAGTAAACAATAGAATAAGATTAGGCTACATATTAGTATGTCAAAAATGTGTAGATTATATACCTATACGAGATCACATTTATGAAGCAAGATACTTTACATTCGATAGAATTTTTTGCAAACAAAAATATGGATTAAGAATGGGATGTCCAACCTCTCGGTGCTAACTGACATCATAATAATAAAATTATTAAAGCATTACCTTAAAAAACTCGCATCCAAAGAAAATTCTTTAAATTACATGCAGATGATTTATTATTAATTATTCAAAAAGAAGGAGAGCAGCATGTTCATTTCAAGGACGTTTAGCATTCAATTTACTTGTGAAAAAGAAATAGATGGGAGTTTTTCGTTTCTTAATATAAAAGTTATATGAAAGGAAAACAGAAATATATTATTAGCAGCCAAAAGACAACCAATGCTGGAAGAATTCAACATTATTACTCATCTCATACTGTAAACAAAAATGAAATTACGTAATAAAAAAAATCAGTTGATATGTGTAGTCCATGTTTTTTGAAAGATAATAAAGAAAGTGAAATATTTATTTGAAAAACTTCTTACTCTGGAAATTTAATGGACCGTTTATTGAATAAGATTTAAATGAAGAAACAAAACCTACAAACGACATTACTATTAACCATGAAGCTTTGAATAAAAAATATTTCAAATTTCCCTTTATTGAAGGTTTTTCATAGAATATAAAAAAGTTTTAAAAAGAAACTTACAAATTAGAGATTAATTGAGCATTTTATAGGAAAGAAAAAGTGAAATTATTATTTTCTAATTTAAAAGATGTACAAAATAACATTATTTACTTCATTAAATCCAAGAGTCCTCATAAAAAATATTATGGGGAAAAAAGTCCTATTTTCAAAGAAAAGTTATATAAAGACAACTAATCTATTAGAACTAGAAAGAATAATGCACAGTATTAGCCTATTATGTATTCAAACGTAATATGGTTATGGCTAGCAAAAAACATGGACAAATGCGAAAATCACATGAAATCTTGTTTGTTAAAAGAGACCAAACCTACATTATTCAATAAAGTGGTACAGCAAATTTAAATATTTAGGGTTTATTCAGATGCACAGATTAAAGTTTTTTGATAATAATTTGGTGATTTTTTTCCCATAGTTCACCCTGTATGTCTCCTGTATTTTTTTTCATAATCTGTCCATTTCAGTATGTTTTAATGTTCAATTTGTTTCAGCTATGTATATTTCAATAGTTTTTTCGATTTTGTAGGTTTTATTGATGTTTCCTAAAAATTGATCTAATTGATTTTTATTTTTTAAAATAAATGATTATTCATTACTATACAAAACACATGATATCTTTCTTTTGATTCAGTCTATATGTTACTTTTATGTATTATAATGTTTTATTTTTCTCTCTTCTGTAGGGTTGTGACAAATATTTTCAATAAAAATTGAAATGTAAACATTCAAAGTATAATTTGAAATTGGAGAAACTTGACCGCATTCGGATACATATATTTACTTTATGTATATATATATATATATATATATGTATTTCTAAAACAGAGTGTGAAATTCAGATTGGGACTAAGATCTTTCACCCAAGATCTCAACCAAAATAACTGGTTTTCGTTTGTGTCACGTTTGTTTGGTTGGATGATCTTCGTCTCATTTCTGAATTTCTTAATGCGATTTAGATGTTGATTTTATATCAGGTGATTGGGAAATCTTGTTATCCATTTATATCTTCAAGTGACAGACCAACCGTTTAATAGAATAGGATTGTAGTGAGTCAGGTTTCGGTCAGTCATCCAGTTTCAAATCAAACTGTTAATTCCAACATTTTGATTTTATTTAAAACTACTTTTTTCTTAGGGTTACAACACAAAAAAATATAAGAAATCAAATAGAGTGAACAATTATGAATATATGGTAAGATGCACTGAACAGTGTATAGAATGTTACAAGTAAATATATTAGACTAAAAATTAGACAATTTTGTAATAGGTGTAAGATAATAAATAAATTGAAAATCAATATTTCGCCTGAGTTATTTCAGTTGTTTTATTTTGAGTTTGACATGCTGATAAAGCAAATTAATTTTTAGTTTTACAAAAATGAACATAGTACTTCAGAGACAAGAAATAATGTTTTCATTGGTTTAGTACTTATAAAAACGTATTTTTTAATTATTTAAGTTTGACAGGTTGAGAAGTTGTATGAAATACTTTAAAAATGGTTCGTTTAAAGAATCTTTTTGTTGAAATTCATTTATTTGCTAAATTAAAGCGGAATTATAAGGAAGAGTAGGATTGGAATTGAGTTGCCAAAGCGGCTTTGATCTGCGATTCGAATAACAAGAAAGGAATAAGAGTTGAGGGTAATTTGTTGCGGAAAAGGTTTTTTAAGAGGCCTTCTCTGTAGAAGAAAGGCTTTGGTTCTTTAGAAGGAGGGGAGGTTGATAAGGGCTGGTTTGAAGAGCAAAGGTGAGACGATTCCGGAAAGAGGTTGTTTCCTAATAACCGAACTCTCCCTTCTGTCCTGATATCATCCCTTCAATTGTCTGCAATATCCCTTTCTCCATCTTTTAACTAAGGGGTAAAATTTTCTAATCAACATTTTTAAACGAATTCCTTTCTTATTTTCCAACTTGAAGCCAGTGAAGATTTTTAAATGTAAATCCTCTCATTCATAGTCTACTGCTTCTTCTACTTGCTTGAAATAAAATTTCTAACCCAATTGCAGTTTGACTCCGTTTTGGTTTGGGCCCGTGACGGTTGAGGCTTAAAGTGTAGTTTCATTTTACTTTCAAATACCAACGCTATGAAATGGAGTTTGGAATTTGAAAACATTTCTAACTATTGTAGAATTAAAGAAATTTTTACAGTATATTTAGTATTAGTGGATTTAATATTAGATAAAGGTGTGGAAGGGGCATACTCGAAATGTTTGGTGAGTTCGCGTTTTAATAGAGGAAGGTGAAGATTGAGACGCCAGTATTACTTAAGTAATCAAAACTTATGTTATTAAAGTGCAAAGCAAAGGTGCTTGGAGAGATGTCATAGCGATACCTGTCACAAAGCACCATTCACTTCTGTCACTAATTAGTTAACTCTTCCCAAGGACTTCAAGAAAACTAATCAGTTGTCAGAGCAGCTTAAATATAGAAGGAATCAGTTACACCTTAAAACTAATTACATCAAATAATTTATTACCGTCAACGAATAAGGGCTATCAAGAATAATGCATCTTAATAATATCAACCACAATACTAATCACTGACACTATCTCAAGTCAATAATACAAACATGGGCAACACAAACAAGTCAATGCTTATAAGTGGTCAATTCTGTGGCCGAGTTAGGGACCTTACAGTTGAATCTCACCGTGTCCCATATTCCTTAATGTGAAGACTCCCCCATATCGCTTTTCTAAATCTTCCGGCACTCTCAACAGCTTTTGATCAAATTGCTCGTAGATAAACTATTTTGTTTTAAAACTTTAGATTAATTATTTAACTATTGGATTAATAAAAGAAATCTTGCGTGTACCCAATGTTGGCAGTTCTTCACATGATACTACAAGGTCGTGTTAATTTATTTTGAAAGAAGGTCCTATGAACTTATTCTTCTAAATGGTTTTCGTGGTTCTGGAGGGTTGTGAAATGAACGTAGATTTGCACAAGTATATAATTGAGTTTGGAGTCAACTGTGGAATAGTAGGCAACGTTCTATCTGAAAATTGCGAACAGAGTGAGCCATATGATCATGATTAATGATATTTGTTTTGTTTTGATTTTTTAATTAAAACTATATACTTCTAATCGATGACAAAAGATAAAAAAATAACTAAATACAAGAAGTGCTTAAAACACAGGATTCAACTTTGTTTATTCTTAGGGAAGTGTGATTTTAAATTAGAAATATAATGTTAAAATTTGAACAAAAATTATACAAACAATTAATGTAATATATGAACTTGCTTTAAGAAATTGGTATGTTACATTTGGACTAGCATACTGGGAATTCATTGATGCAGTACTACGTATATGATATATAACAGGCTCACTGAATTCTAAGATATCCCCGCAGCCTCTGATCAAATCCTTTGAGTCGTCTAGATCTAGTTTTTGTTAATGTTATGCTTCAAGGAATTAGATTAAGATACTAATGATGTAACATATATTGTTTCAGGGTCTAGCTTTTTCTACACGAGCGGCGGAGCGGTTGGACATTATGTAGCAGTGCCACCTGACCAGCAGCAAAGTCGTGGCCAGGACACCTTCCGAACCAACTCCTATTCGAGTGGAAACTTCAGGCAGGGGCAGGCACAACAACCAACCTTCCAGCCTTCAGCCTTCCAGCTACCCACCTCCCAGTTTGACCCTTATCGCCCATTTCACACCAACCAGCATTTACCTCAACCCTTCCACCCTTCGGCATCGCCTTCCTATCGCAACTATCCCCAGTATTACCAAAGCGCTGATCAAGACTACTATCCTCTCGGACCTCCTGGGCTCGTCGACATCGATTCGAGCAACCGCTGGAGACAACCAAACCCTAACCGACTCTCTACACAATCTCCTACAATCAATTTTCCAGAGACCTCCACAACCACCACTGATGCACCGTTTGTATTTGACCAATTCACACGACGAAAAACTCAATTTTTCCGTGAAAATAATTTAACCACTCAAAAATCAACTACTACACCAGAACCAAAAAGAAATCGAAGTAGATTTAAAAGTATCTTGAATGATAAAATTCTACCTACCACATATTCTCCACCTACTAGTACTATATTTGTGCGGCTGAAAACGAGGTTTCCAAGACCCATTGAGTCAAAAAATTTTACCGAAACAACCACTTTTCGAGGTGATTTTATTAGGACAACAAGAGGTCGTATAAGAACAACAAAACCTACTACTACAACCACTACAAGCACTACGGAGCCTCCTATTGATTACGAGCTCTACGATTATGAACTCGCACCCCAAAACGATGCCGACGATCCTATTTCAATCGATCAACTTGAAGCTGATTTAAATTCTCCAGAATCTATTTTAAGGCCTGATCTAAACCTGCGACAAAATTTGGATAATGGTTTCTATGATGTGTTTGATGATCCTCGTCTTCCTCTTGTTAAGGATAGAGAACCTGTGGTTGACCCTTATAAACTCATACCTGAACCAAGCATCACGACCTTCAGAAACAAGTTGCCGATTATAACTTCAACTACTACTACAACGACAACCACGACAACTGAAACACCAACAACTTCGAGTACTACAGCTGCAACCACAGTAGGAGCAGTTCAAGAAACTGCTCCTCCAGAGGAACAAACCACCAAGACACTAGCATTGGACCAGGTGAACGCACCACCAAACAACTCCGGAGATCAAGATGCTGCTCTTGCTACAGAAAGCTGGGTTATAGTTGCTTCAGTTCAAACTAGTAGGAGTGTTTCTGGTGCTCGGTTCTTGCCTTCTGAACTTATTAAGCAAGAAGAACTACCAAAACCAAGAACTCCAAATGGAGGTATTGAAAAGTTACCTAAGACCGTACAAGTTTCAAGTGTTTCACCAACACAAGATGACTTAAAAGCAGAAGCTCCTTTGGTAAAACATGACCATCAGTCATCTACGGAAAGTATTATCGATAAACTAGATAGAGTTCAGTCGGAATTATCGAGTGGAATACTCGGGATACATCAAGGGGAAAACAAATTGGATCTAGAACCTCTCCCCGAAGTCACTTCAGAGAAAGAGTCAAGTTCAGAACAACCTAGCAGTACAGTTGCATCGTCAACAACTCCAACTACAACCACTACTACAAGTACTACAACTACTCCTACTACCACTATCTCTACTACTTCAGAAGAAACTACTAAAGAGAGCACCTTTATCAGGAAATTTGTTCCTGCTCACAAAAGAACTACAACTGCTAAACCAGGAGTCAAAAAATCTCTTCTAGATACCATTCAGTTTGATGAATTGTCTGGGCTTCTTCCTCCGGGATTTAAGGCTCGGACATCTAAGCCAAAATCTGCTGCCACCACATCTCGCTACCAGAAAAGTAGTGAAACCCGGAATGAAACACGTAGTGCATCTAGAGAAGGAAACGGGCGTTCTTCCGGATCGACATTTAAAAACAAGATTAAGCAAGAAGACATAAGTGCATTCCTCCCACCAGGGTTCAAAATTTCTTCCACTACAACAAGCGCTACTACAAAAATTGCAAAAACTAAGAATAAATCAGTTGAAAGTATTCTCGGAAAAATAACTTTCGATGATATTAGTGCATTATTACCTCCTGGCTATGAAGAAAAACTAGAAGACGAAAAGAAATCAAATATCGAGGTGCCTTTAGTTGCTCCCAGCAACTTGTTACCTCCCAACTATAAACAAAACTCGACTTCTCCATTAGACAAACTGGAAACTATTAAGATTGCAGATACCAACTTGCTTCCTCCAGGCTACAAAGAGAACACTTCTTCTCCACTCACCTCCCTCTTGGACAAAGTCAAATTTGCTGACACCTCTGCTCTTCTACCTCCAGGCTACAAAGAATCATCCACAACTACAACTTCATCCACACCTTCTTCAACGTCAGCCAAGGTTGTCTTTCCTACACGACCTGGCACTACCAAGAAGTCCACCTCACACAGGAGTTCTTCTAAGGGTGGTGGTTTGATTCCTATCGTACCCAAGATAAACAAAGGCTGGCCTGTCAGGTAAGCACTCTTGACCCACTCTTTATATCCCCAGTCGAAACTGTCCCCTAACAATTATTGTATCAATCCAATAACATATATATATATATATACAAGATTTCACATGAACACGTCAAATAACATCAATGATTAAACCACAATAGGAATGGGAAAAAAAGACTAAGATCTTTTAACCGTAATAAGCGGTCTTCAAACTGCTAAATCATTAAAGACACGTGTAAAACAACACCAATACAACGTAAGTAGACAGGAAAAAAGTAGCGCCTTATTCTTGCTTATAAAGAATAAAAACAATGAATATCGCAGTTAATCATATATCAATGAATCATATTGATTGGACAGGAGCTCAATTTATTACATATTGAAAAATCGATGTTGTTAAGAAATATTAATGTCTCTAATTAAATTTATAGATCAAATATTACATTAGTAACGGTCTATTCAAACTTGATACTTTCGTCACGAAGGCAATAGCCTCTTCTAAGAGGGTTGACAACTAGCGGATAGTTTTTTAGTCATTCTTACTGTACTCCTTTGTTTCCCCAAAACATCCCTTTCTGGACATTTATCCATTCCTGCACTTTCACCCTTTTAAAATACCACTCTTCCCTCCCACTCTTCTCAATCCCTCACCAGATGTTTTCTGCATCAAGTGTTTCACTTGGGATTTTGACTCTGACGAAGACCGCTTGTTACGGTTGAAAGATTTTAGTCTTGTATTCATTTCATAGTGTTGTTTGATCATTGAATTATATATATATATATATATACACTTTAACACATAGAAAAGAACACAGAAAGACACTACAGAACTCACTTCGATATTTCGACATCCGTCGTCATCGGGAAGAAGTGCGAAGTACTCGCGTTGAGAAGCAAACTGCTACTGGCCTCCAGAGTAACTCGTGGAACCACCGCAATGCTGCCCCCCAGCGGAGGAGAGGAAAAACAGAAATCCCTCCAATATTTATTTAGAAAACAAGATAAAAAGTATATAAAATACGAAATAATAATAATAAAAAAATTAATAATAATAATAAAATAAAAAAATCTGGAGTGGCCTACACTCTACTTTACTATAAGTAACTCAATGTCAAATTTCTTGAGTATATAAAACATAACGTATCATTTAAGCATAACATAAATATCTAAATGGGATATAATTATTAGCATTGCATTCGTGAGGTAGTACAGATAGTGATTGAAGGACATATGAATTTATAAGCTTATTTTTGTACATCACAAATAATTTATTATTTGCAAATAATTTCATTAGTATAACTACAGCAGTAATAACATTTTTGAAAAACCAATGTGAACATTTCTTGAAACGAAATATTATCCTACAAGAGAACATGGCTATTGTTCAAATAGCCAGTAGATTTCTTACATCGTTTACTTGACATCCTTCTACATTGAATATTAATGTAAAATTTTCAAATTTGAAACAGTAAAATACCCTTTTTTTCTCTGAAAAACATCTTAAACAGCGAAGAAAATGTTGTTTTAAGGTGATTTGTTAATTAAAGATGTACGATAATTACAGTTATTAATCTCTAAACGAAAGATTTATATTTTGAATTATCTTTTACATTTTTGGTTTTTAACAGAATTATTATACTGGGAATTTTATGGCTTCTTAGTATTTAATAAGATCATTTTCCTTCCCCTTTGTCAAATAACATATATAAGAATTTTTTTTTTAATGAGTGTTATCATTTACCTGCACAATATTATTCCTCTTACATCTCTTATAAGTCAATAATATATTTTCATTTTTCCATTAGAAACATCAGTTTTATCTCAGTGGATTCGCTCAAAAAATTTCTAAGTCAATGTAAACAATGTAAAAAAATACAAAAAATTCGACAAGTATAGCAGGTGATCTCTTAGTCTAGGATAAACAAAGAGTTTTTATATCGTTATTGCTCATTCCCGTAATTGAAACTTCATGATTTTTTTTTATGAATTGCTAATTTTTTGTTCCATTTTTGGTCAAATTTTCATTATTTTTTAACGAGCTGTTTAGCGTCAAAAAACATTTTCTGAAAACAGAAATCGTACTGTAACGCCCCTTTAGCGAATGTAATATTAGAAAAAAGTATCTCAACTCATTCTCCATATAATGTTCTATTTATAGGCATAGTTTCATTCTTGTTTGTCAAACAGTATGGCTTGTATGGCTCTCACAAGGTTTGAGATTGAATTATAAGTCAAAATTTTTACATTTTATTGAAAAAAAATATTTCCTGTTGTTTTAAAATTCTGAATATATTTTTCGTTTGTTGCATTTGAAACCTCAAAGATAATGTCAAAATTTCAAAACTCTAGGATTAACAGTTTAGGAGAAATAAATGTTTTAAAAAAAACGGTTTTTGGCAAAAAAAGTGACTTTCCCATCATGCATAATTCTTCCCAAACAATAGGGATCTTTGTCTTTATGAGGCCCATTTTTGTGTAAAATATCAACTTGATCCATCAAAGATTCTGGACCGTAGCGTGGTAACAAGCAATGCTAACACACGCACCCACCCACCCACCCACCCACACACACACAGACATCATCGTAAAAACGTCATAAAACGACTTCTGGGACCTCAAAACAAGTAATTCCGTCAAAATCTCGAGATCGAATTTTTTCACGATCACTATACTTTACTTATAGTAAAGTAAAAATAAAAAATAAATAAAAAATAAGAATAAATAATATTCGGTACAGGTTAAGACCAGGAGGAGAACGAGCCCCAAGGAGGCATATTAATGCCTCTTCAGAAGCTCTATATATATATATATATATATATATATATATATATATATACTCATATATATGAATAATAATCAAAATAACACTTTATGTAATAGATGGATTAATTTACCACAACGAAACATTAAAAGACAATATCATTATAATGATTAAATAATCCATGATATTAAATAATGAAGAACAGTTCACAAGAAGGAACTTACTTGTTAGTCCTTGTTTAAAGATATGCTTGAATAGAGTCCTTGTTTGAAAGATTTGCCTTCATTTATGAAAAAGTTGGACGTTTCTGTTGTGTTCAGTAATTATGGTAACTTGTTCAACAGGCTTCTCAATAATAAGCCAAGAAGAAAGGACTGTTGCATATACAGGATACCATGTACTGACTGCGAAATGTCTTACATTGGACAGACGAGCAAAGGTCTTCATACAAGGAAAAAGCAACACAAATATTCGATCAGAAGAGAAGACGAAAAGAGTGCCTTCTTCATGCACATAAGAAACAGTAATCATGTGATTAACTAGAATGAAGCAAATGAAGTAATATATGTGTCTTCGGAAAGAAGAAGAAATATTGTGGAAAGTGCACTCATAAAGAACTTTTATGAGAAATTAATAGCCTAGGACTTTATAAATTGGATGAAGTTTTGATTAGTGGAATAATTAAACAGATGAAGACTTCTTCATCATTAAACACATATATATTATATATATATATATATATAAGGGTTACCAACAATTCTAGAAACTTCAATCAACCAGGTTAACAAGTATTCATTATTTTTTAGTTCTCTTGCTCTCTGAAGATGTCTTGACGAAAGGCCTTAGAGCATTGTTTCCAAATTAGTTTCATTGTGGTAAATTAATCCATATAAATATATATATATATATCGCAATGCATCGTGAAATAAATACCACTGTAGATCGTTGACCAGTCAACTTCTTCTACTCAGAGACAGAAGATACATCGCGATCATTTAATAGTTCGGAGCTCAGCCTCTGACTTGGACCAGTCACTTCGTTCAAAAGATCTTGGTCCTACTTCTGAATTCTATATTCTGGTTTTGACATTGATTTAGATTTTGTATATGTTTATATATCATTAGAAATATACCTAAAAACAGAAATAAATGAAACATGTTCACAGTTTATAATTTCTA
Organism: Hermatobates lingyangjiaoensis; assembly: GCA_026182355.1. Classification (NCBI taxonomy): domain Eukaryota; kingdom Metazoa; phylum Arthropoda; class Insecta; order Hemiptera; family Hermatobatidae; genus Hermatobates; species Hermatobates lingyangjiaoensis. Next base: position 2,075,785 of record JAPFBL010000251.1, read on the forward strand.
TATAACACTCATTAAAAGAGAGAAACAAGAAAGCCTTATTTCTACAAGGTTGTAAACAGATCCATCTTTACAAGTCCCACCGTCAAACAGTGTGCGGTTGGTAATTCTTGTTCCTCTCTACCAGTGAGGTCGAACCGACAATTAGAAGCAATATGTTTGTGTAATTTAATATTGCTTTCTCAAGTTCTCTTTCAAAATTTGTGTTAGTCCGTTTTTTTATCATTTTCCCGACGTAAGGAAGATGTAAATTGAGATGCTAATAATAACTGCAGACGGTGGCAGAATTGGATTGGCTATAAACTTTTAAACAAGTTGTACTCACATCGGAAAATGGATTAATGGCAGGCTTGTAGATAATGAAAACAAAGTCCCTGACTGAGTATACTCTGATAGTGTTTAACAGAACATGCATATAGAAATCCTTGTTTGCTAGGTACACCAGTACATATATATAATAAACGAGTTGATGAAGGTGTGATGTGTATTGAGCAGGGCAAGCACGGAGTTCACAGGCTGGCCAAGTCCCCCGACCACTCCGATATCGGTTGAGAAGATACTAGCGGCAGCAAAGGCTGCAGCGGCCACGTCCACCACAACAGAGCAAGCGACCACGACGAGCACGACGACGACGACCACCACGACCACGACCACGCCCAAGCCCACCACGCCAGGAGTCTGCGAGGAGGACTGCGACATGGTGGCTACGGTCAGGCTGACCGGCCCCAACGCCAAGTGGCTGCCCGAGCTCCTCGACCACAACACCATTGAATACCAGCAAATGGCAAACGAAGTCGCCACCCAGGTAACCTCGCATTACCGCTTTCCTTCTTCACAATGACCCCAACACAGTCCTGAATGAATGAATGAATATTTCTTTATTAAGGACCTTATGTCCAAGGTATACAAGACTGGGGTAGCCGTACGGAGAGCACTAGGTGCTCTCCACCAGGCTTTTTCCCCTTTGTACATAAAAGATACAATAATAATAATAATAATAATAATAATAGTATTAATTATACTAACAATAATTATAAAGATATTAATAAGTAACAATTACAGTAATAATGATAATAGTAATAATAATAATAATAATAATGACACAGTCCTAAACCACACTTCTTACTTAAGCATTCGACCTTGCATTTTCTTTCATACAATCAGCACGGATAGTAATATTAGTTCCACCATGAACAACTTGACATAACTGTCAATTAACTGATTTAAAATTACGTGAATTAAATCTTTTTTTGCAAAATCAGATTAAGTTAGAATAAATAATGACAATTGTCAAATTTGAGATTCCAACATTGATAATCATTAAAATTATGAAATCAAATTTTGTTAAAAACTACTTAAACGTAATGTTAAATAAACATGAGTGTTTTTAATATTACTGCAGGTCTTGTTTAATGGATAAGAAAGAAGCTTTAATCTATAACTAGTGGTAACAAGGTTCAAGTCTGTATCACGTAATTCCCTTAATAAGCACCAGGAGATTACGTAGTGTCATTTATCTTTTTCTTTAATCTGACGCAGTTATTTTTAGCAGCCATTTGGGAAAGATTAAAAAAAAATACTTTCCCAATTTATAAGGAAAACTCGTTATTTTTTTAGGATAAAACTTTGTTTACTGCTTGTTATTCCCAGCTTAATAATTAAAAACTCCAATCATTTTATATAAAGCTGAAATAAGTAATAAGTATTGTTATTTGAGGTTTACTTTAACTAACTCTAATAAAGTGGATGAACACAGGAGGTAATGCAACAGAGAGAAGTGACTTGCTTTAAGATTGATTAACAGATGAACTATTTTGCGTAACATTATTCATCAATCATTTCACCAACAGAACAGATAATTAAAGAATACAACCAAATCAGAGTTTTCCATCTTACTAAGTAATTATTCTTCACCGCTCAACCAGTTTCCGACCTTCACATCCATTTTCCAGGGCGGTACTGAATTTTCAAAAGGTTTTCCTATATGTATTTCTCCGACTCCGTTTTTCCTAATCGATAGCCGCTACAATTAAATATTAGATTTATTAATTAATAAAATATATGCGATTCATTTTTTTTTCGGTCTCAATCGCCATAGTTCATGAAGTGTCTAGCTTTTCCTCTTTTCCCTAGCTTCTGTGGGGCAGTCAGTAATTTAAAGAAGTCATCTGTCGATAGTTATTTTATTCATTTAAAATAATCTTCTGAACAATTTTGTGCTTAAATAGTTCACTAGTTTTTGTTATTGTCTTTTATGTATTAAGTCCATGCAGTTTTTGTGGACTAACTTAAGACGACCCATATCATCCGGATCATGTCTATGTGCCAATATATGATTGACAAAAGTGGAATTTGTTTTAATTTATTCAAAATTATGATTGTATTCTTTACTTCCTGTCTGCCCTATGTACTTTTACCACAGTTGCATTTTATTCTGTAGATTCTATATATATTTTTGTTCAAAATGTTGTGAGTTTCAAATTTATTTATATCATAATCGCAACAAACATGTAAAATAAAAATCAACGTTTAAATTGAAGAATTAAATTCAAAAATGAGACTGAGATCTTTTAAGCAAAATAATTCTTCTTCGTCAGAGTACGACTCACTTAGTTTGGTGACTCTGATGAATACCAGTGAATCTGTGTTCTATTCACTCTTCCAGATAACTTTCCAACATTCTTATATTATGTTTCCAACTATCAGGTATTGTTCAATTCTTCAAAGTTTTATTTCCAATAGTTGTTATTATTTTAAAACTAATTACTAAATTAACTATTCTAATTTGACTAACAAATCTGTCAACATTAACCATCATCACGTTGATACACTGACTTGTAATCATCATACACTAACTTAAACAAGGAAATTATCTAAGTTAACAAGAGTGTTAAATATAAGTTTAAGGAAAGCAAATCATTTTGCATGAGATTAACATTAGGTCAATTGCCCTAATTAAAATTCCACCGCCCCCCCCTCCCCTCTCTTATATCGATTTAGCTTTGAAGGGTGCTAAAAAAACTTTCTCTAATACTTCAACAGAGTCCCATTCATTGTTAATTCTATAATTTTACAGTATCATGACTCTTGAAAGATTATTGTTAACTTTTAATGTTTAATGTAGTAAATACCTCGATTTTTTGGTCTGTTGAATCCAAATAATTATAGTTTATAAGATAAAACTATTATTTTTATCTTATTATAGTTATATAAGATAAATTATACTAAGTCTTGTACTGTCCGTCTTGTACTGTCATAGTGATGCCTCTGTAATCCTACATCCGATACATACTTATACTATTCCATAGTACATGTATATGTACGTATATGTGAAAGAGTACGTATGTATATGCATATACGTCCTGCCATAGTACTATATCTGAGAATATAAATCTATGTAGCGTACATAGTACGTTCACGCTTGCTGTAACTTAACTCCGTGCTGTATAGGATACCTAAAACAGACGTTTACCTAATCATATATCCACGTTTACGTATACAATTCCTGTGCTCTGTTGTAAAGTTGCATTTGTAATCCTAAATCTAACTTATATGTATATGATTTCTATGTTCTTGTATATTTAATGACTTAATATGATATGTAAGAAGAATAAATTCTTATATGTAAAAAATCGACGTCAGTCAAACATATAATTTCTTATGATTTCCAATTTATGATAGATATGTCTAATAAAATGCTCTAATCAACTTATATTTCACTATTGAACAAAACTTAATATCAAATGTAGATTATTTTCTGTTTATCAATCATGTTATTTTGAGATAATATTGAAGTATGAGGAATTGACTCTTTCGTTTTTTCTCACAAAACTGATAATAATTTTTAAGCTAATTCTTCAAGTTGCTAAGAAGGTTGATATTATGTTTAATTATAGTTAAGTTGAGTGAAGGTCAGTTTAGATTTTTTTCTACCGTTAAATTTTGATGCGGTAAGTATGTTTACCTGCGTTTAATTAATTAACAGGAGGCGGCAGGTCTGCTCGACTGTTTAAGAGAATCTTTATCGACTCGCTAATCTCTTTCGTTTCTTTCAGTTGGACGTCATTTACAGCAGCTCCGAGTCCCTTAGCAGATGGTATAAGAAGATAAACATCGATTCTTTCAGGTAACTTTTTCCCCTCATTCCACAATACTCTAGTGCATTTTCTTCCATCTGTGCCTTTTTTTTTTTTTTTTTTTACTGAAGCTTTCCTGATTTATCTATCATTAATTGAATTGAAAATTGATCACAAAGATCAGTAAAGAGTTTTTGCCAAAATCAAGTCAATCTCATTTATTGAACATTTATATTTTATTTACAATAATTTTATAATTTATACGTAAAATTATATACGAGTAAGGAATGTTTTAAATACACCTTGAATATAATATTAATAGTTTTACAGATAATGTAAAACTAATAAAAGTGTAAGCTTACTTTGTTTATGGAAAAATATCGCAGTGTCGAAATAAAACCAGGAGGGTTAATTTTTATTGATTGTTGCTTTCTGATCCTGGTAACGACTTGTTATTGAGTTGTGTTTGTAATTAATTTGCTTCTTTTGATCCACATCTGAGCCAATTATTATGAATATTTATTCTATATTAAAACTTATTATTTAATTAATTACGAAATATTGATTAATTTTAAAAGTACCTATCATTTGTAAGGATGTTTTTATAATTAATGATGTATATGTCAGTATTGAACAAGTTTTGAATGCATACATCACAGAGAGATGGTTTCAATGCGCCTGGACAAGGGTATGTTGCAAAGGAGATAAGACTATTTGAAATAAAAACGCTACTGGGGAGGGCAATGCGTTCAACAGGGCAAGAGGCGCTATAGCTTTCTAAAACCTGAGCACTACTGTAAGTCTGACTTATGGCGTTTTTAAAAAGTTGCTTATTTGGCTGGCTTGGTGTGACAGTGAAGGAAGCATCATCGTGGACTACGTGGTGGAGCTGAGCGAACTGGGTCGTTCAGTGAACACGGCAGACATGAGACGAATGTTCCACGACTCCCTGGAGCGCCACACGACCAGCCAGCAAGCCCTGTCCGACGACCTGCGGCCCCGCAACGCCACTGTCCAGTACCGCCTCGGCAAGTTCTCCATCGACCCCGCTTACACCGACTTCATTGGTAACTACTCTAACATCCTTTATTTGAAGACATTTGCTCAGAGTCAGTCATTCTTTAGATATCTCAAGCTGTTTCAAGTTCAAAGCTGACTCAATCAGGCATTATCATTCTAAATTTTACATCAAAGAAAGTTATTTAAACTAATAACAATTTAAGGGTATCATTTATTTAAATTCACTAATAACTGTTTCCTTGTAAAGTTTAATCATTATTCCAGTTTAGAACTAATTACTGAATATTATTCTGGTTTTCAGGAACAATGCTTTTCAGTTATGGTACACTGTTTCTCTCTTGAATATTTATGATATTAATCCAAGCGTGATCGATATCTAATTACAAAGTCTGTTATATCGCAGATGAGATAAATCTTTTCCTCTTATATTTCAATTATCATGTTTTAATATTAGTATTGAAATTCTACCGGGTACGGTTTTAAAAATTGATCCTTTTCTCTTAACAAAGTATTGAATAGCTTTATTAATCTGATGCCTTTGTTTACTCTTTACTGTTAAGTATCATTGTATATTGGTCTATTTACCTTTGACGAATAGTGACAGTTCAACTGTCGCTTGCACCAAAGAATAAAGTTGGAATTCGCGAATAAAACATGTCCATATCAGGTTCATATTTTATAAAGCCACTGTTTATCTACGAGGGCGGATTGATAAGTCAGTGACTTCTTGAGTTTCTCGCGCAGTTACTCCAAATGCAACAGTGCTGCCGTCATCTGTAATCTATTAGTGGACAACTATCTAATTATGAGCCAGCTACCATGTGCAGTCGGTGTTTGATAGTCATTCAAAGCAGACAACCTCGTGTATTTTTACAAAAATGGAAGAAAGTGAATTTCGTGAGCTGATTAAGCATTCCTTTTTACGTAAAAAATCCATCACTGAAACTAAGGAAACACTTGATAAATACTACTGGGACTTGGTACCATCAATTTCAATGGTTAATCAGTGGTTTACAGAGTTCCGTTGTGGTCGTACCAGCACTAGTGACGCCGGTCCGGGTTCCTGTGGGCAACGTCAAACGTCAACGGGCAAAGCGAAACAGAGTCTGTCAGCCAACAAGGTAATGGCCACATATTTTTGGGATGCACGTGGTGTCATACATATCGAACACCTTGAGAAAGGTAAAACGATCACCGGCGAATATTATTCAAAGCTTTTGAACAGATTTGACGTTGATTTGAAGCAAAAACGGCCGCATTTGGCAAAGAAGAAAGTGCTGTTCCATCAAGACAATGCACGTATGCACACTTGTATAGTCACGATGGCCAAAATCTACGAATTGGGATACGAACTGCTACCCCATCCAGCATATCCTCCTGATTTAGCTCCCTACGACTATTTTCTGATTCCAAACCTAAAGAAATGGCTGGGCGGTAAGAGATTTGATCAATAAGTCATTACCGAAAACAAGCGCGTAATTTGAGAGCTTTGAGAAAACGTATCGAGCTAAAAGGTGACTATGTAGAAAAATAAAATGTTTCTTTGTCGAAAAAATTGTGTTTTATTCAAAAAGTCACGGACTTATCAAACCGCCCCCGTAGTAATCGATCTCTATTATATGAAAAAATAGCTGAACGAATAATAGAAACTTAAATATAATTAAAGTCTGTAAGGAAAGAATACTGTTTTGGAAATAGTATAAGCTTTAAGGAATCTTAAAAGTGGAGAACTAAGGTAAAGCAAGAATGTCGGAATGTTAATATACGAAATTAAAGTGGTTTTGACTGTGACTGCAGTGCTGCCGAAGAGGGTCTACCCCACGGTGGGGCTGGCCCAAGATGAAGACCTCCTGCCTCAGTGGGCCATCGCTGTCATCGTCATCGGACTAGCCTCCCTACTCTTCGTCATCATCTTCGGAGTCACTGTCGTCAGTATCTGTTCAATTTAAAAAAAAATGTTGAGAATTGTTTTAACCTTTAAATTTATTGTTTCATGTTCAAAACTATCACAACCCCACCCCCAACACAAACACAAACACCCCCAACATCACAACATTCTCGACACCAGAAATCGAAACAGATGCTTCATATAAAGACATTCAAAATATCACTTCAACTTATGTTCCAAAGTTAGCTAACTTATTCATTACATTTTAAAAAATATCCATCAGTAAACAATCATCAGGCTGTAATGTTTCTGCACTCTCAAAACCGACTATAACCTTTGTGTAATATTCTTCACATTATAAGAACACCTCAGATGCTGTTCCTTCCCATATTTTTCATCATATTTCAAAATATGAGATTTTTCATCATATTTCAAAAAAATTTATCAACATAAAAATAAAATCCCAAGCAATACAACGTTGGCGATCTTTATTAAAGATAATATATCTTCAATCTATATTTCATTTTTTTTTATATTGAGTGCATTCAATTATTGCTTAAGTTCTGGCATCTTTATTTGCTATTAAAGAAATATAAAAATTACGTTTTATTATTTAATAAAACTAAAAAGAAAAATACCAATGAAACTCAGTTTTAAATTAGGAGAAATGATCAACTTTCGTATTGTTGCTAGTCTTCAAGTGGACAACTTCTTCGGATGGTGACTAATGTCAAAATACAGATTTGATATTAATTTATACGTTATTTAATATTCTCTCTTGTTTTATTCTATTCTGATTATACATATAAAACAAATAAATCACAGAAGGAAACCACATTGAAGGTGAGTCTTGATTTTTCTTCTAAACATTCACTTACCCTCCTGATGACGATGAATGTTAAAATTCCATAATGAGTTATGCCGTTTTCTCTCTGTGATTTGATTTTATTTAGTTTGTTGAATCATTTCTGATAACTGCCCATGTATATAGTCCGACGAATTAAAGTAACACATCTTGTGAAACGCAACAGATCACAAGATCTGACTATATTTTAATATATATATTTGGGTTTATATAAGAAGAAATATGGGTTTTTATGAGGATATAAGAAGAGTGTATGGAGAAGATGTGAGTGAATGTTTGAAGAACCTATTCTATCAAACGGTCGATATATTATTGAATCTGTTATATATATACGATATATACATATATATTTTCATGTCGTATTTAAAATCAGGATTGAAAAGAATGTCCGGCTCCTGTTCAGCTTAATATTTAACAGTCTTGTCTGCCCCTGACACGAGCATTGATTTTTCAATTAGCAAGAAGAGAACAGTAAAAATCAATGTTGATTATTCCTTAGAGCACACTATGATATTGCATTGTGTACTTGGTGCCATAACTGTTTTAGTATTATGAATCTGACAACATTCTTCTTGTTGTCAGTTGGTGAATCGTCCATAAAGGAGCGAAGAAGAAGCAGCCCAGTGGTCTGACGGAGGACATGCTGCATGAGCTGAACAAGGGTCACTTGGCAGGCCTCGACAACTTCGGTGCCGACGACCTCTACAACATGGAAGATGTCTGGAATGAAAAACCCCTCAAGAAGGTTACATTAGAATGCTTTTTATTTTTACTCACATACATCCATTGTGTTCATCTACTGGAAAAGCCTCGTCCAAATTTACATGTATTTTTATCAGTACTACTCTTGAACTAATTTCCATGGGTAGAAAGATAGTAGTTTTGATTTATAAAAGCACGTTATGAAACCTAAATTTTGACAGTGTCATTTTTTGTAATAGCAAGCTTCTATATATAAAGCATAAGTACATTCTAACGTAGTGCAATCAGTTATTATGTGGTATTTATACCATTAAATTTTTATATGTGGAGACCATTTAATTAACTTTTTACCCTACAAGCATAATTACTGTATCATCTCCGATACTGTTTTTGCTGCGATGAAAATATACCTTCTTCTTCAATTGTATTCAAATATTACACTCTTAACATTTAAAAAGACTGATCTTCCTTGAATTAAAAATTTTGTTTATGAAATAAATAGCTTAGTTGCTTCTTCATTTTATTGTTGTATATACCACTGAACCATTAATGGTTATTTCATTACCGCTATAGTGGTACAAAATTAGATCACTATCTTAAATTAAGGAACCGAGCCACGTCCTTACGGCTGAGAAAAATGTGTCACCTATCCTTTCCAATCCGTCGAAACTCAAACCATTGTTGAATAAATTTTAACAGATAATGGATCAATTTATATCGGTACTTGTACAGAATAACTTTCTTTTTAGCCGCTAGTATAGCCCTACTGATTTTGTTTGTTTCACTATAGGTTCTGAAAAGAGCTGATATTCTAAATTTGTGTCTCTGCTTCTTGGTTTAGAAGCCAACGGGTTGATTCAGATTACAGGAGGACAGACATTTTACAAAACCATAACCAAAATAAAAGAATTAATTGAGGCAGTTGCATAATGTTGTTCTATTTCATGTTCTCTGTTTTTATTTACCGAATCCAATTAAAATTTTTAATCAGCTTTGCCTCAAGAAAAGGCGCTATACAACTGACACCCAAATTGACACTAGAGCCACTAGAGGTGTCTAGACGCGATTTACAGAATGATACCCTCTTTGGAAAACAAGTCCTCTCTCTTTCCTAGGAGGAGGTCTTCTCATTAGTCCCTTAGGACAAAAGAGTCGTGTCTGGATGAATTTAGAACAAAAAAATATTGTACAACATGAAAAACTATAATATTGAATATTATTTAAATTTTATGAGAAATTGTTTACTTGTTTATTTATACCAACCTTGTTTAGGCTTTAACCATGTAGAATCTTATAGTCGTTCGCAGTTCATAATCAGAGACTACAATGTAACAGTCCATATTTCGAAATATCCTCCAAAGTTCATGATTTTAAAATGGATAATTGTTGCAACTGTCTAATCCTTCATCATTGTGTAATCAATCATATGATAGTCGAGGGTTAACCAAAGCAGTAAAAGTTATTTTTATAAATTACAACTACTATTCACTGCTAAAAATAAACTTAAATATCGTGCTATAAAAAAAAAAAAATGAAAAATTCAACGATACCTTTTCAATGAATAAATACAATGAGGGGATGCAAGTAATGTAACAATCAATGAATGAAACTTTCAGCTGCTCAATTTATTCTAAAGGTGGTATTCTGAAAGGAAAATGGCATCCACCTACCTCCGGACCTTTCATCTAACAAAATTGGCCTAAAATAATAAAAATCATGTTACACACCACTTATTGCATTAGAAATTGTTTTCAGTCACAATTGGTTATAACAGGATAAGTGTAGTATTCGAGATGTGTGGTGTAGAAAGAAAGTAGTATTGTAGTAAATACATTTAGTGTTAGTATTTAGAAAACATTACTAATTAATGTCTTTGCTAAAAGGAAAGTCCCTAACTAGAAATCAAAATGGTATTTTTCAATCTATAAAAAGCATTCTTTTAATTTCTTACGGTCCATAAGTAAGTTTTTTAATTAGTTTATTAATGTTGGTTTTAGTTATTGACCTGTTTCATGTGGTAGATTACGATTTCAGAATCTGTCAAAATCTTTTAGTAGTACTCTGGTATCCGTGAAGCCACACTGCTTGATTTCTTGTGGGAGCATTGTGGTGGTTAGCTCCAGTATTGCATTCTAAACTAGAAAAAAATCAGATAATTAATATTTAGTTTAAAAAAAATAAATGAATAGGTTCTCTAAGTAAATATTTTAAGAAATTTCGCTGTTGGGCTGTCTAGAAGAACAGGTTAGCCTAGTGGCTTCCGTGCTCACCTCTGGACTTCGGAATTCCATAACTATTCTCATCTATTCAAGTCGGAGGTTGAAAACATCGAAAATCTGAACACATCGTTCATTAAAGAAAGCGTTCCGAACCTGTACGACGTCAGAAACTTGTTAGTATCACAAAGGGCCAAGATTTGGCCGATGTATATTCCCTCGTGGGCCGGCCTAAGACTCAAGAGGCCTGGTCTAAAAGAAGGTTATAACGAAAACAGCAAGAATACTCGTATACCCCCATGACCGCATTATAATAGTATTCTTTACAAAAGACATTGCTGGAATAAATTATGAACTACGCTATCTTCTCTGATTAAAATTAAATTTTAGTATTATTAATTTTGAATGTGTGATTAATTGTACAACAGTTATAGTATAGTTATGGTTATAGTTATGTATAGTATTTAGAATAAAATACTATACAGTTATTTTAATAATTAAATATTGACTGTATCATTCTTATTTAATGTTCTGTGTGCCCTAAAATTTCATGAATATTTACTAACTGCACAACCCCTAGGTGGTATACGAGAGTATACTAGGCCCAGTGTAAGATAATGAGAGACATGTAATATTTATTACTGTAAAAAGAATACATGAAACAAATTTATTAGAAGAATGTCAATTATTTACTCTAAACATCCGAGCAGGATTATACATCCTTTCTGGTTAAGGACTACCTGAGTGTTCTTGCGAGCTCGGTCGTCCTCCCCCAAAGGAAAAATGCCCATTTCTCTGGGCCAGGGCTCACCACCAGTACTCTAAACATAGGCCATTCGTTCCACCATATCACACTTAATGGATTAAACTCAGCTTTCTGCACTACAGCTGCAGGATGGGGACTTATTTCTTGCCAATGTTTTTGTTTTTGTTTTTGTTTAATTTTTTTTTAAAGTCATGGACTAAAATTTGAATGTTTTTCTTTTAAATTTATTTCAAATTTAATAAACTTTGCTGATTAATGCGTACTTTTATGTTATTTAAAATTGGCTTTTGTCAAACCCATCGAATACTGGGAAGGCATATAAAACAGCATAAAACTTTTAGCTGCATAATGTATTTGTATTTTGAAAAGCAAGCAACGGCTTTTCCTTTATTGATAGCCTTCTCCTAGTTGATTCAAATTGACAAGTCAGCTTTCTGTTGCTGCTGAGTTACAAGTCTTTTTAAAGGACTCAATAGAGTTAGTTAACGAATGATTATGTAGTTTGTATGTTTATTTAAAGTATTTGGAGTAAATGGTAGAAATGGCTGTCTGTTGCAGAGGTCTTCAGGCTCGATGCATGACAACAGTATGGCCAACCTTTACGACAGCTGGAGGTCGGAGTGGAACGGCTACTACTACAACGCTTACTACGGAGGGAACGCATCCAATGCCAGTGGCTACTCCAGGAGGAGGTCTGACTACGACACCAACTTCTGAACAGGACCGCCCAACTCACTTCTCTTCAGTCATCATTTATTTCTCAAATTCAATCCATGAGACAACCGTGCCCTCTTACTTTTAATACATTTATAGTTTTTTTTTACTTTTTTAATTATTGAATTTAGTTCAAAAATATATTAGTTCAGATATTTTATTATTGATATTAGTTACGGAAATAATGATTGCGTGTTCTAGTAAAATATTTCTTACCATTTCAATGTTACTAGTTTGCAGTATACATATCTATAAACACTTGAAATAAATAACAACCGTGTTTTGGATGAGAACTAAAATAAATCTGTTTTCCAGGTTCAAACTCAAATCTTTAATACCGACGTTTGTTTCGTTCAAAACCTTTTACATAAACAAAAGTAAATTTTTTTTTAATAGGAAAAATAAAACATATAGCTTGTTACAACTTTTTACGAGGGGATTACCTGATAGCTACTGGAAGGTTTTCTGGTTAGCATTCTTGATATAAGTTTTTCATTTTTTTTTTTCAAAATCTTGAGTTCTGCCTATGAAAAAGGTTTTGAATAAAATCAAAAGCTCAACATTTAAGAGTTTGTTTAGAGCGTAGAAACTATCCTCATAATAATCTATATATATATATATATATATATATATATATATATATCTCAATGAAGACTCGAGAATAATATGAGAACTGTCTGTCTTCGTGTACCAGCTAATTTCATGTTCAGATTGACATATGACTATCACCCAGACCTCGTGGAACAAGCTTCTAAGTGGCATCAGTTATTACGACGTCTCTCAGACTTAACAATCTCCATTAAGTATTATTTATTAAAGCCAGTTTTTGATGTACAGTATTTACATTCGTATAAAAGGATCTATACATTTATCTTTGAGTACTAATAAAATGATTTATGATTTTCTCTTACGACTCCAGTATTTTCAAAATTTGACAAATATTCTTCTGTTTAATATTGCTCAAGTTTTGATATCATAAAACAGAATACATTTTGCGTGACTACCGAGGGATAAAATATAATAACGGGCAATGTTAAATAAGTTGTCGATTGAAATTAAAGTGATATAAACCTGTTGGGTTTAATAATATAATACAATTTTATGATTGGGTATTGGTGGTGTGTATGTTCGTGTTTATTCCTTACTCTGTGTGTTACTCTTCTGAATTTTGAACTCGTGGATATATATATCAATGATCAAACCACAATATGAAATGGGGAAAAAAGACTAAGATCTTTCATATTTTGGTTTGATCATTGATTGTTATTTCACGTCTTTATGTGAAATCTTGTTATATAGATATATATGAGATATTCCACAGCTGATGATATGGATTAGCATTACAACCAAAATATCATACTCAGCCATATATGGTATAACATCCATATATATATATCGATTATATGGCTATCGATATTACATCTATATAGCTGAACCAAACAAATATAATACTCATCAGTATTTCACATCCATATTTATGGATTAACATTACATCCATATATATATCAACCAAAATATAATACTCAGCCGTATATCACATCTATATATATGGATTAACATCACATGAATATATGTCAACCATAATATCACATGAGCCAGAAAGATAGATTTATGTAATTGTCATTCTTACTCCTGCAGAAATGTATACAGAGCGATTTCTATTGATAACTACTTTGTGAATATCATTTTTTATATGTTTGTAAAACATCTAATAAAAAGATAATATTTTCAACTTTTTTATATAAAATTTATGAAGTGATCTAAAATTATTGGAGTAACTAGAATAATTAAAAGAAAAATTGTTTCAAAATTTCTATTAAACTTCAATATGATTCGTTATTCATACGTTAGATTTATTAACTTATATTAAATATTTATATCTAATAAGGCCTTAAACACTTTTTACTTTTTTAATGTTTTTTCAAATATATATTTTAAAAAGTCCTTTGCATACTTGAATATAAAGTATTTTTATTTCAATATTCAAAAGCTCTTTTAAAAACTTTAAAGAAGTTAGTGTTTTGCAGTTTCGATTAAATAGGATTTATTAACCAGTAATAAACAATTTCTTGTTCTGAAATTGTTGTTAAATTCAAAATTGAATAGTCTTCCTTGAAATTAATATTTTATACCCTAAAATTATTAAAAAATAGTAAAGAAATTTAAAAGTGTTTGGTTTGAACATTTGAAGGAAACATGTGCCAAAAATCCGACTATTTGTTTAGAATGAATAAAAAAAAAGGGAATGATTCTTAAGGTGCCAAACAAGAAAACTTGAATGTTACCATATGACGAAATGACTTAAGAAGGTCCTGTTCCTTTTAGCCATTAGTTAACCGTTTCAATAAACATTTCTACTTTTTATTTCATTCCTTGTTCTCTCTTGTGCACCATATTTACAAACAATAAGAAACACATTAATAGAAATAGCATATTGACAAATTATTATCCCTTTTTACAACTTGGGGAACAAACATTAGGCTTAACCATTATTTGTATGTAATCAAATAGATATGTAGAATTAGAATGGAATGTTTTAATAATATATACATATATATTATTTGTATGAATGTATAACTTTGTTCTAGGTGAAACTTAAGCTCAATAAAACTAGAAAAAAGTATGCATAAGTTCGGCAGTCTCTATAAATATACACTCTAGTCAGACCTGCCTTTAAGTTAAAAACTTTCTCATCCAGTTGTGATAAAACAACCTTTATCAAACAACTTCAACTTTGATAAAGAGAAGTTGTTAGTTGGACAGAGGTTTGTATTTTGTGAATTTCAGATGCATTTATTGCTGTTGCCTTGCAAACTGTCGCGTGTGCTCAACTGGTGTCGACAACACCCATCTTAAGAGTTTATCCTAGTTGTAATTTAATATAACTTTATAATTTGGTACTTAAAACATTGTAATAATTTTTAAAGATCATTTAAAAATTTAAATTGTGAACTTATATAGTAAACATAAGTTAACTTTTAGACAATATTTTTCATTTTTTTTTTTTTTTTTGCTAACAGTCCTGTGTTATAGTCCAATACGAAACAAACATATTCCCCACGTTTATATACCATAATAATGATCCATTCTCTGACATCACTGAGTCAGAAATATATATTGTTCTCCTGTATTTATTTTTATTGCATATGGAGTAGCAATGATACCTTCAATTTTAGGTAGATGACCCTTCAATTGTCTAATACCCTGTTCACATTCTCAGTTCAATTAACCCTATTTCGGGGTAAATTAGCAGTAAAAAAAGAGTGAAAAAGTTTAAAGCAATAAATAAAAATTTTACTTAGAAGTAATTCGTAACGTAATAATATTATTATTCAGATGTGATTTTTGTAAGTTGGCAATTTTAAACAAATTAAGAATAGTAGTAGTAATAATAACAATATACGAAAAAATACGGTTTATAAACTTGCCGCTAAATATATAAACGTAGAAATGACATCTGAGATAACTTCTCTTAAGGGTGGACCACCTGGACAACGGTCGAGTGCACTAGACTTGCAAGACAACAGGGATTTTTGAAAATGTAATTCACAACCTCGAGTTTATTCAATGTTACTTTTCACAAATTCTATTAAAGCATGATTGTATTTCATTGGAAAATGTATTGCTTTTTAACTAGAACTATTGTTTTTCTTTTTCAAATTTTAATGTTTTGTAACAACTTTTAATAGTAGCAGATGTTTTTCTTTAATTAGATGTTAATGTTTATTGGATGTATTTAAATGTATATTTTAAAATTAGATATGTATTGAATGTTAATAAAGCAGAAAGATTATTAATTTTTAAAATGCTTGATGTATTAATTATCTTTACCAGAGTTAAGTTTGAAATGAAGCTTTTATACAAATTCAAGATGTAATACTTTTTTAATGTTTCAGAATTTAGGTTACAGTTGTATGTATATATTGTAAATGAGAATGAATTTTAATTATAATTGTGATGTTCGTAATTTGGGTGTATTTTTTTTTAATTTGCAAAGCCCTTATTAGAAAACTAATTCTTGAAACAGGAAACAGGTATTTGTGTGGTACAGGTTTAAAACTTAGATAATGAAAAGGTTATTGAATACATTTTCGCGTGGGATGGTTAGATTAATAATGACTATTTGGCAATATGTGGTGACTGCGTTACATTTAAATTAACAGCTACAATATTTATATATTGCTGCATATTCAATGACAGTTCATATATATCTTGAGTATTGTATCAATGACGGAATATCTTTAATGAATTACATTTATTTATAAGATTAGTATATCTGGCAGATGTCATTAACTGACTCTAACTGGTTTAATTTTTGCATTAAGAGTGTGGATAGAGTGTGACTAGTCTTATGACTAGAGTGTGACTAGTGTGATGGAAGAGTGTGACTAGTCTTGTATTAAATCCTGTCAACTGATAACTAATACCAACTCATCATTACCACAGAGGTTTGTATTATTAATATCAAACGCACAATATACCGTCTTACCTCGTACATTGCTGCTGTAGCTCTCGGACCTGTTTCGGGTGTCATCCATCTTCAACACGAGCTGCTCTAATGAACCCTACCTATCTGATTATATAACCTACCTACAATCCCAATGCTGCCTAGATTTTAGTATTTAATTATTTTAACTCTATTTTATTATTATTTTAGTTATTATTATTTAGTCTAATTCTTTTCCTATTATTGTCGTCTTTGTCAAGTCGTCGTTTTATTTTCTTTAAGGGTTTAAATATGTATCGCTTTAAATCATCAAAGCGATTCATTATTTAAACCATTAAAGAAAATAAAACGACGGCTTGATGACAGACTTGACAAAGACGAAATAATAGGAAAAGAATTAGACTAAATAATAATAACTAAAATAATAATAAAATAAAAATAAAACAGTGGCATCAATCAAATTGGCAATGTATAAAAAAAATCATGAAACTTCAATCAGGGCAAAGAGCATTACAGCTATAAAAACTGTTTGTTTATCCTGGACTAAGGGATCATCTCCTATACTTGTGAATTTTTTCACATTATTTACATTGTCTTAAAATTTTTTTGAGTGAATCCACTGAGATAAAATTGATGTTTATAATGGAAAAAATTTAAATAATTTATTGACTTATATGAGATATAAGAGGAATAATATTATTACATGTAAAAAAAACACCCCCAATAAACATAAATACATTTCCTTTGTCTTCCATGATATGATGGATTTGTCTCATAAAACGCTTTAATAAATCTATATACAGTGGAACCTCTACATACGAGCTACTCTACTTACGAGAAACTCGAGATACGAGAGGTCTTTCGAGCAAAAATCTTGCTCTACATACGAGAGAAAATCCAAGTTACGAGAATTCGCACATGGTTCCTCTAGGTGGCCAAGTTTTAATGACACTTTTTAATGACTCTTTTTAATGACACTTGCCTTACACATTTCCGTAACATTTTGAAAGGGAGGCAGAGACAAACTTCCTTGGATAAGTTTTTCTTCAAAAGACCTATAGAAAGTGAAAGTGTTGCGATTCCAGCTAAAAGGGCAAAAGAAAGTGAAGAAAAGTAAAAACTGATACAGTAATGTTAAAAAGCAAAAAAAGCAGAAAAAAGTGCATAAATAAATTAGTGCCGTAAAAAATTTAGTTCTTCATAAAGTTAACTTTAATTTTAAGTGGAAGTGCTCATAATAAACTCGCATTTTATTTCGTTAATATCATCTTATTTATCTTATTACTGTATTTTTATGTTCAGTCACTATTTGAATGTGTTTTTAGTAATCAGGAAGATGTTTTCATAGTTATTTAGGGTTAACTTGAATGATTTTGGGAGGCCGGGAACAAATTAATTGGTTTTCAGTTATTTCTTATGGCAAAAATTCGCTCTAGATACGAGAAATTCTAGATACGAGCACGATCCGGGAACGAATTAATCTCGTATGTAGAGGTTCCACTGTATTGCACTCTTGAGCAAAACTTAATATCAGTTATATTTACTTTATCTGTGTGAATTGTGGTATCTTTCCTTGATATTGAAATGTGATGAATGGACTTTTTCCTTAAGAAAGAAGAGTTATGATTGTTGACAAATATCCAGTTTTTCACTATTCTAGTCTAAAAGTTCATATTTATGATTTTCAAAAATTAGAAGCTCCCAACTATAAAAGTTTTAAATTATACTGAATAGCCGGCTTTTACTTTGATTTGGGGATGAAAACTGGTTAATTACTAAAATATTTTTTCTCGGTATACATTCATAGCAACCTTATAACAGAGTACAGCAGGCAGGAAAAAGATACTTGCTCAGAAAAAAGTGGTATACAAGATTTTTGACAAAGGAGAAGGAAAATGATATTATTAAATACTAAGAAGCCATAAAATTCCCAGTATAATAATTCTATAGAAGACCAAAGATGTAAAACATAATTCAAAATTGAAATATTTCGTTTGAAGATTAATAAATGTAATTATCGTACATCCTTAATTATGAATTATCTTAAAATGACATTTTTTTCTTCGATGTTAATGATGTTTTTCAGAGAAAATAAGAATATTTTCTTGTTTTACATTTGAAAATTTAACTTAAATATTCAATGTAGAAGGAGATTATTTCTCCTGTTCTCTTATAGGAGATTATGTCGTATCAAGAAATTTTTACTTTGGCTTTTTAAAAATGTTATTACTGCTGTAGTTATTCTAATGAGATTATTTACATCAGCTGTGGGATGTACAAAAATAAGCTTATATATTGATAAGTGGATCAATCACTATCGGTACTACTTCATGAATGAAAGACTAATAATCATCTCCCATTTATTTGTTTACATTATGCTTAAAATGAGACATTATATATTATATACCCAAGAAGATTGATATTAAGTTTACTTATTGTAAAGTTGAGTGTAGGCCACTCCAGTACAGCCTACGTATCTATACGTATCCTACGTACCTATTGACCTTGCTTCGTTAACTATGAAACAAAGATTATGAAATAATAACCATTTATTTACTTGATACTATAAACCTCAGCATTTCCAATTCACTGATCAATATACAGAAATTTCTAGTTATATGCTCTACACTTACATATAACTTAAGTTTTTATATACTTATCAATGTGAAAAAATTATAATAAGAATCCTACTAATTGTATTTAAAGCCAAATATGTATTGAAAACATTTTAACGCATTTTTTTTGTAATATGAACACGCTATATTTTTTTTGTTACTATTAATTTATACCATTTTCTATATTTTATATAAATTCTTATAAATAAATCAAAAAGCAGTAAAGATATCTCTAGGATTTTGTTATAAGGTGATCTACGCCACAGTGCTGTGGACAATTTGTTCACTTTGTCTCTCATCCCGCTATGCACTATACTCCATTCTGCAGTGATCGAACCCCATTCTGTAATGTCCAAACTAGCCAGCCCAATACCATTCAGTTTCAGTGTTGCATTTTAGTGACTATGACTTTAAAGACACTAAAAGAAACAACAAAATTAATGGAATACTAGATCACTCTAAAGTGCTATGAATTAGAGAATATGAGTCATAGCAGTTTAACCGTTTTTTTCATTTCCTCTGTTATTATATTTAAATGTTTTTATATTACTGAATAGACTATTTTTTTCTTTTTAGTTTTAATCCACCAATACAATCAAAGTGTTTTGATTGGTGCAATTCCTAACCTGCAATGAAGAACGATCATTTAGAAACTACATGATAGAAACATTCTTTCTTAAGGCCAACTCAACATATTTATAAGTTTAACACCATAATTAGTGCATGAGTCATGATAAAAGAAGTATGAGATTCTTCAAGTAAGTAGAAACTTCAAATAAGCAGAGAAAAAAATGGAAATAAAAAAAGCGTTTAATGAATTAAATCGCATATGAAGAATTATGGAAGAGAAACCATTTTATGGTAAAGTTTTAAGCTTAATTTGCGAATAAATTTACTCTTGACGCATATTCAATGCAATACTTTTCGCAAAGCAATTAAGGTAAGAAAACTAGAGAGTGACTAAACTAAGTTTGCCCGTGAATATTAAAGACTGTGCGGCAGAGAGCCGTTGATTCGTAGAGTCATTAAGGCGTATGGTGTCGGAGCATGTCGACCTCTACCTCAGAACACCCCTTCGACTCCATTAACCATATCTATTACAATGTTTTTGGTTGGTCGGGACTGGAATTCTTCATCACTGGTGGTCCTTCTATAAAGTATAAAGTAGCTAAATGTCTTTTTATGGGATGTTTTCTTTTCTTTATTTATCCAATTTATATTACTTCGCAGTTCTACTCTTTATACGCAAAGGATATCAATTTTTTTAACAGAGCAATGACATTGGCTATCCATATGAATGCTTCTGTTAGCTTTATTAAGTGCCTGTATTTTATCAAACAAAGAAAACAAGTGGCCTTTCTTTGTATGAAGTTTGAAAGCTTGAGAAGTGTTAAAGCATTACAAGAGGACTCTTATGGAACTTTAAAGCGAGCATCACAACAACTGACTAAATCAATTAAACGAACTTGGCAGATCTCCTTGATTGTCTTTTCTTGCTGCATAATCATGCCGATGCTACAGTATGATACCTTCAAGCGATGGATTGGCATTAATTCCCAAGGCAATGGGGTCTATATGAAGAAGATCATCCCAAGTGTTTACCCAGTCAATATGACAGTATCGCCGAATTACGAATTGATTTATTTGTTCGAAGCCACTTCTGGTATATCTGGGTTTACATATTTGCTACCTTTTGAACTTTTCTTCTATGTTGTTTGTGAGATGTATCGTACTCAAGTTCGTATATTTAATCAAGCTGTTTCATCCACTCCAGCAGAGTTCAATCTCGTCGATGCTATATTCGAACACAGATATCTTCTCAAGTAAGTTTCAATAATGTTATGTGTATATATTTTTTTATTGTTTATTTCATTTCATTTTATGTGTAAATGATAACAACTAAGATTTATTAACAAACAAATATCATAAAGCAACCAAGATTTATCCAGATGTTGGGGATGTAGCATGTTAGGGTTAGGGGTGGTATCTAATAGTCCCCACTCTGAGCTCCCGTCCAGAGCAGAGCCTCTACTAGGCAAGTACCAGTTGTCCAGTCTAATTAGCTGAGTTCAAGGTCCGTTCCAACTGGTAAGTGTTTGGGGTCTCTAGATCCTCGGTATGCTAAGCAGGCATACAGTAACCCGAGAAGTTACTGCTTCTAACACAGCGACCACAAGGGTCTACCCAATTCGGGTGAGAACCAACAGCCACTACGAGTCCAACCTCAGTTGGCGGGATGCAGAGAGAACCCTTCCATGGGCCCCCGCCGCCCATAGAATCGATTTGTTTTAAGAGTTTCGGATCAAATTCCGGACGAAAAGACCTACTAAACCTGCTCAGCTACAGTAAATAAAGTCAGCAGCCTTTTTTGCCCCTGGTTCGATGAACCTGTGGTATATATATAAGCCAATGCAACCTGCAGATTTAGCTGCATGGCCCCACTGGGGGCGTTTTTATTATATAAATGAAAATAGCACAATATTATTCTACCGGACCACTGCATCTAAGTTAGTGTTGAAATAACCAAATGACATTTTACACGCCAGGAAAATATATCTGTTTGTTTTCCAATCCCGACATTTACAGTCTTTCAACTTTTAAAGGAAAATGTTTATAAAAATAAAGATAAAATAAAGCTTCTCTAATACATTAAGCTAAATTATCATCCAATCCATCGATTCACATGACCCTGGATGCCCGAAACAAGGTTGAATAATCAGTTTATAAAAAAAAAATTTCTAGCTTAAAGTCATTCTTTGTTTTATTTGATTTCTTATCAAAACTTCTCAAAGGAAAAATAAATTGATCTGTGCTAAATAAAATACAAAGAAGAGAAACGTCTCATTGTCAAAACCCATCTAAATCTAAAACTCCATATTTCATTAAATCGACGTAGAAGTTATTTCACTTTCATGCCCCAGTTTCCGCCACTAAAAGGGGAGAAAAATGTGAAAGCCTATAAGTGTGGGCAATAGAAAACAAACAAAACAAAATTATGCAATCTCAATGTTTTTGTACAAAATTTCCTTTTCTTAATTTATAGTACTATCGTATTTCTTTGTACCAACAATCATATAGGTTTTACGCTTATGTGTTATCCATTATGCTTCATTTCTGATCTGCACTCCTTAACCATAGGCAAGTCACATTTTCGATGTCGCCAACGGAAATGCATAGTCACATATCCAAGTAGTAACTATCCCCAATGATGTAAAACTTTGGTAATCTATTGCAAACTGGTATATTCAACATGGCTGTCACCGTTGATCTATTATTCGGTTATAAAGTCGACATTTTAGTTTTTGAGGCATCATTACGGCGAACATAATTGTACCATTAACAGAAATGTCTAGCAGTAATCTAGTGATATATCTAATAATCTCTAAGGTATATACGGCATTAATTTTTTTAAGTTGTTAATTCCACATGAACTTTATAAGAAAGGTAAGTAAAATATGTTCCTTGGGCCAAAAAAGGGTCGATAAAGTTGTAACTCGGTATGGTAAATCCTTTACGATACTGTTTCAAACAGTAAAGGAGAAGGCTGGGATACATATTGAATTCCCAATGGTTGTATGCAGTTAAACGGCAAGACAGGTAGAGTAAATTGCCTAGCATAAATAGTGTCACTCTGGTGTAAGATGTTAAACTGACAAGATAAATGACAGTTTCCCTTACATGACAACACAATCCAAGCATGATGAATGAAATATTATTAATATATCCTCGCTAATTTTCTGGGTCTTCAGAAAGTTATTTATTTTTTTTATTTACAAACAATTACAAAAGATGTTGAATGTGGAGGATTAGTATCAATACATTGATTGTTCATTCATTTCTTTTCTTTCTAAAGACATTCATTAGTTACACCCTTGACATGCAAGTTTCCACCGTGATAAATGATTTCACTGCTCATTTTGTCGTTCGCATAGTTTAGAAAAGTAGTTATTTTCCCAGCACTCCGTATAAGGAACAAGAGAATGTTAACCCTAGGAGGTATTGTGAGTATATCGGATCCCAAAACAACATGATACACCTCGAATAATGCGTATTTATACAAAAAGACATATAAACCTCAAATTTAATTTAACAAATATGTTTTCAAATGATCCTGAGAAATATAAAATTTAGGTCTCCGAATGTGAAATAAACTGTTAACTCATACGTCACTGAAATGGGTGCCAAATGACAAAAGAAGCACATTTAGGCTTCTACAACTACATACATCAATTTTTCAAAATAAATGTATCACAATTACCTTAATTATTTACTTAAATAATAGAACCTTATTTCCGCTGCCTATTTATAGTTGGTTTCAACTGCATTAATTACCTTCAAGCCAACTAGCATGAAAAGAACGTACTTTTTATTTGTGTTTTATAAGTATAGGATCATTTTATTTCAATGTATATTTACATTTATTTTTGTTATACCTAAATAATAAAGTTTCTTGATAATTTATAATTTGATACGTTATAAAACGTTAGGTTATTTTAGTTGTGTATTATCTTTTGTTATTTGGATGATCAACGTGTAATGTCGTTCAAAACTGGGTTTGTCAGACCCAACAAATGTTTGAACGGTATGTAAAATGACTAATTGAGTTAGGGTAATTGCATACCAAAGAAAGGGAATACTCATTTCCCCTTGAAATATTGCAGCCTCTTAGAGTTAGTCTAGTACTTCCGTACATTGGAAGGATGGTATGCAGATAAATGCTGCATGGACTGCAATGACAAAACAGCATCCCTAGTAGTAAAACCTTGTTTCATCCCTTGAAAACAAGAATATTACTCTCTATAAGGCACTTGAACTACCTCGTATATTACCTTTCTACTTGAATGGTATGGAAAAATTGACTCTTTCTCATCAAATCAGGGAAGGCTCCAAGACAACCAATCAGAAAAGGATATATACGAGATCAGATAGTTCACAAACCACCTAATGTTATTAACAACCCCTGGGTTATTACCAATAATAACGTTAACATTTGGATATAGCTGCTTTTCTCTATAAATATTAAAAATAAAACATTTGTAAACTACTATCTACTGATGTGAATAATTAGATAAATTATTTTAATTGCGTTTATTCTAATTAACTATTGATATTATGTCTGGTAGCTTAAAAAAAATATATCAGTTACCCGTTATGAATATCTCCTTATCTCTTTTCTTAGATAGAAATGTTAATAGTCAAACGTTACACAAATACGGTTTGTTCACTGTTCTAGAGACGGTAAGTAAAGTGCGATTGTAATTTGACACCATTTTAGTTAAGCACAAGCCATATTACAGTGTTAGTTTTACATTTCCAGTTCAATATATTGCCTCTCTCAAGTTTATTAGAGTGCATGGTGTATAAGGAACACATGACATTGTATAATAATGAGTTCTTGCCGATGCAGGTGCACAAGGTTTACTATCTCTCACATAAATCTTGAAGCCTAGCCACCTTCGCTGATGACAAGGCAATACTTTCCTCAAATAAGTGTCCTAACACAGCCTCCTACTACATTCAAGAACACTTAAACATTTTAGAATCCTGGTTAAAGAGTTGGAGAATACGTATCAATGAACAGAAAAGTGTTCATGTAACATTCACATTGAGGCAGGGTACATGTGCTCCTGTCTTTCTTAACAAAATTCCTATCCCTCAAGCTACTGCCACCAAATACTTAGGACTGCACCTTGACAGACGTCTTACTTGTGCCCCCCATACCAAAATGAAAAGAACAGAACTAAACAGACGATATAGACTTTTAATTCACTTACTTGATAATCGTTCAAAATTAACAACTGTCAATAAACTATTACTGTATACTCGTATATCTATGATTATGCCTATTTGGACTTACGGTATTGGAATATGGGGAGCAACAAAATCTAGCAATGCCCAGAGGATACAAGCTCTTCAGTCAAAAATTCTTAGAAAAATTCTTCATTGTCCCTTTTACATACCAAATCAAACAATCTATTCAGACCTCAGGATTTTAACAGTTCATCAAGTAGCAATATCTCGCTACAAAGCCTTCCATAAAAATCTTTGTAGCAATAGCAATCCCTTAGTCCAAAACATCTCCTCAATAAATATTCCAAGAAATCCCCAAAGGCGCTTAAAGAGAAAGTGGCCAAGAGATTTATTAGTGTGAATTACTCTAGTGTCTTGTAAATTTAATCTAAGTTTTATAACTCATTTTTCATGCCATGAAGTATAGTTACTGGATTATTTCTTCCCTCCTGCCTCCATGTATAATGTATATATTTCCTTCATCATTGTCACTGGTAATGTTACATTTACATTGTTGTGACTATGTAAAATAAAAAAAAAATCTTGAGGTGTCCTGACCAAGTGATAAAAATTTGAACTACCAATCTAAAGTACACTGCCAAGCCCACTCCACTACATCCTGATCCCTTAGGAAATATTTATTTCCACTTCTTAATGTATCCAAAATAAATGCTTTTACTTTTTTTTCAGGCAAGCTAAACAAATTACTACTTTAATCGCACCAATGGTAGGAATTCAGTGGTGCATCAGTGTGGTTTCTTTTGGCTTCATTATTCTGGCGCTAACTAAGGTACGCAGTTTACACTAGCGAAACAGTCCAAGTTTATGAAAAAATCAATAGAAAGTAATTTTTGTTCTATCATTGATTGTTCATTAGTTCATGTTTCTACCTGATTTATTCAAACATAAGTATATGAAGGAAATCGTTGAAATTGTAAATAACGATTATTGAAGACATAAAAAGACATAACAGATATAAATAATAATATATACTTTGTCATTTTTGTCCAGTAAGTACTTCATGTTAATTGAAGAGCTACAAATATATAATATATATATATATATATATATATATATATATATATATCATATATATTGATATATAACAGATTCAATAATATATCGACCGTTTGATAGAATAGGTGTGTTATCTAATCGGGGTTCGGTCAATTTTCCAGGATAAAAAATCAAACTCTCGTTGCCAACGTATTTTCTCTCGTTGATTTTTTATCCTGGAAAATTGACCGAACCCTGATTAGAGAACACACCTATATTGATATATATGTATATATATTGATAAAAGTATCGATTAACACTTTTAGCTATCATAATTAGCTAATACAATGTATTAAACAGAAGGAAATGGAAAAGTGGAACCCCATAATAAAAACATGAGTACTCGAGGGGGAGAAGTTATACCACCTGGCCTACATGAACACCCAGTATAAGAAGGGTGAACAAGTACTGCAGAAAATTCAACTCCCATGTCAAGCGTAAAAATGAGGAAGACCGAATAAGCCTGATTATCTTTTGAAAAAAAAAAAACAAAGTACATGTTTATGTGAAATCTTTATATAAATATATATATAAAGATTTCACATTTTGACTCTGACGAAGACCGCTTGTTACGGTTGAAAGATCTTAGTCTTGTTTTCCCATTTTCATATTGTGGTTTGATCATTCATATACTCGTATATATGTATATATAAAAGATTTCACATAAACACGTGAAATAACAATCAACGATCAAACCACAATATGAAAATGGGAAAACAAGACCAGGATATTTCAACCGTAACAAGCAGTCTTTGTCAGAGTCAAAAACCCAACTGAAACTCTAGAGTTGGGTGAGAACATCTGGTGAGGGGTTGAGAAGAGTGGGAGGGAAGAGTGGTATTTTAAAAGGGTGAAAGTGCAGGAAAGGACAAATGTCCAGAAAGGGATGTACTCCTTTGTACTGTACTGTACTATTACTGTACTCCTTTGTTTCCCCAAACATCCCTTTCTGGACATTTGTCCTTTCCTGCACTTTCACTCTTTTAAAATACCACTCTTCCCTCCCACTCTTCTCAATATATACATATATTTAACTAAAACATTTTACATGTTAATTATCATTGTTGTATCGCTGATATGAAAATAAGGTTGTGAGAGTGGGCGACAGTGTAGTCATGTAAGAGTAAGCAGCTGACTGTGTATGTTTGCAGGAGACAGAGCTTGAAGACGCGGCCGACCTCTACGACGTCATGATGTATAAATTCAGAATGTCCATGTTCTCTCTACTTCTTCTGGGACAACTCCTGACTTACTGCCTTTTAAGCTCTAGAATCAAAGAATCAGTAAAAAAAAATCATTTCATTAATTTATAATTTTGCCTCTCACTGACTGAAAAATATCACTTAATTACGTGTTTTATCATTTTTAAAACGAATGTATGTAACACTTTTTTGACTAGTGTTGAAGTGTGTGTATGAAGCGAGAGAAGAGTAAAACAGTAAAGATCCTTAAAAATAAGAAATAGTATTATTTCAACTATTAAGAACATAACCAGCTGCCTAACCTGTGTTAAAAATAATAACAATACATTTATGGGGTTTTATTAAAACACTGATATACGTTTGATATAGTTATTCATTCCAAGTTACTTTAGCTGAATCAAAATTCGTTAAAATTGAAGTATCGAATAAAAAATTATATTTCATACTAATAGATGAAAGGTTATCTTTGAATACAAGGTTATATGCATGAATTCAGAAAAGAATACTTTTTAAAAAGTACTATCAACCCGTTGATGTGGGTCACCCATAACTAAACTGGGTGCTACATAACAAATTAAGCAAATTTCCCGTCCATAGAACAGCACGACTTTTAAAAGCCTATAACCGTCTAAATTGGAAACAGTAAATGCTTTTTTGCAAAAAATGACAAAGAGCTATTTTATATGTTCACAGTTTTTGAGTTTTTCAGACCTTATATGAAGTCACGAGGAAAATGTTACAAATAAAAGTGAACAATTCAGTTTTTGATTAACTATTTGTTTTCAGATTTTCTCTTGCCATTTGTTTTTCAAATATTTTAATTAATTTTACTGTTTTTTTTTACATAAAGAATTGCTTGTAACTTTAACAGCCTCAGATATAGAAAAAGTCATGCACACAGGACCCTGCAAGACGTATTTAACGATACCACTTTGGTAATTAGTAACGTACACACGGCAACTAAGTCCCTTAATCATCGCTAAAACTTTCAAAAACGCCACCTCTTTTAGATTAACATTGTTTTTAATTATATATAACTATATTTTTAAATATTTGTTATACCAAACTTTTTAAGAAGTGTTTTCTAAAAACCGCTTCAATCAAATTGGATACCATTTGGCCATTCTCATAGTGCGACGGAAAACATAGAAAAACAAACAAATGGACACCCGCTTTTTATAAATATAGATCTAAGTAATTCTATTAATATATTTTTGCGTTGAATAGCTTGCACAATAGACAGCTTAAAATTAACTTAATATAATAATTTACATTTATGACTGAATAAAAATAGTTTATGTTTTCCATTGCAAATAATTATATATCTTCCGGATATAGTTCTGTTCAAGAAGTAAAAATAAAGCTCATTTCTTTTTTTATATTCCATTTTAGTTAAAGGTGGCACAATATTACTTTGGTTTTACAATCAAGTTCTACATTTGGTCTTCTAAAGTTTATTAGAGTAGGAATATTGACAGAGTTACTAGTTTAGTGCAGACTCAGGACAGGCTGCTTCTACTCCCCTCCGAAAGACGGTATTTAAGATTTTCTATCTCCTAAAAGGAAAAATCCAGTCTTATGAGATGGAAACATCTAGGGATGATTGTAATCTTGAGTAATAAGGGCAAGCACGCTACCTGTTAAACCACTGCTGAGATCTGTCAATGAGAATGGTAAGTCTCATCGATTGGCTGGTTCAGGTGGTCACCGGTCATGGTGACTTTTTGGGATACCTTCACCGGTTCAGGAGGGCCGAGGATCCCACCTGCCCATGCGGGGGAGCTCCGGAGACTATTTCACATGTACTGGAGGCATGTAGTCTGTATGCTGGGCCTAGGTTTCAATTAGAAATTAAGACAGGTCATTTTGTCGCTCAGTTGTATCCTCAGGCATTCAGGAGCAGGTTCGCTGCCGCCTTCAAAGAATTTATATATGACATTGGAAGGATGAAGAATGCACGATTCCCTGCTCTGACGTCCTCATGACTCTGCAGTCTCAGCCCCTAAGAATCTCTTCTTCTTGTTTTTTAGTTTGGTTTTATGTTGTTTGATGTCTGTCGTGGATGCCCGCCTCCGCGAGGTCCACCTTGGGTACTCCGGGGATTGCTAGGAGAGTGGCCTTTTCTGTCGCTTCGCTTGCTTTCCGCGGTGTGGCTAAAGGAAACCACGTAAAAAACATCGACCTGCTCTGCTTTGTTCCATATAATGGTCGGAATGCTAAATGGTATATGGTAATAAATCAAAATAGGTAAGTCTCATCGACCAAAATATCATACTCACAATGCTTAGAAGGACGAACGCACTCAAGATGAATATTCTCACTTAAACTAAAGAATTCGACACGATTACGTATTGCAGTCATGTAATAGCACGTCGATCCATGTAATAATACAAGGAGTTCTTACTTTTTTATAAGCATTAGCGTCTTTACTTTGTGGCATCAATAGTACTTCAAGAGTGTCACTTTGGACCTACCAGATACTTATCCCTCCATTAACACTACTTTATGACAGTGCCACTGGTCACAACGATTAAGAAGCACACAATTTGTACACTAAATTGTGGGTTTACCTCTCTAATTGAAAGAAGTTTTTTCACCTTTAAATGTATATGGGGTTTTATTAAACGCTGGCTGACTTCCCCTAGAAAATTATACTAAAATAAGTATAAATTAAATTCATATTTCAATTTAGAGACCTCACTTGCAAGATATATTTATATATGTTTAATTTCGAGTAACAGATGCATTGTTGTTTTTTTTTACAAGACCTTTATGAATAGCTTGGATTTGGCATTCAGGACGCTTTATGGCGAAGAAACTCTTGCACAATTCAGAATACAGAAAGCTTTACTAAAAAGGAATCAACAATTACAAATTTATAATAAAACTGATCCTATCTTGTTCCACATGAACAAAGTTTGATAATTCACATTAATTTCTGACTGAAACTTAAAGAAAAAGATTCATTCTGTCATTGAAAATATTTTCGTTTTCCCTGTGTCAAGTGTAAGTTAGAGCCGTTGTTTCAGAACTTGAGGACGGCACACCTCTTCGAGTCACTTTATAGACCTACTGAACCTAAATAGCTGTAAGTGAGGCATATTCAGAAACTTAAACTTCTCAATTGTGGAAATATAAACTTCCAAACAAGCCCTTAAGCTTAAATTTTAATGTTATTTATGTATCTCTTTCTTACTAAATATAAGAGTAAGAATTTACCTCTTTTCTTTTTTTATTATTTTTTGCTTTTCATTTTTCGACCAGCCCTATAAAAAGTTTCTTCAAAATATATGAATTACCATTAGCTAGAAAAAGGGATACGACGATGTAGTTTGAGTTTTTGTGTTACAGAGCTTGAGTGTTGCCAATGCCGTTTGGAACAGCAAGTGGTACGAAAAAGGAGAAGATTTCAAAATGAAGTCACGAATGATGATCATGAGGGCTCAGAAGGAGATTTACATCAAAGCCGGAGGCATTCTCACCATAGACCTCTCGACCTTCATTGATGTCAGTGCTGAGCATGAACTCTCGAGTATTCCATGTATTTCAGTTTATACTACAATAGGGGAGAGGACAGTGCCTCCCTCAGTGCTGAAAAGTAAGCAAGAGGGGAGGAGTGCAAACAGGACGATCTTCCCTGGGAATAGCAAAGGCAGCTAAGAGGGGCGATGTCGTTGATTTCATATAAGTATGGTAGAGTACTATTCTTGAGGAATTAGATCCTGTTCCACAACAATCCACAAGTCCACAACAATACCTTTTTCAAAAACTGTCTTCCTCTTTTCAGAGTCAGAGTTAGGCCACTCTGATTGTCTAACATATGTGCTCCTTCACTCTTACACAACCGCTTGTGTAACATAAAACAGTTCGATTACTTAAAGTGCATTCTTCTTCCATACTCAAATCAAGAAATACTCCACAGGCAGTGAAGGACCTTGTCTATAAGGCGGTCATTTGCTCTACTATGACATACGGATGCTCAGTCTGGTTTGGAGCGGCGCCCACAAACAAGAACGGCATCCAAATAGTACAGAATAAATGTGCGTCTTATAGCTAGGGCTCCATGGTACGCCAGAAATGTTGATATTCAACATGATTTGAGTTTGGAATCTATCTATTCCTACATTGCTCGACTTGCCGGTAATGAAGTAATGAAAAACTGTCAACCCATACAAATCTCCTTGTTCGGGAACTAAATCTTACTCCCAACCTTTCCTAATCCCACGAGCCTCAAAGTTTCCTACTTAAACTAAAAATGACGACCACATGACTCCAAAAGTATACAGTACCTCAGAGGATTTCAATGCCTGAAGACCAAACGACCACGAAGACGACACATTCCCTTACTGACTGACTCCCCCATTCTTGACAATGTTTACTGACCTAATAAAAACAGCAGGATGAGAATCTAGCAGTAGTGGGCCTCTGGTCCGGAACTGCTATTTACGACTTCTTCCGTTTGATGCCCCTTTGTAGTTGAACAGCAAATAATAACTTTCCAATGCCTCCAAAAGTGAAACAAAAAAGTCATTGTTCAAAATCGTAGAATATTAAGATCCCAGATATGACCTTAATAAAGTGATGTTCTAAATGTAGGCAGAATAGTACAGGTAGGAAAGAGAAAATAGATGATTAAATATTAATAGTTTAATGCGAAAAAAGACTTATTTTGTCTCAAATTGTGGTGGAAATCTCAAAAAAAAATCCTTTATAAGCAGCAGGAGTGTAATAAAATCAATTTTAACGTATTCCAAGAAATTTAAACTAATCGTCTATTAGGTCAAATGAGTGACGAAGGTGGTCAAATCAATGTTACAGAAAACACAAAAAAAAAACAAACTCAGTATGCAAATGGCAAAGTACTAATTTCTGTATTTAGATTCGTAAACAACTAACTAAAACATTTAATTAACTAGAAATCATTAACTTGCTTTTTAAAATTATTCTGCAATGTATTATATAAATGAATAAATTAAAACATTTTTGTCGATACTAGTTTGACCAATAAAGTAATAAAATTCGATTGTGGATACATTAATACTAATAATTTCAAAAGACACAGGAAAGAACTAAACATTTCGTACTATCGTTATTTCGAACAACAGTTCATCTACTCTTCTGATAAGTGTTTTCTGTAGTTATATGATTTTTTTATTTTCAAAAAGTCCGCTTCGATTATTGTCTGCGTATTTTGAATTATACACAATAATTATTTGAAGTATTAAACATTATAGTAATATAGTTATGTTGCTTAAAGGTGAACAAGCAATCTAGACATTGAAATACATTTGAATAAATTATTCATCATATAAAACAATCAACATAAAATGTTTCTTTTTTAATTGTCTTACCTAAATTGTGTTCTGAATTAAACAATTTATTTGCAGGTGTTGCAGTTATCATTTTCCTATTACAGAATTTTGCGCGAAGTAAACAAGAATTGATGACTAACGCCCTAGGACTAGCACAAGTTAGCACTGTAGATTGGCATTCTTATCGGAGAACTTGTGAACTACTAATACATAAATCGGCTAAAAGAAACCATTTTTACCGACAAATAATATTATTGTAGTAACACAAACCTTAGTAATACAAAGACAACTGTATTTTTAATAGAAAAATATACCATCTTACCTTATGAAGAGAAATCTTTGTTAATTAAAAAAAAATTAGTATTGCTCATACTCATGTACTGTATTTTATTGCTAAATTCAGTTATATTTCTAGAATTATAATTATTTAGTTGTTTTCTGTTTTATTTCAACTATTTATCTGATGGTTTGAACACGGGATGTAGACTATCAAATGTACAGAACCAGCTGGTATATGTATACGGCCTCAGGACAGTCAGGAAAGGGATTCTCGAATCTAAAAATGTTTACTCCAATAAAAATGAACTTAACTAAAGTATAACTTTTTTGGTATACGCCAAATACCTGATAACACATAATCTATACCATTGATGGATCATATTATCAATGATTTAAGTTTTTTTCTTTCCTTTCTATGCAAAATACAATTATCTTTATTAGTAATCAGAGTAGAAATGTCAAGTATACTGTTTAAAATTAAAATGAATGGTAAACGACATTAAAGGGATATTTTTTTAAGTTCTATTACTCCCTTAAGGGATAGCAAGAATATGTATGATATAAACATCAGCATGGATTACAGAAAATAAATATAACGTATATGTAATAATGACTTTATCTTTGGATCGCGACTATAAATTGCCATTAGGTTTCACCCAATTATAAATTAAGTAAAGTTAGTAAATAAATTAGAAGTAAAGTAAGTAATTACAATAATACCCATATAGCAATAACTGCAACATTAGGAATACACCATCATCTATCATTTATGTAGCACAGTATTTATTTGTGGAATCTATACTTATCTTATAATGTTTTACAGCTATTGCTTGCAAAATCTAGTCTTGTTTATTCTAACGTTACTTTTAAAAACATTCAAACTAAAAATAGCTAATATAATGTAGCTGCAGAGATATTTGAGTCACAAAAAGAATAATATAACGTTATTGTATCAATTAGTCTGGGGGTTAGGTAACTTTTTTGGTTGTTACCCTAATGGAATTTGTAATAAAATGAATTTACCCCCACAGTTGGAAGTACTCTGATGGACAAGCCAATGTACTTATAGTATTCACTGATACTAATAAACAAAAAATGTACATTGGAACAATATTTAATTGCTAATTTCATCTATCATAGGAAATAAAAGTCTGTCTTTTTTTAATGGAAATATCAGACAAGAAAAAACGTAGGAATAACATTTTTAAACAAAAAAAAAATTGTTTTAGCATTACATGGCATACAAGCAAAACTATTGACCATTATGCATTTCAAATTTATACAATGACAAAAGAAATTTTATTGAATCCACTATTATAGGGGAAAAAGTTTATTCTTTCTGGAAAAAGATTAATGAAGAAAATATTGAAAACGTAAATATTTTAAAATCAGATTGAAATCTTAAATATTTTTATATCAGCTACCTCAGGCTTTGGAAAAGTTATACTGTTTTATCTTGGATACAACAAACTCGGAATCAAGGATTTTTTATGGTACCGCTAATAGGATGCTGTCTTCAGGTTTCTGTATTTTCTTTTAAGATTTATAACGTTAGAAAAACCTGAGAGAGCAGTTTCACTATGGTTAAAAACAGTTGTAACACTGATAAAGCAGTTTCAATACCAATATTTCTCCGTTTCTATAGTTTTAAATTCGTGGGATCTTTAATGTATTCTTTTCTCCAACTTCCCCTCACTTAGCACAACAACATTCGTGGTATGTTCATTACTCCCCAAAATTTCTAATTTGCCCCATTTGGGATAATTTACCCCTGTTCCCCGACCGCTGAATTAAAGTATTTAAAAATGTTGTAATTTTTTATCAGGTGAGCATAAATGTACATACTTCCCAAAATGAGTGACCTGATGAAACTCCACACCTCAGAATTTTAAAGAGGGAATAAATCCATTTTTATTTATTATAAATAAATTAAGAATATTTCAAATACAAACTATTAACGTAAAATACTACGACATAATTAAAAACATATAGTAATACATCCATATTAATACAAATAGCCCAACCCGATTTCATATGGTTGAACCAAAAAAGAAAAAAATATAATTTATTTAACGTTTTCCTTTTGTTGTTCAATGTATTGTTATATGTGATTTATATTTTCTAATGTACTGCAGACTGTTTGCACTCTTTCAGTAAGATGAAAACTTTTTACGACAAGTGTATCAGATAAGCTGTGTATAAGACAAAGGTACGTTGTTCTTAGCCCCGAGTGTGGCTTAAGTCCATCGGAGAGCGAACAATTACCAATCGCCAAATGCCAGTCAGAACAGTACTAATGATGAATTGCAAATTACAGGTAGCAGCTAGAAACTAGTCTAATTGGATAACCACTATAATTGTGTTCTCTTTAGACCAATTTGATGTTAATTTATAAGTTAGTGTAACCAGTTAACTTAATCACATTCTCCATCTTGCTCTAACACTATGCATACATTACAATCTTGCCTACAACATAGGTTATTAAAACTGAATAAAGATTTCTTAAATTACAGCAGAAAACTAGAAATGTAAACAATCTCTGAAGAATCAGAAGAAACTCTTACTGAACACACATCAGCTCAACAGCAACCAGGCAAAAACCATCAGATCTGTATTTGAAATCACCATATACGGATCTTATAGTGCAGTATTTTCTTACTAGTGTTACCAACATGACGTTCACATCCTGGAATACAAACTTTCCTGTTTAAGACTCATGATCATTCTGAACACTTTTTCAAGTTTTAACCCTTACATTCTTATCATATTACCTCATTGAAAGCACAAAACACAAGGTTTCAATTCGTTGCCCATATTGCTATAATATATATCGTTTACTTTCCACCTAAGAAATCGTGAACCATAAATATTCGCTCCGGTCATATAATAGTCACTAGTATTACATACTCTGCATATTGTTAATACCACTGAGGTTAGAATGATTTATATTAGAAATAGGTAAAACCGTCATACCTCGTAAGATGATCATGGAGTTGGAGCGCTTTTGGACGTTGTCCATCTTCAATCGCAACAAAGTTACTGAGTAGGATTATGTAAGATATTTTAATATAAATTATTAAATAATCATTAAATGACATAAAGATATAGAACATTACCATACAGAACATTACTCTCTGCTAGAGTTTAACTCACCGGTTTGAACCCGACACAAACTGCACTCGTAAATCAAGTTGTCGAGGGTTTGTACTAACACATCTCAAGAGCAGACTGGGGATTGTATTGACTCGACGTATATACTGTTTGAAATATCTTCTTGTTATATATTTTGTTCAAAGGTGGTAAAAAACAATGCTGCATGCCATACCTCAAAAAATCAGTTATGCCACTGCAGGATGGCTGCAAAGCTTAAATCAGTCTACAGAAGTTTTAATTAAATTAAAAACAGTGAAGTAATTTATTTAAACAAATAATTATATAAACTAAACTTGTACATGGGAAGTGGGATCATTTTACTGAGGTTGACTTGTTAATGCCAAGGACTTGAGCTGAAGATCCAAAAATGACATAAGAGTATCATTTATTTGTTTATCTCTTAAGTTGGATTCCTCTAGTTTAGACTTCAACAGGGCGCAGTCAGCTTTAGAAAGAACCATCAAGCATTCTGGAACCACAAATAATGATATCTGAATAACAACCAATGCACAGAAGTTTGCATTAACTTAAATCAAATTATCTGTTAAATACGCTCGTTACACCAGAGAAGGAATCAAATAAACCTGATACCAGTGTTCTAGAAATGTACAAATCTATACATACTATAGGGTGGAACAAAATGATCTGACACATTTCTAGGCTTAACGAAAGCCAAAAATAAATAATTCTAAAAATCCATTTTATTTCCTGAATGTGCATACAATGCTATTTTATTTCATTCGGTTTAAAAACTCAAATAGCTAAATGCTTTTCATCATTGTCTACATACTGTTGGGGACATTCATGAAAATTATTGATAACTCTATGGATCATTTCTTGTGGAAATACATGTGAATTGCAAGTTTTAACTCTTCAATAGATGGAGGCCGATGACCGAATACTTCTGATTTTAAATATCCACACAAGAAGAAGCCACACGGGTTCAAATCATGCGATATCCCGCAAGATCTCAAATTACACAACCCACAAGATTCATAATTACACCTTGTGAAATTGAGGCTTCATTAAATCAAAAGAATTCAATCATTTTAAAAAATAATAAAATAAAATGGTATTGTATGTACATTGGGAAAATAAAATGGTTTTTTAAAAGTATTTATTACTTTGGCTTTTATTAAGCCCACAAATGTGTCGGGTCGGATTATTTTGGTCCACCCGTTAGTAAAAATATCACCTGTTACCTATCACTTGTTGTTAGTAAGGGGAAAACGCAAGGAAGATGAATTGGATCATCTCCAATTCATCTCCGTGCGTCAAAAGGATCCCATTTAATCTATCTGCGGGGGGGGGGGGGGGAGGAGTAACTCAGCAGTACTCTAATAGAATGATATTTCTCAAGATAAAAATCTATAACTTTCTCAGCGACATAAGTATCGGATTGTCACTCATGGTAAGGCCTGAGTTGAGTTTTTACTTTTTTACTCAAAAAGTAAAAGTTGAGAGATTTACAAGTCATCTAATTTTCCCTCATAACAAAAATTTATATTACTTGTCATAGGCCGCTGTTAGCATTCAAAGGAAATTCTAAAGGTCTTCCACCTTTTCTACTTTGTCTCAGGATAACAGTAGGCGGACGTTGGTAATGCACTTATAGGTAAAAAACTACCCTGGCTGAAGAGGCGAACTGAAACCGAACCACAGGACAAACTCAAAGATTTGAGAACCTAAGCTCAAAGAAAAGTTTGTTATTTGACGACACACTATTACCCTATGCAAAGAAAACTCGATGAATTTTGAAGTCGAAATCCACATTGTAAAACTAAAGCACAACTCGTGTCTTTGACAAAATGGGAACAGATTTAAGTCCAGTTTGAGTGTACCGTTTTCAAAAATGAATAAGAATGGCACACTTATTCTGTATTTAATCTTGCACTATTCAATATTTCAGATTATCTCTGTTTCGGCTTCAGCTTACCTGACACATCTAACATTTTTCAGATCTCAAACTCAGTAAATGAAAAATTCTGTTTTGCAAAGGGTTACACCTTGGGAAAGTTGATGGTTTCCAAAGATACCAATTTTTTTTAAATCAATAACCCTAAAAGGAACAGATCTTCTTAGATCCCAAAACACAGCAATTCTTTTTTGCACTGATTTATCATTTATTAAGGAATAATCTGAAACTTAAAGTAACGGCTTTAAGATAATAATTAGCTTTAAGATAAAAAAAATATCAGATACTTAAAAAATATAAGATTTAAAAAGTAAAATAAAGAAAATAAAAAAACAAGTAAAAAAGGACTAACTGACCTAGGACTTTACTTTGAACTGCACTCTGTTGATCATCCAAATGAATGAGAAGAGTTTTAAAAACAAATTCAACAAGTACTGAGGACACAAGTCTGTCACGGTTCTCTTCCTCCAAGGCCTTTGAATACAGATTGTTTAAGGTGTCGATGGCAAGCTTTCGCACTTTACCATCGCAATCGTCTAATCTCTTTAAGACAACTGGAACAAAAACACAACTCCTTCAAACAAAATAATCACTGCTGGCATCAAAATAATAAAATACTGCAATGCTATCAGAACTCACATCACTAGATAGAAATGCATAGTTAAGTAACACTGTTCTTTTTTGCCAAACTATAATTTAAGCCTAGTGATCACTAAAAAAATGCATTTTATTATTTTGATTTCTATGCACCAAATCTTCTAAAGATAAATTGTTAAAGTAGCACAGTGGTTTTTGCCAATATAAAATTGTTACACAGTTGCTCTTTGCGTCTTATCACTTCTCTAGTAGTTCAAAAAGCAATGAATCCAATAACAATTAACACATTTTGAAACAATTTACATTAGTTATTCTTCGGAGAAGACGTAAACATGTCTGTTCCGATTTTATACTATGACAGACACCGCAAAATGTAACTTACTGTTATAAAATTGAGTTAGGCATTATTATTAAAATGTGATTTTTATCAAATTGATAGTGACTATATTGACTAATCTAAATAACCTTTAGTCGAATTAAAAGGTTTAATGTACATATTTTAAAAATCACTATCGCTGTTATCAAATTGTCATTTTTCAATGCCATGAACAAAATATTAATAAAGGAAAGTGCTTTAGCTTATAATTCAAAGTTTACAACACTACTGATGAAATGTAAATAGAATCTTATCTGCAAAAATTATTACACCTCATATTAAGAACATAAAAAAACTTGGAGTGACCTATACGTAATTCTTCTGAAGGTAAAAATATTATCAAACTTAAATACAGTCAATTTATTTTAATGGGGCTATCTCAGTTTTGGCAATCACAGCACTTGAAACAATAAATAACTATAGAGATGGATGATAAGTCATAACTATTTTACTAATAAGTAAAATTAGAAAAATCTTGAAGTATATTATTGATCAAATCATTAAAACATGCAATTCATGATAAATTAACTTCAAGTATTATAAATAAATATTTAATTTAAATTTATAAATTTTCATTCCATTTTATTATATTTGACTCTAAATGATGTGAATATTGTTGTATTTGTTTATTACTAATTCAATTGACTATAGATTTTATTCTAATTCTGCGAAGAAATTACCTTCTAATAAATTGCTTGTATCTTTTTCTTAAAACATTCATATTGAATACTAAGAATCATTCTGAGAGACCCTAGACATAAATTAGTCCGTGAAATCTTAATTTTAATGTGAGTATTTTAGATATTTTTAAGTTTTAAGAAGAATTTTTTGATGCTTTTGTCGTTAATCGTTTAGTTACGTAATACTGTTCTTTTTTGCCAAACTATAATTTAAGCCTAGTGATCACTAAAAAAATGCATTTTATTATTTTGACTTATTGATACGTTTTGAATCCTAAATTCATTTTTGATATTTTATGTGTTATCCCATTGTTAGGGCGGATGTGTGTGTGTCCAAAATTTCCTAAATACGCACTACAGTTCATAACGTTTGCAGATCTTAAAGGCATTTATGAATAGATAATTCTTAGTGTGGAAAAGAACTATGTTTCTTTTTGGTAACATTAAAGTATGGAGACCGTATTGTACTTCGTATCAAAACGGGTTCTAGCATTTTCCCGATCTTTAGTCATTCCAAAAACTTGAAATTTAGTATTATCTTAATATGCAGTACATGATAAACATGTGAATTTTGGATTATTACAAGATAACTACTGAGTTCAACCTGAAGTGATTTAACCGAACTTGTTTACCTTAATTTTATTGAACTTTCTAGACACAAAGTAAGTGTACTATCTCCACCTGTTGGGGGTCTATAAGCCCTTGGCCAGCAGAACAGTTTAGAATAAATAAAAAAATTAATGTTCTACTCACCTTTAATGATGTTTGAAAACGTGTCTTGAGAGAAGGAGGGTACATGAAGAGAATTGATGGCTGACAGAGCCAGAAGCCTGGTGGAGGGAAGGGAGTCCTCTGCGAGTGACAGGACGGAGGAGGTGATGTCAGACGAGAGCTGTGCTCCGGGTCTGTGGGCTTGTAAGCAAGACATCAGCACTAGAGCAGCGCAGCTTCTCACCGCCTCGGCGCTCCGGCCAGGCCTCCACACAGCCAGTCTCAGCAGCACCTCTGCAAAACCTCTATTACTTATCTTTTCAATGTGAGTCAAACAACAAACTAATTAAAAAAAACAAGTTTAAAACATTTACAACTTAAAACTCTTTAAAATGCATATACCATTGATGAGAGATTCTATAAACGTTTGCCTTATAGATTCAGATGGGAGTGTCTTCGAATGATTTTGAATCACTGCGTTAACTGCCATCAACATTTTCACTATGATTTCCGCTTCATTCTCTTCTGAGGTACTTGCCCTCAAAATGGTAACAATGTCCTCTGTGTGATCTTCTACAACGTCACCTGAAAACAATAACATTTAATTCTCGCTCTACTTCTTTACTTTCATATTATACTACTGAACAAAAGATAGTAGTTACCTACTAAGAAATTGTTGACAAATTCTCCACATAAAAAAGTTATATTAAGAAAACAATGATTTTGGAGCACGTAGTGGTTGTCTTCTTTAGGTTTATTTACTTGTGGTGAGAATGTAGAAATGGGAACTTCCCGTTTTTTTGAAGTTATATTAACAAAACAACGCGTTTCAAGCACACAGTATTCTACTCAAAAAAAAGAGGAAATTTACCAATTCTACTTTGTAACAACAAGCAGATTATTAATGAAGAACAAGACCACGTATTTAAAACGCGTTGCTCCTTTACAAATACTTTGTAAAAGTAAATACTGCACAGTAACTGAAAACACATAGAAATAAAGTACATTATGAATTATCATCTTAATAAATAGTTCGATAGCCAATAAAATTGTTACATCTCATCAGTTAATTACCAATTCAGTTTTAATTTGTTCTATGCAACAAGATCTATATAGATATAGATCTATATAGTGTTCTACAACAAATTCATCTTTGGTTTTTAGGTTTTTTTTTATTGAATAACTATATTAACCATTAACCTTTTAATGAAGAATGATCTTAACCATTTTTATGATGCTCTTAATGGGGTTTATGTACGAGGGCTATTCACAAAGTAGATTACGTTTTTGTCTAGCGTTGCAAGGGGCGCAGCTATCGCGGTCATCTTGGTGTGTGAGTGTTCGCCAGCTCAGTCGGCATCTAACCGTACAAGGGAAAAGGGACAAGTGTCGCTCTTTCCGTTGCTGCAGGCTTTTGTAATGTGCACTGCGATTGAAAACCCCGCCAGTTGTGAGGTGCAGTCAGTAATAAGGTTTTTGTGGGCAAAAAAACTTAAACCCATAGAAATTTATCGCCAACTGTGTGAAGTTTACGGGAACAACGTGATCAGTGAAGGTGGTGTTCGCCAATGATACATACGTTT
This sequence comes from Hermatobates lingyangjiaoensis, assembly GCA_026182355.1. Classification (NCBI taxonomy): domain Eukaryota; kingdom Metazoa; phylum Arthropoda; class Insecta; order Hemiptera; family Hermatobatidae; genus Hermatobates; species Hermatobates lingyangjiaoensis. The sequence continues at coordinate 2,117,745 of JAPFBL010000251.1, forward strand.
CAAGAATGGACGAAGTAATGTTCACGATGAAGAGAAGAGTGGGCGGGCAAGCATTGTGACCGATGAACTGGTGGAAAAGATCAATGAAAGAATTAGAGAAAACCGTCGTTTCACCATAACCGAACTTTCCTTCAGTTTTCCGCAAATTTCACGCACTTTGTTGTACGAGATTGTTTCTCAAAAGTTAGGTTACCGTAAGTTTTTGTGCCAGGTGGGTACCAAAACTTCTGACAGACCATCACAAGGGTCAGCGAATGGCTGTCTCTTTGTCATTTTTTGGACAAACGACAAACTTTGTCATTTTTGGAGGGCTACGAGTACCACGGTGATTCATTCCTTGATCGAATCGTAACGGGAGACGAGACTTGGGTCGTTGACGACGACTCTCTCCGCGCGGCCGTGACTGACTGGCTCAACACTCAGGCGACGGATTTCTATGAGGAAGGAATTTCCAAGCTCGTTCATCGCTACGATAAATGTCTTAACTTGTTTAGCGATTATGTAGAAAAATAAGTATTTTAGCTGCTCTTTCAAATGTATATAATAAAAACATTTTCCTGTACATAGTTTTTTTTTAATTCCAAAACGTAATCTACTTTGTGAATAGCCCTCGTATATATAACATATAAAGGATAAATCGGGATGCGGTCAGTTTCTTCCACTTCCAATCAAACTCTCATTGCTGACGTTTCGATTTTATTCAAAATCTTTTTCAAAGGCCTACAATACAAAGGAAATTAAGAGATTAAATACGTAAATTTTTAACAAAAAAAAAAAAAAAGAAGTAGATTATGAAAAATCAAATACAATCATGATTATTAGGATAGCAATAAAAATAAAATAAACAGAAGAACCCTATCTAGAAAAAATTACAATGAACTTTCAAAAGTAGGAATATTTAGTAGGAATAATATTCCTACCTTTGTAAGTTCATTGTAATTTTTTCTAGATATGGTTCTTCTGTTTATTTTATTTTTATTGCTATCCTAATACTATGATTGTATTTGATTTTTCATAATGTACTTCTTTTTGTTTATGTTTAAAATGTACGTATTTAATCTCTTAATTTCCTTTGTATTGTAGGCCTTTGAAAAAGATTTTGAATAAAATCGAAACGTCGGCAATGAGAGTTTGATTGCCGACAAAATTGATTAAGTGTATAATTACAAACAAAAGTATAATTACATAAATCAGTAACAACTGAAATACAAACTTGCAACATTCAGAAGAGCAATGAAGATTGATTTCTCATGACAATGTAGAGTCCAAAGAGTTGCCTTTTTCAACTCCTCAAATGCTAATTCGCAATATTTATTGTGGAATTCTCTGTAGGAGAGACCTTCTTCTAAAGAAAAGAGATCCTGCAATAATGCTAAAAAAAAAGAAAAAAAAGACAGGAATGCAACTGAAATTTTAAACTTTAGATTTAAAAATTAATTTATAACGAAATGTTATACCTAGGCTGGTATCGCTGACAGTTTCTGAGGTAGCTAAGCCGATATTGGCTACGAGGGTGCGCCAAATGTTCTGCCCCAATTCCAGACTATCTTGCTGACAAACCGTTATTACTGATTTTATCAACTCATTCAATCCGATTTGTTCAGCCTCCTAAAAAAACAGTAATTGTATTTTGAAAAGATAAGTGTTATCTTTCAAGTGTTTCGAAGACTAAGTAAATTATTTTAATTACCGGTCTAAAAAATCATAAATACACAAGATGAAGCAAAGTGGAGCACTGTTTCTCTTGTGAATGTGAAATCTCATACCCCATCATTGGAATTCGAATAAGATTGCAGCGGTGCAATTGTCTACCTTATCATCACACTAAATTACTATTGAGCTCTGTGTTTAATATACATTAATGACTTGTTCATGCACCCAAAACTGATATGATAAATGAATCCACCAGTACAATAATTGATGATTAATTTAATTGGATTTTGTGAATCATAATATCATAATAATGCCCGTAAATCAGAGGAATCTACCAATGTAAAATAAAAATGAATTCAGTTCCAGTTCTATTATTATGCATATCCACGGAATTAAGGAAATCTACTGACATTGGACGATGTAGAGTTAATAAGAGGAACAAGGACTTGGAGATGGGGTCGTAGGAGTTCCCTTTGAGAGCCAGTCACCAGACAGGAAACTATTATTAGTTCTCCACAGCTGGCCCTAGACGACACAGTATCGACGATAAGCTTTGCATAGACATCGACTGGAATGAAGTAACCCATGTACTCAGCTGCTCGCTTCACCTGGAAGTAACAAGGAAAACTTGATCATAACAGTTTGAGAATTAATTTGTGGATTCATAATGATTTATTTGCTCTCAAACTCAATAAATACATAGCAGAACGATTTATCTTTGAACTGGTACAGCGTTATATAAATGCGATTCAGTATGAAAAAAAAATTGCCATAAACCTTTACTAACCACTGTAAACCTCTAGCCAGTTAGGAAACTTCAACAAAAACACTCCTTCCCCATATCCATGTACCTACCATTCCCAAGTAAACATTCAATTTCTTGCATCTTTTGTCGCTTATCTTTTACAAATTTACTCGTAGTCATGTAACTCGACATTCCAAAGATCTATGATTTACGTCTGTAGTTTTTTTCGGCAAAACGATTTTATAATTTAACTAGACTACCCGTGACCTTGTATCACTCAGAAATTATAACAACAGGTGTTGAAATTAATTCAATGAACATGATTGACAGGGATAATTTCAATTGTTTTTTCTTGTTATTAAGGCACGGAAACAGATTCTTGTATGAGAATTATAAGCACCAAAGCTTTTGATATAGTATTCTTAACATGATTCAATATATACACTCTATTTATATACACTCTAAGTATATTTAGCAAAATAAGAATCATTTAAAAGTAAAAAAATTCAACTTATTTTATCATATAAATACATAATCAATTCAAGTTATATACACAATGAATTATATTTAAAAGAAATAAAACTTGTAAATTAAAATATTCAATGTATTCACCTAACATAAAATAACATTAATAAAAGGACCGTGTCTTTCTAATATTACCTTAAAACATTCGTACTTCATCTGGCAGTTGTGTTAAAGTTTGTTTCTAAAATTATTCATTTTTAACCTATAATGTAGTAGTTTGTTATATATTTGTTACATTTATTTATAATACATTTGTGCTACTATCATCGGCGAGCACGCAAGCCAGTTGGCTACTCTGGCTCCATGCCTTTAATTTATTAGCAGTGTTTATATTACGCAAATATCAAATTAAAAACAATTTTTTTTTGTTACATTTATATATAATATATTTGCACGGCTGTCATCGGCGAGCACGCAAGACACTTGCTACCCTAGCTCCAATTTTGGGAATACAGCAATAATTTTCTTTTATTTAAAATTATTCAGGTAATAAATAATATACATTTAATTTCAGGTCTCTATCTCCACGGAAAATGGGTGAACAAACAAACAAACTCAGGTACTTTATATATAGAGATAAATATAACTAAGAATAACTTTAATAATCCATTTGTTTTCTCAATCAATAAGTGAACTCGTAGTCTTTCATCCAAAACTTAAAAAGGCTAAATAGTACTAAAAAAAACCCTAAATAGTACTTATTGTCTACATTTAATAACTGTAATGGTTGAATTACATATTTAACGACTGAAGGCTGGGAGTCGACTGCCGCCTTCGTCATGGCAGGGAAGATTTTGTTGATGTGTTGAGTAATCTTAGATTCTGCATGAAGGGCTACTTGGCACAGCAGTTGGGCAGACTTCACCCTTACCGTGGTCACCCAGTCTGTCAACTCACATGCAATGGCTGGCAAGAACTTGTAGGCCTCTCTTTCAACAAGTGCCCTGCACCCCAAACTGGGACGATTCACTGCAAGAAAATAAAATTTGCAGGTTCAATTCACCCTAAGCTTTTACATAAACTCTTGCTTCCAACGGTCTCACTTAAAGGCTGTCATCTTTAGCGTTAAAGGGAGATAAAGACTATTATCCATTAACGATTCTATCCATTAACATTATTCCATTAACGATTCTCTTTAAAAAATAACTCTACCATAAAAAATCAAGTTAATCTAAATTGAGCTTTAAGATATTATAACAAAAGTAAAAAGTCGTTATGGCTAAAAAAAAAAGAACAGATGTGGTTTGTTAGCCTCTGCATAAACAATTTCAGTGGTCTGGACATACTGGAATTTTAAAAATGTTAATTCTTTGTAATGGAATGTATCTCAAGAATGTTCGTTGTTGCTATTAATTAATTTATAACAGATTCAGTAACTGAATTTAATATTCCAGACTATTGGAACGACATCTGTATAAAGTGCTCTCTTATCTCTGAAAGAAGTTATCAAACTCAAGATAGGGCCTGTAAGATCCAAAAAAGCCTTTCCTATCTTATCAAGGTATCAAACATGTATTAAGATTTCCTTAATATATAACCTCGCGAACATAACTGAATACCCTATTCAACAATACACTAATCTGAATAAAAAAACTAAACAAAAGGTTTTTCTTATAATTTTTTTATGTAACCTATAAGAATTTTACAGAACTTTAGAAAAGAAATGTACAGAACTTTAATCTGACTTTACATATATAACTAAATATACAGATAAAATCTCTTAAAGAAGAAAATATAAAAAAAACTTACCACCCCTGGGATAATGTTCCAAAGATTCATTAAGTAAATCCATTCTGTCTTTGTAATCTTTTTCGTTTTCTGTTAAATACTGCCTTCCTATTGCTTCCCACAACTTTGCAGCACACATTTGAACATTTTCACTATCATCTAGAAAACTATAGGCATATTGTAAATAGTCATGTGGAAATGGAGTTTGTTATTTTACAATATTGAAACAAAACCTTGTCAAAATATGTGGTAAAAGTAAAGGGAAGAAAGAATATCTATCATAAAGCTTCAGCAGCCATGACCCAACAACTTTTACTACTTCTAAACGCACATTAGGAGAATCGTCAAACAATCTTTTAGCTAAAGAGTTGGCTACTTCTGGAACAAGTTTATTTTCTCCGTATTGTACCACCGAACCTGAAACAAAATAGGGCTAGAAGAATAAAGGCTTTTCCGAATAAAGCAACCTTATATAAGTAAGAATTAAACTCCAAGACCAACCAATGGCATCAATGACTGAAACTCTAACTCTCCAATGCTGATGAGTTAAGGACCCAATTAAGGGATTAATAAACTTCTTCGAGTTGCCAAAAAATTCTTGACGCAAGGTATATGAAACAGTCACTATGCAAGAACAGCATGACTTCTTAACAATTGGAGCAGAACAACTTACTCCTTGAGTTAAAATATTTGTAATTTCTTCTATATATGGAGCAATTAAGTATTCATATTTAGTTACTAAAAACTCTAGTAAATTAACGAGCTTATTGTGAATTTCTTCAGATTCTTCTAGAATAGGATCATCACCGATTCGCCTATGAATTGTAGGAATCAATAAGGTAAGGCGATCACGGTTAGGCTCCACATTTTCTAAAAAGTGTAAAATCAAACTTGACCCTTTATCTCGGCACACTTCCAAAGGTACAGTCAATGCATTTATTAGTGGCTTTTCCAAAACTCCATACAATTCTTCAATGTTTTTATCACCATAATTGTTAACAATTTCGTTAGCTTCATTAATACCCTGTTTTACTTGATATTTGTCATTACTTAGTAGATAATTAACAACTCTATCTAGCTTTACATCCTTCCCTGTTTCAAGAACTGAAGTTGCCATGAATTCACACTTACATCAAGAACAGAGCAAATAAAGTAGATACCTTACATAAATAACAGCTTTGAAACCTTCTCATCAACATGTATCTTAGCAACAACAGTGTTGATTAGACCAAATATCTTGGAAACTTTAGTTAGTCTTGCATGTTATAGCAACACTGCAGTTGTCAGGTGGGCGTTAGTTGAGTATGGAAGGATGCATTTTTATGAATTATTTACTTTGATTTCTATGTGAGGAAGGTCCCTTCATTTTAAAAGCCATGTGTTGTGTTATTAGTAAGGTGCTTTGTGCGTTGTCATTCTCATTTGACTAGTAGTAAGAGAAAAAGATTGTAATGTGTACAAATTTATCGGTAAAATCGTGATGGCGGCCGAAGTGTTTTTTATATCTACTATTTGTTTCCTCTCATTATTATTTCCTTCTGGTGAGTTCCTATATATATTTTTTTCCTAGTTATTACTCAGTAGTTGTTAGTATTTAGATGATATATTACTGAAACAGCCCAATGGCTTGTAAGTAGCTTATATTATTTTTTAATGATTTGAAATCTTTCGGTTTAGGTCTGGATGGTATGCATTTAGGTGGGCTTTCAGAAGATGATGAAGTTGTGGAAGAAGCTGTTAAAGATGATCTGAATGCGTTTTTACTTACTAAACAAATCAGTAAGAAATTTAAATGCCTTTCCTGCCAGGAACCTCAATGTGTTGGAAAACCGCTTTGCGATGATGCTATTGAGGTTGGTAAATCATGAAAATTTAAAAGTAAATGAGGATTGGATTTTATATAAACATCGGAATTGTAGAATTCAATTTACCTTAACTAGGAAGTTCTTATAACTAACAATACTTCTTAGAGCTGACAATGTTAGATGATTACATCTTCAAGGAAGGATATTTATAATCATTATATCTCTTAAACTGAATTATTAAATGCTCATAATTTTAGTTTAGATGTTAAGTTGTAATTGACTTCCATGTACTCTACAATTTAATGTGAATTTCGTGCAACAGTAATTCTTTTTTCAAAATATGGAAAAATAGAATAATGTTTACTTAACCTGTGGTTTGGTGAGTAGGAATGTTACCCAGAATTTTGTAGATGTGCCAACAGAGATTTATGTAAGTCCTTGATTTATGTTTGGATTGTTTTTTTTTTTTACCAAGGAAGTGTTTATAGGGTTCTCTATTCATCAGTTAACCTCCTGTACAGTTTCAGAACACAATAAAGTCCAATTTGTGATCTATACATCATCAATTTATATTCAACTATTCCCAGATTTCCAGAGATACTTGGAATCCATAACCTATAAGCATGGAAAAAATCGAAATTGGATCAATATTTTTTTTAAAAAAAGGCAAAAAATATGACGGTCCCAAAATTAAATAATAGTACTATTTGAATTACTTGCAACACTTAAGTCTGTGGCTGCAAGTATTGTATACTGACAAATTTTTAATCGAAAGTTTAATTTCGTAAAAGATTTCAGAACAGAAGTTTAAATTATTAAACTAATTATATACATATAACCTTATAATGTTTATTATTACAAACATATATAATCTTTTTGCTTAGTTATTCAGTTCTATGGATTTCTTATTTTTTATTTAAATTCTTAGGGAAGAACCTGGGCTTTACAGTACTGAAACAGTATTGAATAGTTATGTGAAACTGTAAAACCCAAAAGTAGTTATTTTTGCTAATAAGCCCTTCAACTACTACGAATATGTATGCTATCAAATGTCAAAAATGCGAAATTTGGACTATGTAAACAAACAAGGCAATTCGAAGAATCGAACCCCTTATGTCATGGATGAGGAAATGGCCTTAAGGTATTATCTGCCGAATCACCCATGATAGTCACGAAAAGGTATTTTAATTAGTTTTAAATATTGATAGCCAATAATTCATTATGATTGATTATAACACATTTTAATTTACACTAAGGCTGTTAGCTGAAGTAAGTAACTTTTATAAGATGTAGTATTAGGTTAGAAAGTATTTTTAATATCTATTTTGATGTTACAATGTTATTAATGTAAACTAGTGTTTGTAATGATGTGAATAAAGGTTAATGTAGAAATATTGTACAGTGCTGGAAGTATATCGAGCGGGACAGACAGAGTGGCACTGTGATGAAGAAACGGGGCTGTATTCGTGCCAAGGAGCAAGTTCCCTTTCTCTGTCATCATCATCAACCAGTGGTCACGACGAGCTCCAACAACAAGCACTTTATCATGATTTGCTGCCAAGGTGATTTGTGCAACAACGGCTCTTTCCCAGCACTCCCACCCCTCAGTTCATCCAGCGAGTCTGTCAGTTATCATGGTATGTGTGAGCAGAGTATATTTATATTTCAACTATTTGTTGAGCAATAAAAATAATAAAAAAGAAAAAAGTAATTTTAGTACAGTTCCTTAAGGGACCAGGTGAGCTCAGTGGTAACGCACCCGCCTTTGGACTGTAGTTCCGAGGTTTAAAATCCACTCTGGCCCTCAATTTATTCACGTGGGAGATGAATAAATCTGAGCACGTCGTCCCTAGGAGAGGACGTTAATCTGTCGGTCCCGAGCCTTTACGATGTCAGGTACTCGTTAAAGATCCCCTACTCTAAACACACTTGAATTAGGCAAAATGTAGGACTCCTAATGTAGAATCAATCTTCATTGTGTGCTGCCACAAAAGGCCAGTATTCGGCCTAAGTGTGTTCTCTTGCGTATCCTATTATAACAATGCATTTATATATCAAGTAATATAGAGCTAATTCTTTCTACGAAATTTTGGATATTAGGAAGGTTATAGTCTTTCAACAAAATAAAAATTTAATAACACAAAATAACAAAAAACAGGGATGTACATAACAAATTATTGTTTGAATAATTGCTGTTGCATAAGAAATTTATTAATTTTTGTTTTTTCTGTAAAATCAGTTATTAGTGAACAACCTTTATAGGCAATGGATAACACTTAGTAATAGGTCGCTAAAATTGGTTGTCATAGGCAGTTTACACAGTGGCACCAAGTACACATGGTGATATGTTTGAAAATCAGTTTCGTTACGCTTTTTTGTTAAAAGAGGTCACAAAATTTCACTACAACTGCCGTCTTCGTGTAGAAAGATATGACTCGCTCCGAAGATAAGCAAGACTCTTGTCTTTTGAGCTGTTCATTTGATATTTTGAGCTTTCTACCTGATTGTGAGGCAGCCGAAATGTAGTTGTGAGTTTCTGTGGTCCCATATATATGTATACATTATAAGGACAAGAAAGATCCCAAACGCTAAAGATTAATATTACTAAATATATGGAAAGGAAAGCAGTATGAAGGATATGAGTGGCTACAGGTAGTATTGGCAATGACTTGACATCAATTATCGAAATTAGTTTGTGTATGACGGCTTCAGTAATATTCTTAATTCAGCATGGTGATGGTCAAAGTCTTTATCACTCATCTATTTGATAAGTTAGTGACAAGATTTTCTGCTTTTGTGTGTTCTTTCAAAATGTCAAAAGTAACATCAGCATTTTTAGAATTTGGATATTCTGAAAATATTGATTCAAATATCATCTGTTCACCCAGCCCTAATGTCATTATTGTGTATTATATAATGTGTTTATAATAAAGTGAAATATGCTTTTGATGATTTGGTGTGTAGGTGTGGAAGGTGAGAGTGGGGCCGAGGTGTGGGTGTTGGTGGGCGGAGTGGGGCTGCTGGGGGCCTGCTGCCTGGGGGTCGTGGGGGCCGTCGTTGTAGTCCGGAGGCGGCACGCCAAGCGTCTGAGGGCGGCTCGGCTCGCTTCGCTGGCCCCCTCAAGGACTGACTTCTCACATGCCCCTTCTACCAACATAACTGATGACATCCGGGCCTCTGCCCCTTCTGATTCTACTCTCAGGGTTAATATCATATCTCTTGCAAGTTCTGATTCTTAAATTATGTCCATATCATGAAACATTTTAATATTTTCACAGGAACTGCTCGATGAATGCGTTACTTCTGGGTCAGGAAGTGGTCTTCCTTTGCTGATTCAACGTACCTTGGCTAAACAAATATCTTTGGCCGAGTGCATTGGTAAGGGGCGCTACGGGGAGGTGTGGCGGGGACTCTGGCATGGTGACTATGTGGCTGTCAAGATCTTCTTCTCTAGAGATGAAGCCTCCTGGACTAGGGAAACTGAAATTTACAGGTGATTGTTCATGGAAATCATAACAAATAAAAAAAACTCAATTAAAAGTAGCTTTATAACCAGGATAAGTATATCGAAGCTAATTGACTCTCTGGGTAGCGGCAGTAAGTCGATATGAACGTTTCCAGATATTTTGACTCCCTGTAATCCTTTTATAGATCCCTTAGAGATCCTTTTACTGCCGATTTTTGGTAAAAAAAAAAATTAAATATTAACATTTATCCTCTTTTATATTATATTTATTCACCTGTATTCCAAGTATTATTTGTAAAAACATTTAAATACATCAAATACAAGCAGTGATTAAAGTATTCTCAACATTCTTGAAATAATAGAAAAATATACAAGACTGGTTGTGTTTAGATATATTTTGTTAATTTTTATTTGGTTTAATTAGTTTGTTGGTTGTTTAGTTGGTTCATAATCGTTCCAAATGAAAATATCATAAAATACATCTAAGCACTTACGATATTGAGGTTTTGAACTTAGGTATCTCTAGATTTAGGATTACTTTTCGAAATACCTATCGTTCTAATATTACATTTTCTAATGTTTTTGGATTATATATCCAAATATATTTAGTGGTAAGAATTGTGCGTTTATTACTGCTCTGATAATTACTCTTATTTTCTGCTTCTCTCAGGAAGAAGGTAGACAGCGATGAGCTCATGCCCTAAATAGGCCACATATTATATGCCTTGACATTGTCCTTTCCTGGTTTCCCCTCCCAGTTTAATCAATCTTGGTGTTATTGGTAATATGTACATGGTATATATTATTCATGTAAATATTTTCTTCCAAATGATTTACGGCATTAAGGTACTCATTTTTCTGTAATATAAATGTAAATTGATTCTAACTAGTAATTACACTAAGTTCATAACTGATTATGTGTGAATAATAATGGGAAGATTGAGTTGTGGAATATTGTTGGAAAAGGTGTTTTCTAAGTTTGTGAGGATGTTTTGTGTTGTTACAGCACTGTGCTACTGAGACACGAGAACATCGTGGGCTACATCGGCTCGGACATGACCAGTGCTAACTCATGCACGCAGCTCTGGCTGGTCACCCACTACCATCCCCACGGCTCGCTCTACGACTACCTCAACTCCAACTCTCTCTCCCACGGACACATGCTCTCCATGACTGTCTCTTTTATCAACGGCCTTGTCCACCTCCACACAGAAATCTTCGGTACTCAGGTAATCAACCGAAACAACTCACCCGTAGCAATGAAATTTGCAACAGTCAATATACAATGACCATTCCATTTTTTTTTTTTCAATGAATTTCTGCGGTAATATATTGACCATTTGGCTTTATACAAAATTATCATTAATTAAATGAAATGGCGGTCCATTGATCTGCCTGTATAGATAATTTGCTCAATTAAATAAATCACCAACTATATTTTTTGGCGAACTACACGTGATCCTAGTTTTCTAAAATGAACGGTGTAAAGTTTACGAATGCTCGTAAAGTGGAATAAACTCCTGTCCGAGGAAAAAAAAACAGGAATATAGTTTTACTTATATTAGCCATACGTACAATGTATTTGCACTATTACAGTATTAAAAAAAAACTTCCGCGGAGTAAAGCCCTAGAATTTACCAGTGTTGACCCGTAATGCGAGCACTTTTTTGAATTCATTTCAACGCCGTCCTGATTCAAAACTTTAGCCAGGTACTGCCCAAATAAATAGAAGTATGAATTAAGTCCACATATACGAAGGTCAACTGTTTTATAATAGGGATTCAATGAGTGTTTAATTTAATGAGGAAAATCGATTTGTGTATAACACGTTTTGTACTTCGGTATATTCCCGATCATTGTTATTGTCATTAAAAGTAGTCTTATTGATATTTCATCAAAGGCAAAACTCAATGGTAAATCACACAGCCATACGATTATCAGCCTTGTTTGATTTTATAAATAATAACTCTGTACTTAGTTGATTTAGCTATATATCCACATGTTTACCTTTATTCAATCTTAATTGTTTGTACCCTTTTCCTAATGATTATATGGTTTCATGCTTCTTGTTGGACCTGTAGATGGTAAGAACTTTTCTACCACTTATATTTGATACTTGTGTCTTTGTGTCTTTTAAAACCATAACAGAATGCTGGCTGCTATCATCACTGTGTACCCGTGTGTATCTGCACTTATTATATAGAACAATCTTCGTTATAAGATTTGCCTCAACAAGAAAGAAAAAATGTTGAGTAAAAGCATAATAGAAAATCTGTTAGTGTTAATAATTAATAAGATATTAGTGGATCAGGGTGGAATATGAAAACAGACGTAAAGCCTCAGCTCTCAAACTGAGACAAAATTTAGGGCTTGCAATGTTAAAATCAACTGGTAGTATCAGAACGGGCCTTCAGATATAGACTTGTCAACTTCATGGGAGCAGCCACCATCGCTCAACATAATAACCAGTTAGACATTTCAGTTTAGTTAAGTATTTTAAAATCTATTCTGAAATCCGATCTCTATTAAAATATTTTCACTCTTTTGAAGCAAAAAAGAAATTCGATAAGTTGCTGTTACACAAACTGTCATTTCTTCCATTTCTTTGTTCCCTCAGATTTGTCTTGAAGATATGCCTGCGTCTGGTAACTTGTGTTCAGTCACTCACAGTTGTATGTTTCCTCTTCAGAGTTACACTTTTTCGTTAGAGCACACAGTCCTATACTAAAACGAGCCCGTTTGGATAAGTCTGTCTTTGAGGAAGTGTTCATCGTCAAAACAGATAACTATTATTACAGTTAAAAAGTTTGTTCAGGTGTACAACTTTTTGTACTTTGGTTTGAAACAGAAATATAAAGTTGTAACGAAAGTACCGGTACAGTTTCTTTATTAAAAACGAATTATTGTTACCTCTACTTATGGAACTATTGATATAAAAGAATAATATTTAGCAGAATAATTAATCAGAGGCTTTAGAAAAAATATTAACATTTATTAAAAAGAAATAAAAAAATGTTTGTGAATGTATTTATTTACGTAACGTAATATATTTTTAAAAAATAACAGAATTATGTATTATATAGTTAATAGATTAATGATTAAATATTTTTAAAAAAAGAAATGGTGAAAAGTTTTCTGATAATTTTTTTTGTGTTATCCTTTTAGAGGTTGTATTATTTTTCTGAGTGAATGTCTAAAAAAAATGCCCTATGAAATTAATAACTAAAGTATAATACCTTTTAGCAAAATTTCATATTTTTTTAATATAAATTGTGATATAGTTAATTAATATTTACTTTATTTGAATTGCATTTATTTCGAATTCTTTTTTGTAGTATCCAAAAGGAAAAATTAACTTTTTTGAGTTAAGTAATCAGAAATTTGAAAATGTTCAAAACAGAAAAAGAAAAAAGATTATACCTTTCGTATCATACAAAGAAATTCATCTGGCCATTTTATAGAACTTAAGAATAATTGTGACTTTTATATAGGAAACCGAATTTATCGAGGGAACTATTAAGCTATTAAATTTGATAAACATATATTGTCTTAATATATATACCATAACCAAAATAATTTATTTTAAAACTCTTGAAAGTTTTAAAACATAGATTTTAATTATTATTACAAAACTAATATCATACCTCTTCATAAAAATACTTGTAATAATAAACCATTCGAAGATTTTAGAATTATTAAGGAAAGAAAAACAAACAGTTATGCCTTACATAAAAAATTGATAAGATTATCATTTCATCAAAGAATGTATTCATGCATTTAGAAATTTGACTTATGTGTTTAATTATATTCAGATTCTAACTGTCCTAATCAGATGGTATGAATATTATCACTTCTAAAACTGAACAATTAAGTTCAATCATTTAGAAAAGATTGTATGATTGTAATGTAATGTGGGTCATTATATCCCACATTACATTATAAGAAATTATCTTAAAAGTCTACACCTGGAACTTTTCCCAGGTTAAGGCTTCTAAACACAACTTTGTGTATAGAAAAAATATAAACGCGAATCTATTTACTTGAAAAAGTACTATTTTTATCAAACTTCTGTTTTATTAAGAGCACACTATTACTTATCACTGATAGGCGAATATGAAATTGTAAATAAATAATTGTCTTAACCGAAAATTTTACCTTATATTTTTTTGTTTATTTAAGAAATATTAATCTAATATGAATTTTTATTTTCATAGATAGCCTAGGTGTAATATTAATGTGAATCATACAAAATTTGATGAAATTTGGAAAGGAATTGTGACCGTAGATAGGCGGATACATACGCAAACTTTCATAAATATATTTAAGAAAAAATATTGATATTTGGTAAAGGGTAGAACATGAGGCCCTCTGACTGATGTTGAATATCAGTTGCATCAATAGTTATGGTCATATATCAAAGGGTAAAGATAATCCGCCATTTTTCAGTATATACTACTCGTACAACTAATTAAAACTATAAATATTGAAACACTTCTTACAAAATGATATGAATATGAAAATTTATAAAATCAGTGAGTCAGAAATGAAGTGGAACCTGAAATAGCCTCATCGAAACCAGGTTTAAGGTATTTCGAAATATCTTAAAATAAATGCCAATTGCAGAATACATGATTCATTTTGTGAAATTTTTCGTAGTACACGACCTTTTATATTAGACTGAATTACAAAAACGAAATTCTGTCATACTGTGTTGCAAAATGTTCTCGAATTACTGAAATCTTACAGAGTCTGCAGTTTTACAAGGTATGACAGAATTTAGCTCTTGTAATTTAGTCAGGTTCGGACCAGATATAATCGTATTGAATGTACTAGGTAGATAGAGATATGAGGTAACGGAGCAGGTAGGTTCTAAATTCCAACCGAATAAATAATTTCATTGTATACTAATAGAATTAATAGTACATTTCATTATGTTGACATTAATGAAAATTTGTTGATTTCAGGGCAAGCCTGGGATCGCTCACAGAGACATTAAAACGAAAAACATTTTGGTCAAATCGAATGGGACCTGTTGCATAGCTGACTTTGGCTTGGCAGTCACCTTCAACCAAGTGTCTGGTGTTACTCACGGTGCACCCAACCAGCGAGTGGGCACGAAGCGCTACATGAGCCCAGAAATCCTCGATGAGACGTATGTTCCTCTCCTTACCATTTAAATCACCAATCGGTCTTGATACTCAATCTGTTTGGTTTTTTCAGGGTCAATATGAACTGTTTTGAGTCGCTCAAAAGAGCCGACATGTATGCAGTAGGCCTCGTTCTCTGGGAAGTCTCTCGTCGAGTTGTTAGTAATGGTAAAATCATCCAGCTTATTTATTCTCGTGTTAATGCATAACTCTTCCATGTCTACCTATATTGCAGCTAAACATAGACGAGTGTTACACAGTAAAGAGTTTTATTTATACTGTATTACTTTGCACTTCAATCCTCTCGTTCAGATTGTTTTCTTGGAAGAAAACTTTCCCTGGTATTATTTATCATAATTAAGTAATTTCAATTGTATAGTTGATATTTACTGTAATTTTTTTTGTAATAAATCAAAATTTTAAAGGTTTCTAGAATGTTTTGATCAGATTTGTTGATTAATGCTTACTGTTATTTTACGTAATAATTTAGAACCTTAGGAGTTTCCAGAATGTTTTCACCATATTTTTTTAATTGTTGCCTCAGTCCATAATTGTTTTCTTCACCTGAGTCCACCTACTTATCAATGGTTTTCTCGAAAGTGAAAAATAAATTCTATCTTACGCTGTTTACTGTAATTTTATAATCAGTAAGAACTCCAGAAGTTTAAGTTTCCAAAATGGTTTGTTCTTTTGAATGTTTTAGATATCTATCACTTAAATCTCCACCTTCAACTAGTTTTATGGGAAGTGAACTTCCTCTATTATCATTTGAGTAAAGTCAGTCTTATGTAACTGTTTATGTCAGAATTTTTAGAAGTTTCCAGAATATTTTGTCCAAGTAAAGAATAAGGATATCTATTTTTCACTTGACAGTCGATAATGAAAACAATGGTTACATTTTTGACAAATTAACCTGATGAGTATGTTTGACAAATAACTCATACTCAACACTTATACTTCGTATAACCACTTCACACTTTTATGAACCCGTAGGTTAGAACTGCTAATACAATACTTGCGCAGCGTTGATTGATATGGATTGAAAGCATATCAGTATACGGAGCCATTTACTGGTGAATATCAAAATCTAAACAAATTTAATATCACCATACCTTTAAAATGGTACGCAAGAAGTCTTTCCTCTATGGTATTACTGGCACGAAACTCTCTGAACGTTAAAACACCAAGTACAAGTGGGTTATTGTTCAAAAAGCGCACACAGAGATAATGTTTCAAATGTTGTCTCCCTGTAGATCAAAGTAACCTTTGGCAATCTCTGTGGCACTGCTTCTAAAGTTTTTTTGGGAACAAATCACTTCAAGAGACTTAGTCCACCAGGATCACCTGATTTTTCACCCCCTAGACTTGTTTTGGTCTAGGACAGCTAGCGATGGTTCTGCATATTAGAATTATCCGCAAAGCGAGGTGCAAGATGCAGCCCATAAGGTTCATGCTGCCACACCTCGTCAGACTCCAAGTTCATTTCAAAGCTTGTGTAGAAAAGTTAACGAATGTATTGAAAAGGACGCATGACAGTTTTCTACAGAAGTGTGAAGTCTAACGGCAGGCTACGAATATTTGTTTGGATATTAATAAACTATTTACTGGGGAGACACTTTTTGAACATCTTGTATAACTCTAGTGTGCGTGCTGCAGACTAATGATATCCACATCTCTGTATATAATAATACAATGCCAGAACATAGTTAGTCAGCGTTAAATAAGCAAAGTCAAATTTAATCTATTAATACTATTATGATTCCAATAACTACCAAGTTATGTAAACATATATAAACTGTCAGTGCAGTATAGGAAATATATAGGAAATATGGTTCTTTAATTATATCTTACAGAAGAATGATACTATTAGTTTTAGAAAATATAGAATATACATTTTAAACGATTAAAGAAGAAATTACGAACTGGCAAAAGAACCTCTTTTCCAAGTTCCTTTTGTTAAATGTTTCAATCGTATAGATTATTGGCTCTGGTATTATTGCAAGCTGTCAAAGAAGTAGTTTTGTTTTTTCTGTCATCTTTGCAGAGAAGTCTGTTGTCTGATCCTTTCTCAAAACTTTTAATTATGAAGCCCTGTAACCCTGTAAGCCCTGTTGCATTGTGAGATAGTAAACAGAAGTTTGAATCAGATAAACTACTTATTTTCAATTAATTTTAAATAATGTGCTTGGACATTTGGACTTACTGATATTGATTGGATTTGTTTCCAATAAATGATAAACAGTGATGGTTATTCTGTTTTAATATAATATGCATAATGTCCCAGGTATTGTTGAGGAATATCAACCTCCATTCTTCGATAGAGTTCCGAGTGATCCAAGTTTTGAGGATATGAGGAAAATGGTGTGTGTGGACCACCAAAGACCTGTTCTGCCCAACAGATGGGCCTCCGACAAGGTATGATTATTAATACATCGAAACGAACCCTTATTACTTAACCTCATTTTTCATTTCTTTTTCTTTATTAGTAATTTGTTTATTATTTTGTAAATTTGAATCTAGACTACATAGAGTGTTTTTATGTGTATTTCATGATTAAAAAGGAAAAACCTTTCTCATAATTTACTATAAATTTATAAACTTAGGTATTTCAATTTGCCTATCAGAAAGTGTTTACCAGGACGTAGCAGATAGTTGATAAATAGAAAGCTGAAAGTTACTAGATTTCTTGTGGTGTGATATGATTTGTTTCCTTACTTTTGTAATGTGTTAGGAATCAGTAATGTGTATCTGCATTCATTTATAAGACGGATAAGATCATTGCTCCTATTGTATTTCATAAGTCTGGTTTTGACAGATCGCATTCAGTAATCGAAAGGAAATGAAACTTGTATATAATAATAAATTCCCATAGTGAGACATAGATAGAAGGACGATGTATGTCGAAATGTAGTGTGTTTTGTCTGTCTGTGACTCGTGTTTTCACTCTGTGAATTTAGTGTTTTCTTCTAGGAGCTCGTTACATCTGGGTATCAACCTGAACCGTTAAGCTGTAATCTAATATCCCTAATTTTGTATATATCCGTTTGTTAATTAAATTAATTATCATTTAAGATCAGTTTATTTCGTTAATTTTTGTATTTATTAGTTTTCGGTTGGATATTTATTAGTTTTCAACGTATGACTGTAGCTGTAAAAACTATTTGCTAATAGAATATTAATACACCTGAATGTATATATACTTCGAATTGATTATGTCACTTTTTTTGACTTAACTATACTTTAGTATTTTGATTACTTTCTGGTGTTAACTGTACTCTGTTATATCGAAAAGACGATGTAAATGTATTCTAAAAACAGGAAGTCAGGACAGTTAACACAGAAAAGAGAAATACTATAGTCCATATTTCTATGGTTCTTCGCCATACGAAAGCACTTGTACTTTGTTTTCAAAATACAAAACCATACGATTTGTACTTGTTTTGTAAAGTACGGTTGGGCCACCTTTATTTTGAAGTATAAACAAAATCCGTAATTATTATTGATTTTCATTTGAAGATGATTTTGAGCAGTGGATCTGATTCACTAATGATGCTGTTATTAATTGATCGATGCTTGAATACTTGATATAAAAACACGATAATAATGGTCAAAGATGAAAGGGAACATTGGACATGTTTCAGTTGCTTGCGGGCGTGGGGAAGGTGATGCGAGAGTGCTGGCAGCAGAACCCCAACGCCCGGCTGGCCGCGCTCCGCGTCAAGAAGACCCTCATGAAGCTGGCTGCCCAACACCAGCCGCACTGACGCAGCTCCTCTAGTCCACCGCTCTTCCCCACTTCCGCCTTGTGCCATTCTTCACTCCCTACTTCCAATCACAACCAGTCTCCACGAGGTGGTCCAATACCTTTGTAATTCTGTTATTGTCTTCTTCTGTTGACATATTCAAGATTGTCAATCTGGAATATTTTACCTATATAACTTTAGGTGGGTTGTGAAGTCCAGCATCCAAGTGCATATTGCAAACTACCAACTCCAACAGAGTTGTTTATGTTCAGCAAAAATTATTCACTTTAACTCAGATGATTCTTAGGTTTAAAAAGTGCAGTTTATAGACATTTATAACATATCACAGCGATCTTTTTTTTCCTAAAAATTAATCAAGCACGAATTGATGGAAGAGAATATCAATATAATTTTTGTATCAGAGCAGATTTAAGAATGTGCACAAGTCCTTCATGAAAAGTTTAAATTTCAATTTTTACAGAAAACGCAACGGAATGTAAAGTAGAAGAACAAAAAAGAAAAAGTATCACTGCTCTAAGGTAGGTTACCTCAAACTTTTCTACTGATGGATCACTTGAAATGTTAGCTCGAATATCTTTTTTGTTTTGTTGTTTACGTACATTAGCTAATTGTTGAAAAGTTTTTTTTTAATTATTTTTAATATACCATGCATTATAACTCCTCTAATACATAAATGAAAGTAGTTTCATGAAAGTTTCTTTCTAACGGCTTACTTTTACGTATTCCTCATACTTATATTTCGGAACATGAATATCTAAGTAATCCTATTATTTGATACAACTAATCAAATTGTTTAGTTTACATTGGTTGCGAAATACCTCTCGTCTGTAGTACTTCAACCAACAGTCAATCGCATTTGTTATTCAAATCATTTTGGTTTTTGAGGACCAAACTAGTTACAAAACCGAAGTATATTAAGTCAGGGGTAGTGAGATATTTTTAAATCTTGCCTGTGAAGAAATGTAAACGATGGGCACTGATACTGTACAATATCGAGTTTACTGAATACTTGTGAATATTGGAGTGTCTTCTTCATCAGAATTCATATATTAAGAACTAGCTTATTGAAAATTTGAATTCATTAACATGTAATTTGGCCGATTTGTTGTGATTGTTGCAATGAATGTAAAAAAATAAGTATGAGTTTGAAAACAAGCCAAGTAAAAATATTCTGAAAAATTAATAATCTATTTTTGTTTTAAAAACGACCTTTGACAGTGCTGCTTCCATTCTTTAGCCTCTTTCATTTTGCTGTTTTACGTTTCGTTTGTCATACTTTGCCTAGGAGATAGATATAGTTATTCATATGTATCAAGAGGCACCCGATTACAACTGGACACATACTCAAGGAAGTATGCATTATGAATCTACTTAGCAATGAAATCTGCTTCGCGCAATCAAAAAACTAAAAAATCTATAGTTTGCGCTTCGCAGTCAGCGTGCTCTTACTGGCAGAATATAATTATGATGTTCACCTTTCGTTGTTACTTTCTCACAACAATTGTTGCGTTTGTTTATAGTCTTTATCATATTAAGTTTGCCGTTGAAAGAGTAACGTGCGATTAATTAAGGACACTTGAAACAAAAACCTGTCACTCAATGTATTTAGCATTGTAAAATACAAATTGGTTGCAAAAGCCGTTAAATGATAGTAAGCATAGCGATTCGGATTAACTCATTAAAATAATTAACACATTGAGTTACTTTATGTTTACACACATAGCATATTTTATTATAGCTAATGAAAATATTATAAATTGTACTAAATTGTAGTTTTATATTAACTTTTAATTATTTACAGGTGAAGTTCAAATTTAACTATTATTAACAATTTGGCAGTAGAGAAGGGTAACAGATTGTAAATACTGGAAAGCAGAGAATAATCTGTTTATTAAATTCTCTGCAATTCATTTTTGCCATTAATCACATTTACTCTTTTCTTCTGTCAATGGTTGAAGCTTGGTCAATGGTTAAATTTGTACGTTAATATAAATAATATATGAAAAGTTAGTAAACAAACAAAATGAAACCTCCGATCCTAAAAGTATATGTATTTATATTAAAGAAAACATGTTTGATGTAGTTATTTCGTTAAAAATATATATAATTTATTTGTTTTAAACGTATAGTATATTACACACTGCCTTTAGGTAATATTCTACCACGTATGTTACAGTTCCTTGTTTGTGTTAGTTAGGAAGTAATTAAAGTCATAGAACTTTAAGGACGTTCTGTTTGGTTAAAAAAAAGAACAGCGATTGTCCTTTAGTTGATGGATTTATATCTTATATTAATTCTACATTGTGACTATTGTTAGTACCGCAGAGCCAATTCAAACCCTTACTGTAATTTATAAATCCATTACTGTTAAGTGGCAATTTGACTGCACGAGTGTTAGACTTGTTCATTGTTAAACAAGTTGCCTTCCTATTTCAAGACAGTGGACGAGTATGATTCAGATAACTAATTTGATCTTATTTCCTCTCATTCCTCTACGAAATAATGTAATAATAACTTTAATGTACAAAATGTTTACTTTTTGGTATAAGTATAGACTTATTTAAGCCATATCTAATGTGAGAAATGAAACTTACAATGAGTGTGTTTTATTGACTGTTATGTAACACTAGATTGTATTGAGGTTATTGGAATTTGAAAACGAAAGTTTGTTTAAAATACTAATGTTATTGTTTTATTTAACAATGTTTTAAGAGTTTACTAGTAATGTTTGGGTGAACCTGATCAATGTTATCTTGCATTTTATTCTTTTATTTTTTCCACTCGGTAAGTTTCGTCATGGTCCATTATATCAGTGCAATCAAGTTCCATCTATAATTGCAAGAAAATTGTGTTCCATCTATAATTGCAAGAAAATTGTTTTAAAGTTTGTGCTGTCAAAATGTATTTAATGTTCTGCTTAATGTTTCAATTATTATTAAATGTAAACAAAATATGGAATCTTATCTACAGGGCAATTTTCCCAATATATATATATTATATAAACTAAAATTAACACAGGACACAGGCAGATTAAAAAACTTTATATCTTTGTGCTTTGTTCTGTTCTCTGTTCTGCGTTATCGTCTTTAATAAGTCTGGTTGGACCATGGACTTTGTACTTTGAAATATATTTATCTAAATAATATAAAACTAAAAGGTCCACTGCTATAAAATCAAATTACAGAAAAACATTGATACAAATTATGCACAGCAGAAGATGAAAATATTGCAAATAACTTCTTCTACAGAACATGTTATTTTGTTCTATGTTTTCTCTTTATTATAAATATTTGTATATAACAAGCACAACAAAATTCTATAGAAAACCACCAATAACGACTCCAATATTCGTGATGCCGAAATAATAATAGATCGTGTCTTTGGCCATATTTTTCTTGTTATTAAATAATTCTTGTTATATTTTGTTGATTATATATATATACAAAATTAAAGTTTATCAGGACTCGGTCAGTTCTTCAGGTTTAAATTAAACTCTCATTGCCAACATTTCTGTTTTTATTTAAAACCTTTTTCATAGTCAGAAGTTTAATTCCAACCTGAAGAACTGACCGAGTCCTGATAAACGTTAATTTTGTTTTAAAATCCTGAACTTTAATAGTTATCCATGTCACCCATCAAAAAGAAAAAAAAATTACCACTATTTCTGAATATTAGGTTCTTGGTTTTAATCTTCATTTGTAAAAATCCGTTTTGAATATATAAACTAAACAAAAATTGTCTTATGTTGCTATTATTTGAATACAATAGTACTATAGTACTTCGAGTTTGAGATAGAAACTCCATTTTGTACTATACCAAATCCATTCACCCAGTAAATACGAATATCATTAACTCCTTCTGCCCCATCTCCCTCCGCAGTAAAAGATTAAATGATAAAAATATGTTTATAAATTATTAATATTGTGTAAATACTAATAAAAAAGGATTTTAAATTAATCCAATAACTTTCTCTATATTCATTATCATTTATTTGTGGTTAATTTGGTTTATACAATTTTGTTATTTAAAAGATAAATATTATATTTTACTAAATCATAAATTTATACAATTTATTTATTAGTAATAAATGAAGTTGTCATTATGTTTAGAATGTTATGAAATTTGTATGATAGTTGTATAGAACTTAATGATCATTTTTTGATGGAAAAAGAATTTTTTGAGCTATTTTTAAAGTTCTGTTGAGCTATAGAAGTTAGTCGGATTCTATTCAGAGGTTAGTGATTGTTAATTACAGTTCAAAAAATTACATTTTAAATAATAGAGTGTTTTTATTAAGCGTTGAAAAGCAACTATTTGAAATATGTACTGCTAATTTGTGGTTGCCTTACAAGGAAATGATAACCGCAAAATTAAATTAGAAATGAAAAAAGTTCAAGGCCTTCCGCGTTAACAGGTTTCAATGAACTGAACCAAGCAAGAAAAATAAATTAAACAAATAGAAGTAAGAGTGGGGAAAAGAGGAGGGAGTGTCTATATCAGTATGTATAATAACAGTTAATCGGTTATTTGACAAAGTAATACCTCGAACGGCTTTAGCGTTCTTTCATTTTCCTGTATCGTTGCCAAAGAACTATATTCTATTCTCTATCTTGACTTTGTCAACGGGATTCCTCTAGAAACCTTAAAGTTATTTCGTTTTTTTTTTATAGATTTTGTAGCGATTTTTTGGATCGGCAAATCGCGACTTTATAATATAATCATAGGAAACTGAATATGTTAAAAAAGTCCTGATGTCTTTTAAGGTAGTTCGTTGTCATTGAACTAATGTATCATCTTCCGAACTACCTTAAGATCTCAGAATTAATACCATTCATTTTGGTAATGTCTTTTTTTGTAAATTTACATTTGTTTATTGTGCCATGTCCTCAAAATATATATATATATATATATATATATATAAAGATTACACATAAACACGTGAAATAACAATTGTTATTTCACAATAACAATATATGCTTATCATGCATATATATATATATTATTCGAGATCCGAACTGAGCGACCTACTCTAGAGGGCGTAAGATATTTGGCGCCTTTGTATGATTGTAATTATCAATAACAACCTTTGGAATGCAAATAATATGTACTAATGTTATGTAAACATTTGTACATTTGTTTAACATGTTGAAAACTGAAGGAAATTCATGTTGTTATGTTTGATAAGTTGATTGATGAGAACTGTTCTGACTGGTAACTATATTGTATAGTAGGCAACACAATTTGGTATCACTCAATCCATTTCACTAAATCTCTTCAAGTTTTAAACATCACTTATTTTAAACAGAAAACATATTTGTTATTGTTTTTAAGCTTTAATATAAATATAAGGCAGGGACCATGTTTTCTCAAATGTTTATTTAAATATAAAATAAATTTCTTTTTGGACAAAAATAAAGAAGTAATTCTTATAACTTCAGTTGTGTAATTTGCTCAGTATTTTATCTGGAAGAAATTAAAAAAAAAAGAAGCAAAAAAAATTCGTTTTCTAAGTTTTGTGTACTTTTATACAAATAAAATTTGAAACAAAAAGGTAAGGTAGCTTATTTTTTTATCTCATCATTAATAAAGAATGTATGTACAGAAGAACTTGTATATTTGTATAGAAAGTTGTATCATTGTATTGTACATAATCTCAACTATAAGTACATTTTAATTTATGTATAAACATAAAGTTTAATGTAGATTTGAAGCTCATAAACAATATGTAAATATTTATTACTTGTAAAAAGAATTCAGATTTGATTTTGAGAAGAGGAACATATTTTTAGGATTCTTATTTTTACAAAGCTGATGTTTAGGTAAATAGTTTTTAAAAGTCTTTAATTTTATTTCAATAGTTTTTTTACTTCTTGTATTAAAATGAAATTTACTTTAAACTGTTGTTTTTATATTTCACTCCTTTATGTACCCCTTTATTGTATACTATTGTTTTAAAATAGTATCTCACCCCAAAGTAAGGTTTTTAATTCTAAAATGAACTCATCGGTATAGTTTTAGCGACTCGATGCTGCATGGCTGACCTAGTTACCACGAACAGTGGTGGATAGGAAAAATTAAATTAGGTGGTCTATGAACAAATGTGAAGCATGAATACATAGCGAACAACTGTAAGCAACTGTTGGACTGAAGAATTCGTAGTAGTCTGCTGAAATATAAAGGTGAATTGAAGAGTGCAGTGTCCTCACTCGTGTTCCGAACCACTTGGTTGACTTTCGTTTCCCATCCAACGCATAGGTAAAACGCGACGAAAGGATACCTGCATGTATTGCCTGTCAAGTCGATCATTTATAATAACCCTTATCCATGTAGTACTCAAATATGGAGGTCAGGTGTCATAAGGTAAAGGTTCTACGTTTCTATACAAATTTATCTAATTTGTTTGAGAATCTATTGAATTGAAGCCGTGAGGCCAACATGGAGAGTGCGTTTTTGTGAAGAAATTTTCAACTCTTGGACATCTCTACCACAGATAGGTTCTAGATCATGTTGAGGAGAATATCTTCAAATTGATCATAAACTGCACACTTCGAATCACATCCATGTAGCAATTACAAACGTGTGAGGCGCTTGGAAGAAACACAGCGTATTGTACGTTGTCAATAAAAGCTTATAAACATTAGTATGAGCTTCACTGTGTACCTCTTGTAGTACAGTTTTTAGGTTGGAAAGCTTATAATTTAAGAACACCTCTTTCACGGGGATTACTAAGATTTTTCATTTTGAAATTTATTTAGAACATGGTTTTAAATGACTAATAAACCTCGGCATCCTTACGTTCACACCAACCATGAGAGACTGCATATGCACTTAGCTGTCACTATAAGCAGTACCTGTAATGGAATCATTCCCTTCAGTAATGCAATAAGTCATTTCATTGCATACACTTTGTTTAATATTTATAGCAAGCTTATAGTAAAGTGTGGGGTTTTACTAATCAGGCAACAGGTCGCCAAGTAATATTTTGTGTAAGTCCCTAAAATACAACACACCTGATTTGAATCTACATGAATTCATGGAAGTTCTAATGAAGCTTGATTCAAATCAATTGGACAGTTTACAATTACTTCGTACAGGATGGGTTCTCAGCCAGTTGATGATGTGCACAGTATAGTCTTTCACATGAGATAATCTATGGTCATTGGCATGGATTCGGACTACAAACCTTTGGTACTACTGTAACATTGAAACACATGATCCAATATTGCAAAGTAATGTTATATCTATTTCATTATAAACTGAGTAGAATATATTAGCCTATTAAAGAATAATTGAAATAATGATCTACATGTCTAATTACTACTTTCATAATCTGTCATATTTTGGAACGTAACCTTACATTTTCTCTTTTGAGGCGTTCAACTTCAGGAGTATCCGATGTCCATTGTAAGTGTTCGAAGAAAGAGGCCAGAATTTCTGTTGGGTGAACGTTTCTGTGAGATACAAAATGTTAGCATTTAGGATGTGCAAGGTAATACAATTTAGGTTAATGTGATTCACTTCCACATTCATATTACCGCAGAGAGCTAGCGTGGTGTGTCTGCCACCTGGCGTGAGTGTCGCCACTTAAATTAAAATTTCTTTTATTAAGACAACGAAAATTTTTGGCAAGTATTCCTTTGTTACATTTTGTTCTCATTAATTTCTATATCTGGTTTTACGGATTTCTATATTCTAATACATATTTCCTTTTTCTGACTGAAGAGGAGTTGAGCGAAGTGTGAATTAAAATGTAACTATTAGATTTACTTTGTTCCTAAATGTTGCCATGTGTTCCCGTACGCTTTGTCGAAGTATATAACTGTCATACCTAGAGTTCGTAAACATCACGAAGTGAATGACGTTTAATGAAATTGTTTAAACCTACTCAGGACTTCCAACTATCTTGTATACTTTTGGAAAAAACTAATTTCACATTGTATACTTTGCTTAGCAATCGCAGTGTTTGTTATAGTGGGATATCGAAGCCCTGATAATAAATCTGGTGTAGTACCGTAATAATAAAACTATTTTGATAAGTCTTTTACTTTCTACTAGACTATTCTAGTAGGGACAATAATTTGAATACAATTCAAATACATACATTTAAAAGGAACTAACAATTTAACTGTAATTTAATATCACTATACCAATATACATTCATACATACATTCATATACATACATATATTTACATATAGATACTTATATAAGTTTCATACATATGTATGAAATAAGAGTTGTCAAATGATGCATATTAAAGTTTGACACATGTATTTTTCATGATCGCCTTTCGGAATTCAGAAACACATCTTAATGCTAATGTTCTGTATCACCATAATGAAACAAATCTCCATAAGTACCAATTTTAATATTTATTATTCGAAAAGGAATCAAATCGTAAAAGCAGGTTTGTTACCAAGTAAAAAAAAATAGGGTTAAAAATCAGTAGCCTATAATAAGTATGTTAAATAGAATATATAAAGTTATGATTTCACTCAAATATGTAAAGTAATTAATATGCCATTTAGTTTCATCAACGGTCCTCAGAATGTGCAGTTATCATTCACATGTGCTGTACTGATAACGTGTTATATTGAAAGGATTGGTTTGCAAACAATATTTACGTTCCTAGTGAAAATGATACTATTAAAAAAATAATTTAAACCCGAGTGTTATTCCAATTCAGTTTTTACTAGATGGGAATGTATCACTTAATTAAGGTATTGTCAAATTTGAATAGATATAGTAAATGTCAATTCACTTCATTTTTATGTAGAAGACAATTTTTTTCGCAAGAATTGTATTGTGAAGAAGTATGGAAAAGTAGATTAACAACACCAGTTTTAAAGAATTGTAAATTAGAGGATTTTTACTATAGTTTGGAAAATTGTCACTCTTCAGTAGGGACTATAAATTCTATTGATTTGGATGTGTTTGTTAATGCTGTTCCCGAAGGAGAGTATTTAGAAGAAATACAAGACCTTGTTCATAAACACAGGTTAAGTGCAGAAGCAGCTAATATTCTTCAATCAACACAACATGCTTTCATTAGACATTTCCTTCAAGCAAAAGAATACGAAGAATTGCTACGAATATTGAATGATAGATTGAACTATGGTATATTCCCAGACGACTATAGTGTGCTCCTGCTACTTGATACTTTCATTAAAAAGAAAAATTATAAAAATGCTGCCAAAGTTGCCACAATGCAAATGCTTCAAGAGGATTTTGAAAATCCCTTAATTTTGTATTTATCTCTTTACAGTTGTCATCAACACCTGTTAGATCCAGTTGACTGGGAAGAACCAGAACAAAAAGAGGATGAAGATGATGAAGAGGTTAAAGTTCGTGTTAAGTACCTAAGAAATCCTTATTTTGATGAACATTTTGATCTCAAAGCCCAAAATGATCTAATTGGAAAAACATTTGTTATGATTGGAGACAAATTAAACAATGATTTAGGGGCTTCATATAAGTTGCTCGGCCTTATTCTATTCAACAAATTGGTACCTGCTAAAGAATTAGTTGAATTAATCCTAAGTAACAAAAAGAGAGTAAACAAAGATATCTTAGAGCTTTGTGAAAAAGTCTTAAAAGAACTAGTTACCAAAAATGAAGGCAATGATGAAAAGAATTCGAACCTAAACGATCTAATAAAACTTATTGCACAAATGAAATCTGAAGGTTGTATACTGGAAGAGGATAGTTTGTCTGTTGTTGAAAATGAAATCAAGTCTTTAACAGCAAAACTGGAAAGTGAAGTAATAAGCAATCAAATAACAGTAAGTACAGTAAAAACTAATTTGTGCCACTATTTTAATCTTATTTAAATGTGGATGATCGTTTCTTTCACATTTAAAACCACCATTTAAAATTTGTACTTTTTCATATCTACTGAAGGTTTGTAATGAGTGCCTTAAAAAAAGTACCGACTTATTTTAAGAGTTTCGGATCAAACTCCGGACCAAAGGTCCTACTAAACCTGCTCTAAACTCAGCTGCAGGTAAGATCAGTTGCCTTTTTTGCCCCTGGTTCAAAGAACCTGTGGATATATAGAAGCCAATGCAGCCTGTGGATATAGCTGCATGACCTCACTAGGGGCGTATTTTTGGTAAAATAGCATCTTAGTCAAAATTAGTATAGCAAATAATAGATAATTCTAAAATTTTAAAAAAGAGTGCAAAAGTGTTATTTTTGGTAAAGGCTAATGTGGGAGTCATTTGTTGTGATCTGGCTGACTGTAAGGTTAAGAAGGTAGTTCTACAACTTTTTCAGGTTAATTTAGAATAATCCAAGTTTAATTTGAATTGGGTACGGTTAATTCATATATTCAAAATGATTAACAGACCAAATTTAATGTACAATAATACAATTGAATGAAAAACTATAAATTAAGTCCTTCGCTGTTGTAATAATAATGGTTTATTACTTTGACTGCTCTATTGTACATTCATCCATGTTAATTTTTTAAGTAGTATCAGTATAAATTTATATTAAACATGTACTCCTTCATTATTTTTTTAATTTTGAGCTTAAAATTAACTACAATATATAGCCGAAATACAAATATGCTTGTAACTGTAATAAGCCCTTTATACTGCTTTTTCGGACTAATTTAAAATAATTAAAGTTTAATTTAAACTGCAGTGTATTATGTATTTTCATGTTGACAAACTCTTTTAAATATAAATTTGAACAATATTAAATTAAATTTGGATAATTTTACTTTAAGCTTGGATTATTATAAATCAAAGTCGGATTACTATAAATTACACTTGGGTTATTTTAAATTAAATTTGAATTCTTTTAAATTAACCCAAAAATGTTGTAGATTTTGCTTACCTGTCATTATACCGATTTTCTTAAATAAGTTCGCTGCATTTCATAACCAAAGGGAAACCGCATTAAACAAAAAATGGGAACTTAGGTGGTGCATTGCGATCATTGATTTAACTGGAAAATTCTTTCCTTTTCTTGGAGTTAGACCTTAACCCAATTACTTAAATACATTACCGGTTATGAAGCATTTAGTGAATAAATCTTTAGATTTAAATGTACCAAGTTTAAATAAATTACTCGGTATGTACATATAATTCGGGAATATTCCTAACACTTAAGCACATGATAATGACTGCCCTAACGTGAAATCAAGTAGATCTGCTTTGATCAGAGAATCACTCTTTGCGGAATAGTAGCATCTAAAATGTTGGAGGTAGTTAATAAAAAAGCTATTACATATATCAATTTGGAATTCATTTTTATTTCTTGTAACTTAAACTTGATAAGAATTTGATTTATTTTTTTGATAATTTATTTTTTTTTAAATAATCCGTTTGCAATTAGTAGTTAGATGTTGTTTATATGTTATATTTGTATCATATGGCACTTCAAAATGTTTACCTAAAAGTATTTAATACATCTGTAGGGCATCCTTATGTAAAAAAAAAACTTTAGTTGTTGATATTCATTCCTTAAACGTAAAGGAAAATATTATATTAAGTTTTCATATTAAGTTAGGAAAAATGTATATTATTAATGCTAAACTTATTTAAAAAATCTAAAGGAAAATTGAGATCTTTTGATCAGTAATATTCCACAGTTTGAGGTAAAATGGATAAACCAACAAAAGTTTCCACACAAATGAAGTTTTATTCAACGCGTTTCGAACACTTTGTGTTCATCATCAGGAAGACAAAGTGTTCGGAACGCGTAGAATAAAACTTCATTTGTATGGAGACTTTTGTTGGTTTATCCATTTTACCTCAGAATGAGTAAATACCACACAATTACGGATTGCACAACTAATGATCCACAGTTTGAGAATATCAAAACCATAGTTTTAATTATTATTTTTCGTTTAATAAAGTAAAGTTGATTAGTTCATTATAGAAATCTGAGATTTTATGTTCTTTACAGACATCATTTGCTTGTGGTTCCATTCACTGTAAATAATATTGTGGTGTGAATATAATGATGCTAATGTTAATAATATATTCTAGATTTATCAGCAGTGGATTGACAAAAGAGATGAATTACTACAAAAAGCTTTGAAAAAAGTACAAACTGAAAAAAGACTGAAAGATGTCGAGGAAGCTAAGAGAAAACTGAAAAAACGAGAAGAGGAATTATTCTTTTTCGATAAAGAAGATGAACTGGAATTGAGAATAGAAAAAAAGGTGGAAAGTGAATAAATAATTGTTATGATTTGTGTATTCCTATGTCTTTTTTTAACAAGTAATCCCCTTTCTTTTAACTCTTTGGGTATGTTAGTTTTATGTTTTAAAAGAGCAAAGAGAAAGAGGAAAACACAAGATATGTTTTGTACTTTACGTTGAGATGAAATAACTTTATCTTAAACCACAATTTTATTTCACATGAATGACGTAATATATTTCTAAGTTTCTTTTGTACACAAAAGCAAACAAATCCGACAAGTACAGCAGTTGATGAAGAAGTAACGCCCTTCTTGGTAATGTAATTTAAAAAAAAAACTACCGTAACTCATTTTTATATAAGGTCCTACATTTAGGCATAATTTCATTCTATCCTTTAAACTGTATGACTTCTATCCTCATCATAGGTTTTTAGATTTAATCATAAGTTAAAATTTTTACATATTCAAAAAATAAATAAATAAATTCAGAGGTTTTTTCACATATTGCTTTTGTCACTTCCATGATAATGCCAAAATTTCAAGACTCTAGAGTAGTAGTAGTTGGAAAACACATTTTGGCCAAAAACGTAATTTCCCATCATGCAATACTGCCCCCCCAAACAATAGTACTCATCTGCACTATATGACCCATCTTGGTAAAAAAAAGTTTAATAAGTTAACGAGCACATAAATAAAAAAAGATAAGGAAAAAAGGTGTTTCACCAAAAAATAAACTAAACCGAGCTAACACACTTTAATTAAATGAGCACACGCCAGTTCTATATAAACCCGTATTAGTAACAGGAAATACAAGAAGAAGAAGCAGCTGTACTCATTTGTAGACCTCAAATACTTTCCTGCTCTAGAGCATTTGAGTTACACATGCGAGCAGATACCCAACAATGCATTTAAATATCATAAAACATGTACTTATTCAACAACTACAATTTAACTTACACAAAAAATATTAAAGATGCGTGTCATCTTTATTTTAAGACATCTTCACACATATAGCAGCACATGCAATGATAACTGTTTTGTTGGTTCGGTGTTAGAAGCTAGCCTTGAGTAAGTAAGATTTTTGAATTTTTATAATGAATGTGTTGTAGATAAGATAAATGTCCGTTGGTTTTTGATTCTAGCCCTGGGGATGTCTTAAAATAAAAACGAAACGTGGACAAAAAGGGGGATTTCAAATAATTAACCCTGGCCAAATTCCGAGAAGAAGGAAGTATTTATAACTAAATACATACAGTCAAATTAATATAAGTATTTAATCACACCGCAAAATCGTTTTGATTCCAAAACATAGAAGTAATATGAGAGAATAAAACAGAAATAGTTAATAAAACAAATACCTGTTCAACATCTATAGCCAAATACACAGAGCAAATTAAAATAAGAATGTAGTCAGACCTCTTTGTACAATTTTGTGCATCAAAATAGTTTCTATCCTTAAAACATATGTATAAGTTATAAAAAATAATAAAACAGATACGGTTATATAAATCTAGACTTTACGATAGAAAAACAAAAACTTATTCAACAACTATAACTAAACATACACAATATATGTATTAGTATAAGAGTGAAATCATACCTTTTGATGGTCGTGAAAAGAGTTTCTACTCCAAAACATATGCGTTGTATATGTGACTAAAATAAGAATAGTTATGTGATTCTAAATTTAATGATAATAAAACACCTATTCAATAACTGTAGCAAAATATACGGAATGAAAGTAAAATAATTATGTAATGACATCTTTTTATACACCTGAAAAGCGTTTACACCCCCAAAAGATAAAAGTTATATGAGAGACAAAAATAAAAATAATTATGTAAATATAAACTTTTATTATTGTAGTCAACAACTATAACTTAATATACCATAAGAGTATTACTTATCTCAAACAATATGAGTTGGCTAAAATAGGAGATTTGACCAATAGGAGGTGTAAATCCATAGACTTGACTATAAAAGACCTGTTCTGTTGAATAGTACTCATCATTTCTACCCAAAATTGTATGAGAAACATACAGAGTAGAAGAGATTAATTATATAGATATAGATTTGAATACATAAAACGCCTGTTCGATTTAATAACTGTAAGTAGCCTCACACAGTACAATTAAAGTATGAATGCGATCATTTTTCTACTCCTCAAACCATATATGTTTCATGAGGGAATACAACAACAATGGTTGTGTAAATTTAGAATTAAATATCATAAAACGCATATTCCTTTCAACTACTATAAATCTGTTTAAACAGTAGTCATATATAAATGTACTCATTCTGAGGTAAAATGGATAAACAAACAAAAGGATTGAATTCTCTTAATTGAATTTTATTATTTCACTCTAATTTTGTAACTGATTAGATATAATTTGTATTATAGTGTCTTCCTGATGATGAACACAAAGTGTTCGAAACGCGTTGTTGCTGTTGAATAAAACTTCATTTGTATGGAGACTTTTGTTTGTTTATCCATTTTACCTCAGAATGAGTAAATACCACACAATTACGGATTGCACAACTAATGATCTAAATGTACGTATTTTTGTAAGATATTTTATTCTGCACATATTAAATTAAATTACACTGTAGACTTGAGATATAATATTTGATATTAAGACACCTTTTGTGCCTTCATGAGCCAGCAGGCTTGAAATACGAGTATCTCAACGAAGTCAGGCTCCCGATGATGGAGTTCTCATTACTAATCTCCATTAGTAATTAATGGATTAATTAATTAAGAATTAATCCAGAATACACCCTTTGCTATAGTATTCGGTGATTTCATGTTTGTAGCCTTTAACATGATCTAGACTAGTAACTCTAAAATTGTTTGAAGTAAAGTTTTAGGGGAGCTCTGAAAGTTTAGTTTCAGGGGAGCTCTGAAGTAAACAAATAGTTGAAGGCACACTGTACACGGATCTTAGGAAAATTTTATTACTAAGTCAAAGTCTATTCGAAAAAAGTAACGCTTAAAAAATATAAAAAACTGAAACTTACTCCAGTTTATTTACCTTGTTATCGAAGAATATGAACTTGATGAGTCTCAGTGTTTGGAGCTACAGGGATATTTCTTCTTCAATACTTTGAACTTTTTTTTTTATGCCTAGCATTTTTTGACTAAGGAATGATGTTGTTGCAGAATTTTTTTGTCTGTGTGGCAAATAAATTTTATCTTGCCATTGAGATAAAAACAAATTTGCTGTCCATGTAACTTACTTGCAGTGAGTACCTCTTCTTTAGAAGAAATCGCTGGTAGTTATCACTCATAATAATGATGTGTTCGCAAAAGGAGATATAATGCATAAGGGGAGGTTTGGACTGTCGGGTATGACTAGTTTTTTATGTCTGGATATATTATTCTGAACCAATCTTTGACAATCACTGTTCTAAAGCTCTAACAGATCACGATTGGTCTGGAAAGAACAGTGGAACTGAGAGAGTTTAGAACAGTGTATGATGGTGGAATGTCTGCTTAAATTCTAATCAGCTTTTACTCTTATCAATATAAGCATCCCTTACAGTAAACAACATAAAAGAAACCCTAGCAACGTTGGGTACTATAAGAAGTATGATGTATAAGCTAAACTCATAAACATGCTCACTTACCTGTGTACAGGTATCCTTTCGTCTGTACCTGCAACAGTACACATATGTTAATACTAACGCTATGGTGATGTAAAATAATATGGACTCTTTGTTAGTCATCATGGTTGTGACTAGTTATAAACAAATAAGTCTATTACTTTCCCATGACAATACATACTAATTGTCAATCATACGTAACGAGGGTATGTATGCCTATATTATATACTATATACTATTATGTACATCAAATCATCAAAATGAATTGCCCGTATATATATACAGAAATGTATTTATCAGGTTATTAATATGAATAAATGATCTAAATAAAAGAAAATTTATTCATATACAATAACAACAAAATAATGTTTATATAGAATCATAAACACCATATGATAATTTTTGACGTTCTTATTGGTTATTCTTCCGTCTAATATGAACGAGGAAAAAACTAAATAAAAAACCTACCATAACTGTGAATTTGTTATAATTAACAAGATCACAATTTAATACTATTTTTCTGAAGATTACTGATTCTCATCAGTATGTTGAACTGATATTGTATTTGTTGATAAATTAATCTAAACCCCTCTGACTGTTTATAATTTTTCATCACAGAAAACAGTTATTCACATATGTGCTTCCGAACATAGCCAGTACAAGTGTAACAAACAATAGGATTTTACGAAATCTATCTACAGATAAATAAGTATAAAGTTTTAGAATTCCAATTTCCATATATTTTTTTTTTCTGCAAAGAATCATGTTAGATCTGAATTAATTCAATTTGTAAGTTTTCAAATCTATCACCTACAATTAAATATCGATAGATAGAGGTAAATAAAACGACTCCTTCAAAGCTTTTAAGACGGCTCGGCGGGCCCAGTGTTGCAGCTACTGTCCCTACTTGGAGATCATTGCACTAAGCTGTATTACTAAACAAATTCTGTAGTAATTTGACAAATTGAAATTTTATAAAAATTCAGTGATAAATGTTATGTTTCTTTATATTAATAATTTTAATGTAAAATATATCATTCATTTTTAAATTACTTCCCGAAATAAGTTATTACTGAATGATTTAACTATAGGTTCAGTATTTTACTTCACATAAGTAAAATATAGTGATAATTAAAAAAATTTAATGTTGAAAGTTTGATAGATTTAAACGTCCTAATGTTCTGGAAAGCCATTTCAGACATTGCTTTGATGATGTCTGATTGTATGTGATTGAGAATGATTCCAACAAGTTAACACAAAATTATGAAATTCTTGTTATAAATAATTCCTCATTAGGAGAAGAACAGTATAGATATCGTCAATATCGAACCATGATAAAAGTATTAGTTGGCAATTTACTTCAAAACGTGACTATTGTTTCTTTTCTTTCGGAGATAAAAAACAAATGTCATTTTGTTCATAGCATTATTACAATATTAAGTTCAATAGAAAATAAATTTCATTTTAGTTTCTAGGAAGGCAAATAAAGTCGAATAATAACTTTCTTCTATGAGTATTTGTCAGAATAATCTTATTACAGTGATAAATAATAATCTTTATACAACGTAAAAAAATCAGCAAATCAGATCAGTGCTCCAACCAAAAAAATGTTAGGTGATATTTAATTCATTAAAGATAATAAACTTTTAAATTTTAAAATGAAAAATAATTATATATACATTTGACTGACTTCCATGAAGGGACAATATGCCATCCTCTTAATCGTTAATATAATTAATAAATACATTTAGAAGAGTCATTTTTGTCTACTTAATATGAAAGATTATACTATAGATATAATTCCACTACTTGAAGGACTGACTATGAACAGAAATATCGTACAAAGTATAATTTGTATAAAACTTAAAAAAACTGGATTAGTCTAGACTCAATATTACTGTAATTAAATATATTATCAAATTCATTAATAATAAACTTATTTAACTGATTATTGGAATGTGACTGTCTTTATTATTTACATTATAAAGAGAATGTAATAAATACATATTGTTGTATAACAATTGTTATACATTTTGGGCAAATATTTAGAATTCTTGATTGGATGACTTTAAACCACTAGAGAAATATTAAAACTTTTAAAATAAGTTGCAATGCAGGAGACCTGATTTCTAGTTACCACAAGAATAACAATTCACATTTCAATCGATTTATTCTAATGTGTCTGGAAGCATTTTATTAGTTGTGATGAAAATGTAATCAATAATTTAAAGCTGAAAATGTTGAAAAAATCTGGAGTGCACAATATTAAACCTTATATAGCATAAATAAATTTAATTTTAAAGATTTAAATCGTGAATTATAGCAATTTACCTGGATCTTTAAAAGATTTATTTTAAAAATAATGTACTAGTATAGATCAATACTATCAATATAAAAATTGTAAAAACCTAATTAATGCTACAATTTCAAAACAATCTTTAACATTATTAATCGTATCAATTACCCACTACAAAAATAAAAAATCTTTCTTTTTTTAAATCATAAATGCAATACATAGTTCACTCTTATCAATAACTTCGTTAAGTACAATTCTTTAATTTACAACATTAATAAATCCTTGATTAATATTTATCCCATTTTCAGGACTTCATAATGAAATAGTCAGAATATGCTTTCTATATGCAATATACAATGCTTAATACTTTATTATATGAAAATCTTTATGAGGTGTTAACGAGAATGAATGCTAATTTAAAATTCAAGCCGCCATATTGAAAAAGTAATTATTAATGAAGTAACTAATTATTTTCATATAACGTTAGTATTAACCAATTTAAGTAGTTATCATACCGCAGAAATAAGTTG
This sequence comes from Hermatobates lingyangjiaoensis, assembly GCA_026182355.1. NCBI lineage: Eukaryota > Metazoa > Arthropoda > Insecta > Hemiptera > Hermatobatidae > Hermatobates > Hermatobates lingyangjiaoensis. Next base: position 2,155,160 of record JAPFBL010000251.1, read on the forward strand.
AGACGAAAATCGTACTTACTATATGAAGTTATCTTTGTATGAAATGTCATGTTGAATGAATAAACTTGTAAATTATTAAAGGCACTCCCGAGCACTTAGCACTTAATCAGAGACTAATGGCCACAGTTTTGTATGGTCATATTAAAAAAAAAAAAAATCTGGTTTAGTCTATGCTAAAACTGACTATAATTAAATTTGTCAACAAAATCGCGAATAATGAATGTTTCAATATTTAACAATTTAATTTAACATTGGCTACCAGTGAATGAACTAACAAAAAGTTTATGAGTAATAAAAATAAACCCAACATTTATGATTTCTTGGTATTTTTTCTTGCCGTTAAGATCATGTTGTGGAAAATGTAAAAACCCATTAAAATAACTTTTAATACAGTTTAGTCAACTTTAATTAATCAGACAACACATTTACATTACTTAAATAGAAAATAAACCGTTGTTTATTCATCATATATCTAAATGACTATTTATAAAACGAGAGTATAACAAGTTTAACATTTGCATTCAATTGTGACTTAGAGTGACAGTTAACCTTCTTTCTAGTAGTATTCATTAATTTAGAAGTTATGTCAACTTTTAAATTTAGCTCAATTTATCTGATTTCCTGGGCCAGGAAAAATACCAAGCAAATCTTCATTAAATTAAATGGTTCATTAAGTATTTCTTTTACTACAGTATTTTATGTGTAATCTATAATGTCATTCAAACAAAAGAACAAAAAACCTCCAGTATTTTTCTTAAATTTAATGAATGCAAAAGAAATCTAGAAGTAATATTCAAGTAAATTTTGAATTAAGACAATATAGAGAATCATCCAGTCTGATTCTAATTGCATTAAATAACATGATTTGCTTAGATCTATGCACATTGAAACCAATAATGCTATGTTTAACTAAAGCAACATTAAGAGAGATCTTCCTTGATTGTGAGTTCTATTAAATTATATCGGTATCGGTGTAATTTTCTTTTTACAAATGATGACAATTATAGAAGTACTTCTTTATGAATTAAGAAAACTTGTTTCCACTATTGAGAAACCAAGAAAGGAAAAAGAAAAAATGCACTTATCTCTGTAATCTAACCTATAGCTTTGTATTAATCATTTTAATAAAAAATTGATTAGTATTGCTTTTATTATTCAATAACAATAATTATAATGCAGCTTATATTATTATTATATAGCTATATTTTAAAATATAGCCACAGGAGTATCTCACACTCAACTTTACAATAAGTAAATATATCACACTTGTTGAATACATACTGTCTCATTTAGACATCATATAAATTTCGATATGGGAGAATTTGATTAGTACACTCGACTCTTGAGTTTCCGTACAGCAAAAGTAACTGTACTTTTTTCATCAACCTGGAGTAAAGTAAATTAAACTGAGATAAATATAGTTAATGGGTTAGTTCCACTCAGGTTAGTAATATTAGAATTAGTAATAATACAATCCGTCATGCCTCGAGCTTTTCTGAGACTTTACGAGGTATGACGGATTGTATTATTACTAATTCTAAACTGAGATAGCCTAGCTCTTCTAGAAAGTTTTATTGTGGTTATGTATGTGGTACGTCTTGGCATGCTGTCAATCACTTAGTCATTAGGCAACCACTTACCAGTGTTACCAATTTCCTCACTTCTCTGTTTCCAGACCTGTCTAGGTCTCTATTAGTACGTAAATCGAGGCCGAGTGTACTTCATTCCTAGAGACCCTTAAACCAGTTATCAATATGCAGGCTTATATTGGTATATACCACAACTGAATCCCTGGTATTACCACAACCAGTAATAACACTTCTATGAAGCTAAAGTAAAAAATACCTGTTACAAAAAATCTCTTATAGGAGAACATGGCTTTTGTTCATATAGCCAGTTGATCTCATACATGGCCATCTGTTGCATTACATGGTCTGTGGATCCGTAAAATTTAATAACGTTTATCTGACCTCTTTCTGCATTGAAAATTTAAGCCCAAACATAACCTACTCTTTAAGACTTCAAAATATCCCTATTTTGACTGAAAAATGTCAGAAACATATAAGAAAGAATTTCAATGTCATCGAATCACCAAAGAATTAGTTTAAACTTAGCATCCGTTTTGTAGTATAAAACAAAGCAGTCCATTACTCATACTATAATATTAAACAAAGATAATATGATTCATAAACACAAGAAAATAAAAATTCGACATTAAGTTTTGTTCAAGGGTGCAACATATAGATTGATTAGACTATTTTGTAAGACAAATCAATCATACCATGGAAAGCGTAGAAATTATGTTTGATTGGTGTCGATTTTTACATGTGAAATTCTATTCTCTTATATCTCTATTAAGTCATTAAATCATATCAAATTTTTACACTAAATCTCTAATCACCATATTTTTCAGTCGATTCAGTTAAACAATTCTGTCAATGTAAATAAATGTGAACAAATCCGACAAGGGTAGCAGGTAATCAATTAGTCCAGGATGAAAATTCACTTTTTATAGCTTTATTACCCTTTGCGGTAATGGAAACTTCACACATTTTTTTTTATAAATTATTAATTTTCTGTTCATTTTTCGTACAAAATTTCCTTGTTCTTCAATGAGCCGTTTAGCGTCAGAAAAAAAAATTATCTAAAAACATTAAATGTTCTATAACACCTCTTGGTTTTACATATAATATCATGTTAATTCGTCAAACATCTAATGGCTTTCGTCAATACAAGCTTTCAGACTGACACGGTAAGTCAAAATGTTTACATTTAATTAAGAAAAAGTATTTGCAGTTTCTTTAAAAATCTGAGGATTTTTACAAGTCACACCGGACATGCTCCAAACACATACATCATAATGTCCGGATATGGTGTCTAACAATGCTTGTTTTCAGATATTCCTTCACGTTATTCATATTCTTGTGAATCCTATTCGCCTCCTCATCATAGATTCGAACATGTTTCGCTGTCTCCATATATCATTTATGATCAAACCACAATAAGAAATGGGAAAACAAGACTAAGATCTTTCAACCGTAACAAGCGGTCTTCGTCAGAGTCAAAAACCCAACTGAAACGATGAAATCTTAAGTCTTGTTTTCCCATTTCTTATTCTGGTTTGATCATTGATTGTTATTTCACGTGTTTATGTGAAATCTTTATATCATTTATATGATTCCATAGATGTATTCTCTTTCAGCTCTTCCTTCTGACTAAATAGTGGTAGTGAGGGAGTTATAAATTAACTTGTACTTTTTTCTTTTTTTTTTTTTGAACTTTAGAATATTTTAGTGAAAATAATGTGACACATTTTTTTGGACATGTTTAAATAATAAATAAACATACATGTTTCAAAATAAATAATTTAAACACAGAAAGTAATAAAGGCATTTATTTTAAACTCTAAAACAAAAAAGTTTACAATGAAACAAATAACACGAGACATTAAATCAAAAAATTACACATTATTTACAGAGATCAAATCAAATACTTTGAAAAATGATAAAAAGGAATAAAAAGTCAGTGTATTAAATGGGTCAAAAGAAGCATCACTCTTTAAAAATAGAGCTGAACGTAAAGAAGAAAAAGTTTTCAAAGATGGTTTGGTAGAATGTACAAGAGGGACATGTCTTGCGAGAAGTGTACACGGGTGTGGAGCTTAATGAAAGGATAGTCTTTAGCTGTACAATCTTAAAATGTACTAACTAAACTCATGAAAGTAAGTACTAATGTTTCACAGTATAAAATAAAGCTATCAATGTTTAAACCAAAGTATGTTACAAATTAAGGGGAAAAGGTAATGTCCTGTTATAAAATTAAAGCGTTGTATTTGTACAAGGTGTAATGTGTGCAACCATTAATATGAAATGAAAGCGAGCATTTCATGGCCAGTGAAACGGCCCCCTGCAAGAAGAACGGACTGGCTGAATCAAATTAACATCAGACATCACTTTTGAAAATAGCAAACAAAACCATCTTAACCTCCTGGAAAGCAACTACTTTTGTAACGAAATTAATTAGCATCACTTTAAAATAACAAACAAGAAGGGCCATGTTTTTGTTATACATCATTAACGTTAGCTATTGTTAAACCTCTGGGCAAGTGACTGACTTTGTTATGACATTAAAGCATGATTGTCATGTTTGTAACATGAGATCATTAAAATCTCCTGAACAGAAAATTATTAATTTTCTTGCGAATTTAAATTACGACTATCATGTTTGTAAAAACACAAAACGCTAGCTAATCTCCAGGAGAGTTGTTTCAAAATTCATGTAAGATTGTCGCGTTGAAAAAAGACCACCCAAATTGCTGAAAAAAAAAGAAACTTTTTTGAAATTAATACCAGCCATAAAAAAAGGTAAATAAAAACGAATGGTTTTGTTCTGAAAGTTAACTTTGACCATCTCAACTCGATTTGTCAAATAATTTGAAATTTCTTTGAAACTGATATCATAAAGTATTTTCAAAATATTAATGTCATACACACATATGACAGCTAATAGTGTTGGCTCATTTAACATATATATTACTTACATCAAAGCAACCCTATTTACAATAAATACATTTTCAATTAGTATTAACACTGTGAAAAACGAGTTTTGTTTTTAATAAAAAGAATATAAATAAATATGATTGAGCACATTGTAGTGTGATTCACACCGAATTATGAAAGATGATTGACAATGAACATTCACAAAGTCTTCACTTATGAATGAACATTCATAAGTCTTTAAAGAGAATGTAAAGGAAATGCAGCTCATGTTTAGATGAAGGCATTCCAATCAACTGCTAAATCCCAGGAATGACTGCAGCCATCATTCCTGCCTTTACATTAATTAAACAAAATGTTTATGCCATGAAAGTCACCACTAAAAAAAAAATAATAAAAATAACTTCCAATGTAATTAAATCAAAATAGAAAAACCAAATATTTTTCTGAATCATCTATAATCCTAATTTTCACAATATGCAGTTTTATAACTAGCATATTATGTCTTTTTATTATTCAAAAGTAAAAAAATATATATTTTTGTTCATCTTCACAAAATTTGTTAATCTATTTACTAGTTTTCCAATAAGTTGTGTTCTGCTGTATGTTACATAGAGAAGTACGCTGGTTCGACTACTAGTAATACAGTTCACATTCCAAAGAATTCAAACATAAAGAAAAGAGAATTATGCGCTGGGGCATAAAGTACAGGCTCAAACAGTTCAACAAAATAAGTGCATATATAAAACCAATTTTACCAAAAAAATTCCAAATATTTAAGGAACAAATTTTCTTACAAACAGAAAAATGATTTTTAAACCCCATTTTTCATTGAATTTTAATTATAAATTTTTTTTTCTAGCATGCTTAAAAAGTATATCAAAGTAAACTTGTTTAAGATAAACAAGAAAAGAAGTGAAACATATTAAAATTTTAAAACGACGTGCAAAATTATGAAATACAATATTTTCTTTATCACAATTTACTTCTTTTAGAATTACATAAAAGTCAGTCCAAATAGCTTACAGAGAAAATTATGACAGCTTCTAGACTTTTTTAAAAGAAAATAATCAATCCCTTCCTTTATAAAACTGTTGCCAAAATTTTAAAATGATTAAGAATTATTTTAGAAAATTAAATTGAAAAGAAGAAATCATCAATTGTTGATATAATAAAAATATAGGTTCAAAGTTATATTAAATGATTTGTGAATCAATTACTTTTCGTTATCTTTACGAAAAGTATTGTTTACAACTTTTGAAAAATACAGGAAAATTACATTCATTTGTTCCTATAAGTTTAATTCGGTAGGAACTAGCTAGAACACTTCTGACAATGGTATATTAAAAAAAATGTTTGTGACAATATTACACCAACTTTGTTTAAGTTGTGCAAATTAAAGGACTAAAACTAATATTTAAGTCCCCATGTCTTTCACCATGATAAATGACATTTTTTATCGGTTATTATAAATAAAAGTTATAATTGAAGAATGTTAGTGGAATTTGTTTTCACTACCACCATTTATTGCGAGGTTTTAATTTTAACGATTCTGTTGAAGCAACAGAGAAACTTTAGATAAGAATTAAATTAGAATTATTTAAAGGTGAAATCAATGGGGAACAAAGAATATTTTTTTTTTAATAAAAGGTAGCCCGTGTGGATTGTGTAGAATGCGGAGACCGCGAGATTAGGATGGGTCAGACTGAGAGGAATGGCAGGTTGTGTTTGTCCTCGAGGACTCCAGGTTTTCTTGCCGTCGCACCACGCTCAGTGAGCCTGCCGAGGTCTCCTGTAAAGTCCATTCTTGAACACTGTAAGGTCGGCCATCACTGTCTCGAAGAGACTGCAACAATAATACTTAATCATCATCTTCAATCTTTGTTAAAACTTTCAGCCTAGATAAGCTTTTCACGAAACCTTAAGAGTTTGAGGAACTTCGGCTAGGAAGCTTTAGTCTATACATATAATTATGAAACTGTTTGGATCCATATTATATATCATTATTGTTCTTAGCAACATATAAATAATAGTGTATCACCTTAAATCATATATTGTCTTCTACATTGGCCGGTTTTGGATCTTGTTCATATTCCAATGAAACTGAGGAGATGGCAGTTTCATGGTAACAGTTTCAACATGCTAACAGATAAGAAACATCCGAAAAAACAAATCGAATGAGGAATACATTGGGCTTCATTTTTTTAAATCGCACTACAATCAAACTGAATGACTTTACTACGAATTAATCAGGTCCGTTGAAATGCTGGCGAGGATAAGAAACATTATTATTACAGAAATATATTATTATACATCTAGGTATTCCGGTTTCAGGACTCGTTCATTGTCACGAGAAAACCTAGAGGCTATTCTTTATTTTGGTTATTTTTTTTTATTTGAATTTATTGAATTTCAATAGTTTAGTATTTTTTTGAACCCACTGTTAACTACAATATTTTAAAAACCGTTTTATTAAAGTTTAAAATATTTTTTATTACTTTATTTTTGTATGCCACACATAAATACTAAAAAAATTATAGAAATTTATGAAATATACATATATATGAAGCATAAAACCAATGAAAAAGGAAAACAATAGAAATAAATGCTCTGAGGCCTTCTACATTATGTCATCAGAGAGCAATCAAAGTAAAAGTAAAGAAGTCAACATATGAGTTATACAGCAGGAAGGAACGAACACCTAGAAAATTCAAGTTACAAGAAAAAAATACCCAATAAAATTAAACAGTTTAAGGCAAACCGTAAGAAAATAAATAAATATAAAAAATAATAGAAAAAAATATAATTTATAAATAATAATAAAGTTGTATTTTTTCAAATAATAGAATAATCAATAATAAATAAATAGACGAAACCAGAATACAAGAAGAAATAAATAAATTAAACAATGTATTAAGCTATATGATTAGAATCAAACGGTTCTAGTGTTCTGCATGAACAGTCAGAGTTCATGCCCCAACACATATTTTGAAGATCACCAATAATGTCCAAGTTGCTTAACTATGCATTGACTTAAACATTTATTTAGTCTAAATAGCTCATTATTATATTGATGAGCTTTTCAAAATCATATTTAATTAGGAACTTTCTCCTAAGTTCTTTCGACATCAGAAGAGAGATAGATCAATTCCTTATAATCTTCTCAATTTATGAAATGATTGTTTAAATTAATATGTTGAAACATAGCACTTGACTCTTATAGCCTCGTAATAGAATATTTATGATGCTTCACCCCAGTACTTATACTTTTGCCCTTTTGTCCTACATAGGATGAACCCCTTGACAAGGAATACTATAAACACAATCTTCCTTTTCACAATTATTGACAAGTCTGTTTAATAATTTACCAACAAACTATCATATTCTTTCAAAATTACTGGAATGTCTTTTAAAGGTCGAGTATAGGGTAAAACCAGTACGTTTGTATTAGTGGAGGGTTCCTTCTCAATTCTAGTTCTAAATCATTCTTTGATTCTCTTCAAGACATTATCAATTAGTGTTTTAGGATAATTTAATGATGAGGCTATTTGATATATTTGTTCAATTTTTTCATTAGACAATTTGAATGCTCGAAAGAACCTATGCCTGAACACAGCTTTTTTAATATTAGATAAAGAGGACGAGAAAAAATGAAAAAAAATTCTGTACAACTTCTATGTTACCTTCTTTATTTCAACTTAGTTTGCTCTCTGACTACCTAAAGTGAAAGACCTCAAAGGTCTTTAAACAATATTGTTTTCCTTTTTCATTGAGGCTTTATACTTCACTGACTGCATATTGTGATTCTTCTGCATATATAAATACTGTTTTCCGTTGTTTCGAGGATGAAGAGGGATTATGTATAACTGTATGACTGTTTGTTGGTTTTCCGTACATTTTAAAGACTAGTTAATTTTTATATTTTTTTATAGTTAAATCTTGGTAATTTAGTTTACTATCCTTTTTAGTTCAAATGTCATTTTTATTATTGAAAATACAGATACAGAACTACTCAAATTCAGTTCAACCCAATTAAAAATAAATCATAATTGAAATAAAACTAATTAAATCATTCTATTAAGTAAGATAGTATGAACTAGGTTAAGTCGAACTGGGAGTCAACAATAAATCAAGGGAAAGTCAATTATTGCATTTCTATAATCAAAATAAAGAGCAACTCTAGTTCTCTATGGACGAGTTCTAAAGCAGGTTTAAATGCAAGGAAAGCGTACAAGGCGAGAGGGTGTATTTTCATAATAATATCACTAACTGTGTACTCTCTGTGTACTAGCAATGATATTTTACAGGAAACCTTATTATTTGGAATTTTGTGAAAAGGCATCCAGTCCAACGCAAATTTCTACACGACATCTTTTTCACTGGTGAACCCTCCTTTAGTTGTCAACGGTGAGGACAGTAGACCCAACATACAGACATAGTGATACTGAGGTAATGTCAGCCCTTGAGAATAGATCGTGCAGGTCACTTCATCTGCTCAGGTCGTGCTGCTCAGGGACACTTCATCAAAGAGGCACCATGTCGCCACATAGTTTTGATACTTTTTTCTGTGGGTAATTTTGAGAGACAGAATATTCTGTCTCTGGGAGAGGGAGGGTATCAAGTCCCGATTTTAGGTACTCTTTAAGATTCTTACTGTAATAAACTTGGGTAAAGCAAAATTTAGAACCCATCATAGAACTAATCCAGTTATGCCATGTCATACCATGGTTAAAATGATACCAATAAAAAAATTACCCACACTTTCACCCTTAAAATATAAAATCCTACAACTGTGAACGTTAGAAGTAAAACATAGGCATATTATAGACAACATTAAGGATATTGCAAAGAGAAAATACAAACATGGCAAATAGGATTAAAGGTGATTTTTCACATGCTTACCTTGGTTCTTTGAGTTTTATAAACTACCTTCCTTGCTTGCTTATTTTTGATATAAACTTTCTCAGAGCCCAAATCATCATAATAAAGAATTAATTACGTAATGTCAATCTCTAATTATGAACAGTTGAGGGATTTCCTGCACTGGATCCCATTAACTGACACTATACATTCAGAATTTGCTAACAACTATGAAGTTTTGTTTATAACAGTCGAATTTTAATTTGACCAGTTAAATGGTGAGACCTGTAGCAATCAACAAAACAAACGTCATTTTATAAATATCAAAATAAAAAACCAAATATATGCTAGTCATTTAAAAAATAGTAATAGAAGATAATTTTTTTAATGCTTTCAGTATATCAGGCATAGTTACATGAAAGTAGGGGGGCCAGGTTAGCTCAATGGTTAACGTACTCGCCTCTGAACTGATAGGACCGTTGTTCAATCCCCACCTGGCCCTCGATTAATTCATGCTAATTCACGTCGTCCCTCGGAGAAGGACGTTAAACCGTCGGTCCCGAGCCTGTGTTGACCTTTATGCGAGCGTGAGCCGTTAAGCCATATCGCTTCAATATGTGGAACGCTTCACGATTTTGCGTATCATCCTTGCGCAGGCGCCATGCTAATCTTCTCTGTATCGTTCCAATTTTAGTATACGAGCCGTATACTCGTATGTGCCGCCGAAGCGAGCACCGGTCCCGAGCCTGTACGATGTCAGTTACTCGTTAAAGATTCCTACTCTAATCAGTTTCATGGTTACCACACTTTAATAGGACACTTCATAAATTTCTCTGCAAAAGATAAATAAAATAAAGAAAAATATTAATGTATGATATACCATACGCCATAACACATATGGTATAAAGCTCCACTATCAGATAATAGTGACGATGGACAATAAGAGGGGCACACCTTAAAGATGTGCCGGTAGAGGAGGGAGACGCGATTGGTGATGCGATGCCGCTCCTGGAGTAGAGCCTCCCTCTCAGGGCGCAGCGACAGCTTGCGGTCCCTCACCGCCTTCACTTCTTCAGCCAGCGTCATGATCTGGTCCAGCTTTCGCTTACGACAATTCTGGGCCGCCACCTTGTTTCTTGCCACGTCGCCGGATGTCTCTGATCAGCGACAGTTGGCTTTCCGTCAGGTCAAACTTGCTCAGTCTGTCGTTGTACTCGTCCATGGGCAGGTTGATGATGTCGTCCACTGAAATGGGGATGGCCAGGGCTCTGGCGCGACGCTCGTCTCGCGACTGGCAGCCCTCAAACAAGCTATCGTTCTCGTTCCATCTCGAGCCTCCTACAAGGAGTCAACAATACAAATACAAACACAGAATTTACGTCGTACAGCAGTCAGTACTGCGATTTAAGTATGCCTCCTGACTAAAAAAGGCACATATCAATACTAACAAAACTATATTAGGGTTTCTTTATATGTATTTGTATGAGTGTGTGTGTCTCACAGTAAATGATAACATTATGTCAATATTCCGAGTAATTACATAAAATAAGTCAAAATATAAACCAAAATGTTTAGACAACATTAAATACTTTTAAGAATTTATTCATGTACTTCGAATAAATTAAACTGAACTGATAAACATGTTCAAGAATTAAATTTCACAAACGCAAAATACTGAAATAGAACTTAAACACAAAAATAATACTGGGATAACACAACAATAACACTAGAAACGAAAAAATAATATTGGATACAGAAAAGAACTGCTTCAGATAGCAGTTCGTACCTATCGAAAAACAGTAAATATATGAAGAGACAGAGATGTTCTCGGGCAGTCGTGTCACAGGTTGATTCAGCTTTCACAAAACATCCCTCTCACTTTATATTCTCTTCTGTTTAACTTGTCTCAGTCCTGTTTTCTTTTCTCTTCCCTACTGTATTACTTTTAGTTTTGAAGAAGTCCAAGATATTTTGAATTATACATTTTGATTTATACATATACTATAGATTTATATCAACGTCTAAAACTATCGTAAAAAAACAAAAGGGAAATGTGATTAAGATCTTTCTACCAAAACAAGCTGGTCCTCAGCAGGGTAAAAACTTATACTGATGAAGACCACTTGGGTTTGTTGAAACATTTTAGTCACTTTTCTGATTCCTAGCTGTTGTTTAGACATTGATATATATTTAATTAGAAACAAAGAAAAGTCCACTAAGACAACTTATCAAACGATTAAGAAAAAAAACACGGAGAAACAAACAACAACAAAACTCTCTTGAATATTTTGACCTTGTCATCAGGAAAAATGGATGCTCCTCATGACTTCAAAGTTGAAATATTGAAATGAGTTTTAGTCTTGTTTCTCCATGTATTTTTCCCATAATCGTTTGATGTATTAACATGTGATGATAAATAAGTAAGTGAATCTCTTTCACTTCAAACAGAAATCACTTTTTCTGAAGTAAAATGTTAAAGTTATAGAGCTAAAACAATCAGGGTTAGGTTAAATATGTTTCGGTTAAATATCTTTCAAGTTTGAATCAAACTCTTAATGCCAGGTGTTTCTATTTTAAAATATTTTTCACTGGCAGAAGAAAGAATATTTTAAAAGAAAAACTATAGATTTTACACGTTCATCTTTTTATTAAGAACCAGTAAAAAATAATAATACACGACAAAAACTAAAGTTGCTGGACTTTTTGAGGGTTGTCTTGTCAAAAACTCAACTCCGTCTTCCCATGTTTAGAAAATTTATATTTTCATTATAAAGGCTACAAGAAAATACATAATATATGATTACTCGTATCTTATTCAGATCACACTGCTGGGGTTAGTTAAAACCTACCGATTTTAACGTCTACACTCATTGCAAGGTATCTTATTTACAATAAGGTACAAGATATAAGGCATAATGTAAGGTTTAATTATTATCGGTTTTTTTTTCTATGTTTTAGTCCGATGTTTTTTAGCTACTAATCATCATTTACTTGTAGCCTTGATAATGAAACTATAAATTTTCGAAATATCGGAAAACAGAGTTGAGTTTTTGACTAGACAACCCTCAAACAGTTCAGTAACTTTAGTTGTTGTAGTGTAGTATTACTTTTTACTGGTCCTTAATAAAAAATGAACGTGTAAAATCAATAGTTTTTACGTTAGATTTGAAATCTATATTGATTTTACGTTACCGAGTAATAAATATAAATATGGACTGACGGTGCTTACACAAGCTAATTTCATACTAATATATTTTACACTGGTAACGTAAAATCAATAGTTTTTCCTTTTTCAAATATTTTTATATCAACAAATGGAAAAGATTTTAAATAAAATGAAAAGATAAACATTGAGGGTTCATCTGGAAGACTGGTAGTGATTCACATAGGACTGCCTACCGTTGTTGTTAGTATGTGCATTACTTATAGCAGTGATATAGTTAGTGATTAATGAAACTAATTAGAAAGTTCTTAAACTATCAGGAAATCATTGTGATCATTTAATCATGAGTATGAAACTACAGCACAAGCAAACTTGATATAGAACATGACCATACCTCTCTTGTCCCTGACTACAGTCCTCTGCAACATTCCGTAGTGGTCGGTGGGCAGATGGTAAGAATGGTTATGGGCAACCAGATCAGAAGGCGAAGGTCTATAGTCTAAACAAACAAAGAGAATGGTTTGAGAACAGACAAAAGATCCGTCAGAAAAGATAAGTTTTATTGGTACAAAAATACAGTTAGTAAAACACTCTACGACAGAGACAGCTACCTATTTACTGTCAACAGTATAGCGGTAGGCACTGTGTTTTACAGCTCAGCATATGCGCACTCTCTGAGTTTCCTTATTTATTTTATAATTCTGAATATTTTTCCAACAGGTGTGCTGAGCATCCCGTACTTTGACTTTTGAACTCTGATTTGAAATGGATGATCTATGCTTCATCTCATGTTAAAATCTTAATCAGAGATGACTCTTTTATAACGTTTTTTCAGGGGGCCATCGCCTCTGAACTGGTAGGTCCTGGGTTCGATACCTACCTGGAGCTCGATTTATTCACGTGGGAGGTGAATAAATATGAGCTGTCGTCCCTCAGAGAGAACGTTAAACCATCAGTATCAAGCCTGTACGATGTCAGATACTTGTTAAAGATCCCTACTCTAAATACACTTGAGTTAGGCAAAATTTAGGACTCTCAATGTAGAATCAACAGGTAATTTGGCTCACTCATTACTAAAATGGGTGCCAAATAAAAAATGAGACACAATTTCCACCTCCTAGAACAGCACTAGAAGGTGAAACCTTATAAGCGTAGGGTTGGAAAACAAAACCAGTAAGTTCTTTCATGTCTGCTCACGCTTAAGTTAACTCTTTCAGGACACACGTTGTATTGCTTTCTGTGCTGTTCCAACAACATCTACTCCAACTGTTTTCGCTTTAAGTTCAACTATAATATATCGGTCTTCACGAATAATGACAGTCAGCTGATACACAAACTGGCTAGGATGTTACCCACCAGTCACTGAGGTTCCATACTTTTGAAATATTCAATTCACATATACAAATTTCTAAAATTCGCAAAACTATTACCACACTAGGAAATCATTCCACAATCTTTTTTGCCAATCGTAATTACAGAATGCAAAAATCGAATCACTAAACGTTGTTCAACTGAAGGAAAGGTCATTAAATATAAAATTGAAGTTATACACACAAATGTTTACCCGTCATCTGTTGTCAGGTCATAGCAGCGATGCCAAACACAAAAGTTCAATAATCCTCCTATAAACTGTTTCATTACAAATTTCAACGTAAATTTGTTTCTATAATTGCTGAATGTTTCTCGTAGGTTAATCTTAGGAAAAGTACACAGAAAGTGCCAAGATTAATTGTAGTAAATGAAAAATAGTTACATTCTACATAACTGAGAAGGTGAAATATATCGAAAATATTTAGAAAGTAAGTCCAACAGTTACTATTCACATTTTGGTCACAATTGTCATATCGGTCTAAAAAGGGCCAAGGTGTCATATGTGATTTAGAGCAGCTTAACTGTCGAAGAGCTACACACGGAACTCCAAAGACAATACTAATGATAAAGAATCAATTGAGGGAAACGAGCGACTCACGAAGAATGCAAGCAGCATGTGTCTTACGAGCCACTTATAAATGTTTAAAAAGTTACACTTGACAGGAGGCAGGTTACTGAACGGCCGTATGTTTTGTTTGAGCACTTCTAAAGTTTAAAAGCTGCCTATGCACCAAGAGCCGTTATAATGCTTAAAGAGTCAAAGAGTCACATGTGACTTAAGAGTAGGTTACTAAGAATAGCTACGTATATCTCGCAGAGTTTAGTAAACGTCCAAGAATCAAATTGCCTAATGAAGCACTTGTGGCTCAGAAACCTTGCGAACTGTTTATTAATGTCCTCAACAGCCGATTATAAAAGGTTAAAACTGCATGGGCTCACGAGACGTTTAACTAAGATCAAGGAGCCGTATGCAGACTTCAAAATGTTTATTATTGCTTAAAAAGTCACAAGTGGCTCATAGGTTGATTAGTAAAGGTCAAAGAACTACATGGGGTCATCAGACACTTGTTAAAGGTCAAAGGTTTGCAGGTAGCTCTTTATAAGGTCAAAGAGCAGACTATGGCTTACAAGAGGATCATTAAACTTTAAAGAATCACCTGTGGCTCACGAATAGCATACAAAGATCAAAAAGGATATGTCACTTATGTGCTTTGTTATCAAAGATCAAGTATATTAGAAATTCCAATTACTCGTTAGGGAAACTAGTTATTGAAACATGATATTACGTTATAAATTGTATTACATATGTTAAAGACAATTTCATTAAAATACAAATAATGAATAACTAAAACATCATTAATGTGTTGCTTAATATCAATAAAATGCATATAAAAGCGAAGTTGATTGGTAAATGCCTTGTCACAGCAAATTCATACTTAATTATTTAGGAACATAGTAGATTTGAGGTGACTGACATGGGCTGTTCCTGGTTTGGAACTCCACACTGGTAGAGAACTTGACGTCTTCCTGGAGGCGTGCAGGCGAGTCCGGCTGGTAGGCGGAGGGACCGGGAGTGTCGGGCACGACAGGGTACTCGAACTTGAGGGGTCGCTGGGCGCCGCCCATGGTGCTGCACACCATGCCCCCTCCGGTGCCCATACTGCTGTTCAGGCCTCCTGTCAACAACCCTCCTCAGTCTAGCAACCAGCAACAGTCACTTATTGCAAAACAATGATTCAAGAAGGACACTGAGTCGGTAAGGCCCACGTAGGTAGGGACGTCAATATCTGACCAGAAAAATAATGAACAGTGTAAAGCATGGTACACGATGATATTAGTCATGTACCTTCACTGTACGATTACAGATATAAATTATTTATTCACTCTGAGGTAAAATGGAGAAAGAAACAAAAGTCTCCACACAAATGAAGTTCTATTCAACAGCAACGCGTTTCGAACACTTTGTGTTCATCATCAGGAAGACACCAAGGATGTGGTACTGACGGGTTTGGTCCAATGAGAACAACCTGTCAGCACCACTTCCTTGGTGTCTTCCTGATGATGAACACAAAGTGTTCGAAACGCGTTGCTGTTGAATAGAACTTCATTTGTGTGGAGACTTATGTTTGTTTATTCATTTTACCTCAAAATGAGTAAATACCACAGAATTACGGATTGCACAACTAATGATTTAAAAATTATTTATTATATCTATAATTTATTGTTTACTTCATTTTGTCTAAAAACTTTGGTTCAACTCTCCTCTTTCAACCGAAAAAATTCACACTGAGGTACACAAATGGTGGTTCACTTCGAAAAATCCCTGATTTTCGATTCTCAAGTTCAAAATCACATTATAAACTTGCATTCTACATAATCATCAAGTGCACATAGAAGATTCGTGTTTAAAATAATGTTCATTGAAACTACGTATAACATGGTAAAACTAACTAATCTCTTCGTATGTTTAGTAAAAATGAATATTTAATTAAAAAACTCAACAAGGTGTGTGGTCCAAATGGTATAATTATTTGTACCAGGGTAACAGGGTGGCTGCCCAGAAAATGCGACTGTAGATACTGAATTCACCTGTTTAATAATGACGGAATATTTGTTTTAGTTGTCGAAGGTGATGTATTGTGAATTGAAGATGGTTTGAAACTTCATTTGGATTAAATTCAAATAGGCGTCAGATATATTTCATTAAAGAAGAATGTCGGAAGGTAGCAATATTACTGAAGAATTACTTGAACATGCTTTAGACTGACACGCGAATGTCATAAAAACGACCAAAAGTCCAGTAGGAAAACAGGCTCTGGAGTTATAGACAGATAGATGATTGTGAGTCATCTCATACTAATCAGATACTTAACAGTGGATTACTTAACAGACTGGTCAGTAAGCTGGTCAAGACTTCATATCATACCGACTTACGCCAGCTGGTGAATCAGTGCAGCAGAAAAGACAACGATCGAGTGCTTCCAGATCACAGTGCTATTGGAATGGGAGATAAAAGTGCTCAAGTCCCTGATTTTTTTTTTTGTATTTTATTCCAGCATGTTCCACTGTCTATTACATGGATCATCGTCAAATTGTACACAATACTTCTTTCATTAACACTACAAAATACTTATTTTACATTCATTCATAATTCAACATTGTAATATCTTTTTCTTAAATGTCTATAGTGTACAAATATTTTACAAATTCTTTATAATAACCTTTTTTAATTAATGAGGAAGGCCTAACGGGCCACTCCTTTCCACAAACCAAGACCTTACGTATTGGTTTTCGATTTTTGATTTTATATATAAAATAATGTGAATAGTTCAAAACCACTGAAAATGTTACTGGTCTAACTCATACTTTAAATGAGTGAGTGCTCTATTATAGATTATAGATTGCTCTATAAATAAAGATTCTGATGTCGATTCAGTTTACGATTTTGACGCAGGTAAGTTGCTGCACATAAGAACTTGTATGCATCGGTGGTGCTGATACCCAGTTCAAACTTGACACATGAGCTAAAGTCAATAGTTTACCTTTTCCTTCATTTAATTCAGTATCTATGATGTAAGATTTGATAAAAGCTATTTGATTTCCATTATCATAGAAACATTTGAAATAAATCTATCCCTAGCACTAAAACAATTATTAATAAGAAAGGCAACTTTTATACTTCTATAGAAGAAGGAAGTTGTAATTACCTAACCTGGGGATAACTAGTATGAAGTAATGTTCATGGAAGGTAGGCGTTCACAATATTGGATTAGATACAACAACATAGTTCAACGTTAGAGAAAACGAAACACTACGAAAGCAATATCCTTTATTATTGATGCAGTATGTTTGATTAGTCAGAAGTTTCATTGCGACATTCCTTCGTAGCGCCATTGTTTATTCACTTTCAAATCAAGTGCTACTTCTGCCTATCCTTGTCATTACACATATTAGCTGTAAAAACCACTGCTGCAGCATTACTAGATCAAATCCCGAAAAATGTTCCACAAATAACTCAAGCATTTCACATCTTCAAGAAAGCAGTTCGCATAACGGTATATCTGTTGAGATTGAAATTAACTCAAACAATCTTTGATAAATACCTGAAGGAGGGTTGTCGTGGGAGAACCTTTTGCCATACAACTGGTACTTCTTCTGCGCCACAGGAGCAGGGACTTTGCCAGCACCATTCTCTCCAGAGTGACTTCTGCAGTAAGAGTAGTCGTACCATCTGTTGCTCTTGCTGAAAAACAAAACATCGACCTCGAATTAATTGATATTATGCTATTATATGCTGTTCAACTGGTCTATGATTTCTCCACCCTCCTTATTGACTTACGAGAGAACTGTAAAACGAGGAGACCGAGTGATCGCTGGTTCTGGAAATCTATTATAGAGTATAGATGAGCCGATAAAGTTATTTTAAGGGAAATATAAACAAACATTTAATTAGGAAAACAAATGTACTATGCTTAAAATGTTGTTCCTAATTAAACCATGAAAAAAAAAACCGAATTTGCAATGATGTGTACCAACCAACCATCTCAAACACTTTAATGTGAATCAGTTTAATACACACACACACACACACATAATATATATATATATATATATATATATATATATATATATATATATATATATGTCAATGATCAAACCAGAATAACAAAAGGGAAAACAAGACTAAGATCTTTCAACCGTAACAAGCGGTCTTCGTCAGAGTCAAAAACCCAACTTCTGACGAAGACCGCTTGTTACGGTTGAAAGATCTTAGTCTTGTTTTCCCTTTTCTTATTGTGGTTTGATCATTGATTGTTGTTTCACGTGTTTATGTAAAATCTTTTTATATATATGTATGAATTAAACACCACAATAAACAAATAATATTAGATACAATGCTCTAAGGCCTTTCGTTACAACATCATCAGAGAGGTGATTATAACCACAATAAACATCATCAGATTTGTTATTTGTGGTATTTAATTCATATATTATATCAAGAGTTATTGTTGATTATTAATTTTTATCTCCCACAGGTTATATGCAGAGGAACAATAGCATCGTTACTAAGTCTGTGTGAACTTTTCTAGAACAGTGATACAGAGGCACACCAGGCCCGACGTAACTAATATCGTAAGAGTCCAACAGCATACCCTCATAGAGTGGTCTTAAAACGAAGACCACGTAGGTGGGTCACAAAGTACTAAAAGTTATATTAAAAGCACATTCACAGACCTGTAGAGCTCGAGTGAGGCCATGAAGTGATCAGCAGGAGTCTGCCCCGAGTCGGAGTTGGTCTCCATCCAGTCGGTGTCGGAGGCCAGAGAAGGCACCCTATCGGACCCCATGGAGCTAACAGCCGAGTCGCTGTCAGCAGCACCTCCACAGCCCTCCAGAGCCTTTGTGTTGCTCGTGTACACTCCTGAAACATCATAGTCAATCCCAACTGATATTAGTTTTAATTGGAGAACTGTTACAATTTGGTGGAAGGTAAACAAGACAGTTAGCTTGTGCCAGATAACGGTGCGATTATTTCTAGATGACGCAGAGACAGCTAATTGCTGACTCACGCCAGTGATGGTGACGGATGAGGATTGTGAGCATCTCCCACCCACGCTTCCCAAACCACCTGTCGATTCTTCCGCCTTCCTCCGAAACAAAACCAGTCATCACGAAGTAAAGGTCACAGAAACATCCAACTGCGCAATTCAATTAGTGGCCGATATTGAATAACAATAAAAACTAGATTAGGTAGGTTAGGTTGCCATGGATGTCCCACAAGACATCACTATAGGCCAAATATTGGGCCTTGGTGATATGAAATAATAAACATTCTACCAACTCGAGTGTATTTAGAGTAGCGACCTTGGACAAGTATCTGATAAGCTACTCGGTCACTTAGGACCGAGAGTCGACGTGCTTAGATTTATCCATCACATGCAAGACTAAATCAAGGGTTCAGAGGCGAGCACGTGTCCATTGGGTTAACCTGGCACCCGCAATAAAAACTAACTTTCATAAAAGTGACAAACTACACAACTAACTTCAGCCTTACAACGGCGTTAGACCATCACTCACGACCCTACTGTCATGTCGATCTATTAGTTCTGAGGTGAAACAAACAAACATAGTAAAATGTACTACATAATGAGTAAATGTGATTTTATTAAATGTTTAATATACTAATAGTGCAATAAAAAATGGCTTAGGTACCGAAAGTTAGAACCAACACAGAATACAGGCCTGTCGTTTTAGCGTTACCGACTTCTGTATTTCAATTACGACCAGCTGGTTGGAACCAACTGAGTATTGTAAGACGGAAGTTAGCTGTGCTTCATAGAAATCTAAGAGAGGTTCATATAGTCAAAAAAACTGTAAAACAGCAATCACAACAAAAGTAGAAAAGCCTTTTATTTCAATTTCACTAATATTTTTAATATTTAGTTAATTATTAATATAAACTAATTTTAATTTACATATTTTATATTTTAAATCGTTTAAATACATTATTATGTTATAAAAAAAAGGCCAAGGTAGCCGAATGGCTTGCGTGCTCGCCTTTGGAGTGGTATATCTAGGTTTCAATTCTCTCTCTGGCCTTAAATTCTTTCATGCGGCAGTTGATAAAAAAATCTGAGCAAGTCGTTCCTCGGAGATTATACTCGTTAAAGATCCTTACTCTAAGTACAGTTAAGTTAGGAGAAATTTAGAACTCTCATTATTGAATCATTAGGGAAACACAATATTCCCTTCAGAAATCGGTGTCATGGATTTAAATTTATAGCAGAACCTTAATTACAAAACAAAAAGAAAAAATCTGGAGTGGCCTACACTCTACTTTACTATAAGTAACTTAATGTCAAATTTCTTGAGTATATAAAACATAACGTCTCATTTAAGCATAACGTAAACATCTAAATGGGATATAATTATTAGCCTTTCATTCCTGAGGTAGTACAGATAGTGATTGAAAGACATATCAATTTATAAGCTTATTTTTGTACATCACAAATAATTTATTATTTGCAAATAATTTCATTAGTATAACTACAGCAGTAATAACATTTTTGAAAAACCAAAGTGAACATTTCTTGAAACGATTTATTCTCCTACAAGAGAATGGCTTTCGATCAAACAGCCAGTGGATTTCTTACATCGTTTACTTGACATCCTTCTACATTGAATATTAAAGTAAAATTTTAAAATTTAAAACAGGAAAATACCCTTTTTTTGTCTGAAAAACATCTTAAACAGCGAAGAAAATGTTATTTTAAGGTGCTTTGTTAATTAAAGATCTACGATAATTACATTTATTAATCTCTAAACGAAAGATTCCAATTATGAATTATCATTTACATTTTTGGTCTTTTATAGAATTATTATACTGGGAATTTTAATCTTTAAAATAATAATAATAAGCTTCTTAGTATTTAATAAGATCATTTTCCTTCCCCTTTGTCAAATAACATATATACGAATTTTTTCTGAGTGAGTGTTATTATTTTCCTGCACAATATTATTCCTCTTACATCTCATATAAGTCAATAAACAATTTAAATTGTTCCTTTATAAATATCAATTTTATCTCAGTGGAATCGCTCAAAAAATTTCTAAGTCCATGTAAACAATGAAAAAAAAATATAAAAAATTCGACAAGTATAGCAGGTGATCTCTCAGTCTAGGATAAACAAACAGTTTTTATAGCGTTATTGCTCTTTTCCGTAATTGAAACTTCATGAATTTTTTTTTATGAATTGCTAATTTTTTGTTCCATTTTTGATCAAATTTTCATTATTTTTTAATGAGCCGTTTCGCGTCAAAAAATCATTTTCTGAAAACAGAAATCGTACTGTAACGCCCCTTTAGCGAATGTAATTTTAAAAAAAAATATCTCAACTCATTCTCCACATAATGTTCTATTTTTAGGCATAGTTTCATTGTGATCTATCTAACAGTATGGCTTGTATCGCTCTCACAAGGTTTTAGATTGAATTATATGTCAAAATTTTTACATTTTATTGAAAAAAAAAATATTTCCTGTTGTTTTAAAATTCTGAATATATTTTTCGTTTGTTCCATTTGTAACCTCGAAGATAATGTCAAAATTTCAAAACTCTAAGGTTATCAGTTTAGGAGAAATAAATGTTTTCAAAAAAACGGTTTTTGGCAAAAAAAGTGACTTTCCCATCATGCATAATTCTTCCTAAACAATAGGGATCTTCGTCTTTATGGGGCCCATTTTGGTGTAAAATATCAACTTGATCCATCAATGATTCTGGACCGTAGCGTGGTAACAAGCAATGCTAACACACGCACCCACCCACACACACACAGACATCATCGTAAAAACCTCATAAAACGACTTCTGGGACCTCAAAACATGTAATTCCGTCAAAATCTCGAGATCGAATTTTTTCACGATCACTATACTTTACTTATAGTAAAGTAAAAATGAAATGGTGAAGATGAACTAGTACATTTAGCAATATCTGGAGTGGTTTGTACTCAACTTTACTGAGTGTAGGGGTAGTAATGGAGCGATTTAGCGCCTCTAATAGCCTCTAACACTCAACTCCGACTTTCGGCCTTCACGGGTCTCCTATCCTGAATAGAGATTATCAATGATGGTTTGTGCAGATTCTGCAAAGAGGAAGAAACACCGTTGCACCTGCTGATAACTTGTAAGGCAACTTTGCTGCAGAGAGGCAGGTGCTTCGGGACACTCAACAAATAATAGAAAAACTTCTACCGCTGAACTCAGCAAAAGTGCTGAACTTCTTGGTGGCGTTGAAGCTAACTGCTGGGGTACTTTAGTACAGAAGAGAAGAAGTAGAATAGTTTTTTTTTTAAGACGCAGTGCTATAGTCACCCTCAAATAATAATAATAATTACTGAGTGTAAGTCAATTATGAACAATCAATTAATATATTGATTTATTTGAAAAATGGCTATTCTGTACTACCACTTATGATGAAGCTGTATGTTTAAAAAGGAAGAAGAACAAATAACATTGGCATCAAATTAAATATTACATTTAGTAAATATATTTAACCGCCAATCATAAAACACCATACTAACAATTGTAGCTCTAATTGAAAGATATTATTTATGAAATCACTAACCGTAAAGAAAAAGATTACTCAAGTCACCTGATGAACGGACTATCGAAGGCTCAAGTAGAGAATAGGACAAACTGATTACATATACAATTTGATTTTACCATTTCATAGAGATTATGAACTATACTAAATTGAAAACACATATTGCAAACAATTATTTAATTTGATTTTATATTCAATGTTTATATATTTTATAAGCAGACGGACATACTGTCAGACGGATAAACAAACAAAACAGACAGACGGGACACTAGACTTTTATAAATATATATGCCTTAGTTTGTTAGTTGGTTAATGTATATAGTCTTATCGTTTAACCTTTGCATTACAGAGAGCTAAGTTAATCATGCTACTAATTACCAAGTATCCTTGTCACTCGCACATCAGAGTCACTCGCAGCGGGTTACAGTCACAAACTAGGGCAGTTCTAAAGCAGTTGAGTGAGAAGGTGAACAGGACTAACACAATAGATAAACATCAATGTCCAACGCTAGCCAGGAAATGGAACCGCCTACCGAGTTTTTATGAAACTTCCTTCCCTTCCTTCTATAAAAAGCAGTAAATTTCTTAAAAAATGAAGAGTGGGGAGTGAAAGAAAACAATTCCTTGACCAGAGCGAGTCGACTGTTCCTCTTTTACTAAAACACGCAACCAATTCGTGGAACCAGAGTAGAATTCAATTAAATACTAGATGTGCCGCAGTTAGCTCGTCACCTTCCTTTTTAATAGGCCATGAAATGCCTACAATCATGAAAACAGAGTTATTCCTTAATCAAAAGTTGGTTTATATTAAACTGTTTCTTCCTGAGACTTATTATCACTAACACAAACTAGTAGAGAAGGAATATTTCACTATTCGACCCGAACAATTAACTACTATTTAATTTACTCAGTCACTCTCACACATGCATTCGTTTACTCTCTCACTCATACACAAAGACACTCAATGGTTTTCTTACCATGATTGAGGACTTCTTAGTTTCATGGTAAGAAATTTCTTATTTCTTACCAAACATTTCAGTGTCTGAACTGAAACAGAAACTATAGTTCTTCTGTGTACGTTCAGAAGTTTATTCAGAAAATAATCATTATTTTTGATTGAATATAGTTTGTTTTTATTTTCTATTGCTTATATTTTTTTAACTAATTTATATATTCACCCAACTAGTACTGCTTATCTGAATTTCTGTTAATTTTTTCTCTTAATTATATACTTTAAGACCGGGTACGGGTAGCAGCACTGGTGGTTGCAGAGTTGGCTACTTGCTGTTGCGTCTACAACGTGCTTGGTCTCCCTTTCCCTTTTCTCCTGATGACGGATTACCCGAAAATTCGAGTCTGTAAGTGTGTTTCCTTATTCTGTGTGTTACTCTTCTTGAATTTTGAACTAGTATATATATATATATATAAAGATTTCACATAAACACGTGAAGTAACAATCAATGATCAAACCACAATAAGAAATGGGAAAACAAGACTAAGATCTTTCAACCGTAACAAGCTGTCAGAGTCAAAAACCCAACTGGAGGACTCTGACGAAAACCGCTTGTTATGGTTGAAAGATCTTAGTCTTGTTTTCCAATTTTTTATTGTGGTTTGATCATTCATGAGTCAAGACAGCTTGTTGTGGTTGAAAGATCCTAGTCTTTTTTTTCATTTCATATTGTGGTTTTCATTGATTATATCAGTATATTTGAGTCGTCACCTGTCTTTGGAGCACTCATATCCTTCTACCTGCTGATGAGGTAGTCGAAATATAGTAGTGAGTTATCAGCGTGTGACTTCTTATGCATATGTTCATTCTGTGAGTTTAGTTACATATGTATATTTAGGATATAAATATAAAGTATTTTCTATACGAACACCTGCGTTTTTTTATTTATTTCTTATATTATTCCTGATGTGCTTTTCCAATTTATTATTTTTTTTATATGACCTCCCTCCTTAAGACGAGTCAAAATAAATGTGTGATTTGTATCAGTTCTTCCTATGCGATTTATTATTTTTGTTTGTTTGTTTAATTTGACTATACATATATAATATATAATTTCAAGAAAAAAAATAACATTTACATACAAGAACGACTTACAATGTCGACTTTTCAGTTGAACCACCATGATAGAGGGACACCGGTAGAGCCATGGTCGTAAACAGGAACCTTGAAGGTTGCCAATCGTCACTGCAACGGCGTGTTCCAACAACAATACCTCATTAAAACTATGTTTTTCTCTTCTATGTCAATCTCCAGTTTATTTCTCGACTTTTTTTTCTTCTCCATCGTTCAAGTATACATATTTTATTCAATTTTGTAAATACTACCAAACAAGCTTATTAAAAACTTGTAATAAACACATAATGACAGAAAGAGACACTTACTACATTCGTAATTACCTACGGTTTTTCGCTGTCAGAAGAGAACCAGAAGAGAGAGAGAGAGAGAGAGAGAGAGAGAAAGAAAGAGAAAAGAGAGATGTTTTTACAGGACTCAACAAAGGCAGAGGCAATAGTTGAAACTGTATATACAATATAGTACAACAAATCAGTACTTGATTCGTTTTACGGTTCAAAACAAACTCTGAAGGTATTAAAATTATACTGAAACGTTGGTATTTCAGAGTATGATTTGAAGCTCAAAAACTGAACGAGCCCTTAATTATTTACTGTTATTCTGCAATAACATTAATAAAACTACCATCGATAACCGTAATCAGGGAAAGAGTGCTACCTTGAGAGTACATTTTCTTCTGAGGGTAACAAAGGGAGTTCAATCGTAACATTTTTAGTTCTTCTCTATATTATAATAAGTTAACTGTCCTGTCGGAGCATTTAATTTGATTAAAATACAAGTCCATATAACATGTCCCTCGATATTGCTAACTGACCCGTTAGTAATCGGAGTAATTCTCGAGTAGTACGAAGTGTACTAAAAATATTGCTAGTATATTGACCCTATACAAATGCAAACTTGTAAACAGGAATCATCCACCTTCGTGTAAGTAACTATAGATCGTTTATACAGAAATCTTAAGAAAATTGAGTTAGAATATCCACGTAACGTGACGAATAGTCGTTGATTTCTATCTGGGAATAACAGATTTAGTGTCTTCCTGTAATTAAACAAAGTGCTTATGTAATATTGACCTGTGAGTAAGTTAGTAGGCAATTGCAGCTTATGAGTCTAAGGAAAGGAAGAAAAGTAAAGTACTGACGCAAGAGGTGACAGAAATGATGGTGGAGAGATGCTGTGAGGTGTTTGCGACGCATTGCGACCGTGACACCAGACACATGAGGAAGACGCGCGCGTTAACCTCCGAATGCGCCGAATAGCAGTGACTAAGGTGTGCTAGAAGCAGTGACAGTGACTCAGCGAACACGAAGGAAATGCACGGCTGAGTGGGGGTTAGCGGTGAGTCATCAGTCCTTCACTGACCCAGAGCACCGCACACAGCCGATCTGGAGTGTCGGTGGGAACGACAGAGATGACTAAGCAGTGTCTCCGCCAAGGACGCCGGGTCATCTGCCTTCGCGTCCAGGCCTCAGGGAGCACTTGACGAGATCACTTTAACTATAATATCAAGCAGTAGTAGGGCACGGTGAGCAGTTCGGCTGCACATCCACTTCATAGTTACTTCTTATTTCATTAGCAACTGACACGTCTATGAACACGGTGGCACATTCTTATTAATACAGTTTTAATTAACATGATCACTTTTACTAGCTGATTCATTCCTTCTAAATACACCGTAGCATTTGTTCTACAAAGGTGATTCACAAAGCATTTAAATTACTATTTTTTTTTTTATCTAATCTCAAGAAATAATGAATTGTAAATTGATCACAGAATCTGTTAAATTGAAAGAACGAATTATGATTCCCTAATCACACAACTTCCGTCTACTATTCGACAGCAGAAAAGCCACGAAATATAAAGTTATTAACTGTAATTCGATATTTGTCAACTAAACTTTATTTAGTTGATTTAATGGACGAAAAAGCTACGTAATATTTTTTTTTAAAGGTATCTATGCAGTGTTGAGTATGAACTCCCAATGTATATTCTACTATTGTTTTCTTTTGTTGTTGGGATGTCAATCGATTCTATTGCTAACTATATGTGTCCGCATTGCACCTTTTCCTGTTCTATTTAGTCTACTACGCTAACGAGAATTATCTTTTGGAGGGTGACATCTTGACAGCTAATATTCGTCTCGAAATAACCACACAACGATTTGAAACATGTCGCAAATGAAACAGTTAAGTTTTACTTTTGTCACTTGGACCCAGCAAAAGTGCTGAGCTTCTAGGAGTCTTTGAAGCTAACTGGGGTACTATAGTACAGAACGGGGGAAAGTACAATAGTTCTTAGGACGCAGTACTATAATCATACTCAATAAAATAAATAAAATACTTGTATGATACATAATATTTCATCAAATTAAAAGATAGAAACAGTTTCTTCCCTAATTTTGTAGATAGTACCTAAACCGAGATTGAGAGGACCTCAAAGTGAGGTTTTCTCTTGAAAACTCGATCAACGGCACACAATACTTTTTCGTAATTATATTTCGTGATATTTACATAATTTTATCGTGATAAAATTATATTTACAGTATATTTCGTGAAGAGCATGGATCACTGGAGATAATGCAACAGTCATGGATAACGGAGATATAAAAAGAAGCACTTGTTTGGGGCGCGTGCTCGATTACTTATTCATTCAGAATAAGAAGCTCTGCAAGGCATACACAGGTGCCTTAGTAGGAGTTAATTGAAGGCTGACTGTCCTCACTGCAATGATTCACTATATTTCCTCTCCCTGCGGGTTTTCCACTAGGTGCATTGCTCCTATCCTTCTCCTTCTCTTTAATAATTTTTTTTCCTTCAAAGAAAAAATCCACCTACTTGGAAAGACTTTAATAGATTGTCACATGATCCACTGACACATTACAATTATAACATAAATAATAAAAAAAAGGAAAGTCGACAATATTTCACAATCTAATATGGTAATAAATAAGGTACTAAAATATGGTACTAAATAAGCACTAACTATAGAATAAACTAAAATACATAATATATATTAAGCATAAAAAAATTTCACTGAAATAATATAATCAAAGGAATACAAACATATGTGCGATACCAGTAGATATTCAACCGTTATGCTTCGAGTATACGTTATATAAATTCAACGTAAAGACAGTTTTATTTGTGACCAGTCAAATTCAAGGAGTATTACAGTTCTAAAAAACTTGATATGAATCAAAAGTAAGTAATAAGAAAGATGATTTCCTCTTTGAAGTTTGACAAGTGCAGAGCAGAGTCAGTGATTTTAAAAATAGATACTAGTACATTTTGGTATCAGTCCTTCTTGTATATATTCTCGTATATCGTAAAAAAAACATAACAGTACTGGACTCTGATATCTGTTACTTGATAAATGTCTGTTTTATTTTACTTAATAATTATTAATATTAAAATGAAGCATTTAATGTCACACATAATATTTACGTGAAAACCATTTTAATTATAGACTGAGTTAATTCTACGTCAGGAGAAATGTCTAACACTTTACTTTTTTCGTTTATTATATTTAGCATCTATAACATCGTTTTACTGTCATCAACAGTGACTGGATGGTGACAATCAAAAATACTTTTCCTTTACAACTAAAGAAATGAAAAAAATAATAAAAGAAGGATAGTGTCTTTCTCTATTACTGTGTTGCCTTGTTAATGGGAATAAGTAATTTTTCTTTCAGTTCAAAGAGGAGTTATGTTCATCAATAATGAAGATATATTATACCTCTGTGGACTAGTTAGTGGGTTAGCAGTCTTCGAGTATGTGTGTAACTGGTGCTTTAAAGATCCTCATGGCCTAGGTGTGTACTGCTAAACCTATTCATTCTGAACAATGGCTAATAAAGATTAGCAGTGTAAGATCTACCTTCAGCTGAATGATGGTGGGGCGGAGCACTGGAGGTGGGCTGATGGTTACTGAGAGGCATGTCCATGAGTAGGTCTTCATCACTGAGGAAGGAAGCCATGAAGCCGGAGTCGGGGCTTGGTCCAGGGTCACTGCCATTCTGAAAAGGCATTCTCTCATCGATTATCATTCATCTATTATTAGATACAAGCACTAGAAACATAAGCTAAGTACACCAACCAAACACCTAATCCTTTCTATCACGCACAGTTAAAGCTGTTCTGGGGGAAGAAAGAGGAGCTCATTGTTACTTGGCGACGATTTTATTTACACATAACTCTCATCACCGGGTGAATTCTACATCAGGAAACCTAAATTTTGACCTTTTTTTTGTTTGTTTGTTACAACTGGGATAGGGGGTCAGGCTAGCTCAGTGGTTACGTGCTCGCCTCTGATCTGATAGGACCGGGGTTCGATCCCCACCTGGCCCTCGATTTATTCATGCGGGAGGTGAATAAATCTGAGCACGTCGTCCTACTCTAAATACACTTGAGTTAGGCAAAATTTAGGACTCCCACTGTAGAATCAATCTTCATTGTGTGGTATCACAAAGGGCCAATGCTCGGCCTAAGTGTGTTCCCTTGTGGAACTGCCACTGCAACCTAACCTAACCTACAACTGGGATGTTTAACAAGTGCCCGACATCGTACAGGCTCAAGACTGAAAACTTTACGTCCTCTCTCAAGGACAGCGTGAAAAAGATTTCTCCTTTCCCACATCAAGCTATCGGAGAAACAACCCTGAAACAAAATTACTTCTAAATATATAAAATTGTAGTCGAAGTATCCAGTGATACAAAAAAAAAAAAAAAATCCCACATGAAAATCTAAGGCCAAGATTTCAACTCAATCTTCAGTACTAACGGTAAACAAACTACCATCCCACTGCTCATCCCAAATATAGACTTCAACAAACAAAAACTTGGGCGGGAAATAATTAAAATCATTAAATAATAATTCAACTTTTAATATTAAAGGTTCACTATAGGGTAATATTCAAAGATGCTCTACCGCCTTGGAATCACGACATTCCCTGCCGACAGTGGATCAAGTGTGGCTTCATCATGCAGTTTCACGGGGTTTACTCCGATGCAGGTATTCATTATCTATATAGTACGTATTATCACTTTTATAAACATTATAAAATTGGAAAGACGATCCAAACTGGGTGCAATACAAGTTCAAAATAGAAGAAGAGTAACACACAGAATACATCGTAAAGAAACACACTTACAAACTCAAATTTTCGGACAATCCGTCTTCAGGAAAAAAAAAGTGAGGAAGAGTAAACACGCTGTAGACGCAACGGCAAGTACAGCGTGTTTGGTCCCCCTCTTTCTTTTCTCCTGAAGACGGATTGCCCGGAAATTTTAGTTTGTAAGTATATTTCTTTACTGTATGCCTCACTTTTATATACATATATATATATATATATATACTCATACATAAATGCAGAAGAATCACAATAAACACATGGTGCAATCAGTATATAAAAGCACAAGAAAAAAGAAAAACAATAGAAATAAATGCTTTGAAAACTTCCACTTTATATCATCAGATAGCACACAGTTAAAAAACAAGGAAGGTACATATCATAAAAGTTATGCAGAAGGAAGGTTACGAAACAGCTGGAAAATTCAGGTTACACTATAGCTTGAAAAGAAAAAAAACCAATAAAATTACACAATGTAAGGTAAACAGTAAGAAAATAAATTTCAAAAACTAATAGAAAAAGTATATATAATTTCTAAATCCATAATATATTTGATATACTCGTATTAAATAATAATATATTATTATTCAATATTTTTGATAACAATAATAATAATTATTATTTATTTCTTTGAAAAGAATAAACAATAATACATAAATATATAAGTTAACGAAACAAAAATACAAGATGAAAGAAAGTAAATGAAACAAAACATTAAGCTATGTGATAAGAATGAACAATCTGGCCGAAGTTCAAAAACACCTTTCGGAGATCACGCACAGGCCAATTTGCTGAAATATGCCTTGAATTAAAAATGTATCTAGTCTAAAGACGAGCCCATGACACCTCTTTTCAACATCAGAAGAGAGAAATATCAATTCCTTGGAATCTTCCCATTTTATGGGATTCTTAATTTAAACATTGTAAGCCTTTCATAATATGAGGAGATTCCAAGGAATGGAAAAAAACGAAACAAGAACACGTATTCTTTTTTTATTTATTTATTATTGTATATTCTATTGTAATTTTTTTTTAAGAACTATTTATTATTATTTAGAAATGGCACATTTTTAACTCACGGCTATGCAAGCAGTTATTATGTGGTATTTACTCATCATCAGAGAAAAGAAACACTAAACATTATACATTTTTTCTATTCATTTTTATATACTAATTCATTTTTTTACTGTTTATCGTACATTTTGTTATTGTATGGTCCTTTTTTTGCCAAGCTATACTGCATCTTGACTTTTGTAGCTGTTTCGTTACCTTCTTTTTGCACAACTTGTATGTTACCTTATTTATTTTTACTTTCTTCTATGATAACATAAAGTAAAAGGTCTCAGAGCATTTATTTCTATTCTTTTCCTTTTTTTTTTTTTTTTTTTTTTTTTTGAATAAATGTAATGCTATTTTTGTTGTTTATTCTGACAATCTGGATATCCCATGGTCTTATGGTCTTATATTAGTGGGACCTTTTTGCTTTGCTTTTATTAAATTGTTATAAGATTTTTATTTTTTTTTGTGATGTAGGGTCGTGGAAGCTCGCCTCCGCGTGGTCCACCTCGGGCGTATCTCGGAGGTTTTGTTTGCCTGTATCCTAGGCTAGAGCTTGTAGCTCCCGAGATGCGGCAAAAGAGCTTTCACGTAAAAAAGGCATCAGCCTGTTGTTGTTTTTTTTTCAGCGATATGGCTGAATAAGCTGGGAGCGCTAAATAATACCAAAATAGGTCTTATGGTCAGGATCGTTTAATCTATTGTCCCAGTTACTCTGGAGTGGAATACTGATAACAGCTGAGGGAGCTCTGTAATTCAAGTCACTATTTGATAAGATGTCTCACTTCTGATTTCGACAGTGAAGACTGTTAGAGGAACTCAGCAGAAACAGACAAACACGAAAACTACAGAGAGACTTGTAAGGTTGTTGTGATAGACTACAAGTAATTTTAAACACTACCTTTCAAAGGAAGGTTAGAATTCGGTGTGTTAACAGAATGCACTTAAATATGGATGAATGGAACCATGCATTCCTGTTTAGGCTTTGTCCTCATTGTGGCTATGGTTCAAGTAAAAATGAGCACATATTGAAGAAGGGGAGTTCATCTTCAGTGAGTTAGATGCAGTTATCATCTCAAGAGATTACCTTCAGAATAACCCATATATTAGGTTCTGTTTAAAAGACTAGTATTTAGCTTCCATTGTACTTTTGATTTGTAGCAACAACAATACAAAGAGAATCAGTTTGTAACGTATTTTTTTTAATAGCGGACTGTATAGTTAAAGTCGGTTTTTGCAGTAGCAAGGTTTAGAAGTGTAAAGCTACTCAGTGAGTACCTGGTAGTAGAGCATGTTGTGGGGCGAGTCGAGCTTGCAGGCGGCAGGTCCCGGCTGGGCACCCATCGGCTGGCTGGCGTTGGTCATCAAACCCAGTGGCTGCTGAAGAGGAGTGTCGCTCGAGCAGCTCCCGCAGCCGCCTACAACAACTTCACAAGTCACATTCTATCTACAGTATTAAAACAAAAACAACCTACACTTGATATATGAAACACAGCGAGACTGAAATCTATACCCAATACTGCTTAATTCTCAATTACATACAAGCAGCAGTGCATCACTACAGAAGCAGAGTTACAACTAACACCAGCACTAGTGTAGAGCTAATCAGTTACCTGATGTATCTGACATACAAATATTTGATATCTTGCAAGAAATATTATGTTACTGTAAACTTGTTATGAATGTTTACTGATAGCAATATGAGTATAGACTAAAACAAACTACTACTGAAGTAGAAAACCACACACTTGCCTTTTACTAGTCAGTAACCTGAACAATTCGTGAATTGAGATTGAGATGGAGAAATAGTTTAACTGTATTTATTTATTCTTGTAAGTGAGTAAAGCGTTCATAAAAAGCGTGTATGTGAGCACCATTTATATTACTTCCCTTCAAGTCACCGTTTGGTTGTTAATAAGTAAATCTCGGTACAAACACAATTATTTGATCAGTATCTTCTAACCTTATATAAACGACACTCTGAAGAGTGTCCTCCGGACAGGACCGTTAATTTTACGTACGTAAAATAAACAAACACTTCAGTCCTTCTCATTTCTCAGTCTACAGATACATTATATATAAATAATGGGCATACCAGTAGTTCTAATTGTACAAGTTTACCATAAAAAGTTGACCTTTTTATTTTTAATTAATCTTCCATGTATTTTAATTTTTTTTTCATCCTTCCGTTACGCTTGAGGGATATTTGCAAACACTACTGAGTCGCAACATTTTAGAAACACTAAATAAGAGAAAATACACAGTATTTGGGTCAATTCGACTCCATTAGAATCAGTTAAGGCTTCATGGTAAATGTTATTTAAAATAACCATAAAAGTGGTATTACATACGTGTTTTACAAGTGCTACCGATATGAAAAGGTATGCAGGACTAATGGATCATGAGAGAAAAGGAATAAACCAGTGATTATACTGGTGATTATACCAGTGATTAACCAATATCAAGTCATTACTACGAAAAAAGCACTCTATCAAACATAAACTTATGAAATATATAAATTTGATAACGAAGACAATAAAAACAAACTAGTTGACTTAAATTATAAGTCTTTATATATGGTTTTATAAGTTTATTATAAGTTTATTAATTATATTATTATTATATTATTAATTATATTAATTATAAGTTTTATATGGTTATATAAATAAATCATATATGGCCAAATCCCCTTGGGAAGTCTATGAATATTTCCCGGGATATTATAAGAATTCATTTAAACTGCTTACATATGCAATGATACTGGATCAGCAAGACAGAGAGGAGCGCAGACCACTGCAAATCTGCTTCGTAATATTGACGTGTCGACATCATCCTTTCTATTATTAGTGTACTAGTAGTCAAACCTGACTTCGCAAGGTGCAACAACAAATAATTCAATATACTTATTTTGTTTTATAATCTATTAGTATACCTGCTTTGTAGTTTTCGTGTTTTAGATAAGAGTACTCGTATTTCCGCATAATTTCATATGAAACAGAATTTTTTAAAATGAAACTATCAAATAAAAACGTATATAATTCATAATAATAAATAAAAGGTTTTTTTATGAATTTATGGTTATAAGCATCCATATATAAAAATAATTCATAAAATTTACCATTAATTAACTTTGACTTCTTAATATCATTAATAGAATGAAGTACAAGGAATAAAACATGATCAGAACTTCATAAGACGTAGTACAGTGGTATCTCGGTTGACGACCATAATTCGTTCCAGTTTGTTGGTCGAAAACCGATTTGTTCGAGAACTGAAACACTTTTTCCCATAAGAAACAATGGTAAGTATTTTAATCCGTTTTACCCAAAAATAATACCTAAAAAATTAAGAAAACGTGTATCTAAACAACATTAAAGACCTAAATGTGTACATAATATAGAATAAACATAAAAAAGAAGTAATATAAACCATTTTGTATCATTTACATACCTTTTGAACAGCGGTGTGATGGCATACAGGGTGACGCTGCGTACGTTTCGGCTCCACTCGGCTATTTTCGGTTCCCAGCCCGAGTGTTCGAACACTGAAATCTGCTCGAATTCGCATTTTTAGCTCGAATTTTTTGGACGAAAACCGAATTGTTCGAATAGTGAGGAGGTCGAAAACAGAGGTACCACTGTACCCTTGAAGAGGTAGTTAACGACATCTGTTTACTCATCAGAAGACACAGACTGGGAGTAAGGCCAGATAAAGTGATGGAAATAGGGCCAGCAAGTGAACTGTGACAAAGGAATCCTGTTTACGATGTCATTACGCAACATACGCTATAACAGTAGCCTGGGTCAAGGAGCTTATGAATATATCTGCTTAAGGAGGCCTGAGCACCCCTAGGAGGAGTTTATACCAGAAAAACAAACAGGGAGACGATACAACTTCATTATCGAATGAAGCAAGTACCTCAACAGAAATACACCAACTGTAAGAACGTACATAATAAACCAATATAAAAAGCCTTAGAGTGAAAAACGAAAAATCTGGTGTAGTCTACAGTCTGCTTTACTCAAAACTAAACCCAATATCAGAACTAACAAACAATCAATTAATTAGTTGATTGATTTTAATGTCCTTAATGAGTTATGCTAAATTATCATAAAATATAATTGCAACGATGTAGTTGATAGATCAAATTGAACTTAAGGTTAATCAAGATGGCTGGTGACGAATAGTTCAGCCCATGAAGTTTCACGTTGGAACACATTGTCGAGCACAGAGGAGAGTAGATATATTATTAGAAAACATAACCATCAGAGCTCCTATATCTTCATTTCTACTTTACCGTCAACGGTAAATTTACATGAAGTATAATTCAGAAAATATCACTTACCAAACAATTAGTATTCATTCTCTTTTAGTGAGAACAACTTTCCAGTTTCTACCTTCATTTTTACTTAGCTAAACCTGAGGTATGAAACTATGTTGTTTTCTGAACCAACAAATTTATTGTAATGGATCAATGACCTTGGAAACGTTGTCATGTAACAAACAATTAGTATTCGTTCTCCAGGAAATTATTATACCGAAGAGGGATAGAAATACGGTGCAACAGGTGGAAGTCGTAGAAAGCCCTTCGAATTGCACATTACAAATTTTTATTATGTAAAAAAAAGGCCGGTACTTGAGATATGTGCCAAGATACAGCATGGCGTCTTAGATAGTTTTTCGAACTATACGTGTTACTTTATAAAAGAAGAATAGGTACTTGGAGGCTATGATCTGTACAGGACAGTCGTAGGTGTATTTCGCATTAAGGGCATTAGAGTGTAGAATATGAACAGGGTCTGGACGCAACGAAGTTGTTTGTACATAACACGTCATAACACAAGTGTTACTGAACAAAAGTGAAATAGGCACCAGGCCACAGCGTAGAGGAGTCATACATAGCCCTATGCAATGCAAAATGTATATAATAGGGTCTGGAAGTAGCAAAGTCATTTGTACATAACATGTCATATTACAAGTGTACTGAGCAAAAATGAAATAGGCACCCGGGGTGTAGGGCTAGGCCACAGCGTAGAGGAATCATAGATAGCCCTACGCAATACAAGATATACTATGTAAAACAAGCAAGTCACTTAAGTGCAGGTCCTGGACTCACCACAGGGTAGTCTAGATAAGTCCTCCACATTCCAGGGAACAGCACAGAGCAATCGTAGATAACCTTTCTCAACATACATGATACAATGTAAAGGAGGAATACGTACTTGAAGTGTAGAACCTGAATGCTTCAAACGCCAGAAGTAAACAGTCCTTAAAATTAAAAGTGTTAGTATGTAAAAGAGGAAGGCATAGGCACCTGAGGCGTAGGGCCTGGACGCAGCATAGGGCAGGTGGTAGTGGGTGGGTGGATCTTGCTCGAAGAAGCCAGACAGGTCCTGCCATCGCTGGTCTGTTGAACTGCGGCCTTGTCGGCTCTGCAGCCCCCCGCCTCCTACCTGGTTATGGCCCTGAAACACATCATTCAATGTTCAATGTACATCACACACGGTCTTTTACTTAAATCTATCCCAAAAGAACTCCCTACTCCACAGTCGCTATAAGGTAATTTAAATCATTAGTTGTGCAATCCGTAATTGTGTGGTATTCACTCACTCTGAGGTAAAATGGATTAACAAACAAAGAAACATTGTTTTCACTGGATTAACCCGTCAGCACTACATCCTTGGCCTCTTCCTGATGATGAACACAAAGTGTTCGAAACGCGTTACTGTTGAATAAAACTTCATTTGTGTGGAGACTTTTGTTTATTAATCCATTTTACCTCAGAAAGGTAATTTAAATTATAAAACTCGACGAAACAGTCAATGCTTTAAAAAAAATTAATGCATTAAAAAAACTTCATAACCTAATATCTCACTAAATATTTCTTTTTTACAAATAACAGATATCGAAAAACATAATAGGTATTTTAAAATACATAATAGAAGAAGCTCACAAATTTTTAGTAATTATTCTGCATGAAGGTAGGTAATAAAAAATCCGTCACTTCGAGTAGTATGTATAAAAAAATGTTTATACGCATTTGTTCGTTTGATTCACTACGAGAAAAGAACTTGTACGGTTTTCTTTCTGTTTTCATAATGTAAACTTAACGTTGAAGAGCCGATGAAGGACTAAGTTTTAGCACAAATAATGAATAGCAAGTCTTCTCCAACGTCTTGAACACCATATGGGACAATTACAAATCAGCTATGAAGAATTTTTGTGTAGGTAATAAGTCTAAACACTGAACATTCAATCCATCACGAAAACACCCAATATGATTTGAGAATACATAGAATTGAGAAGTAATTTAATTTTTTTTATATGAATTATGTAGTAGTAATTTTTTTTTTATGAATTATTATACTCATTACGTGATAAGTAGAAAACATTGATAAGAAAATTATAAAAGGCATGAAAAGAGTGAACGAATCTGTTGATATAAATGATTATCAAAAAAGATTCAGTGAACCAAAAAACATAAATTCACAGAGAGAAAATACGGAAAATAACTACCATATTTCGATATCCATCGTCATCTGGAGAAAGAAGAGAACCATTTGTTTACTTTCGGGGAGTCTTCTCCATCCTGATGAAGAGATATAGTATAAGTTTGTGTTTTCTCCGTGTGTTCTGTTTCTGTGAATTTATGGGATATGTATATTCACTATTACTGAATTGCCAAATAAATATATACCTCTAAACTAGTAGTGCTACCCTGGTAACTGAGTACTCTGGTATACTAGTTGCTTGAAGATAACAAAATCGGTATCTTCCGGAAGGTAAGTACCAAAATTCTAGCACAGTTCCCATGAGAAGTAATCCACGCCAATTTAGTAGACGCTGCAGTGCTCAAGCTTAACGCCTATAATCAGGCAATTCTGCCTAACATTACCGAACACCATGGAGGCTTTGGGATCACAGCTTTATATCCTCTTCTATATGTTCTTAATAGAAATTTTACGATTGCAGGTGATTTTTACTAGATTAAAACTCGGTGAAAAAGTAAAGGAATAATAAATAGGAGGTTATATCATATTATGATACAGTTTCTAACGTAGCGACAAGGAAAACCAAGCCACTAGTCGAGGACATTACTAACACCAGTATATATTTTGATTATATTTAATATGAATTAAGTTTAATAAACTTAGGATTTATAAATTTGTGTTCCTAAACTTGGGTTTGGAACCACTGCCACAACTCAGATGCACGACAGTCTCAGACACCTAATGATATCATCCTGGCGAACTTGCAGGCTTATTTTAGAAGCTCCAATAAAAGAGGACAAATGCGTGGTATTGCTTCAGATTAATATACTCTATGTAGTATATTAAAATTAATCAATAACATTTGTCTATGTTAAATCCATTCACTTCAAGCAAGAAGTATTTTGTAGAGATCTTGTTAAGAACATTTGGAAATACCATTTCAACTAGGGCTAAGAAGTTTCCATTAATGTCGGTAACACTATTTGTTAAGTACGAGTAAGAGAAATTGTGGACAGGAGGAACCGTTCATTGCAAACTTCAAATGCTTTCTAGCAAAAGTAATGAACTTGTAATGGGATAATTACAAAAGTGCTTGTGCTTTGGGGAATGCAGGGTTGTGTAGGGGGGGCTTTGAACTAAGACAGTTAAGAAAGAAGTTTTGTATGAAAAATGAAGAAATGTGTCAAGAGACGATGGGGGCGAGAGCGTAATGGGCGGTTTGATTAGGGGGCTAATGGGGTGCGGCGGTGCCTCTAATTAGCGGCCAGGACGTGCAATCAGTCAGGCCGCGAAAGGGCTGCCGCGGGACAGTGCGACTCCAAGCCCTGCCTCTCCACTCAACTTGGCCTCTGCGTAGACTCCAGTAAAACACTTGTATCGTGATTCTCAACAACTGAAGTAGATGTCGTTATGCTAGTGCTTTTCAACAAGTTTAAAAAACCCAGCCAGTTGGGTTTTTGACTCTGACGAAGACCGCTTGTTACGGTTGAAAGATCTTAGTCTTTTTTTCCCCATTTCATATTGTGGTTTGATCATTGTTGTTATTTCACGTCTTTATGTGATATCTTATATATATATATAAAACTAAAGTTTATCGGGACTCGGTCAATTCTTCAGGTTCAAACTACAGTTGTTGTTGAAATCCACAGACTATTTTTCTTTATAAAATAATTTTGAATGCAATACTTAGTAATTCTGATTCAAAATTTATACTTTTGCCTATGAAAAAGGTTTTAAATAAAAACCGAAACGTTGGCAATGAGAGTTCAATTTGAACCTGAAGAACTGACCGAGTCCCGATAAACTTTAGTCTTTGTTTCTATTCCACGGTCGATACTTATATATATATATATATATATATATATATTCTATGTTTTGTTATTGAGGGCTAGGTCAAATAAAAGAAAATAAGCTCCTTCCTGGGCCAACGTTTCGATGTATTTGTACATCATCTTCAGGGCTAAAATTAGAGTAAGAACTATAATACATTTACCAAAACAATCTACAACTCACATAGAGAACTAACACAAATTTTTCAGACCAACAGATACATAACAAAAGGTTATTTTATAATCAGAGTTGTTGAGTACACATCTATTTCAAAGTATCAGACAAAAGGAAATTAGTTTTACCTTGGAAAGTGTGCTAATGGTTATTAGCTAATGGTCTCTATGTGAGTTGTAGATTGTTTTGGTAAATGTATTATAGTTCTTACTCTAATTTTAGCCCTGAAGATGATGTACAAATACATCGAAACGTCGGCCTAGGAAGGAGCTTATTTTCTTTTATTTGACCTAGCCCTCAATAACAAAACATAGAATAGAATAGAAGAGGTCAAGAATAATTTTTCGAGTTTATATATATATATATTTGTAAAAGTTGGGAGCAGTCCTTCTTCAATGATGCTTTTAAAAACTGGATGTCTGTTTCCACTTTGTTCAATTTCGTCTTATATTTTTCCAAATTACAAAATTTTGTCTTTAATTCCGAGTTCAACATAAAAATTAAATCACCATAATTGTTTAATGTATTATTGGACAAGTTTCGGTGTTACATCCACCATCTTCAGCAAAAAACATTTAAATTTTTTAAAAACAATTGAAACTACACTTAACAAATTAATCTAATATTTAAAGTCACCTTGAAATAATAAGCATAAATGAACAGGTTAACAAAAGCTTACACAGTCAGGTTTGGGGTTGTCAGTGTTGGCATAACGAAAGATAACTAAAGAACACTTTCAAAAGATACACAAAACAAACATTTCAAGGGAAACTATGGTTAATAACACTAGAATAATAGCAACAGAAAAGGACGGGAAAAGACTCAGGATACTAGAAGCGCTATACATACTGGAAAAAGCTCGAAATATGAACGATCAAAAGATACTTTACAAAGCAGTACCGCTTGTCTGGAAATCTAGGGCTTGTTATGCCAACACTGACAACCACAAACCTGACTGTGTAAGCTTTTGTTAACCTGTTCATTTATGCTTATTATTTCAAGGTGACTTTAAATATTAGATTAATTTGTTAAGTGTAGTTTCAATTGTTTTTAAAAAATTTAAATGTTTTTTTTTGCTGAAGATGGTGGATGTAACACCGAAACATGTCCAATAATACATTAAAAAACTATGGTGATTTAATTTTTATGTTGAACTCGGAATTAAAGACAAAATTTTGTAATTTAGAAAAATATAAGACGAAATTGAACAAAGTGGAAACAGACATCCAGTTTTTAAAAGCATATATGTATATACTATATATATATATAAACATTAACACCATAACGGAAGAAATATTGAAAAGTGAGTCTTTGTAGTGTTTCTTTCTATGTGCCACAGTTTATATATATACATATTTATAAGATGTTTTCAGTAGTAGTTCTTCATTAATGCATGTTTTATTAAAGAAATATAAATGTGTACATTTAAACGTTTAAAAGATAAGAATGGTGGTCAAGGGACTAGAGCAGTGCTTCTCAAACGGTGCGCCCTGGAAGGTAGCCAGGTGCGCCCCAAGATAATGGAAGATTAAGTTTATATAACAGATTTATATTTTAGTTTTTGCACCATTTTAATTTATTTGAGAAAACACCAAGTATGGGATTTCAAGTCTGAGTCAAGTCTCGGCTACTTCATATTTTGAACTGGAAGGTAAATTTCTTTAATCTTTAAGCATGAATGGATAATACTTCATCTGTGCCTTTACTCGGGGATTTAAATCATTTTTACTAGCCCTCCCTCTCTCTCACTCTCTCTGTCTCTCTCTCTCTCTTTCTTTCTTTTTCTTAAAAAAAACTATACATTTTAATTTCCAATCATTTTCCTGTTATCAAATCATAAGTTTCATAGGTGCGCCCCAAATTTTTGGTTTGGTTTCATAGGTGCACCCCAAAGTTTTGGTTTGGTTTCATAGGTGCGCCCTGAAGTAAAAAAGTTTAAGAAGCGCTGGACTAGAGGATAACTTACACGCTCAGTGGGAAGGGTGGAAACACAAATAAGGTGTTTGATAACCACTTGCATATTCTTTACCTTGCTAATTGTGCCTATTTTTTTACTGTTAGAATCTAACAGTGGCTAAAGTGGCTGCAAGAGTCAAATAGGGAATGGAAAACTTCAATTAGCAACGTATAGAAGAAGAATTACAACTGCAACTCAAAGCCTGTACGATGTTTGGTATTATAATGCAGTATTCTCTAATACAGTAGAAATCACTTCGACAAGGAGTACATAGCAGACAATTTGCATTAAGAACGATAAAACGGTGTTACTTGAAGAGTGATTACATTTTTTTAAATACAATAACCCTCCCACCGATAAAAAACCAGACATCTTAAATATAAAAAATGAATTTATTTATAAAAATTCAAAACGTATGAACCGTCAATGCTTTATCTTTCACTTATAAAACAATACTTTAGTCTCTCGCGATATGATTTGGACAAATTTCGTTAAAAAAACTGATATGTGTTCTATAATTACAGGTTGCTTTGTTATTTCATCCTAATTAACACCGCAGGTAGTAGTTACAAACGAAATTAATATCATTATGAAAAATAGTAAGCTTTAAGTATAGTTTACTAAATAAACTTGTGTTCTTACAGTGTATGCAATAACCGAATTGTGCAAAATAGAAACAACAAAACTTGTTAACTCAATTATCTTTTCCTTTAAGCATTCTCAACTACTAAGTATTTATGAGTTCGCATTATCTGCTCATCTCAGTACACTTTACATGAAGCTACTAACGCAATTGGTGTATTCCTACATTGAACACCTCAGTAAAAAAAAAAGTTTGGACAACCCCATCGCAGAACTATAGTCATAGTGAAATGACTATACTCGTAAATATACCTACTATGCAAGATTTGTGTATTTCTCATAAAGATAAACTGTAAATTACTACATCTCAGGGGTTTGAAAACCTGGTATCCGTATATAAGATCAAGGGTATATATCCTTAATCAAAGGTCTGCTTTGGATTAAGACTGACGAAACAATGAGACCTGCAGTGTGATTACAGGTGTATGTACGTGAACACTATGGTTGCGTCAACCTCTAAATCAGTAAAATAAAAATATACTTGATATTGACATTTGAAAATCTATTATCAAATTTATACAACAATCACATCAAAGTATTCGGATTAAAATATTTTAATAATAAATCAGTTCAGAGGAAAGCTGAAAACATTTAGTCGTTAAAATGTTTATTTTTTACAATTTTTATTCAAAAAGCTTTTCTGTATGGCATCATCTAAGGCAGGGGTTCTCAGACTTGCTTAGCCCATTCACCCCCTCACTATCCCCCCCCCCCCACCCTATTCTTCCCAAGGTAGTATATACACTTTTACAACTTTATAGTGATTATATTTATAAGAGAATTTTACAAATCAAATGCTAATTACAATTATTGATGGATATATTAAATATTAATTCTATCAATTTTTTTACTTTACTATAAGTAAAGTATAGTGATCGTGAAAAAATTCGATCTCGAGATTTTGACGGAATTACATGTTTTGAGGTCCCAGAAGTCGTTTTATGACGTTTTTACGATGATGTCTGTGTGTGTGTGGGTGGGTGGGTGAGTGTGTTAGCATTGCTTGTTACCACGCTACGGTCCAGAATCTTTGATGGATCAAGTTGATATTTTACACAAAAATGGGCCTCATAAAGACGAAGATCCCTATTGTTTGCGAAGAATTATGCATGATG
Source organism: Hermatobates lingyangjiaoensis (assembly GCA_026182355.1). Lineage (NCBI taxonomy): Eukaryota > Metazoa > Arthropoda > Insecta > Hemiptera > Hermatobatidae > Hermatobates > Hermatobates lingyangjiaoensis. Next base: position 2,198,631 of record JAPFBL010000251.1, read on the forward strand.
GGAAAGTCACTTTTTTTGCCAAAAACCGTTTTTTTAAAACATTTATTTCTCCTAAACTGATAACCCTAGAGTTTTGAATTTTTGACATTATCTTTGAAGTTACAAATCGAACAAACGAAAAATATATTCAGAATTTTAAAACAACAGGAAATATTTTTTTTAAAAAAATGTAAAAATTTTGACTTATAATTCAATCTCAAACCTTGTGAGAGGGATACAAGCCATACTGTTTGACGGACAAAGATGAAACTATGCCTATAAATAGAACATTATATGGAGAATGAGTTGAGATATTTTTTTCTAAAATTACATTCGCTAAAGGGGCGTTACAGTACGATTTGTGTTTTCAGAAAATGTTTTTTTGACGCTAAACTGCTCGTTAAAAAATAATGAAAATTTGACCAAAAATGACACAAAAAATTAGCAATTCATAAAAAAAAACTCATGAAGTTTCAATTACGGGAAAGAGCAATAACGATATAAAAACTCTTTGTTTACCCTAGACTAAGAGATCACCTGCTATACTTGTCGAATTTTTTGTATTTTTTTACATTGTTTACATTGACTTATTTTTGAGCGAATCCACTGAGATAAAATTGATGTTTCTAATGGAAAAATTAAAATATATTATTGACTTATAAGAGATGTAAGAGGAATAATATTGTGCAGGTAAATGATAACACTCATTAAAAAAAAATTCGTATATATGTTATTTGACAAAGGGGATGGAAAATAATCTTATTAAATACTAAGAAGCCATAAAATTCCCAGTATAATAATTCTGTTAAAAACCAAAAATGTAAAAGATAATTCAAAATATAAATCTTTCGTTTAAAGATTAATAACTGTAATTATCGTACATCTTTAATTAACAAATCACCTTAAAACAACATTTTCTTCGCTGTTTAAGATGTTTTTCAGAGAAAAAAAGGGTATTTTACTGTTTCAAATTTGAAAATTTTACATTAATATTCAATGTAGAAGGATGTCAAGTAAACGATGTAAGAAATCTACTGGCTATTTGAACAATAGCCATGTTCTCTTGTAGGATAATATTTCGTTTCAAGAAATGTTCACATTGGTTTTTCAAAAATGTTATTACTGCTGTAGTTATACTAATGAAATTATTTGCAAATAATAAATTATTTGTGATGTACAAAAATAAGCTTATAAATTGATATGTCCTTCAATCACTATCTGTACTACCACACGAATGCAATGCTAATAATTATATCCCATTTAGATATTTATGTTATGCTTAAATAATACGTTATGTTTTATATACTCAAGAAATTTGACATTGAGTTACTTATAGTAAGGTAGAGTGTAGGCCACTCCAGATTTTTTTAATTATAATTAAGAGGTCAAAACCTATAATAGCTTTCCTCACTCTGTAAACCTACTGTGGTCACAATTCACCCCTGGGGGTGAATTTCACCCCCTTTGAGAACCCCTGAATTCAAAGGCCTCAAAATGGTTGGTCCAACTCTTTAGTTGGCTTTCATCTATAGTGTTGTTCTAAGTGTAATGTGTGGTTCATTTATTATTCAACAATTTTAATTATGTTGAGATACAATATCCGGTTGCTTCCACATTGAGAGCTCTTAATTTTACACCATGTACGTTTATTACAGTTGGGATCTTCAAGAATACCTGACACCTCTAGTAGAGGCTCGGGACTCAAGACGTCACATCACTTGAAAAATTGAAGGTCAAGGCTAAGATTTGAACCTGCAACCTTCAGTAATAAGGCAAGCGCGCTACCCATTAGCCTTCACCTGACCGACCCACCCTACCTCGAAATCACAAAACACTGCAATCAGTTATATTCGTTGTTATTTCATAGTTAAAATATAACTAATTCTGATTCAATAACAATCAGTGCCTATATTCTACAATAACGAAATTACGATGCATGCAACCAGTATATTTATTAAACTCAAAAAAAAAAAATCAATTAATTACTTCTCCTTTTCATTTTGTTTCTTCGCCCATGCAAAGCCGAGGTGTACTACTAGTATTAGCAATTCTTCTGCCTGAAGACTGAGTGACTCACGAAGATGTCTGATTTCGGTAGGGGAAAAATTTTCACTACATATTAGCAAACCCAAAGGTAGAACGTTTGTTTCCAACGTCCACACATATAGGCCTTCCCCTTCACTGCTGTTCTGGATACGGAAAGTGTAGTTCAGTTATTATTTGTTTATTTAAAGTTGAGATTTAAAAGTGACATAATAGCCTTTCCTAATGTGTTATTAGATTCTATTTAATCCATGTTGACAATAATGACTACATCATCAATATAGACTAAAGAGTTAGTTAGAATTACAACATTTCCAGTCTATGACAACATAGTTTCACTAAGTAAGTATACTAACAGTATAAACCAAAGCTGTAAAAAACCTAAGAGTAAAAAGTTTAGAACTTCCAAAATAGAATGAGCCCGATAATGTGACTCACTAATAACTAAAGTAAGTCGTACTTAATAAATGAGTCAAACTTTCTTTTCTCATATCCCTCCTGATGTTAAACGCCCATAAGTAGTGCTGAAAAAAAAGGAATTCCATAAAAAACTCTGCCTTTTATGACATTAATGATTTAATGGTAACCTAATATTATCAGGACAAGTCTGTGAGGAAGACGATATGAGCAGGAATGTGACTTGCTAAACCAGTCTAACTAACAGAACAGTAGTGGCATCGTAATGAACCATTAGCAAATAACTTCCTCAACCACTTAATTATTAAATCAACTATTGAGAAGTAGGCCATTGGTTGGTTACTTTAATTCTTGGCAATGCATTAAAAGTACGACGGCAGCTGATTGGTCTCAGGCACTGTATGATTAGTCTGCATTGATTAATATGTTTGAGATACCACAATCAGGGAGGTTGACGTCAGACAGTACTCTATGGACAGTTATGTACAACAGCAAGGGTCATATTTCAGTGGGCTGACTCTGGTGACCGCAAAAATAAGATACTGTGACCAGGAGATGGAAGAGAGCGAGGCGAGCGAATGATTGATGAGGTGACGCAAGACAGCAGCTAGTTCCCAGGAACATTACCGGAGATGGGCATTAGCGCCCGCTGGGCCTAATCGCAGCACATTTCAGCCTCTCGCTTGCCCTGTACGCGTCAACAGAGTTATTTAGAACCTCCAAGTCTATACTAGCCTTCTTGCCAGGCAACCCAGCACACATTCCAAACCCTAGAATACATTAACCGACCCACTGTCAGTCAACCTCGACGAAGGACTGTCCAAATATTGTTCCAACCTCTTCATTGTGTCTCTATCACCGTACCCATTTTTTTACTACTTCTACCATTACATCACTTCATAAATATTTTTTTATAACATCAATTTCATCATATCGTTTATATCTTTAGTGAGTTCACTATAGGTTGTAAGTGAAATCACAGCAGTCAACAGAAAGTCTATACTCAAGTTCAAACAAATTGTCATATTATAAGTTTCCCAGAATCCGTTTTTTTAATTTTTTTTTTTTGCAAAAACAGGAAAGTAAGAGGAGCGAGAGAGCGTGTGTGTGTTTGTACCATTATTTTTACCACAACAATTGCATGGTAAATATTTGTTATAATAATCATCAGAGTTTTAAACGAGTTTTAATTTTCATATTTAAGGTATACGGAATTTTTCCATAATCCCTAAACAAATCTCTCTCTCCCTGCCCTCCAATCTGTATGAGAAAGAGTGGGAGAGACGAGCGCGTAAATCTATTTTCGTGTTTTTTTTTTAACTATTCCAAGCTAATCTGCTCCCTAATGAATTGAAACGCGAACACTCCATGATTTGGGGAAGAATTATGCAGTTTAATAGAATTCTTAGGATCGGAAGCCATTCTTCCAAACTCCGACTGATATAGCTGATTTGTCAGCTACTGATGATATGATGGTATTTGGTTGTCTCCGTATTTAGGATGCAACGTTAATGGTTTTAATATAACTACCACTAAAGCAGCCAAATACATGAGTTCACTTCTTTCATTACGCCTGCTTTAAACTAAGGATTACAGTTAAACATATAATATACTTAACTATTATACAAATACTCATTATTTAAACTAAAACCTATAAAATTAATAATAATCTGAGTCATGCTAAAACTTACTCGAGATTATTGAATCCCTTACAAGAACAAAGGGCTCTAGAAAGGTTTTAAAATGTACCATGTTTCAGTTCACTTGTAACGTATAATGAAAGCACCAATAAAAATCGACAAACATACAAATAATGTTGTGTTTTTACCTTAACTGTCAATATTTAAAAATTTTACTTATTGACAAACCACACTTGAAGTTGTGGTTGTCATAGACGCTTAGAATGATGGCATGCACATGAACACTCATACACGTACACACACACACACACACACACACACACACACACACACACACACACACACACACTATATATATATTACTATGAAAGCATGGAACCGGATACATTAATTGACGACATTTCTTTTGCCGTGATTACCAGACCTTACTTATGATTACTATTCCCTAAGAGAAGTGGTTGTTATGTAACCAATTGAGATGATCAGAATTGCCTAGTTTATAGTATCGTACTATCAGGAAAACGAAAACGTACTATCAGTACTAATGGAATTAACCATTAGGGTTAAAGCAGAGGAATGATAAGATCGTAACAGTTGATCAATCACAAAACGATATCATTAAGTTTACAGGCCTGCGTAATACAGAGTCGTTTCCTGTTTAATAAATAGCGACTGTTGCAAAACTCCACCCGGAAAATTACAATTAAGCAGAGGAGAGAAGGTCAATGTGGTGTGGGGTAGAAAGAGAACATGTATTATCTATTCAATGCCAAACGTTTTAGCAAAACAAGGATACTACGATAGAAGAAATTTAATGATATAGTCAGAAGGCCGAATTGCACCAAATCAAAATAGATTTGAATCAACCCAGAGTCCCTGACAAAATGAAACCTACAGACTGAAACAACAGAATTCATAAAATACAGAATGTCAGAGTGAATTGAAGGAGAAAAATAATGGATAAGGAAGATTGAACGAGATGGACCTTTTAGAAAAGAAGTTTTAGTTGTTGATGTGGTTGGGAGGAGAGAAGGGAGCACGAAGTGTCTGTTATGCTAATGGCAGCGGGATGTGCGGAGGCGGCTGAATGGAGCGCAGCGTGTCCAGTAGCCGCCACCTCAATGAGCAGCCCGACCAAAGACAAACAAAACCCCGTCTCCCACTCACTTTCTCTTCCCACCAACCCACCCGTATTCCTTATCACTTCTTATTTACACAACTTGTTTTCTTTTTATTATTCCATTGAAAACTACTTGCTCGGTCTGCCGTATTCTAAATAAAAGAAAGTGATAAACAAGCAAAAAAAAAAGGCCCACTGTTAGATCACCTTTTGGTTCAGAGTAACCTGACACCAATGTTGCCAAATCTTGCAGTTTTTTCGAACACGCTCCGACTTTTTGAATGCAGTACTGCATATATCTATCTCTATCATTGGTACTATGACAATTATATGCAACTGAATTACAATTATACGTTTTGCTATTTTAGGTTAGGTTAGGTTGCAGTGGTAATCCCACAAGGGAACACACTTAGGCCGAGCATTGGCCCTTTGTGATACCACACAATGAAGATTGATTCTACAGTGGGAGTCCTAAATTTTGCCTAACTCAAGTGTATTTAGAGTAGGGATCTTTAACGAGTACCTGACATCGCACAGGCTCGGGACCGACAGTTAAACGTCCTTCTCCGAGGGACGACGTGCTCAGATTTATTCACCTCCCGCGTGAATAAATCGAGGGCCAGGTGAGGATCGAACCCCGGTCCTATCAGTTCAGAGGCGAGCACGTAACCACTGAGCTAGCCTGACCCCCTTTGCTATTTTAAAATAATGACTGAACATTATTAACTTACAAACTGAGGAGTGTATTTATTTCATGAGGAAAATCTCTAAATGGTTTTATCCTTTATCACCACTCCATTCACACTCTGCCCTTTTCAGAATCGTCTCTCTCACTACCTATCTATTTCTATATGGCACTTTATCTCTCCTTACTCTCTCTTTCTCACTCTATGCTATTTTTTACTCACTAATGCTGATTATCGCGTTCATCCCTCTCTCCTACCTAACATAGCTCTCTATTTTTCTACCCACTCCTCTATTGTAGTCTCTCTCACTCCCACTCTCCGATTTATCATTCATTACACTCTTCTTTCTTTGTCACTCTTTCTTTAGCATCCCTTTTTTTTCTCGCTTTCTATCTTTGTCTTCTTCCCTTTATAAGTTTACAATTAAAATCTCTTTCCCCTTCCTTTGGATCTTACTCTATCCCAGGCTCTCCGCTCCTCAGAAATCAGTGCCAACTATCAATGTCAGTTAGAAATGTCAGACATATTTAAATTAATGAAGTTGAAAGTTTCCGTGATTTAGAACCTTTCAATTGACTCTTCTTTAAAGACTCGAAATTCGTGTTACCATGAGCAAAATAAATTGTTATAATTATACAAGACACATTATTAGAATATAAACTCATATTTTTCATGTAAATTTCCTCCTGCTTTCAATTGACTCCAAAACATGCCCTTGTCAACAGTTTACTGTATGTATTTAGGTTTATCAGTAATTCATGAAGACAGTAAAAAATAAAAATTAAAAATATTTAATATTCATAACTGATTCTGAGAATCTCAAAACACTATAAATCCGTCAAAATCTTAAAAAAAAATTTTCTTTTTCTTGGTAACTAATTTTACTCATTAAACATGAAATGCAACTCCTTCACTTAAAACTCGAATTGCCTACAATTCTTGTTAAGACCAACATGTAGTAGTTAAATATATAGCAGTAACAGTGGTATTAAGTATTAGTACAGTTCGTTATCCTTAAAAGTTCAAGTACACTAAAACAATGGTAAAGTTGGCCCCGAAAAAATTTAACGCAACAATACAAGAAAACAAAACTTAAAATGTATACAGACTTGAAAGAACGCTGTGGGTTGAGTTTTTGTAAACAAGATTTTAACACGTGATAAAACTTGGGTGCACCATGTCGAATCAGAGTCCAAAAGACAAAGCATGGAAGTACAAGAGCTTACTTACCATGTGGAAGGTAATTAGAGAGAAGTATACATTTTATCTTAATGATGACAATACTCAGGATCTTAAAAAAAATTTAAGCATATTTTGAAATTTAATAGATACAGTTATGTATTTTCTGATACATACGGAAAAATTCTCATAAAAGAGGAGAATACATTACCAATTACACAGTAAAAAGAAGCGTTAAATCGCCAAGTCCTGGGAGTGCCTCAATTTTAGATTTCGATCGTGTTGAGACATCAAATCTACACACATAAATTATTTCTCCTTTGAGATTAGCGGTATGAGAATAAGTCGAGGACGGTCGACAGCTGTCAGGACAAGACATGCTTTACAATAGTAACTGTCTTTTCACAGGTAGATTAAGTCCCAATCCCTTATAAAAACACACTTTTCATCTCTTCGATGTATGCCATGTACTATAATTGTATTGATATACTGCTTGTATGTTGTAAACTCTTCCTCACTTTTTATACCTCTCTGTAATCATACATATTCCCAAGTTACATGAACCAGCCCAGTAGGAATTGATGTTTCATTTATGTATTAAAACGAGTGTGTTGCGTACAAGTACTTTTTTTGGAACAGTTCAAATTTTTGGCATTGATCATTCTAATGGACCGTCTGTGTGTGTGCTACTAATAAACGAACTTGGTGGCGTTAGGACCGTACTGTTTCTGTGTGTTCTACTAATAAACGAACTTGATGGCGTTATGACCGTACTGTCTGTGTGTGTGCTACTAAGAAACGAACTTGATGGCGTTAGGACCGTACCATTTGTGTGTGTGCTACTAATAAACGAACTTGATGGCGTTAGGACCGTACTGTCTGTATGTGTGCTACTAATAAACGAACTTGATGGCGTTAGGACCGTACTGTCTGTGTGTGTGCTACTAATAAACGAACTTGATGGCGTTAGGACCGTACTGTCTGTGTGTGTGCTACTAATAAACGAACTTGATGGCGTTAGGACCGTACTGTCTGTGTGTGTGCTACTAATAAACGAACTTGATGGCGTTAGGACCGTACCGTTTGTGTGTGTGCTACTAATAAACGAACTTGATGGCGTTAGGACCGTACTGTCTGTGTGTGTGCTACTAATAAACGAACTTGATGGCGTTAGGACCGTACCGTTTGTGTGTGTGCTACTAATAAACGAACTTGATGGCGTAGGACCGTACTGTCTGTGTGTGTGCTATTAATAAACGAACTTGATGGCGTTAGGACCGTACTGTCTGTGTGTGTGCTACTAATAAACGAACTTGATGGCGTTAGGACCGTACCGTTTGTGTGTGTGCTACTAATAAACGAACTTGGTGGCGTTAATAATCAGGTTTTGACGAGTTCTATAATGAAAAATGTATACATCTGTCCTCGTGTAAAGCAGTAAAAGTTATAAGCATAACCGCCCTTATGAAAAAAATTATAATTATTCATATTAAATAACTTTTTCCAGCAAATAATTTTAGAGGATGAACAATTACAAATTGTATTCTCAAAACTAACTATTCCTTATATCTTAAAAACTAGTATAATTTTAAAAATATAATTTGCCATTTATTTTCATTTTACAATAATTTTTGTTGCTTTAAGATCTGATGTTTCATTAATTTTACTTAATTTTAATAGTGAATTGCAGAAGTGTAAGTTAAATTATACATTGTTCAAATATATTTCTTTTCTAAATTCTTGGGTGTTGTAATAAATTTTCAGACAACCCTATTAGTATGAATGACATTCATATTTAATTCTAATCTACTTGAAATTTTAGTGCAGAAAGTTTATAATACAGAAGAGAAAAAAAAAACAGGTATATCTTTGTGCAGCCAGTGGTAATAGACTATATCGGAAGAACTACAGAAAATTTTACTGGAGTAGGGTCTTTAAGGGTAACTCCGGGAAGCTGGCGTTACATGCTTCAGGGTAGATAATGTCTTCAAAGTTTATCAAGTTTCACATGTAATTTAGGAACATTGCTAGATTTTAATTCAGAATATTGTGTGATAGGAGCAATACAGCTGATAGCTATACCAGATGCGGCCACTTCAATTGACTGTTATAATCTCCTGATTGTATACAGCTTAATATACTTGAGATGTGAAGTGGGTTGAGGGGATGTAACAGCGTGGTATTAAACATACCGTGGACACGACGCTGGTGAAAAAAAAGGGAGAACAGGAAATTACAGCGGACAGCCCTAAGTAGGGGGGGCCGTTAATTAGACAAGGTGTGAAACAAAGTCGGTAATAAATAACTACTGGTTAAAGTGAGAGCCATGTCGGTGGAGGACTGAGGCGGAAGAGAGTGCGAGAGGCGACAGGTGATGGATGTAGGTAATGCGGCGAGGACTGCCTAATCCGGCTATGCTGCTCCCAGGCCTTGCTGCACTCCTGTGCTTCCAACACAAAAACTACAACAACCACCTCCAACAACAATGCAAATCCAATCAGCTTGATACATCATAAACAAAGAAAATCTTAGAATTAAACACCACACCGCGATATTTCCTGCATGACCATTTCTAGTACAGGCCTCCCAACATACAGAACCATTCCTTGCATGACATCACTACATAAATGAAGGTTCATTCTTATTCATAATGCTTGAAAACTTTGAACCCAGTAGACTAAATAGGTATGTTAACGTGTTATATTTATACGATTGATTTATTATAGGTATACATTTGTGCTGCATACATAGGTATATATTCTACATCTAACTCCATTTATTTATACATTATCCTGTTTCCTTTTAGAAATTTAATAAATAAAAAAAAATGTAGTAAAAAATAAAATATGTTATATGATAATTTATTCAGTAAAAATGGGTTTGTCAAAATTGAAAGACTGTAGAGTAAGAAGTTTAGGAAAAGAAAAAAAAACTGTAGGGTAAAAAGTTAATAAAATGGTCTCCACATATAAAAATTTAATCGTATAAACAACGCGTTTCGAACACGTAGTGTTCTTCCTCAGGCATTAACTAAGGAAGAACACTACTTGTTCGAAACGCGTTGTTTATACGATTAAATTTTTATATGTGGAGACCATTTGATTAACTTTTTACCCTACAATGAGTAAAGACCAATAATAAGTAATTGCACTACGTTAGAAAAAAAAATGTCAAAAAATAAATGTTAGCCAAAAATTGACTTATCTACCCATCATGCAATACTGCCACCCCCCCATCTACACTAGATGGCCCATCTTTGTGTAAAATATGAATTCGATTCATCAAAAGGTCTTTACTGGAGCGTCTTCATAAACTTTTTAATACACACCCATCTAATATTATCTATATTAGTAACAGAAATATTTTTTTAAATTAATCCATGTAAAGAACAACGCTTAAATAACTTTAGTGATGAAGAAATAGGTTTTGTGATTTTTAGGATTTTTTTACTTTTCGATGTCCACTATTTATATTTATCACTATGTCCGCTGTAAGTGGGTATCTATAAATAATTCTGTAATTTTCAAATCGAGCCCTTTCACAAAAGCTATTTATTTTAGAATAGTGAAAACAACTCAATTGGTTTTGGGTAATATTGAAACAAGGATGATGTTTTCTATCGTATATTATGCTGAAACAGATAGTCATTATAATCTACTCTTTCGGTGATTTATAAAAATTGAAATTTCATAATAAATATTTTCCAACATCAGTAATATCTGACAGAATTAGTGTTAAATATTATTAGAATAAATATTACACTAACAATGAAAACTGAGAAAAGTACTAACTAATAAATAAAGCCATTGAATACTCATTATTGAATTCTGTTGAGTATATGAGTTTAATTATACTCAATGCTTAGAGCTTTATAAAACGCTTAAACAAGCCACATTAAAATAAAACAAAAATTAAATTAACTGTTAGCGAGTTTGATTATATGTTTACTTATAATAAAGCTCCGGATTATTTAATTTCTATAGATTAGTGAAAGTTAATTAAGATAAATATTCGCGAATGGAGTATTATATAAAGAAGTCATATGATTTATTTTGAATTTCAAAAAGAAGCCGTTTACTTCTTTGCAGCGATGGTTCGATTTCACTCTAGGTTGTTCTGTACAGTCAGTCAGCACTAGGGTTAAGATTTTATCGTTAGCACCATAGATTGTCTAGTAGTGTCTGCAAAGCCAGACCAGTGTCATACATAGTCCTTTTTTGATTTAGCGCACCTAAGCCTTATTAGGCTATATCACTTGATCAAGACAGACCGACGCTAGCGTGTAGCCCTTTAGTCACCCTCGGTTGACAGCCAACCGAGGGCGTCCAAGGTGGACCTCGCGGAGGCGGGCACACGATACTACGTCGCGCATAAGGCTAATTAACACTCGCAACAGTACCTTGGGTCGGAGAAGAACGATTAAGAAGACACAAACCCAGGTATTAATACAAATCTTAAAACCTATGAGCCCTGGGGTACAGTCATACATAGAACATCCTCCATGCCTCTTTGTGGCCTCATGTATTTACGTCTTCTATGAATCAACTATATACTCTTAATAAATATTATCATATTTTCTCTAAACAAGTAACGTATTATTTTATTTCATTTAATTGCTTGTAGTTTGTCATCTCTTTATCTCTTCCTATATATGAATGAATCTTCAACGGTCTAAATAAGTTGTATTTAGTCTTATTTGGAAGTATTACGATGTATTTTCGCTTTACCACAAATACCGTCCAGTCATATAATGTAAATAAACTTTTACATTTTTGTGGGATTTAAATATTCCAACTATGATCAGAATAAGCCGTCCAACAGCTAATTCAGCATCGGATGGTATCGTTCACTACTTTTATTCCATTTTAACCTTTTCATTAATATTTCAATGACTATTATATCACTTTTATATTTGGTAGTTCTAATTTTATTATCACCAATGTTTTAACTGTTTTTAATATTAACTGTTTTGTTCTTCCTTATTGAAACAGCCATTCGCAAGAATCACACCATCTAAGCGTTTACCAACCGCTTTAAAGAAATATGTCAATTAAATTTGCACTTTAATCGACAAATTTAGCGTACAAAAGAAATCTATTAAGTAAACTGCTTACTATTTTTGAGATTTGGATTACTCATAGTTAATTAGTGATCAAACCACAATAAGAAAATGGGAAAGCACGTGTTTATGTGAAATCTTTTTATAGTTAATTAGGTGTAGATTTTGCTAATAAGCCTACTTTTAACATGGGCAGTGATCTCGGGAATACTGTTTTGTTAAAGAGAACATTACCCAATGAGAATGGCTATCGATAAGTTGGCTCTGGAGACGCGAGTATGACAGTTGGCCTGGATGAGAAGTGAAAGTCCAGAGGATTGGGGGAAAGTGGGAAACAAAAAGAGGAGGGAGGCTGGGGAGTTGCGCAATGGGGTGTGCACTGGGGTGGATCAGACGTGGAATGGCCGCCACCCCGGGCTCGCCATGTTTGAGGTCTCCGGCTAAACCAGGCCTCATTGCTCTTATCATGCTCATGCAATATCCTCCGCTCCTAAACCAACCTGATTCAAAAAAAAAATTTTTTAAAATTGACAGCAATGCAAAACAAATCAAAAATTCAAACTCGTAAAGTTAATTAGGACGATTCACCCACCAGTAACAGAGCCTCCAGAGTGTGACTAGAGCAGCGGGGTTCGCTTTCAAAGTGGGAACAGCAGTGGTTTCCTTCAATACTACCACAAATATCTCAATACAGTAAATAATTTAATAAAAGTTCTAAATTAAGGAGCTAGATGAACAGTCTTATCGTAGAAATCATGTAGAAAGGCACATTAATTTACACTTCATGTCACAAGAAATGGAAACTACTTCCAAGTAAAAGAAAAGGTGTAATAATATGTCAAATATTTATATGAAGACAATATAATAATATTTAGAAGTAGGTAGAAATTATATCTACAAAACAGAAATCCAGTGGTCACTATTGATGGCACTTTGTTATGTGGTTACTATAGATTTATCAATTAACTGTCAGCTGATCCATTGAAGGTATTATGATCTTCAAGTGTGCTTTGGTAGGTGCAGTCAAAATGAAAACTACTTTACGTTCGACTGTAAAGTAGGATCCTAGAAATCTCGGTATATGATTGTGTATGACAAAGGTATTCTAAGAATTTTAGATTGAAGAGATTGTAACCGATGTACATTAGATGGTTCGGAGGAGAACCCCGTAGTTCCATGACATAGGCCCCGGAAGCATTGAGAACTGTTTTGTATATTATGTGGTCTGTCTATTTGTGTGGGTTCTAAATTTGCGTACAGGCGTCTTATTAGGAGTTCTGGTGGACCTGTCAGTAAAGAGTCAGTAACATTACTTGCCACAGTCAAAGAGACGTCGGTTTTGATTCCCTTAACTCTTAATTGTTAGTGTTATTAAAAAAAATAAATAAATTTAGAAAAAAGGGTGTCAAACAGGCTTTCAAGATCCCCATTTAAATACTACTATTATTAAGAGTTGTGTTGTCGGTGGGTCTCTCGATACTCATTTCTGTTTTGACAGGGGGTTCTTCCAAGCAATGCGAGTGTCAAAGACAGCCCCCAAGGCAACGTGGTTGAAGGAGTAGGAATATTCTTATTGTTGATAATTACAAAACGGTAAAAAATTCATGTTAAAGAGTGGCAGTGATTTTTCATAACATAAGAACTCTTAGAACTAAAAGTGGTTAGCAGCCAGTAAGCGACCTCCCTAGCCGAACACCTTATCAGGCGCAATGCATCCAAGTTCAAGTGTATGCATCTAAGTTCAAGGATCAAATTTCAAACTTGTAAAGTTGTCACAAGAAGAGGACGAAAGGCCGTTGGATTACAAACTAATCACTGGTGATTAGTGGTGGGGCAGGACAAGGCGGAGCGTGTTGCTCTCTTGGCTGCTGCAGCCTACCTGCTCTACTAATTGGTCGGCCGTCATCTCCTGTCACCCTTTATCTCACACCTGTCCTTGCTTGCCAACCACTTGACACCCTCAACTGCTACCCTCTTCTTTGCCAACTGCACTGCATTGTCTCACAACTCTTCTGATTCTTCTAGCGGAACATTGCATTATTCTGACCTAGCAAACAGCGTCATAAATTAAAATCTCGGTCATGGAAAAGAAAACAATAAGATTAGTAGTAAACAAGTTTATACGGCTACTTTAATATGAATGAGTATATATATGTATATATATATATATATATATAGAAGTAGTTCATACGAGTTGTAGAACCCAAACGCATTCTCAATTATATATATACTGTCATCTATTCTTTCAAAAAGCTAAAGACTAAGCCTAGACGTGTAATACACAATAGGCGACGTCGAAATCTGAAATTCAGAAGTTTTATTGCTGTACGGCAATGTTAGATTCCATTCTACTGGGTTCAGACCCAAAATCTGATCAGAGCTCTTGGATGGGAGTCTACAGATCATTCCAATACTGTCACTTCACTTGCCCCGCTACCTACTAAGGTTTTCTCCGTAGCAAGCACTTATTAAGGCAAGCACCGATAACACGGCAAAAGAAGCAGTTGAAGGTTGGTTATCCTCACAGGCGCATGTTTCTATGACTTTGGCATACAATAAAGTGACCTTAAGAAACCGTTTGTTTCTCCATAATGAACTTTTTATTATACTTTGCAATTTTGTTAGCATCTATTCTTTTTAGATACGACAACAGGATTTTACTTTTCATTTATCATAAAAGAACAAATTGTCTTTTTTACTTTAACAATAAAGGTTTGCCTGACACAAATCTTCAATGAATGGAAATATAGAAACTTTTTACTTTGAGCACGCCTGATAATTCAATGCTTTTTCAACGAAATGTTGAATTCATTAAGTTTCTGCGTCAAAGCATCTAAGATTAGACTTAACAATTCTTCCAACACTGGTAGCTTTTGTGTACTACCCATTTAAAATACTTTCATTTTTACTTATAATTGTTTGTATCGAGGAATGGTTTATACTATCCTTCTCCGTCCCATATATAAACACAAGACGGCTATGATATGAATTATATACACTTCTAACGTGTGTTCCTCTTTTTTAATAAATGAAAAGAACAAAAAGTATACTATGGGGAAGCATACAGGTCTTTAAATATAACGAGTATATCAGATGCATATTCTACAAGAAAAAATAATATAAATACCACAGAATTAGAAGTCACAGAGGTAATGAAGTTTAATATCGATTTCAATGAAATAAAAATTACAGCTAAGGAGGAGAAGAAAATCTCAGGAAATGCTGTATAATAAAGAAAGATCAGTAGTGAAAAATGATGTAGTGATCAGTTGTGAAAAATCACAACTGTAGAAGTGATATTACTAACTTAAACAGGATTTATTCAATTGTATAAATGTCATTAAGATTGAAGTAATATGTTTGTTAGTGTAATGGTATATTGATTAATAAAAGGTGCCTTAGTTGGAATAAGCAGTCAGTATAGCGTGTTTATATCAGCCAAACGGCTTACAAAATAGTTAAAATAAATAAGGTACATTAGTACTGACATCTTAGAGGTTCTAGTCCGACAGATTTACCAGATTTTTCATCTCCTATCTGAAGAATCTGCGATGAATATTAAGATTAAAATCTATAATCATCAGTACTAAAGAGAACCTGGACTAGTTAGACTGCACCTGACCACAGTTAAGAAATTAAGTATAACACAGGATTTTGATTTTCGCTAAAACAAAGTGCTCAGATCATCCAAAAGAGAATGCAGCGTGAGTTGTTTGTTGTTTTAAGGTTTCTAATACTATGGAATTAGAGCACTTTGGGCGGGATGTATACTTCGGTGCAAAGATGTCGGGCTGAGGCAGGTGTCGGAAAGAGGATGTGTCGAGTTATTAATCACTGGCAGCAAACAACACTTTGACTACCTGGGTGCAAGGTAGTCGGCAACAATCACACACTCTTCTTTTAAGTCCAAAGCTCTGCCAGGCTCCGGTCTCCGAAATAAAACCGCACCCGATGAATCACACTCCGGTTATCTCTCTCTACTTTTCGTCACTAGATGATCTACTTATCCAAGGGTACAATTAGGCTCCTTACATGCCTACTTTATTTATGGTTAAATTACCGGGAAGTTTCTTTGCCAGTCATCATTTTTTAATGAGCTAAACACCTGTTACATCCACATCCTTTTCTTCATTTGGTCTCATCAATAATGACTGTATCATAATCATAATTGATGAACTGATGATAATCACGAGTTAAACAATTTTTTTACAATCTATTCAACATTCCTGATCCATCATCACTTTCGTCACCATGTTTCCAACAGTCTTCCGACTTTTTTTTTTACTCGTGTACCCTTGACAATGGTTACTTCTCAACTTTCACTTCCATAAAACCTACTAAAACTCAGCAATAACTTCATTGTAGTAGCTACTAACCTTCCTCATGTCATGTTAAGAAGGCTGTATCTAGATCATTGCCTATTCGCATCCATCAACTTTACAACAATCTTACAGACCGTAGATTCTAACGAAACGTTTTGAGAAACAACATTTAAGAACACTCTACCTCTTCTCTTATATTCGAAGTTATGGCTTACTTGCTAAGACACTTCAACACTCTGGACCACGGAACCACTGGAAGGTTCTTCCTTTTTTATCACCTATTTATCTGGTCTCCATAGGATTTGCCCTTATACTATCTTCTGCTTATTCGACTTAGCCTATCATTAATATGCACCCTGTCAATTTCTTACTAAAAATCCCGTAAATGAACAGCATTTCTTCCAAAATCTCCCAATCCTCCTAAACCCTGTTATAGCAATAGAACGATGTGGGCAGGACGTCATAGCTGAATACTTGTGCTATTATTCCTTCACCTCCCTTCTCAATCGTAATTCCTCCTCCATTTATGTTAATTAATACTTGCGAATATCGATTGGTTACAATTAGTGTGATGCTTGTTTTATATATATATATATATATATAAAATGAGAACTTACATATAAGTTCTTATAAATCTTAACTTATATATATATAGTTCACACAGGAAAATGAAAAACAAATAAAGACACACACAAAAGACTCACAACGATATTTCGACAGTCGTCGTCATATAGTAAAAGTAATCGTATATATATATATATATATATATATATATATACGTATATATATATAAAGTTTGAGAACTAGTATAAAACTAATATATAATATTATATATATATATATATTTTTACTTTACTATAAGTAAAGTATAGTGATGGTGAAAAAATTCGATCTCGAGATTTTGACGGAATTACATGTTTTGAGGTCCCAGAAGTCGTTTTATGAAGTTTTTACGATGATGTCTGTGTGTGTGTGGGTGGGTAGGTGGGTGGGTGGGTGGGTGGGTGGGTGGTGGGTGGGTGGGTGCGTGTGTTAGCATTGCTTGTTACCACGCTACGGTCCAGAATCTTTGATGGATCAAGTTGATATTTTACACAAAAATGGGCCCCATTTAGACGAAGATCCCTATTGTTTGGGAAGAATTATGCATGATGGGAAAGTCACTTTTTTTGCCAAAAACCGTTTTTTTTAAAACATTTATTTCTCCCAAACTACTAACCCTAGAGTTTTGAGATTTTGACATTATCTTTGAGGTTACAAATGGAACAAACGAAAAATATATTCAGAATTTTAAAACAACAGGAAATATTTTTTTTTCAATAAAATGTACAAATTTTGACTTATAAATCAATCTCAAACCTTGTGAGAGCGATACAAGCCATACTGTTTGACGGACAAGAATGAAACTATGCCTATAAATAGAACATTATATGGACAATGAGTTGAGATATTTTTTTCTAAAATTACATTCGCTAAAGGGGCGTTAGAGTACGATTTGTGTTTTCAGAAAATGTTTTTTGACGCTAAACGGCTCGTTAAAAAATTATGAAAATTTGACCAAAAATGGAACAAAAAATTAGCAATTCACAAAAAAAAAATCATGAAGTTTCAATTACGGAAAAGAGTAATAACGATATAAAAACTCTTTGTTTATCCTAGACTAAGAGATCACCTGCTATACTTGTCGAATTTTTTGTATTTTTTTACATTGTTTACATTGACTTAGAAATTTTTTGAGCGAATCCACTGAGATAAAATTGATGTTTCTAATGGAAAAATGAAAATATATTATTGACTTATAAGAGATGTAAGAGGAATAATATTGTGCAGGTAAATGATAACACTCATTAAAAAAAAATGTGTATATATGTTATTTGACAAAGGGGAAGGAAAATGATCTTATTAAATACTAAGAAGCCATAAAATTCCCAGTATAATAATTCTGTTAAAAACCAAAAATGTAAAAGATAATTCAAAATTGAAATCTTTCGTTTAGAGATTAATAACTGTAATTATCGTGCATCTTTAATTAACAAATCACCTTAAAACAACATTTTCTTCGCTGTTTAAGAAGTTTTTCAGAGAAAAAAAGAGTATTTTACTGTTTCAAATTTGAAAATTTTACATTAATATTCAATGTAGAAGGATGTCAAGTAAACGATGTAAGAAATCTACTGGCTATTTGAACAATAGCCATGTTCTCTTGTAGGATACTATTTCGTTTCAAGAAATGTTCACTTTGGTTTTTCAAAAATGTTATTACTGCTGTAGTTATACTAATGAAATTATTTGCAAATAATAAATTATTTGTGATGTACAAAAATAAGCTTATAAATTGATATGTCCTTCAATCACTATCTGTACTACCTCAGGAATGACAGGCTAATAATTATATCCCATTTAGATGTTTACGTTATGCTTAAATGAGACGTTATGTTTTATATACTCAAGAAATTTGACATTAAGTTACTTATAGTAAAGTAGAGTGTAGGCCACTCCAGATTTTTTTTTTTTTTTTGATAAAAGTATCGACCGTGGAATAGAAACAAAAACTAAAGTTTATCGGGGCTCGGTCAGTTCTTCAGGTTAAAATTAAACTCTCATTACCAACGTTTTAGTTTTTATTTAAAACCTTTTTCATAGGCAGAAGTATAAATTTTGAAACAAAAAAACTAAGTATTTCATTACAAATGTAATGTAAGAAAAACTAAATATTACATTACAAATGTAATGTAATACTTAGTTTTTCTGTTTCAAAATTTATTCTTCTGCCTATGAAAACGGTTTTAAATAAAAACTAAAACGGTGGTAATGAGAGTTTAATTTGAACCTGAAGAACTGACCGAGTACCGATAAACTTTAGTTTTTGTATATATATATATATATATATATATATATATATATATATATATATATATATATATATATAGGTGTGTTATCTAATCGGGATTCGGTCAAATTTTTCTTATATAAACCCAAAATTATATACAACAGATTCAATAATATTGACCGAATCCCGATTAGATAACACACCTATTCTATCAAACGGTATATATATATATATATATATATATACGTTTGATACTAGTTCTTTTATGCGAGATGAGATATTTTATTTTTGGTGGAATAGTATATAAACAAATATTCGGATTAACAATAAATTTCCAATACCAGCAACTGTAGCTAATTACGAGGTGGTTAAAGGTACCACCTCTAACCACCTCGTAGCTATGGCTGAATTATTAAAAGACTGTATAAACGAAAAGAAAAATAACTGTAGACAGGAAAATAAAATTAATAATACTATATGTCGTTGATTTAGCAAATGGGATAAATAAGTTTAATTCATTTCATAATCGCCTACAGTTTACATGTCAAACAAAAAAAGATTGAAACCTCCCGTTTTCAATGTAGAAGTTATTCGATGTCAAAATGGAAATATCTTGATAGACTGATATGCGAAACCTACTGTAATACCAAGAATTCTGAACTATTATTCATCTCATACCATAAATGTTATTTGTATACAAAATAAGTAACAAAAATTATTGAAATTAGCAGTCCATGTGAGCTAAATAAGAATAAGAAAACTATAGCATTATTACTATATCATTGTTTTCCAACTTAAAGGAAAAAATATCAAATAAGTTCAAAGTAATTTACTTTGCGCTATGAATCTAAGGATTGTATTAGAAGGTACTGTGGAGAGATATGTCATTGTTTTAAAGAGATTACACCAGTGTTTTTTATTCAATAAAAATAAATAAAATGAATGAAAAAGCTCTTGCCTGCCAGGTTAGCTCTTAACTTGACTTTGACAACACATTTATTATAGTCAAAGAGCGCGATGAACAAAGGAGGAAACTATTTCAAATCTTATATTAATCTAATATTAACAAGGACCAGACATCAATTAATTATAGTAGTCGCATAACAAATTTCAATTATTTTTTGTAATACACTTTATTAATTATAACTAACTTGCCATAATGTATAGTTATAAAAAAAAATAAACCGATTAAAAAGTTGTTAATATGTTACCGCGGTATTGTCACTATATGACATTCATGCTTCAATTTATATTTAAGGTAAATATATTTTTTTTATATTTCATAATTAAAAATAGTAATAAATAAAGTAATTATATTTAAGTAATAAATTAACATCTTTCTCTTTTACTTCTACCTTCTTGAAGATGGCAAGAAATCCGAAAAGAACGTGATTTTATTAATAAATTTTAAATTTTGTAAACTTTAAAATTTATTTGAGGTTCCTTACTGAAGTTCAATAGCAGATACCTACGAGACAGCAAACGTCATTTATTTACTGATAATGTAATTATTCCATTAGATTTTATCCTCATAATACCAAGTATCCTATTTCAAATAAGAATTATTGAACTATTTTAAATATAATTTAAAATGTTGATGAAAATTTTAAATTACATTTAATTTAAACGCCCATTAATTATCTTTAATTTCGAAGGACTCCCAATTTAGATGAATCAGATAGTGTGGTCACCATAAAGTGGATTATATAATCACCTATATGAAGTATATGTGAAACTAGTTATTCTTAATCTTATGATTGAGAAATAAAATATTATTTCACATATTATTTATATGTGATAAATAAAATAAACCATCAGTTTAATGGAAAATTTAGTACCCTTAACATGGTTAGTCCCCCGGTAGTGTGAAAGTTCACAGTTTTCTTCTTCAATAATGTCTTAGGTAAGTGTTTGAACTGTTACTAAATTATTATTTTATTTGATTCACTCAAAACATTGTAATAACCCACTTCTGTTTATGCATATATTTGTTGACTGATATATAATATTTGTATCCTGTGTGTTATAGACCTATGAAAAAGGTTTTTTTTAAAAAAAAAAACTCGGTTCCCAAAAGATTGATTTGAAGCTGGAAAACTGAGCTAGTCTCGATTTGTTTAAGCTTATTCTCTCAGGCGATACATATTTCAATTTCTATATATATACTATCAAACGTACCCGTCTTTGACGGAATCAAAAAATTCTATTATACTTGGTATTCCAAAAAATCAATTATAGTATTATATTAATACTACAATTAGAACTTATAAAATAGTAGAAAATACCATTATTAGTACAGTGCTAAACAAATGCCTCTGTATACAACGATTAGATTTTAAGTAAGACAAACAGAAATCTACAATCAATGTTTCAGTTTTATATGTCTTATGGTGGCAATATTTTGTCGACAAACCGATAGACAGAAATTATTCTAAGGGTACATGTGGCTACTCTGAAGTATGAAACGTAAAGAAAACTTGAAATGAATTAGTTCCAATTAACGTGCTCCCAGTCAAAAGCTAGCGCGCAAGCCACTGGGCTACTCTGGTTCCATACCTTACTTTATTACCAGTGTTTATTTTGCGCAAATATTAAATTAAAAAAAAATATTTTTGTTGTATTTATTTCTAATACATTTCCACTACTGTCATCGGCGAGCAAGCAAGCTACTGGCTACCCTGGCTAGATCCCTTTACTTTATTACCATCTTTTATATTATCCACATTTTAAATTAAAAAAAATATTTGTTTGTTATATTTATATTTATAATACATTTGCACTACTGTCATCGGCGATCACGCAAGCCACTGGGCTACTCTGGTCCCATACCTTACATTATTACCACTGTATTTATTAAGCAAATATTAAATTAAAACAAAGTTTACAGTTATACATACTACATAGCAAACGTATCCGTCTTTGACTGAATCAGAAGTTCCTGTTTTGGTTTATTGCCGTGTGCCTATGCCTTTCGGCTATACCACGGAGGAATCAGAAGTTCCGTCATTTTTGAAATTTCAAAATGTCATTAGAAATTATAGAAGAATAGAAAATAGAAAATACCAATATTACTACAGTGTTAAACAAATTCCTCGAAATACACTACATTAGCTGTCTGTCCTTCAGGTTCATGATAGAAGAAAGAGTTGAAACCTCTGACCCTTGAGCAAGTAAACTACATTTGACCATGTGAGAAAAACTTGGATTCGCTACCTTGTATTCCTACGTTAGATGAAGTCCCCCTTTGCGACTTAGTTAACGTCATTGCGAAATAGACTCTGACCGGACTTTGCAATCATTTCAACGTAAACAGACAGTGGCTCGGAATCAATGGTATGTATGGTATACACACAGACTCCCCAATACCACATCCAGTCATTATGTCCGCCTCTATGGAATATCTGTGTAGAGCACGAACTCAGAGTCCTGTCCCGTTGCACAGTTTTGGGCACTCGTGTTTCGTAACATGAAATTTGTTACTGCTACTAAATTGCAGCATCATTGGTTCTCCTACTTTAAGTTTGTACTCATGAGCAGGCAGTCCAGGAGAAATAAATTCAGAGTCAAGAAATTCAATTAGATAATGAACTGCTTCTTCATCACTAATCCAATCTCTTTACTGACTTGTAAGGTCTTTCCTCGGTATGATATAGCGTAAGAACTTGTTTGTTGATTTTTCCTGCCTGTTCGTATTAAGAGTTGAGAATTGCTCGTTTACAAAACTATTTATTCGTAATAGATAGTACATTCTCAACTCTGGGAAACACTTTTTCAAAAATGTCAAATACGCAATATATTCATATGCTCTAATGAAATTAAAATCAACTAACAATACCTACTTGCTTCACCTGTGTATTTTCAAAACAAACTTGTCTGTGAAGTTAGGAAAATACGCTTAAAGCCCTATAACTTCATTTCTGTACTTAATTATGAATCTATTTAGAGCCCATATTTTAAGTTATGCATACACAAATCCAGTGTCAAAGTTTCAGCTCGCCTTGTCTTATGGTGGCTGAGTTTACTTGTGACAAACGTTTTTGCTTTAAACGTCCATAACTTCACTTCTACGTTGAATTTCCAAATAATTTAGAGCCTATATTTTAAGTTAGACCTACCCAAATCTACTGTAAAAGTTTCAGCTTTATATGTCTTATGGTAGCTGAGTTTACTTGTGACAAAGTTTTGCGGACAAACAGACAAACCGACAAACCGACAAACCGACAAACAGACAAACCGACAAACCGACAGAAATTTTCTAAGGGTGGATTCGGTTTCTCCAATGTATGAAACGTAAAGAAAACTTGAAATGAGTCAGTTCTAAGCAATGTACAGACAAAATCATTATTTTATTTATATAGATATATATATATATATATATATATATATATATATATATATAAAGTTTTCCTTTTTTCGACCACATATATTATACACTAGTTTTTTTTATCGAGATTTGACGCTGGAGCAAAACCGGGTAAAGAAAAATAGTAAATATATATAAAACAAGATTTCATTGTAATCACGTTATCAAAGCATATATAAAAGGAAAAAATACACTTAATGTAGGTGATATATTTCGGATGGTTATTCGTCAATAGGAGAAAAGTAATATATGAAAAGAGAGAGAGAGAGGTCTGTTTGGAAACAAGCAAACAATGAAATAATGTTTGTATGTGCGAGTGTGTGTTTTGTAGACACTCGACAAGCGAGTTACTCCCCTCTACATAAACACATTTACAACAAAAGCAGTCAACGTATATACTGATACTGATAATAAATAAGTGATAATAAATACACCGAGGCTTTCCCCACAAGTTTACAACAGCCAGTGAAGGTAAAACCAAAAACCCTGTTTGAGTGTACCTTGACATGCTTTGGTTTTTAAGCGAAAGAGCCCTTTCTTGACATTTTGCTTCATGATATACACATCAAACAACTTAACTCTAATTGACCATGCTCAATCATTTTTCTAAACACCAAACTTTATTAAATTTTTTTCTGTTTGCTAATTTACTCTGACTACAATATAAATAAGAAAATGAATCATTTCAATAATTAATAATTTGATTAGATTTAGTTTTCAGTTGGAATTCAATCGATAATAGGGATAAAGTAATATACGCTATATTATTGAAACAAATGATTCGTGTTTATATTATAGCAATAATGTGTTATACACAATAAAGGATGTTACTTATGTTGAAATTAATCATTGAACAATGGTGTATTAACCAGATAGAGTATGAAATCATTGAACTGTTTGGTTAGCGTGAGTATAACGTTATTGTATATTGTAGGGGCTATTGTTATATACAAAGTATCTACGCTAAAGAGGGCAGAGTATGGGATGTGACGGAGGCAGCGTTAGTATGAGAGAATGGACACCTGGAGGTGGAAGAGACAGTGGGGCGCCGAGACGGAGATCATGAGCACTACATGGAGCCGGGACGACGGAGCGGCAGTCACTGAGCTGGCTCTACCTCCCTCCAGGGTGACGCGCTGGCCCTTGTGGTCCGGCACACTGTGTCGCAACCACCAAACCCACCGACTTCCCGCACTTAACCAGACGAAAACCCCTTCACTTGCTGCTAGTTCAGCAACATCAGTCATAATATTCCAAGTCTAGCGCAGAGTATGGGATCTCAGCCGACTGAACTGGACAAACACATACAAAGGATCCTTCACAATTACTATTATTCTTTACTTTACTATTTTCTGTGTTGAATAAACGTAAACAGCGTGTAGGACTTTGCATGAAATTATTTAAATTCAAAATGCACTATGCGCACTGACTTCAACAGTCAGAAAAACATTAATGGCTCCTTAATTCAATGAACGAGAATATGGAAAGTACTACTACGCCCAATGTATAGAATGAATCCGACAACATGACTCAATCATAAACATATGAGATCAGTTCTATTCTCGTAAAGTGTCTCTCAGTGTGGCCTTCATAATTCATACTGAGGTATAAAAAATACAATTCCACATGCTGTAAATATTCATCAAAAATATTAAAAAACCAGGGAATCCACTTTGATTTAGTACGACACCAAATTTAGAATGAATCAGACAGTGTGGTCACAAATGTTCCCTCCGATTTTTCATATATCTGGGCATACACACAAGCTCCCTGAGCAAACTGAGGACCATTCTGAGCAACATACCCACTAAAAAAAAAAGACAAAAATTGGAAAAATTGGGTGTGCAGATGTT
Organism: Hermatobates lingyangjiaoensis; assembly: GCA_026182355.1. NCBI lineage: Eukaryota > Metazoa > Arthropoda > Insecta > Hemiptera > Hermatobatidae > Hermatobates > Hermatobates lingyangjiaoensis. Next base: position 2,224,122 of record JAPFBL010000251.1, read on the forward strand.
ATATGTGAGAGGCTGGGATGAAGGTCTTGTTCTGGAAGATATGGTGGGGTGGTGTGTGTGTGTATGTGTTGTGTGTGTGTGTGTGTGTGTGTGTGCGGTGTGTGAGTGTTGTGTCTGAAACCTTTCGACATGACATTTTGCTCACATTAAAACATTCATATTTTTGCACAATGACGTTTATGTTGATTTTTGTATGCGCTGGATAGATTTTTTTGTGCGCCGAAAATTCAGTGCGTTATTGCGCATGCGCGCAGCTTAGAGAGCGACTCGTTTCTATCTTCCTGATGACGAGGACATCGAAATATGGTAGTGAGTTTCCGTTTCATTTCTGAGTGTTCTTTGTGTCAATATAGTTTATATATATATATATATATATATATATATATATATTGATATAGTTTCTCGACCACTGATATTTCAAATTCAAATAAGGGGTTATTGAGGATTTTGGTCATAAAACATACAACTCCTGATGATCAGCCGACGTTTATTGTTTTTTAGCCTTGAAAATGCCAAACAACTTTTGGCGAAACGTCGGCTGATCATCTGGAGTTGTATGTTTTATGACCAAAATCCTCAATAACCCCTTATTTGAATTTATATATATATATTTATTTCACACACAATATATATATATAGTATATTTGGACTCTGACGAAGACCGCTTGTTACGGTTGAAAGATCTTAGTCTTGTTTTCCCATTTCTTATTGTGGTTTGATCATTGATTGTTGTTTCACGTGTTTATGTGAAATCTTTATATATATATAAAGGATATATATATATATCCGTAATTATCAATGTAATACATAACCAGACTGAAACACGAAAATAAATAGTTTATCTTTTTTGTTACATATTAGCAAACAATAGACCTAATGTAGTCATAATAATTGTGTTCAATGTATTAATGTTTTAGCCCTGAGGAGGACATAAATATATGTGGAAACGTTGGCGAAGAAGCGTTTTTTAATATCCAGACCAAAGGTGAGGAAAGCTAGGAATATCAATGAAAACCAGCATCATTAGAGATTAGTCGTCAAAAAAGTGGATATCCAAGATGATTACTGGTATGGAGCGGAAATATAATGATCTCTTCTATGCAAGACAAAAGCCTGCCTATACATGCAAATCTAATACGCCTTAAGACGAGCGTCAACCTAGCCCAACTTCCTCAGGCCGTTTAGAGGCTCAACTCTACTCTTCATCCCTTTCTACGAAACCTGAATATTGTAGTTCAGACCATATCATAACTCTTGAGCTATAAAACATACGACCACGAAGGAAACGACACCTTTACATGGCAAGGTCATTTATATTTGTCAAGACTTGCTGACCTGCCCACTTATAGCAGCATGACAACAGAATTCCGTGTGATTATTACAGACTACTAATTAACTCTCAAGAAGGCTCAATACTCCTGGTCGATAAATAACTGTTACTATGGATCAAGGCTTGAACTGGTAAAGAAGCAATGTTCTAGCGACCACTTGATATCCTAAAGAGTTCAAGAAAAGATGACCGTTGACTCTTTGAAATGTACACTAGAAGCCATGTCTATTCACATGGCAGTATTACAACACTGAATGATGAGAACATGTGGCACTGCTCATACTCAATGGCATGTGGAACCAGTGAGACATCAGGACGGCAACAACCGCAAATCGTAATTATTGTAACACTAAGAAGACATCGTATTGGTAGCCTAAACACTGTGGTGGTAGCTCATAGACATCATCATAGAGGTAAGGATAATATAGTACAGTCAAGGTTAGTTAGACTTCATTACTCAGCTAAATACATTCATACTGGTATAACAAAACCATCATCGTAGGATTGGTAATATTTCCATATCATCATAGTTGTAACACAAAATGGATTTATGGTGGTAACCCTTAGACGTAAGCTAATTTTATACTGCCAAACATTAGACGTCACCATCAACTAGGTTCAATCCGCCTGGTTCAATAACGCAGTCATCACTTTGTCAAACTCTGCTGTTCTAGTAGTACAATTTAAAGTCATCACATTAGTAACACTAAACTAATTTCATGTTGGAAACTCTTATATGTCATAATAGTGGTAACACTAAACCGTCATCACATTAGTAACACTAAACTAATTTCATGTTGGTAACTCATATGTCATAATAGTGGTAACAGTAAACCGTCATCACATTAGTAACACTCAAATAATTTCATGTTGGTAACTCTTATATGTCATAATAGTGGTAACACTAAACCGTCATCACATTAGTAACACTAAACTAATTTCATGTTGGTAACTCTTATATGTCATAATAGTGGTAACACTAAACCGTCATCACATTAGTAACACTAAACTAATTTCATGTTGGTAACTCTTATATGTCACAATAGTGGTTACACTAAACCGTCATCACATTAGTAACACTAAACTAATTTCATGTTGGTAACTCTTATATGTCACAATAGTGGTTACACTAAACCGTCATCACGTATTATCAAACTCGTTGACACCAACTGATTTCCTGTTTTGTTGTAATGTGACCATACATACATATTAATCAATTATATATCATTTTATTATATCATGGGGCTATAATCTTTTTATCAGCTAAAGGAACTTGAAATCATTTATCAATCTGACATGTTATTAAGGTTTTATCTCATCTAAATCTCATCCGACACGTACTTTCCGCCTCCATATCTGTGTTATTTTACACTCTATTGTTGTATCTAAATTGAACTCGATATTTTTGTTCTTTAATGGCGTTCACAAATGTACCTGGGGAAGAATACAACACTTCTCTAGTTTTAGGTATGATTTGACAAAAATCTTATTCCTCTCCAAGGGCATTGGTTCGCATTCAGATATAATGCTATCAAAGTTTCTACCTCTTCTAGACAGACAGTCTGCATTCATCCTCTGATGCCAAATGCAGCTTCCATTCATAGTAGTTAGTTAAATGAACAAGTCTATAATAAATGTTCTATATAAATTTAAATTCTCCTATAAAGTTACACTATTCTTTACAAATGTAAGTTCAGTTGGAATGACCTTTGTAAAACAAATTGGACCTGGTTGTTCTCCACCACGTATTAATTGCTTTTTTGTCGATATATTTGTTAGTTCTACTCCTGTGAACGTTAAGGTGTATAGCCTAAAAATTATCGAGACTGCAGGATGTTTGTTGGTCTCCAACCGTCGCTTCACAAGTGCTCTTGGTGTCCCTATCTCAACCCTCCTGATGACGGTTCAACTGAAAATTAGAGACAGTAAGTGTGTTTGTTCCTTAGTTCTGTGTTTGTGATTCACCGTGAAACGTTTGTTGTCCCTTTGGATCGTTTTCCTGTTAACTATATATATGATTCACGATCCGTTCTTCGACGTGGAAAGATCTCTCTCACTTCGTCCTCTCTTCTAGTGTACTCCTGATGACGAACAACAGTTCGAAATATTGAATTCTTTCAGTGTTCTTATTATTCTTTTTTCTGTAATTTAAAGTGTATATATAATTATATTCTGGTTAATGTAATTTTTAAAAAATCGTAAACTTATACTCCCATTAAGTGCCATTTATAGGTATAAATTGCATTCTGATCCGTCAAACGGTATGACATCAATCTTCCTCACAGGATTTCAGATTCAATCGTAAGACATTTTAACGTTTATTAAAAAAAAAAAAAAAGAAATTCCAATAGTTATTAAAATCTGAATATTTGTCGGTTATTATTTTTGTCACTTACATGATAATGCCAAAATTTCAAAACTCTAGAGTTATTAGTTTAGAAGAAAAAAATTTCAAAATACACATTTTGGCGAAAAAATTGACATCCCATCATTCAATATTACTTACAAACAATAGGGCATATCTACACTATGTGTCCCACCATTGTGCAAAATATGAATTTGATCAATCAAAGATTGTGAACTGTAACGATCCACAAAGTTTTAGTTACAGACAAAGGATAGATAAAGGTTGGACAAGGTTCAAGCTATTAGATCTCATGAAAATAGGAATCTGAAGAAGAAATCGTTGAGGTTGTCTGACTGAAAGAAACTATTGAAAAAGAGGGAAGAAGACGATGTCAGAAGGCAGACCGGAGCATAGGCCGAGCTGGTCCACTTGAGGAATTCTTAAACAAAGCACTGAAGAGTGCGTGGGGCGGTACTGCTAGAGGGTCGGTGTGGTCTGAGACACGCAGTCCTAATGGGATTAGCGGCAGCCGGCAGTCACGATGCCGTAATCCTCTTACTACCTGCTCATACATCACTGTCTCGCTTCTATCTCGCATCAAACACACCTCTGCGGCCTACCTGTGCACCGCAACACACAACATAAACACCTGCTTCAAGCCTCTTCAGCTAGTCCTGGATCAACATTCGCAAAACACTCCCTTCAATTATAAGACATATTTATTTTCAGGAAATACAACCGGCCTAACATTTGCTAAAGACTTGAACACATGGTGCATATGGAACGCCTGGGTATATGTTGTGTAGTGCTTTGTTCGGTGGTATATTTATTCTATGTTTTATAGTATATTTTATAGTTTCAGAAGTTTTATAGTACAGTTGGGTTTTTGACTCTGACGAAGAACACTTGTTAGGGTTGAAAGATCTTAGTCTTGTTTTCCCATTTTCTTTCTGTGGTTTGATCATTGATTGTTATTTCACGTGTTTATGTGAAATCTTTTATATATGGCGTGTATGATGAAGTATATGTTATGTGTAGTATATTGTAGTGTGCAGTGTACGGGTAGACTAATTTTATAGTATCTAGACCACATCTATAGTAAATTCCATATATATATTATTTTACTCCCGAAGAAGTTTGTGTCACTTTATATCGGTCGGTGGACACTTTCACGTCTCCTCTCCTGTGTTCCTATTCCTTTTCCTATCTCTTCTGAAGACGGCAAGATAGCCAAAATGATCAAAAATAGTAAGTGCAAATCTCTTTTTTGTTTTCTAGGATAACTTTAATTATATATACATATAATTGTAATTATTTATATATATATATATTATATATATATATATATATATATATAAATAAATATAATTATACATCATATATATAAAGAGCTTTTCTAAACTGCTCTGAAAGACCTTTGATGTCAATCATCCCTCTGTATTAATTTCTTTAGACATTGCTCAAAGTAATAAATACAGAGTTGGGTTTTTGACTTCTGACGAAAACCGCTTGTTACGGTTGAAAGATCTTAGTCTTGTTTTCCCATTTTCTAATTATGGTTTGATCATTGATATATTACAACGTATTAGCTTAGACAGCTTTGTAGAACAAAATAATGTTCAAGTAAAACTGACAACTGCAAAATTTAAACCTTCGTTTCAAACTTTGTCATGTACGATTAATTTTGTACTATTTAAATTACTGGTTAACGTTTTCACTATTATTATTAGTGCCTGTATTGCTCAGGCACGATAGACAATGTGGAGCACACTTTCTTTGTATGTAAGAAATGGAATGGCCAGAGAAGTGATTTAGTGAAGAAAATAGGTATATTCTCACCAGAAACCATCACGACCAAAATGATAGAGAGGGCTGATGTGTGGAAAATGGTTGACGGCCTAGTCAAAAATATCCTTTCTACAAAAAGGAGGCACTTAGAAGGGAATGACTAATTCTAAATTCAAGGATGTCTTTCGTAAGGGAATGTGTGAAACAGTTCCAGGCTAATGTCCAATAAGAAAAGGGGGTGTTTTAGTTGGTTGTTTGGTTTATCTGGGAGCCCAGCACAATGTGCGTAAGTGAATTTCACCTCCTTACAAAAAAAAAATATTATTATTAGTCTTAATTTACATTCCCTGAAGATGATCATTGCGTGATTGAAAATGTTCAATACTTAAGACGTAATGTTGTTAGAGATGATGGATCATGGATTATAATAATAAATCAGTTGAATAAGAGTTGCATATATTCCCAAATAATGGAAAACTAGTATAAAAATCTTGGGAAAACGATAGAGGAAATGAGTTATTATGAGAATAAATAAAGCATTTAATGAAAGTTCTCAGTAAACTCCCTGGTACTATTCACTCTAATAATCACTGGTGTAAAGAGAAATAGATTCGTGAATAATCTTCAAAGGCAATCGGTTAACTTTGAGATCCAGTGAGGAGGCAGACATATAAATGTCGAGAACCAATTCTCAACCCCGTTTAACAACAAAACTCTAGAACTTCCAATACCTCTTTTTATGTCTTACTTACTTATTTACATTTTAAATGTTTCATTAATTTTTGCTTTGTTTTATTTTTACTTTCATATTCATTGACTGCTATACCAATTTATTCAATCTTACCTACATCACTACACAAGATGTTTATCACCCATTACACATTCATGTGTCTGTTTCCTAACAGCTGTTCCTCGAAATATCAATCAGTTTTGAATCAACATCTCATACACTTACGCTTTCCTCTTCTTACCTCCTTTGACTTTCATTCATAAAACATTAAACTCTAATCGATGTTATTTTTTTTTTTCAAAAGTCCAGAATCCTATCAGATTGAATATATTTTATGTCAAATATTATTTAATGTGTTCAGAATTACTATACACAAAAAAATACGTAATTGTCTGAGTGATATTTTAGTGTCCTTCACGAAACATCAAGAGAGAGGAAATAGTTGATTTTTCTAGCATTAAGATTTACTGGTCATTGAAAAGTTGAATATTAAGATAAGAAGAGTAAGAGTTTGAGGGATGTTGAATGATTGTGACAGAGGACGCTATGAGAAGGAAGAGAGGTCTAGTGCGTGCAAGATGGCGCCATCCCCTCCAGACCACGCCTCCACACCACGCCCAGAGCACTGCCTTGCGTGCTCAGCATACCTGTGCTGTCAGACAACTCAATTCAGACACTGCATCCTTCGCTTGCTACAGCTGACGTCCAGCATAGGGAGCGCTGGATACATATACACCACGAACAGCTTCTCTATAACATCCACAATATCTTGAGTACGGGGTAGTAATGAGTGATTATGCGCCTCTAGTACCCAACTATGACTTTCGGTCTTCGCGAGATTACCATGTTAACCTGCTATATGCAGGGACAAACGAAAGAGGAGGAGAAGGTGACCAGAGGCTGGATCTGACCACCTTCGGTTTACAACCTTCTACTTCCCAAATCCTCTCCTCTTATCTCAGCCCCACTCCAAAGCGTTATGCGATCCGTGTCGAAGGATGGATGATGTAGGGGTTACTATATTACGAATGGAGTCTTAAGGCTACATTACGACTCCCCTGAGCAAAATAGCCTTACTTCGGAATGCGGTGCTCTGCCCGAGCAGAAAAAATACCACCGACAGAGCATCATGGGATTTTCCCCTGTATGATAGTAAGGAGAAAGAAGTCCGGAGACCATCCTCCGGAAGCGCAGAAGGTCCAAAAGCGCTAACTAGTGGGAGCCAAACTCCCACAAGTGGACCTAAGGACCCAAGGAAGACTATACCGAAGAAAGAGAAAGGGACTCACTTTCTCCCGAAACGTAGGGAGCCTGAGTGGGCATTATGAATTATGGTTTCTGCAGATTCTGCAAAGAAGAAGAAACACCGTTCCACATGCTGACTGATTGTCAGGCAACTTTGCTGCACGGAGTTCGGTGCTTCGGGACACTCAACAAAACCATAGAAAAACTTTTACCGCTGGACTCAGCAAAAGTGCCGAGCTTCTTGGAGGCGTTAAAGCTAACTGTTGTGGTACTATAGTACAGAAGGGGGGAAGTACAATGTTTTTTTAAGATGCAGTGCTATAGACACCCTCAAATAATAATAATAATAATCTTGCGTACTCAGCATGCCTGTGCTGTCAGACAACTCCTTCCAGACACTGCATTCCTAACTACATACATAGCTCACTACAGTTGATGTCCTGCATAGCAATCTAGCCAGATCAACATTATTCGTCGTCGTAAGGAAATAACCTATTGAATAGACCACGATGCTCCTACAAAAACTCTCTTACTGATTAACTATTTACTTGTTAATTTGAATGGAGGAGGCTGGAGTAGAGTTTAATTCAATATACGGTTGGGCCGTACACGTGGAGTGCGATGTGATACAATGTAAAATTAATGGGGTAGAATATCTTTTCCTTTCTTCTGATGTACATTAAATGCTCTTTCATAGAGTAATTTACTATTGTTTGAATGTATCAGTCATTATATCTGTCAAATTCAATTATAGTTCAAGTTTTTTTAGTTACGATTTGTATTTAATTTTTTTTTTCATTTTATTTTCAGATATGCCTTTAACAATAAACGAGCGAGTTGAGTAAAATTAATCGAATTTATTCTGATCGTAAGCCCATCTCTCAGACAATAGTAGGCCGTTTGATATTGACACTTCTTCAAACTGGTAGTGTTCTAGACAAACCACAAGTGGTCCTCCAAGAGTGTCTAATGAAATCAGAATTCACGTCATCGAAAAGGTTGAAAACAGTCCCTTAGATAAGCTTGTTTTAAATAAAATAACGTTTATATAATCAAAATTGTCTTAAATATTTTGGTACGCGACTTACGGCCCACCCTGTTTTTATGAGAAGATTTGCTGCCAAATTATTCATTACTTATGGGTGGATATTCAACCTGTTTTCTAGAGAAACTTTAAAATATCGCGTACGCCAGTCAAACGCATGAAATGACTACAATGTGTAGTGATAAGAGTGAAGTGCATGATTCTGCTAGATTACTTTGGAGATTACTGCCTCGCCAGCGAACAATAGTCAGAATTTGACACAATAAATATTATGCATAAATCTGATTTACACTAAAGTGTATTTATGTGTGTATGAGTGGTGAAGGATACTCAATACTGATTTATGGAATCTAAGGATTTGCGAAATAGAGAGAATGTCCAGAATTAATACAATGAGAAGACGGTGGTCGACATTCATATCAGCTTTTGCTGAATGAATAAGAATCGTACGTTCAGGTCGACATAACCTTAACGAACACAAAATGTTTTACTCGCTGGTATTCTTAATTCGATGAAGAAGTTTTGACCGTTCATACGACCTGCTACAACAAAGAGTCGCTTGAGAGACAGCATTATTGGTAAATATTTCTAAAGTTAATAACTTGAGGCACATTCTTTGGTAAAAACTCTATAAGAGGGAGATCAACATTGTCTTGGGCGTCACGCTTGTGTTTTTTTCAGCACTAACAGAGGACACTTTTTCTCTAAGCATATATTAAACTGCAACACTTCCTTTAGCTGTCAAAGATAACAAAGGGGGATTGCTTCACAATGCGGTTTGCCTTCTACCAGAGGGGAGTTTGAGAAATATTCAAAGCGTGGACAATCTCCATACACATTACTATGACCAATCGAGGCCTGACAGCTTGAAATCCCAGAGCCTCCTTAGTAATGGCTGACCCAATCACGAGGAGCGACTGCTTTGGACTAAGCCTCAAATATACTGTCTCACACGAGATATATACATCAATTGACAACAGTTTCGTATAAACAATATCGTAATATTGAAGAAACATAACTGTTCTATAGAATGGACTCACATAGTGTATCTTAAAGTAAGTTCACTACTTGTAGGCGTGCTTAGGAATATTAACTTCTGTATTTAAATAAAACGCCCAAGTGTACATCAATAAAATGCATACATGCCAGTTGAAATATAAAACAACTGTGCGACTGCACCATGCTAATCTGACGCATTTAACTAAACCTTTATTAAAAGTTTATAAAGGTTTTAATTTTAGTTTATAAATTTTAACTAAACCTTTTATTCTTATTTAAAAAACATTTTTACAATTTCATTAATATTTTTAAAATCAAAATATTTTAAATTCCTGACTTCTTTGGACTTTTTATCGTCAATTAAAGAAGAAGAAACCTCTTTTCTTAAATTTACAAAATTGATTAAAATTAAAGTCAATGGAACGTAACATGAATTCATTCATGTTTTTTCGACTTGAAGAGGACCGTAACTTTATCGGAAACATCTTAGCCCCAGTTCTGAATTAGTTACTGTGTTTCACACATGGCATTTTTAAAATCCTGTTATGCAGACGACTATATACAAAACCAGAAAGGGCATGGAACAAAACGTTAGAAATGACTTAAGTTCTGAACTAGTAGTCCTGTAACGATTTTGATAACTGCCAAAAAAAAAGGATTTCTGGAAATCTACCCTATCATGAAATTGGGAATTATATCGAGAGTCTAAAAAAATATTAGTAAAGTATTCACATCAAAATGTCTTAAAAATGGACGACTTTTAAGAAATTCAAAAAAAAACATAGTCGAATTAGAAACAGATTTCTATGTGACATCATGGAGTTACGAAATCATAATAAACTACGTAACTGGAAAAATGGTACCTTTCCTTTATGTATGCGGAACCCAGAGAAGTAATCTGAACTAATCAGATTAAAACATAATACATTGAAGGTACATTTCTGAGAAATGTTCATTTTAAGATCTGACAATGCGTCATTCTTTGTACTAATTCTACGAATGAATTTGGTTAAAGAAATTTAATATACCTACGTATTTTTCTTCTTTGTTTTTTTTTTCTATTGAAAATTGATATGGCACATAAATAGCACGTTATAAATAAATGTGAAAAAATGAGGTAAAATCAGTTTTATGTTAAGAGAAGAATTACAATAATGTTTTGGTCATATATTCACAGATAATAAAATCTATAATTGTAAAGATGTTTTACACTCGTGCGATGTAGAGGAGGTTCGCTTTGACTGGACCTATGTCAAATTACACAGATTGAAAACAGAAAAATCAGCACGCATACATTTTGATACAGTAGGCTATGAAGTTGCAGTTTTAACTAAGTTAATGGTCCGAAGGTTGGAATCAACACCTTGCGATCTTGGAAGATTACTCGTATACGATTCTATGGAAGGACCTTTAATGCTGGCACGTTTCATATGCAACCGCATTTGTCAGTTAGTCTGTGTCCACCACCATTTCAATACCCATTTTAATTTTATCAAAGTCGATTCTATGGTCCTTTGGTGCACCTACTCGTATAGCAATTTGCGTTGTTAATCAATAACAGTGTATCTTGTTGAACTTGTTAAAATAAAGAATTATTTTAGATTGCAGTTTTCAAGGAGTCTTTTATATGATTTATATTAGAAATAGGTAAAACCGTCATACCTCGTAAGATAATCTTGAGGTATTACGAGGTATGCCGGTTTTACTTATTTCTAATATAAATCATACTAACCTCAGTGGCATTAACAATATGCATGTATTTAGTCATTTATATTCTTATATAAGGTTCATTTCCTTTAAACAGGAAACCTTAGTTGTTCTTCATTGGTTTCCTCTTATTTTTTACTCCTTTCATAGTACAAAATGAGAGGAATAAATAATAATTCCTTTATATATATTCCTCTAAATAATAAATAATAATTGTAATTGTCAAATTGAGGAGTAAATTTCCAAAATTAATTTCAATTCCACAAACACATTGTTTAAAAAACACCTAAACCAACGTTTCGACTATATTCCTATACATCTTGAGGACTACATCAGTACAGAATTAATTACCATAAAAAGAAAAAAAAAACAAGTTCCATAATCTATAGTGATAAATACGAAGGTAGTAATATAGATCCGTATAGATAATGTAACTTATATTGTTCAAGTTATAGTAATTAATTCTACATTAAGGTAGTCCTTAAGAAGTTTATAAATATAGACAAAACGCGTTAGCCTAAGGTATTCTACCACCGTAATATACAATATACTTGACCCAAATCTTGACCCAATTTGAAGTTCTCATATCTCCTTAACTATTAATGGTATTAAGATAAAAGTTTTACTATTTTAAAGCTAATTACATCAAGTTTTTTGTAAGGCTATTATTTTTTTATTTTTTTTCAGACCCAATAATGGCGTTCTCTCAACCGGAAAAGGCGTTTTGTGTGCTTGAATTTGCAAAAACTGAGTCATGCACTGTTGTTCAACGTGCATTTCGCCGAAAATTCGGAAAGGAACCACCATACAGGAAGTCCATAGTGAGATGGCACAGTAAATTCACATCGGATGAGTGCTTATGTCCAGCTAAAAGAACGGGACGCCTCTCAACTCAAAACACGAATAACATAAGCTGTTTCAACCATTAAGAATGCAATGCTGGGACGCGTTTGGCAAGAATTTGACTATCGGCTTGATGTAAGTCGTGTAACAAATGGTGCTCACATTGAACATCTTTGAACATTTCATGTAAAACTTGAAATAACAAGCTTTCTGATTTTACCAGATGCGTTTTTATATCTTTAATAGTTTCCGAGATATTAAATGTCAAAATGTGGGCAAGACTTTTGGAACACCCCGTATTTACAAGACCGCTTGTAGGAATTGGTCTTCCTACCTTTCTTAAACCCGTGTTGCCTGGGGAAACCGGAAATTTGAATATTTTTTATACGAATATTTTTAATATATACCTTAAAGGAAGTCTATTTAAACAATCTATCAAATTATTTGTTGCTGTATAAATTATTAATACAGAATAATCATAATGATAATAATTGTTTAACATGTCCTATAAATGTATCAAAAACATTTTAATTTTAAAATCCTTTTAAGAGAAAGACTGAAGTGTATTTTATTTTTATAGTTCATGTTATTTAGGTTTGACCTGACCAAGAGGCAGTACTTTAGAAGAATGTGATGTTTCAAAGACGTGCAATGAGAGTCTATTGACTGATGGTCTCTCTGGCTGTGATTAGAGTGTGTTCGAGTAGCTTTGCTAAGCAATTGACGCCTATCTTCAAATTAAATATAACTGTATAGTTGTTGTTTACTGGAGTGGGAGTGGTTGTGCACACTGGAAGGAAAGCCTTCCCTTCAACAAGGGTCGCTTAATATCTAGCTATTAAGTGACAGAAAGCGCTTAGTTAACGGCGACGAGGCTTCCCTTCTGATGGGTCTCGTTACAGCCTTGGCGCTCTTCATAATTACCCCAGTGCTCAAGTCTCCCAACACCTCATTACCTCACTCCGCTTTCTTAGGCATCAGTCTTTCCTTACTGCCGCACCATTAGCAAACTAGTAGCACTGCCACTTTGGCTTGTCAATCAGTTTGAATTGGACCAAGCTAATAAACAACTGTCATAACCCTTGAGCTTTCCTTAAAATCTACCGAAATTAATTTTTTTGAATTCTCATGCATCTAAAACATAAAAGAAAGTTTATAATTTTAAGGAAACAATCTTTTTTTTATTGCACATTGAGTAAAGTAAGTAAATTATATAAATCCTATTGAACGAAAAAAAATAGACTTTACTCATAATTTCAATCCAGGCCGTAACCCTCCGAGTAGTGAACAGTTCAGCGTCACCCACTTTAAAACACTCGACTCAATCAACAGAAACTTGTAATAAATCCACACAACCTACTGTGTGCATACAAATATATATATCAGCTCAAAAACGAAGAAAAACAACACACTCACAAACTCAAATTTTCGGATGATCCGTGTTCAGGAGAAAAGAGAATGGGCGACCAAGAACACCGGAAACACAACGGCAGGAAACCGTCCCGGCAACCCAATATATAAATTAACCCAAACATACAAATATATATATAGCAATACGAAAAATAAAAAAAAAACTAATCTACACAATCAAAACAACCATCACCAGAAAAAAGAAAAAAAGAAGAAAAAAGTTTTGTTTTTTACTTTAATCGGAGTTAAACAACTAAACAAAAGAAGAATAAAGAGGGATAAATAAAAAAGTGGTGATAAGTGAATGAAAGTTGATGGTTTACATTTGTTAAAACTTTATAACAAGTGTCAAAGAACTCTGTAAACAATATTTTATTCACCAAATATCATTAGCTACATCTAAAGAGTTCTTGAAAGTTCTTAATTAAAACAATAAAATTCTTCTATGTTGAATTCAAAATTCGAAAAATGTACAATAATCACATACACATAATTTCCACCCTAATTAAGCAAGAAAAATATTTATTTTCATAAAGTAACATATCGACTTTTCTACTAAGTTCAATAACTATGAGGGTGTAATAAATACTATATCTATTCATTAATAGTAAGAAAAGAGCACACTCACACCAAAACACATGAAATCATCATTTCGAAAATAAGAAATATAGACTTATTTCATATTTTCTTAAGAAATAAGAAAATCCGATAAATAAAAAACGATTAATTTTCTTCCGAGATTACTTCAGTAAAAAATAAGACTAAATAATATTAAGGAGTATTGAATGAGACAACAGCATTTAATAAACAAAGCAGTCAATTACCGCAGGTGTTCGAATATCAGTGGTCATTCCTTTTAGTTAATGCAGGTTAATAATCCTAAATGAAATGCAAGTTAATTTACAAGACTAATAGCTGGAATTAAAAGAGGTATAATTACATTACTCAGCTCAAATCAACATAATACAATTATACGGATACTTTAATAGTTTTAGAAATAATAATTTCAAAAATTATTATAGTTTTCTTATTTCGATCACATATATTCTATACCATTTTTCTTTATCGAGGTTAGGTCCAGCGTCAAACAATTCTCAAAAAAAAAAAAAAAAAAAAAAGCTTATTTACATGGTTAGTTCGCAGTCCAATCCGGATAAGTAAAATGACTTATAATAGAGTCAGACTAAAAAATCTTTTGCCAATGGCCATAGCATACTCAAAATCCGTTACCATTAGATTACCAAAGATAAAAAAATATTGCTCATGATCAATACTTGGATGGGTGACACCATGTGAGTTGGTGACCCCGCTATGTTGCTAACCCATGTTTTTAAAGGAGGACCGAATCAAAAATGAGACACGCTTTCACCCAGTTGGCATTGAAAGAAGAAACAAATAATTTAGATTCTTGAATTTAGGCCATTTAGTTAACTGCGGATTCTAAGACATAGATGTATTCAAAGAAGAGTTAAATTAATATAACCAATTATAGACAAAAACACTCCTTGGACTGTACATCGCATTTGAATATACAAAGTACACAAAAACAACAGTATCTGTAAATTAAGTAAGAAATGCAGTATGCACTGTACTGCATACATTTATAATTATGCATTGATAAAAGTATCGACCGTGGAATAGAAACAAAACTAAAGTTTATCGGGACTCGGTCAGTTCTTCAGGATCAAATTAAACTCTCATTGCCAACGTTTCGGTTTTTATTTAAAACCTTTTTCATTGGCAGAAGTATAAATTTTGAAGCAGAAAAACTAAGTATTACATTACAAATTATTTTACAAACAAAAATAGTCTGTGTGGATTTCAACAAGTGTAGTTGAAAACATTAATAGTATCATTAAGTTTATAATTTATTTATAATAATTTTAAAACATGTAATGGATGGATTAGTTGGAAAAACTATATCACTGCGCTACTCGATTTATCTGGAGTATTTTGATCGTTAAATTGTAACATTTTAGAAATTCATTATATCTAAAACATTAAAATTGCCTAATCACGACAATGGACTCTAAGGAGCAGTTGATGTCTACGTGTTAACCGGCCAAGTGAATTTATCTTTGCTTACTCTTTGTCCAGTGTTCCTACTCCGTGTAAGATGAACTCTCGAATTTTATTTTACCGATCTGTACTCATCATCCCTTATTTCTTCTTACATTCATTAATTGACTGAAGTGATAAAGCATATCTCCAATACTACATACACATGTAGCGACTTGATGGCTTGTTTAAAAAATTAGAAATTGAATTTTTTTTACGTTTCTGTGTTTGAACTTATCATTTTAGAACTTTTTCATATTCATCAGATACTTATTAAAAATTTTCTGGGGTTAAATAGAAATTAAATTTCATACATTAATAAAATAAGGTTATGAAGATTAAAAAAAAGTTTTAAAAAATGTAAAACCAAGTTCATGAAATAAAGAAATTTAACTTTGAAAAATATTTTTTTCTCATATCGCTAAAATAATGTAAATAAACATATCAAACAATTTTAATTTTTGATTACTTCCAAAACTATTAATAAACTGCGTCACTCATTAAAATAACTGATTCATATAGTCCATTTTTGTTATGAACAGCTCACACATTTACCTTTACGACCGTTACTTGAGTACATATTGCTGGTACAAAACAATTTATTTTTACCAAAAAATAATACCAAATACCAAAAAAATGTTCATAAAATATGCCAGTCTTCCATGATGACTTAGAAATTTGAAAAAATACCTCAAATAAGCAATCCACTTAGAAGTGTTTTTATTCGTTGAAAGAAACTTATACGTGCTAGAATGAACAAGGATGAAATTTTTGTGTCTGTATTAGTCAATCAAAAAAAATATTTACAAAAAATTAAAGAAAAAATAGTAATTCTTAATTAAAGAATTAAATAGACTTAATATTAATAATGGAACGGTTGGACTGGCGTAACATGAACTTTAAATTGGTCTCCATGAAGACGTACGTAATAAATTTATCGAAATTTCAAAATTATATAGAATTTAGAATAGCTTACCTCATTCTTTTCTTCTAGTAGAAATAAAGTTTGAAAAGAAGTGTCAATTTCTTGGAAAGTCATTTCCCGAAAGAAATTTTCATCTAATGTTAAAGGTAAGTATTCACAAATAAAACTGGCATTAACTGGATTCGATATATCTAGGAGTGGCGAACACATGGTTTAAACCTATTAAAGGGAAAGACGCTTGGAGTTAAAATGCCCAGAAAGATATTAAATCACCCTACTCACTGCGCCCTAGCGCTAACAATGGGAATAAATACGTTAATGGCCGCTACCAGTAATTGCCCCTACAAATCATTCCGTCAATTACATAATTATTTCAAATGACAATCATTTATGCTCCTAGGCCGTTATAAATTATTTAAAGAGCCTCTTGTTTACAAATACTACGATAAAATCTCTCATTTCATCACTAAAAGATATAAAAAAAAATTAAAAAGAATTTTTAAATGTCCAATTCACTCAATTAAAAGAAGTTTAGAATTTAATACGAAATTCCTTTTATTCATGACAGTTGTTCTTTAAGAAAATGTAATCATCATTCATTTTAATATGTTTTTTTTATGCAGGAAATAAGTGAAAAAATAAAACGTTTGTACTGTTATATTTCCTTTAATACAGAAAAACTATGTGAAACAGTCATTTTTAACTAAAATATTTGGAAAAAAAGACGATAAATTAAGCCAAACAATTAAAATAACTTGGAATACTTTTTTTTCTATTTTTATACTACAATAACCAACAAGAGTTCTTGAATTTCGCCTTAGTCAGGTTCACTTATGCAGGAATATCATAGAGAATTAAAACCTACGATTCTATGTCTTCTCCGAGGATTAGGGATTAGTTTCTCAACCTTTATTACCTTATCATTCTCTTTATGTAATCCTATTATTATCTTCTTAGCTATTTTATCGGTGACTGGACATGTCCGATTGTAAAAATGTATTAAAAGAAATTAAAATTATTAGAAAACTTAAATGATGTAATTAATGTTCATGATATAGCCTCTATACATAAAGTTCGTGAGTTTGTTTGTTTGTTTGTTCACCCATTTTCCGTGAAGATAGAGGCCTGAAATTAAATATATATTTTTTAATACCTGAATAATGTTAAATAAAAGAAAATTATCACTATATTCCCAAAATTGTAGCCAAGGTAGCAAGTGTCCTGCGTGCTCACCGATGACAGTAGTGCAAATGTATTGTATATAAATGTAACAATTTTTTTTTAATTTAATATTTGCGTAATATAAACACTGGTAATAATCTAGAGATGCGGAACCAGGGTAGCCCACTGGCTTGCGTGCTCGCCGATGAGAGTAGCACAAATATATTAAAAATAAATGTAAATAAATTTATGAATTGAAAAATTGAATAATATAAACAATGGTAATCAAGTAAATGCATGGATTCAGGGTAGCCAGTCGCTTGCGTGTTCACCGATGTAGTGAAAATGTATTACATATAAATGTAACCAAAAAAAAAAATTAATTTAAAATTTGCGAAATATAAACACTGGTAATAAAATTAAGGCATGGAACCAGAGTAGCCTAGAGGCTTGCGTGCTCGCTGACAGTATTGCAAATGTATTATAAATAATTGCAACAAATATATAATAAACTACTACATTAGAGGTAAAAAATGAATAACTTTAGAAACAAACTTGAACACAAATGTCAGATAAAATACGAATGTTTTGAGGTAATATTATAAAGACACATTCCTTTCATTAATGTTCTTTTACGTTAGGTCAATAAACTGAATATTTCAGTTTACAAGTTTTGTTTTAAATATATTTCATTGCGTATATAACTTGAATTGATGTTTTTTTTATTTATAAGATAAAATAAATGAGTTTTTACTTTTAAATGATTTTTATTTTGCTAAATATACTTACTGTTTATATATCTTGAATCATGTTAAGAATACTATATCAAATGCTTGGGCCATATCAGAATATGTTTTCGTGCCTTAATAGCAAGAAACAGCAATTAAAATTATCTCTGTCAATCATGTTCAGTGAATTAATTTCAATACCTACTGTTATAATTTCTGAGTGACACAAAGGGTCTATAGAAATAAGTGTAGTATAGAAATAAGGAAGAAATAAGTTCCATATTTAACTTAAAAGTTATTTTTATTCAACTTATCAATACTTAGTAGTAGTAGTAGTAGTAGTAGTAGTAGTGATTACTACTGCCAGTCAGTGAGGTCAGCACAGTGACTTTCAAGTATATTCTATTTGAGGGAGACATGCTTCTTTGTTAGGTTGTAGGTAATTCAGTTAGACATCACCAGTTTACCAGTACGTATATTAGATACGAGACATTAATCTAAATCACCAGTCTCAAATAGTCTAGAGCTATTATAAAGGACATTTTTAACGAATAGTCTGACATGGTGACAGACCCCTCAGTACAGTCTTAGAGGCGGCATGCAATAAGCTTTCATCTTCAAAATGAAAAATCTGTTGAATATTTTTATAGATTTGAAGAACAAAGCAGCACAGTGTTAAGCATGAAAGCAAAATAAAATTGTTATAGTTAAACATGTTTAAAAACAATGAGGCACAATGCCTCCATTACCTTACCTTATAATAAGAAAGGGTTATAAAAGAAGATAACATTACGAAATATTGATCTAAAATAAGATATTTTTTTTCTGATTTTTTTCAAAAACAAATTTTTAAGAATAAAATGTAAAACTATTAAAACAATTGTAAATGTAATCCTATTTAAAAAAGGCATATTAAAATGGTTGTTAACAAATATTGTTACAATTTATATGATTAAAATAGCACCGTGTTTTATTTTGTTGAACACTTTGACTCTAGGGACAGATTCAGTTTGAAATACTGGGCTAAAGTGCGGTCAAGGGTAGAATGCTTACCCTTGGTGCTACAGATTACATGGTCCACTCTTGGTCATTACCCAAGATTTTTTCTGGTATAGATGAAATTTGTCACTCTGTGCCTTGGAGAGGATATACTCGTATGCTGTAGGTATCGAGCATGTATGATGTCAAGTATTCTTTAAATATCCCCACTACTATAAACTTTATAAAGATAAAATGTATGACTGTCACTGTAACATCGACCAGTAAATGTGGCTCACTATAACAGAAATAATTGCCAAATACGAATGAGTCCTATTTTTCGTCCACAGTGTTTAAGTCATCATCAAACAATTTAAACTCTCATTAATTCATTGGTAATCGTTTAATGGGATTTATTCATCTGATTATGGACAACAAACAAACTAAAAACAAACATACCTGTGTAAAAAAAAAATGTAAAATGACTTTACGGGCGCGTGAAGTTCTAATCGAAATTTGACAGACATTACTTTCTAGGCCATTACAGGAGGCACTGCAAGTGAGAGCAAAATTACACTCCAACTACAAGAGAAGCAATTCA
This sequence comes from Hermatobates lingyangjiaoensis, assembly GCA_026182355.1. Lineage (NCBI taxonomy): Eukaryota > Metazoa > Arthropoda > Insecta > Hemiptera > Hermatobatidae > Hermatobates > Hermatobates lingyangjiaoensis. Next base: position 2,244,017 of record JAPFBL010000251.1, read on the forward strand.
CCAATATATATCAACCAAAGGTATTTTTTAGATGAAGCATCTTTCTAAAGGTAGTTGGAGGAGCCCTAAGAAATGGAGGTTGATCTGCCATTTCTAACTTTGGGGGAGGATGGTTGATCCATCGGTTTGACTGAAAGGCAAAGGCAAGCGACTCTGGGATGTAACTCTGGAGTAAGAAAGCTGCGGGGTCAGATGACCGTTAAGGTGTCTGGGAGGCGGAATGCGCAGCCCAGGAGACAGCCACTAACGGTCGACCGGCTAATTGGCAGCCGTAAAGAGGCACGGCTTTACGGCCCATTGTGCCCAGCCTAAGGCAAACACTTGCAGTAACGCCTCCACCGTCCATGTAAATAGACACTTAGAATCCATTCAGAGTCTTCTAATCAAGCTTCTTTTGTTGTTGCTCCTCCTAAATCAGTCATGTCAAACAGGCAGCTCCAAGCATTAACTATAAGGCGTTTATTTAACTTGTAACAAAACTGAATAATTAAATTACTTTTTTATGAGTGCGAACACTATTCATTAATTAAGAAATAGTGCAATGAAATGGGTGATGTGTGACGTCACATGCCTCGACGTCATTCAAAGGTACGCGCTTCAACCATGCCACAAGTCACCAATGTCAATCGAGTGCAAGCTATTCACACGAACAGAGATGAATAAGAGCTTTTACTAAAAACAAATTTACACATGCGAAATGCTAATTCACAGAATATAAACAAATTAGAAAATACATTTCAACTTTAGAGTTTCTACATAATGTTTCAACAATTATAAAGTATTTTAGATTACATCGCTATTTATTATATTGAAGGATCTAAGAAGCGATTAAAGGTTGCAAATGTTTTCTTTTTGTTTTACAACCCAGACTTACTCAATACCTACTATCACACTCGGTGGTCATCAAGTTTGACATGGGTTCTCTACAGAAATAAGAACTTTGAATTACTATTTCAGTAGACAGTTTCTTAATTCTGAGAAGCATAGTAATTATAAGATTCAAATGATAAAAACTAAGATCGAGGTTCTGACCATTTTCAAGCATTCAACTATCAAGAACCTAGTTCGCGTACGAGAGTGGTGTGTGTGTTGTTGGATACTTTCACAGAACAGTGAAAACTATTTACTCTTCTTTGAATATTCTTATATTTAAAAATGTTCAATGTTTCCACTGCAGTCATGTTCTGTTGTTTTTGGTTTGTATGGAGTAAACACGTACTGTTTTTAATCACTTTTGGTCGTTTTCCACTGTTTGTTGGTGTTTCCATAGTTTACTGTTCTGTTTTCCTCATTTACCTCATATTGGGGGGTTACGGTTGTTTTCCAGATATAGTAAAACCGCTCAATGTTAAAACAGTCAACCTAGCCTGCTTTATCATGGGAAGGTATATTCCAAGAGTGAACACTTTGAAAAAATATATGAAAAAGAAATAAATTGAATTCAGATATTATGATTCATATGATTTTATAATTTGTCTGGTACATTTTATTTTAAAAAATGGGTACTCTTAAGAAAATTTATGTTTTTAATTATATTCAAATATCATTTACTGTTGATTGTTGTCATAAGTTTGAGAAAAAATATTACTTCTTATTAATTTTTTCACTTCACGTATATAAACTTTAAAAAAATTAGATAAAGAAATCCGTTTAAAAATGGAACTGAATAGTTAATATTAGGTGAGGTTGCAGTGGCTGTCCCTTCAGTGAACACCATAAGTTAAAGTTAGCTCTTCATGAGACCAGATAATGAATATTGTACAGTGGGAGTTCTAAAATTTGCCTACCTCAAGTGTATTTACAGTAGGGTTTTTAGCGAGTACCTGATATCGTATACGCTCAGGACCAACGGCTTAACGTCCCCACTGACGGACGACGGGTTCACCTCCCGCGTGAATAAATCGAGACCAAAAGTGGTTATTGAACACCTGATCTATACTCCAGAGGCGACACTAAGCCCCTGAGAATTACTCTTCTACACTTATTACTTTTGAAATTCCTCTACCTATAATTCAAAATTAATGATATCTCTATAATTCAATACTCGGTATACCAAATATAAAATATAAGGTTTCTTGAATTGCCAGAAAAGCGAAAATAATTAATACCATTTCCTTGCTTCAATACTGTCAAAAAACAACACGAATTATTTTCACAATAAGAACTATTAATTTTCGTTAAAGATGTGTAACTGAAATACGAATTCAGCATTATTCGTATATATCAACTCCACTGAACCATTTTCGGAAGAAGTCTATTATAAAGAGTTTGAAAGGCTTAGGAACCACGTAAAGTCAAAACAGGTGGAAAAAATGGTTGTTTTTTACTTTACTATAAGTAAAGTATAGTGAACGTGAAAAAATTCGATCTCGAGATTTTGACGGAATTACATGTTTTGAGCTCCCAGAAGTCGTTTTATGAAGTTTTTACGATGATGTCTGTGTGTGTGTGTGTGGGTGGGTGGGTGGGTGAGTGTGTTAGCATTGCTTGTTACCACGCTACGGTCCAGAATCTTTGATGGATCAAGTTGATATTTTAGACAAAAATGGGCCCCATAAAGACGAAGATCCCTATTGTTTGGGAAGAATTATGCATGATGGGAAAGTCACTTTTTTTGCCAAAAACCGTTTTTTAGAAAACATTTATTTCTCCTAAACTGATAACCCTAGAGTTTTGAAATTTTGACATTATCTTTGAAGTTACAAATGCAACAAACGAAAAATATATTCAGAATTTTAAACCAACAGGAAATTTTTTTTTTCAATAAAATGTAAAAATTTTGACTTATTATTGTCAAAAAGTTTGACATTTTGAATGTCAAACCTTGTGAGAGCAATACAAGCCATACTGTTTGACGGTTCAAAATGAAACTATGCCTAAAAATAGAACATTATGTGAGAATGAGTTGAGATATTTTTTTTCAAAATTACATTCGCTAATGGGGCGTTACAGTACGATTTCTGTTTTCAGAAAATGTCTTTTTGACGCTAAACGGCTCATTCAAAAATAATGAAAATTGGACCAAAAAAAGAACGAAAAATTAGCAATATATAAAAAAAAAATCATCAAGTTTCAATTACAGGAAAGTAGCAATAACGCTATAAAAACTGTTTGTTTATCCTAGACTGAGAGACCACCTGCTATACATGTCGATTTTTTTATATTTTACTTTAATATAAGTAAAGTATAGTGATCGTGAAAAAATTCCATCTCGAGATTTTGACGGAATTACATGTTTTGAGGTCCCAGAAGTCGTTTTATGAGGTTTTTACGATGATGTCTGTGTGTGTGTGGGTGGGAGGGTGGGTGGGTGGGTGGGTGGTTGGGTGGGTGGGTGAGTGTGTTAGCATTGCTTGTTACCACGCTACGGTCCAGAATCTTTGATGGATCAAGTTGATATTTTACACAAAAATGGGCCCCATTTAGACGAAGATCCCTATTGTTTGGGAAGAATTATGCCTGATGGGAAGGTCACTTTTTTTGCCAAAAACCGTTTTTTTTAAAACATTTATTTTTCCTAAACTACTAACCCTAGAGTTTTGAGATTTTGACATTATCTTTGAGGTTACAAATGGAACAAACGAAAAATATATTCAGAATTTTAAAACAACAGGAAATATTTTTTTTTCAATAAAATGTACAAATTTTGACTTATAAATCAATCTCAAACCTTGTGAGAGCGATACAAGCCATACTGTTTGACGGACAAGAATGAAACTATGCCTATAAATAGAACATTATATGGAGAATGAGTTGAGATATTTTTTTCTAAAATTACATTCGCTAAAGGGGCGTTACAGTACGATTTGTGTTTTCAGAAAATGATTTTTTGACGCTAAACGGCTCGTTAAAAAATAATGAAAATTTGACCAAAAATGGAACAAAAAATTAGCAATTCATAAAAAAAAATTCATGAAGTTTCAATTACGGAAAGAGCAATAACGATATAAAAACTCTTTGTTTATTCTAGACTAAGAGATCACCTGCTATACTTGTCGAATTTTTTGTATTTTTTTACATTGTTTACATTGACTTAGAAATTTTTTGAGCGAATCCACTGAGATAAAATTGATGTTTCTAATGGAAAAATGAAAATATATTATTGACTTATAAGAGATGTAAGAGGAATAATATTGTGCAGGTAAATGATAACACTCATTAAAAAAAAAATCGTATATATGTTATTTGACAAAGGGGAAGGGAAATGATCTTATTAAATACTAAGAAGCCATAAAATTCCCAGTATAATTATTCTGTTAAAAACCAAAAATGTAAAAGATAATTCAAAATATAAATCTTTCGTTTAGAGATTAATAACTGTAATTATCGTACATCTTTAATTAACAAATCACCTTAAAACAACATTTTCTTCGCTGTTTAAGAAGTTTTTCAGAGAAAAAAAGAGTATTTTACTGTTTCAAATTTGAAAATTTTACATTAATATTCAATGTAGAAGGATGTCAAGTAAACGATGTAAGAAATCTACTGGCTATTTGAACAATAGCCATGTTCTCTTGTAGGATACTATTTCGTTTCAAGAAATGTTCACTTTGGTTTTTCAAAAATGTTATTACTGCTGTAGTTATACTAATGAAATTATTTGCAAATAATAAATTATTTGTGATGTACAAAAATAAGCTTATAAATTGATATGTCCTTCAATCACTATCTGTACTACCTCAGGAATGACAGGCTAATAATTATATCCCATTTAGATGTTTACGTTATGCTTAAATGAGACGTTATGTTTTATATACTCAAGAAATTTGACATTAAGTTACTTATAGTAAAGTAGAGTGTAGGCCACTCCAGATTTTTTTACACTGTTTACATTGACTTAGAAATTTTTTGACTGAATCCACTGAGATAAAATTGATATTTATAAAGGAACAATTTAAATAGTTTATTGACTTTTATGAGATTTAAGAGGAATAATACTGTTACATGTAAAAAAATCACCGCCAATAAACATAAATAAATTACCTTTGTCTTCCATGGCATGATGGATTTGTCTCATAAAATGCTTTAATAAATCTATATAATGCACTCTTGAGCAAAACATAATATCAGTTAAAATTACATTATAATTGTGAATGTAGTGCCTTTCCATGATATTGAAATGTAATGAATGGACTCTTTCCTCAAGAAAGAGGACTTATGTTTGTTGAGAAATATCCAGTTTTTTTTTACAATTCTAGTCTAATAGTTCATATTTATTATTTTCAAAAATTAGAAGCTCCCAACTATAAAAGATTTAAATTATATTGAATAGCTGGCTTTGACTTCGATTTGAGTATATAAACTGGCTAATTACTAATATATTTTTTCTCAATATACATTCATTGCAACCTTATAAAAGAGTACAGCAGGCAGGAATGAGATAACACTCGCTCAGAAAAATACGTATGTATATATGATGTTTGACAAAGGGAAAGGACAATGATTTTATTAAATAAAAGGAGCCATAAAATTTCCAGTATAATAATTCTGTAAAAGACCAATAATGTAAAACATAATTCAAAATTGAAATCTTTCGTTTGAACATAAATAAATGTAATTATCTTACATCCCTAATTATAAATTATCTTAAAGAGACATTTTTTCTTCGATGTTTATAGTGTTTTTCAGAGAAAATAAGGGTATTTTCCTGTTTTAAATTTGAAAATTTTACTTTAATGTTCAATGTAGAAGGATGTCAAGTAAACGATGTAAGAAATCCACTGGCTATTTGAACAAAAACCATGTTCTCTTGTAGGAGAATATTTCGTATCAAGAAATTTTCACTTTGGTTTTTCAAAAAATGTTATTACTGCTGTAGTTATACTAATGAAATTATTTGCATCAGCTGTGTGATGTACAAAAATAAGCTTATATATTGATATGTCCTTTAATCACTATCTGTACTACCTCAGGAATGAAAGACTAATAATCGTATCCCATTTAGATGTTTACATTATGCTTAAATGAGACGTTATATATTATATACTCAAGAAATTTGATATTAAGTTACTTATAGTAAAGTTGAGTGTAGGCCACTCTAGATTTTTTATATTATATAATTGCACTAGGTGGCGGCTTGTTAAAGATAAACATTTTAAAACGCTTTGTTTTCTGAGTCTGAATATTTTTAAGAAGAAAGTGGTTTGTAATGAAGGGTTTTAGATGATTTTAGTGTAAGTGCACATAGTTGCTAACAGATTATATAAACACACGTTTCTGATCAACTGGTCTTGAAGACGTACAGCAGGCGACACCAGTGGAGTATCACATACGAATCACGAGGTCTACACGCAAGTAATATTATATTGCCACTACTATTTGTGGTAGTGACGATAGCGATTTGTTTAAACGCTGTTTTTGAAGAGTGTGTGGGTGGAGAAAGTCATGTTTGGCATGTCGGAGACTGAAGAGTTATCACGGCTGCAAGGAGAAAGCGGCAATCACAGGAGACAGACAGTGCGGTGTGGGGCGCAGATTAAATGCATAATTTACTGAGGTATAAACAAGAGGCTAATAGTCGTAATCGAGCAAGGCCTTTACGACTTGCCTCATCCCACACCCACACTCACACTCTCCGAGGACTATTACACGTACTCCAGCCACAAGCACCTTGTCAGCTCCTTCACGACAACAAACCCAAAAACAATAAAAAACAATTTCTTTTTCTGGGCAAGTCAACTATTACAATTATTACATCAGTGTTGCTCAAATTGAACACTAAAAGGTAGATTTTTAATAAATAATGTATCAAGCCTCCCCGTTAAGAAGGAAGTCTTCATCTCTTTCTTCCCTCAAGACGATTGAAACCGTGTTAGCCATATTTGAGTACCTCTACTCAAACTGATCAATATATATATAGATATATATATAAAGATTTCACATAAACACGTGAAAAAACAATCAATGATCAAACCACAATAAAAAAATGGGAAAACAAGACTAAGATCAGTTGGGTTTTTGACTCTAACGAAGACCGCTTGTTACGGTTGAAAGATCTTAGTCTTGTTTTCCCATTTTCTTTTGTGGTTTGATCATTATATATTGGCAGCAGATCTTCTCTCAAGAATATTTTATAGAAAATGATCGCAGTTTCTGCATTCACGACCTTTTTGTTAACAGATTATAACCTCCTGGCTATTTTCCTTATTGTAGTAAGTAAACTATAAATCAGGTTCGCCAATGACATCTCCAAGTAAATAGGTCCAATATATACATATACATATATATATATATATAATTTGTGGATTTTAGATAATCCAACAACTGCTGGTTCTCTGTGTATTTCCTCTTCTCTTTTCCTTGATGATATTTTTTTGTGATTATGGAGTTGATAACATTAATTATATTTTTAAGTGAAGTGTTTTTTATTTTTTACTTAATTGTTGATAATTTATATTTTGAATAAATGAAGTGTATTCATGGATTGAGTGGATGAGGGACTAATGACGGTGGTGAGGAAGCCGAGTACAGAGGAGTAGAGTGAGGTTTGAGTTGTAATGCGATAACAGGAGGAGAAGGCTTAGTGTGGTTAGGCCTAGTGATGTATGGGCGGCGGTGACGAGGCGGAAGCGGGAGCTCGCGGTAGCTGGAGAGACGCAGCGCAGCAGCAGCCCACTTATCTCATTAGCGGCGCCTTGACCACTGCCTCTACCGTAAGCCATTACCGTTTAATCGCACGGCCTAACGACAACGCGCTTATTGCCACCTCTCCCACGCCACCACACTGCCTGCTACTTCCATTATCGGCGAAGGCCGGTGATTGTCGCGCACGGGTACCACATCATTTGACAAACTGGACTCCTTCAATTGAGGTGGAGCATCACATACGACCAACAACTTGTCGTGGCTGGTAAAACACTGAAAGCAAGTCCTTTGTTCAGAGGACACTAACTGTAACGAATTCCTGGATTAGTGATGCCCAGCTGTTTTAGGATAATTTATTTCTTTATCGAAAAGTGGCAACAAGTAGGAGGAAGGAAAACAAACAGGAGGTCTCCATGGAGACAAGATATCAACAGTAGAGAAAAGTGGCAGAGTTTCGGTGATGTATTCGTTACGAGTTAGATCAAATAGTTTTGGAACTGGTGTTGTGCTAAACTCTGCATCTGGCTGACTTATTTTCAAGGGTAGCGGATAGTTTATGAGGACTGTTTGAGACCGCATTCAGCTGAGCTTTTAGAAAGGAGATTTTAGCTCTTTTTTAATGAATTAAAAAGCTATTTTAGCTCTCTAGAGCTTGTTGCTCCCGAAATGCAGCGAAAGAGCTTTCACGTAAAAAAGGCATCAGTCTGTTATGATCTGCGATATGGCTGTATAAGCTGGGAGCGCGATATAATACCAAAACAGGTATGTATTCAAGGAGAAAAAATCGCTTAATTAAAATATTTCTCGCTTAAACCACTGTAGTTGTGCATCGCTAGTAACAATATTACATACATGACATATGGCTAATAATGCAATTGTTAAACCTCATATAAAATGTATATCCGTCTTGTGTGGCAAAAATACTTAGTAAAAACTGTCACATATTACATCTATACGGAAAGCTGCGAATAGCTGTAAATAATATTTATCCCAAAAAAAGGAAATCAATGAAATTAGTTAGTTCCCAACAAGCTAACTTAGCGAGGTAAGTTAGTCTGCTGAGTATGAGCATGAATTAAATAATTAACATAAGCACAAAGTTACTACTTCAAATTTTTGCATATATTTTATGGTTTTCGTAAGATTTGATCATAATTGCTTTTATTATTATTTTTTCTTAAATATATCTTTTATTATTATTTTTTCCTATATATAAACTGCGTTTCTGTTTTTCTTCATTTCATACATATTTTTTGGTAAATTATTTCTTTAAAATTGATATTAAATATATTCTTTTTGTTTACTATGATTGGAAATATTGCATGGATGTTTCTATCCTTATGTGACAATGTATAAGATTTAAGTTAAGGGGTTTTGAAAAAATTGACATGAAGAGCTGAAAATGTTCAGAATTACTGCATATTGAAAAAAAGAAATGAAATGTAGAATGGTATAGAGAATAACTAGTAAGTGATATAAATTCAAGAGGAGTGAAGCATGCAAGGGGTATGGGGTTAGAGGGAGGCTGTGGGGAGTGTGGTCACCTGGAAGGACGTGTGGAGATGCGAGGGGGCGGCGAGCATGGCCTGGAGCAGGTGCAGCTGCCGGTCCCTGGTCGGACCTCCCCTCACTGCGTCCCCGACCTGCAACAGTCAGACAATCAGTGCGCAAACATCTCTCTTAGCAAACTCGCCACACCCCCCTTAACAAACAACCTTATCAGCTTCACAAACCAACTCTGAATCCATTGAAACAACTTTTACAGCAAACTTATAGGAAACCACTCAATATGTGACTAACACTCAACACAAGAGGGGCCAGGTTAGCTCAGTGGTTAACGTAGTCGCCTCTGAACTGATGGGACTGGGGTTCGATCCCAACCTGGCCCTCAATTTATTCATGCGGGAGGTGAATAAATCTGAGCACGTCGTCCATCGGAGAAGGACTTTAAACCGTCGGTCCCGAGACTGTACGATGTCAGGTATTCGTTAAAGATGAGTTACGCAAAATTTAGGACTCAATCTTCATTGTGTGTTATCACAAAGGGCCAATGCTCGGCCTACATGTGTTCCCTTGTGGGACTACCACTGCAACCTAACCTAACCTTACCTAACATTCAACACGACTACTTTGATATATATGTGCACTAGTTTTATTAACTGAACAGATAATACATATGCGTAGGCAGACGTGATCAATAAACTATGTGACTACCACTGTAGAATCAACCTTCATTGTGTGGTATCACAAAGGGCCAATGCTCGGCCTACATGTATTCCCTTGTGGGACTATCACTGCAACCTAACCTAACCTAACATTTAACACGACTACTTTGATATATATATATGCACTAGTTTTATTAACTGAACAGACAATACATATGCGTAGGCAGACGTGAACAATAAACTATGTGACTACCACTGTAGAATCAACCTTCATTGTGTGGTATCACAAAGGGCCAATGCTCGGCCTACATGTATTCCCTTGTGGGACTATCATTGCAACCTAACCAAACCTAATATTCAACTCGACTACTTTGATACATGTATGCACTAGTTTTATTAACTAAACAGATAATACATATGCGTATGCAGAAGTGTACAATAAACATATGTGACTAAATAATGAAGGGAATCACCTCTAAAAGTATTAAACTAAAGAGAAAAAATTATAAAAGCTTTCGTGTGTTACCTCGTATTCTAAAAACCAACCCCTGAATATATACTTAATTACAGAAAAATTACAAAAATCACTTTAATATTTCGACGTTCGTTTCATCAGGAAAGAAGTGGTCTGCTAGGTAGTTAATGAGAAAAATCAGCATTTTCCTCCCAAGTGAGAAAGAAAAACAGAAACAAATTGAATTGAATGGAAGTATGGGACATCTGAAGACAAAATGAAGTCAAGCACAATCAAAGAAAAATAATAATAGTGACAATAATACATGCAGAGGATAATTAACACACTAAGTCATCAATAAGAATGTTAATTAATTAAAGACAAATAAAAACACAAATAATATATAATAATAAAGCTGAATTCTGGAAGTGATTTGAATTAAAGCGTTAATACCTTCTTCTAAAGTTCTTAAGGTAACTTGAGTGTTGAGAACAGATATCTGATTCATATTTCAACACACATTCATTTCCTTGGGTACAGATCAGCTATGGGTGTATCAATCAAGAGTTTTTTTTTTTTTAATAGTATTATGTATGCTTTCAATTTTCACTAAATAATTTCTTTATTAATTAATTAACTGCATTTACCATCCATCTATTATGTTTCTCATCCATTTATTTTTACTACTATTACAACCACAGTTTTCATATTTCCTCTCAGTTTTCATATTTCCTCTCTTCCTCTTATCTCCCAGTAACAATAACTTTTTCCTCTTGTCACTTCCTAACTTCGGGTCAACTCACCGATTCGTCTATGGAATTGTTATTTGTCAGTTGACACCTTGCCACGCAGACGACCACTTCTCCCTCTGACAACGTTTGATATAAGAATATTGAAGGGAGTTATGCCAGTTCTTCTCTATGTTTACTTCTAAGTAATCTATTATTCACGGTAATATATCTTTCCTGTTTACAAATATCATATATCTACCTAGATTTTACAGTAAAAAAGTAAAATAAAAATTAATCCTCTAATGTGACTGTGACCAGTTTATAAACATGTATTATATATATTTATATTCATACATGTATATATTTATATACGGTACTGTTTTCTTGACCACAAAATATTAACAAACACTTTTTCTTTTTCTCGGAGTTTGGTCAGGGTAAATATATGGAATCACCTTTTTGCCAACGTTTCGTCTTTATTTCAAGACATCCTCAGGGCTATAAACTAACAAAAAAACAATAAACAATGGACATATGTCATTTCTATTTTAAAAACATCATAAACAAATTGAAAAAAGAACTTACTGAAGGCTGGGTTCTGTTACATTACAACAACCGTTAACTGTCATTACATGTGCTGTTCCAAGCGACATATTATTGAAACACTGTTTTTTTAGTACAATCATATATATATACATCAGTGGCGACTCCTGACCTTTTTCTTTAGGCATGCAATTTTCAAAGAATAAAAGAAATACAGAGAAATACCCTTCTAATTCTCATGTTCAATCTTTTCATGTTGCACAAAAGGATAATGATGTATTCAAAACATTTTATGGGGATTTGAATCAGGTTTTATTTTAAAATACTTTTAACATTAACTTTTATTAACCAATACAATAAAAATAGGCAAAAAATGTTTTTATTAAAGAATGAGATACACAATACATCATTTGAATAAAAACTTCTTGCAAAATGCTTCGATAACAAAACCCTAAAACTTCTCTCTATCTGCCATGAGATCTTTAAGTAAATGTCTTTCAATTGAAATTAGGGATGAATTAGACAATCGCTCTTCACTTTGGGAGCTTCGTAAATAACTTTTAATTCTTTTGAGGGCAGAAAACGATCTCTCAACACTTGCTGTTGTTAAGGGAATAGTCATAACCAAATTCATGAGTTTATAAATTTCCGGAAGACCTGTGTGCAAATCACTTTCCAGTATGTATTTGAGGAGCTCAGCAAGCCTGAGTTGCAGTGTATGCAAACTTCGTTCTTGTTTCTCTTGGCAATTAAGACCATTTTCATTAACCAGAAATGATAAGAGTAAACCCCTGCATTGGGAAGCTTAGCGCAATCATAGAAAATGGTTCCTTAGCGTGTAGTGGAATAAAACAAAAGGGGTTCCTTTAAATATTTCGAGTCTCGAACATTTTGGTTTCTTTAAAGATGAATTCTATGCATGCAATGCATGTGTTGCATTCCCTGAGAAATCGCCACTGATATACATATACACATATTATAATATTTATATATATATATATATTTCATTATAGTAAAACGTACTCCAGAACATTCACGATCTTCTCACTGAAAGAATCGGTGTTACAACAAGTTTCTTGTCAGGGGTTAATCGAAATAGGAACTGACCTAGTGACATGTTTCACAAGGTAAAAGAAGTTTATAAAATATGTAAATAAGATTATATAGGGTAAACATTTTAAGAAAAGAAATGAAAGTAGATTTATTGAACCGGAAAGAAGGGATTATCTTCAGTGCAACATAACTTCTGTTTCACTTTTTCCTTTTATGTTATTATTTTTAATGATGTTTTCCGTTATTATACGGTCACGTATGTTTATTGTGACATTTCTGTATTTAAGCATATGAAATAAAAATCATTATCTAAACACTGTGAGAAATTCAGAGATGTGACTAAGATATTTCAAGCAAAACAACTGGTGTTCTTTAGTTTAAACGAATTTCAGTGCGACTCTGACAAAGCCCAGTTGTTTTGTTTGAAAGATCTTAATCACATTTTTGATTTATCACTGTGGTTTAGATATGTATATACTTATACATATGGTGTAAATTAATATACATACTTTATTAAGTAATACGTTATACATATTGCTTCTCGAGGCCACCAGCTCAAAACTCCTCAGAGCAGAAGCTGCTGCTACTTTTAACCATACCTGCATGTACATATCTATACATAAAAAGGAACAGTTCACAAGGGCAACTAGTCAAATTATTCCGAAAAAACTAAGAACTTACACAACTCACTTCTGTATTTCGACTTTTGTCATCATCAGGGAAGAAATAGCTAGCCCGGGTGGGTCACTTGTACTACTAAGTAAGCATAAGTAAGTTAAGTAGGCATTCAAGTATATCTGCAACTTGATAAAATCAAATTATCAAACAAAAATAACCATAATCCACAATAATAGAAAAAAGGCTATTTACGAATCTATGGTTATGTAAAGTGCCTCATTCTTAACTAAAATAGGTGCCAAATAACAAATGAGTCAAACTTTGATCCTTAAAACAGCACAACTACTATTAAATAGGTTAGGTTAGACTGTAGTTGCAGTCCCACAAGAGAACAAACTTTGTTCATTCGCCCTTTGATACCATACAATGAAGATTCTACATTGGGAGTCCTAAATTTTGCCGAACTTAAGTGTATTTAGAGTTGGGATCTTTAATGAATGTCTGACATTGTACAGGATCGTCACCAACGTGCTTAGATTTGTTCACCTCCCACGTACATAAATTGAGGACCAGAGTGGGTATTGAACCCCGGATCTACCAGACCAGTGCAAACAATTAGTAAAGACCAACTTTATACTTTTGCATTTTTTTTTTTTTTTTGCTAGAAATCATAGATGTAGGATTCATCTATGGTCTCAAACTGTTTCCAATAAATGTTATATAAAATCAAAATGTTCAATCATTTTACAATCGACAAAGTGTTTCAATTTTTTCTAAAGTAATTTGTTTTCGAAATATTAAGTCCCTTACAACTTTTAGATGTTTATGGGTGGACACGGACCAAAAAGTCACTCTATAGAGTTCGCTACGCCATAATAACCCATATAAATTTGGTTATATAGGTCTCTTTTACATTGAAGACTCTTACTTTTACATTATTAGACTCTTTTTACATTGAAACTCTTATTAATCGTATGTAGACTGGTTTTTAGATTTTTTATAGCAAAAACTTGGCCATGAAAATCTGCAACAAAATGATAACCCGCAGCTTCAAAAGAATATTATTTGGACACGTCTATACTGTAGAGGGGTACTCTGGACATATAGACAGATGAACACTTGATTTTGATATCCATTTTTTTTAATTCACTTTTTATGCTTTTCCAAATGACAAAGTAGTGGTTCTAGCTATATCACTAGCTGCTATATCTAGCTAACTAGTGAAAGAAATCGGTAAGAAAAAAGTAAATTATTTCGAGATGTTAATAATGTAAATGTAAATTAATCAATGTATGCTAAGTAGTCATCATAAATTACCACAGAATAAATTTACATAAGCTATAAGACATAAGACACTAAATATAAGTACACTAGATATAAGTACACTACATATAAGATATAGTGGGCACTAGATATAAGTACACTAGATATGAGGTATAGTTGTCACTAGATATAAGATATAGTGGGCACTAGATATAAGTACACTAAAAATTATAATTGCTCAACTAATTGATGATATTCGAAAAATATTGAAGCACGTCAGAACAAATCTAAAAAACGTTTGTCGGTGGTTGTAATGATATTCATGAGATGGGACGATAAAGGGTTGAGATGGGATTGTGAAGCTAAGCCTATTCTATGTACATATGGTAATAGAATGTTCCTTTTTTCAAAGATTGTTAGACGAGTTTGATAAGTATTATTGCGATTCCATAAAATATGAGAAGGAATTTGACTTATTTGACCATCAATGTCTTTTCAGTCCCAAAACTTCGCCATTAAATTTGCAACTCAAATTAATCAAATTAGAAAGAGTAATGAGATGACGAGATTAACCTCGATAATAGTCAGTATGAGATTATAAAATGCAATTAAGGGAAGGCGAGTAGCCCGAGCTATTGAAATACGGACACCAAATGACTTCAAATTTCGGAACCACCTATATTTGTAAAAAAAAAAAACATCACTTGCACTTGAATCAGCAAAAATTGAGATTGGGATATATGATAGTCATTTGTCGTCGGCAGCTTGAAATAACACGTCACCTGGTGAAAGATACATTGTCAAAATGTAAGAAGTTCCATGTATTCCATTAAGGAAATTTGACTTAAACATGTTTAAATATAAGTTTGTTTTTTTATTCTATTAAAAAAAATTATTTTTTTTAAAGGAGTATATTTGCCAACACCACTGGCAAATAATGATACATGTAGTGTTAATAAGACTGTTTAACAAATAAAGCAATATCAACATGTTATGACTATTTCTTAGCAATTGCGATATACAATGTGGGCAAACAAAGTTGCATACGTATATGACGATATATCTATTTTATAAGGTGTATCAGGTTCATAAGCGACAGTCATCACATCATTCTATCTGATGACGACACTGTTGAAATATAGTAACAAGTTTTTGCGATTTGTATGTGTTTTCTTTCTGTGAATGTAGTTTATATATATAATTATTTTCAAAAATTCTATCAAACTGGTATGTTACAGAGAATAACTTTGTAGTGGGCCTGAACAAAGTGCACTTTCAATCAGGTATAAAATGCTGAAATTTATACTTGAACATAGTATACGTTTTAATATTTTTATACTTCTTAGATATAAAATTAACTCATTAAACAAATTTAATGATTTCTTCAAAAGCATAAATAAATTTAAACAGAAATATGACTTGCTGGAATTTGATAAAAAATTATATATGTTAGTATGAATAGCAGGTATTATCCTTAGTTTAATGCACATAATCCCAGAACCAGTGAACAATTTTCTGATTCTTCCTACATGGGTAGGCAGACACAGGAACAGAAAGATATAAAATTTAATATGATTCACATTATCAAAATATAGTCTATCTATTAGTTTTTTTGAAACCCTGTATACTTAATCAAAATAAAAATATAAAATACATGTTCGCTCAGGAACTAATACTAACGTCTTTTCGACAAAGCTCTCAACTTTCTGATACTATTGACATATACAGAATTAACAGAAAAAGCATTTCCTTTAATACAAAAGCAAGTAATAAATAATTAAGTGCAATACGGATTTCAGATTATTTAGTATATCGGTTGAACATAACTTCAAGAAACTTTGTGCTTCAGAAGAAGCACATTGATCACATTAAATACAATTTATCTAATTCTTAGTTTTTAAATACCTTTATTACATACCTTACAAGTAATATTACATTCAAATTTGTGACATTTCTAAATAGTTTCTTAGTTGTTTATTTTCATTATAAATATATTTTCTGATTCGCCTTTCTATTTAATAAAAGTTCGTGATAAAACTTATTGTATACATACCAGGAGATGAAGGAAAGAACACAAACGGAAAACACGAAAGTCACTTCAATACTTCGACATATATATGTCGTACTCAGGAGAATAAAGGTTACCTTTGTGTGTTCAATGAACCTGAAGCCAACTGAAGCAGTGTACTTATTCTCGTAAGGACATCGACTGTCGAAATATTGAAAGGAATTTTTGTCTGTTAGTGCCTCTGTTCTTATTATTATACTATCCTGTATGTATCCCGATCAAAGCATGGCAAGTTTATTAATAAATATTTAAAGAAATAAAAAATAAGAATA
This sequence comes from Hermatobates lingyangjiaoensis, assembly GCA_026182355.1. Classification (NCBI taxonomy): domain Eukaryota; kingdom Metazoa; phylum Arthropoda; class Insecta; order Hemiptera; family Hermatobatidae; genus Hermatobates; species Hermatobates lingyangjiaoensis. The sequence goes on from JAPFBL010000251.1 coordinate 2,260,768, forward strand.
ATATACAGAAGAAGAGAACAACTGATTTAGAAGATCACTTACGCATACATGTAAAAAAAGAAAAGGAAAACAATCGAAGAAAGAAAATAAATGAGAGAAGAAAAACAAAGACGAATACAATAGGATAACATAAATAAAGAAAAATGGAACATGTAGAGTATTAGACAGAAAATACAAAGTGCAGCAGGCTGAAGTGCTTAGTTACCTGGTCACGGGAGCCGCCGCTGAGGGGAGAGTGCTCTAGTTCAGCAAACCCGCCGTCCAACTCAGGAGTAAGGCGTTCTTCCTTGACTTCTAAGTCTTCTGAAACAAAACATCAAACTTCAGTATGCTAAAATAGATAACTACCTTCCTACATGATAGTTATTAATAAGACACAAGCCATCCGATGAAAAACTAATAAGGAAATGTAGAAATATAAAATAATGCAAAGTATCTAATAAGATGAATCAAAGTCTGCTTCCAAAATACAGTATATATATATATATATATATATATTCTCTATATAGCGGTTTATTCTAACCGCTTGTTTCTTGTTCATTATTGACCTTTGACCTTCTCTTTATATTAACCTGTACTATCCTTTTAATCTATTTATAGCATGAGTCATCGATTTTAATTTAACATATCACTTGGCCAACTCCTTTTCCAGTTGAACCTTGTTAGCAGGAGGTTAGTTCGTAGGACCGAATCTCTCAGTCTTAAGATCGTGAATGCCGAGACTGCGGTTAATTTTTAATGATACTTGTTTAAAAGAGGATCTGGTGCCTATTTATACCATATATATATATATATATATATATATATAAAAGAAATTTAAATCGAAGGAAACACACACACATAACTCACATGGATATTTCGACCATCGTCGTCATCAGGAGGTGTGAAGAGCGAAGAGACGACGATGGTCGAAATATCGATGTGAGTTATGTCTGTGTCTTTCTGTGCGTTTCCTTCGTTTTGAATTTATTTTATTTAAAAAAGTCCGCTGGAGCGTTTCTTTTAATTGTATATATATATATACAAAAGTATAGTTTATAGTTTTGACTATAAACCGAAGAACTTGAACCGAACTTGAAGAATTTGAACCGAAGAACTCGGTCAGTTCTTCAGTTTCAAATTAAACTCTCAATGCCAACGTTTCGGTCTTTATTTAAAACCTTTTTCATAGGCAGAAGTATACATTTTGAAACAGAAAAATTAAGTATTACATTACAAATTATTTTACAAAGAAAAATAGTATGTGGATTTTAACAACTGTAGTCTGAATGAACACGTGACACTGACACTCTTTGTAAAATAATTTGTAATGTAATACTTAGTTTTTCTGTTTCAATATTTATACTCCTGCCTATGAAAAAGGTTTTAAATAAAGACCGAAACGTTGGCATTGAGAGTTTAATTTGCACTACATAATCGCACGTGGTTGTTTTATTCTTTCAAATAGCACTGTTCAGGCGAGCGACTTTATCATAAGCGAGTCAGACATTTCACGTTGAGTTCTTCTGAAAGCTCCATATTATCCGTTAAATATTATCTCAGTGGGATACCATTTTCAGCTGTTAGTTGCTTCTAGTTTGCAAGAAGTCCAAGTTCCTCACATGCAGAACAAACTCACTTTCGGTATTCGTATAACTAAAAAATTGTGATTTCCACAACCAATAATTAAATGGTATATAAGAGTAAACTATAGTAATTATAAATTATTGATAATATCATTAGTAATATTAATTATTATAATTCAAATAAAAAAGTGAAGTTGTATCGATAATATAAAAAACGTTGAGAACAGTTTTAGAAGTTGTTCTACGTACATTATATTCAATTCATTTTTATTGAAATATTTCCTTCAAAACAATTATGTAAAAGCTTTACTTTTTATCATGAATACTCTATTTCATAAAATCAGTCATTAATTTAATTCGATATGCTAACATCGATTAATCCAGGAATATCCATTATAGATATGAGAATAGTATTTCCGAAGGGTGACGAACGAATCAGGCTAATGCAGAAGTACTGTGAGATGTATTGGACTGGAGCTCACTAATCATTAACCATTTCTGAAACACTTCCCAAACAAAGCCTCCGAGCTTTCAAACACATTGTGTATAGACTATTTAGCAGACCTGGACTGTGTTTAAATCGCACATGCGAATATTCCGAACAGGGCAACAACAAAATAAATGGAACTGACTACATGAAGAAACTGAACAGCTGACACGATTGCTTCAAATGACACGTCTTTTGTGCAAATGAGGCCCCTTAAGAGAATAGTACATGGATAAAATGGTACAATGATCTTAAGGGACAAATCAATTATAGTTTCGAGAAAGGAATCAGTCTATACTACAAAGATCGCATGCATACTAGGTAAAAACAAGATGCTGGAGAAATAATCAAATTATGTACGCAAAATAGTCACCAGCAAGGAAGAGGACAGACTGAAACTGACTGCTTATAACAGAAGCCGCAAGACATAGAACTATTAATTATAGTGTGCCAGTATTCGTACTTGTAGCACACAGAACTGTGGATTCCTACCAATGAAGTACATTGGGTTGATTAGCAATACGCTATCAAAACGTTTTACTCTCCAGCTGACAGCAGAGAGTCATACCTTGAGACAATTCTTGAGAATCATACCAAAAACGTGCAATGTTTCAAGTAACAGTAACACAAATGGTAATACAAGCAACAGTGTCTCTCAGACCTTAGAGAGAATCAACATCTTCAAAGCCTGAAGGATCTATACATTAAAGAATAAAATTTCTCCTTGATGGACAGTATGGTGGCATGGACGCCAATAACTACTAGTGACACGATATGAACAATTCCTACAAGCTAATCAGAAGTTAACTTTTATACATCATCTAACTACGTATTTTACCATTTATTCATTGCACTAATTGATTCAAAAACCTTCTTAATACAAATCTTTCTTATTTATAAAGTTGTATTTATAAATCACAGTGATTTATGCCAATCGACATTATACGAATTTTTCTTACAATCATTTCTATGAGGAGTGATTTATTTGGGGATAAAAATGAAGCATTGTACACATCCTTTTTTATTAGAATGTGTGCGCATTTCTTTTAATTAATAAGAAAAAGTTTTTTTTTTTACACAAAGTATGCACTCCAATCTGATCTTGGGTACCCTTCTTCTCTCTTCACCATCGCTTGAAGTTTTATCCTGAAAGAGCGTTCGAAAGCACAATAACAGATGACCATACAAGGGTACCAAAAACACTCTCTTCGATATTTGAATATTCTCCATCACCAGGAGAGTCCACACTTGAGAGTGGTAGACTAAGTTTATGTAGCCTGTATAGTATTAGTATATATATATATATAAATGATCAAACCACAATAAGAAATAGGAAAACAAGACTTGTTTTCCCATTTCTTATTGTGGTTTGATCATTGATTGTTATTTCACGTGTTTATGTGAAACCTTTTTATTATATGTATATATATATATATATATAGGTGTGTTCTCTAATCGGGGTTCGGTCAATTTTCCAGGATAAAAAATTAAACTCTCGTTGCCAAAGTTTCGGTTTTATTTAAAACCTTTTTCATAGGCATTTTCTCCATACACTCTTCTTATATCCTCATAAAAACCCATATTTCTTCTTATATAAACCCAAATATATATATATATATATATCTAAGGTATTCTTATTCACGTCCAGATGATGAATGTTGATCATTCGAAACATGTCGACAATAGGAGATGTACTTCATTGTGTAGACCAAATAACGAGAGTGTTATTTAGAAAAATTGAGAAACTTGTTAAGAAACAGGTTTCAGCTAAATTTGGTGTTATTTTCAATAAAATATATATATATATATATGTTATTGGTTTGATCCTTGATATATATATATATATAAAGATTTCACATAAACACGTGAAATAACAATCAATGATCAAACCACAATAAGAAAATGGGAAAACAGGACTTAGATCTTTCAACCGTAACAAGCAGTCTTCGTCAGAGTCAAAAACCCAACTTCAAAAACCCAAACTTCAGTTGGGTTTTTGACTCTGACGAAGACCGCTTGTTACGGTTGAAAGGTCTTAGTCTTGTTTTCCCGTTTCCTTATTGTGGTTTGATCATATATATATAATTAAAAACAAGAACACACCATCACGACAACTTATCAAACAATAATGGGAAAAGAACACTTAGCACAACAAGAAAAACTAGTTGCAATTTGCCACCTGAGTAGAGCATTCCTTCTCCTTATGACCACAAGGTCAAAATACTGAAGCGAGTTCTATTGTTTTTCTTTTATTGTGCTCTTTTCTCTTTTATTCGTTTGATACAGATATGTGTTATGTATTTGTAACTGTTAGACAGAGAAAGATAGAGAGAGAAAGAGAGACAAACAGATAGAGAGAGAGAGAGACAGATAGAGAGTACCATATAAGAAGCACACTACACTTCTAATTGTTTAGGCTTCACTATTCAATTACAAAAATTATTCTATTTTATTCTAATTTTATTTTATATTTTATTTTAGTCCAATTTAATTCTAATAATAAAATAATGGTATATATATATATATATATATATATATATATATATAGGGTTACTAGCCGTTGCGTCTACAATGTGCTTGGTCTCCCTTTCTCTTTTCTCCTGAAGACGGATTACCCGAAAATTTTAGTCTGTAATTGTGTTTCTTTTACTTTCTGTGCTAATTATCTTCTGTGCTAATTTTGAACTGTTATATGTATATACAATTAAAAGAAACGGTCCAGCGGACTTTTTTAAATAAAATAAATTCAAAACGAAGAAAACACACAGAAAGACACAGACATAACTCACATCGAAATATCGATGTGTGTTTTCTTCGTTTTGAATTTATTTTATATACATATATATATATATATATATATATATATATATATATATATATATTCACTTGATAAACAGAAAGACGATCCAAACTGGACACAATAACAGTTCAAAATTGAAGATAGGTATCGCAAAAAAGTAAAGAAATACACTTACAAACTCAAATTTTTTTTTCGTTTTTTGAGTTTGTAAGTGTGTTTCTTTAGTTTGTGTGCTACCTATCTTCAATTTTGAACTGTTATATATATATATATATATGTAAACGCTCCGTCAGGTAGAGAAAAAAGCTTGATATTAAATGTTGTTTTCAACAATTGAAGGTAATAGTACAAGAGGTGTTGAGGAAGAGGTACAGCTCTGAGAGGTGTCTGAGTAAGAGGCAACTGAAGTAATTGAGAGCTGGTGGGTTAAGTGTAAACAATGAAGATATGTAGAGGCAGGGCTGGGAAGAGGCTTGGAATGCAGGTCGGGGGAGGCAGGTGGGTGGAGGACTAATGACAGGCTGACACCTGGGCAACGGCGAAATATGAAATGTGTGGTGATGATTAATATTTGGGCTAGGCAGGTAGAGGTATGGGAGGCGTGTTATTTTAGGACTATGCACATACCTCGAGGGAGCTCTGCCGAGGGAGCCAGTCACTAGTCAAGCCAAGAACGAAACGCGCGACCCCAACTCTCGCGTCGCGCACCGATCGCTTCCACGCCCGACATTCGTCTGATCCAACATGGCCTCCCTCCAGCAGACCTCCCCTCTCCCACGGCCCCTCTGTCAAGTCCACAATAAATGGTGCCCAATTTCCTAATCATGGAGCCAGTCTGGGCCTTTGTCTCCCCCGGACAGGTAGAGCGTAACAGGAAGTCCAGATGGCCTGCCGTAAAAACATTTGTTTGATCCGCGCTCGGTACGGCTAACAGTAACCCAAGTTTTTGAGCCGATGGCTCAATTGACACCAGTGACTCAGCTCTAGTCCTAGAACCCTTTACGTATTCACCAATTGCTTTTTTTTTTTCATAGACAACTGCTCTTTAATCACTCCGCATCAAAAATTCCAGAAAATAAAGCGTTATCCCAGACCTAACATCACTTTATGAAGAATTTATCCCGAGTAAATACTTCACCTGCATTCACAGCCATTATATAAAATAGCAAAGTTACTAAAATGTATGAAACTAATTTGTACAATGCATTAAACCTAAGTCTGAAACAAGTGTAACCATTATGATTTTATTGAAAACCGTCCTCACACAAATACATTTATTCATTGGCCCTAGTGTAGACTGGGGTAGCGAGTCAAAACCAATTCATACCATTGTCAACATACCAGACTGAAGAAAGGCAATTATAGGTCCAATGAAGTGACCAGCTTAAAAGAAGAAATCAAACCTATTGACCACGATAAACCAAAAGATATGACATAATGAGCGGTGCCTAGACCCTAGCAGGACACTTACTCTTATCAACATTAATGTCGAAATGAACAAGCTAATTTTACTAATGCTTTTCTACTTATGCTTTTTGAATAATTCTAAATATTTTCTTCACAAAAGATCAAACAGGGTATGTAGAAAAAAATAGTAATATCGGCGTATATGGTACTTAACTTACGATACATATATCATGATACCATAACGACGAATACATCAATAACATTGCGACCTGACCATTAGAATATTCAAACACTAGCAATGAAACTTCAGGCGCAATATCTTCATTAGTTTATCTAAAATGTATTGTTACTCTTTCTTATTCTCTATCCAAAATTGATTGTTTTTACTCATTTTTGCATGAATTTTAATAAAGATATATTTTTACTGTTTTACAAATATCACTGGATATTTGTATTTGAAATTTAAATAATTAATATTTAACGTAACGTAATATTACTAATATTTTGTAAATATAATTAATATTTACAATTATTAATATACATTGTAACTAATATAACAAAATTATTAAATTGCTAGATTTTTATTTACAACAATAAAATTTTCTTCGAAAATATACAAGCGCATAATTCTATTTTTTAAACCATAGGAAGTCAACAAGCAAACGAACGTTAAGAAGCCCTGCCTGATATATGTATATGTCTTTATACTAGTCGTTAAATGTGATCCCAACAGTTTCTTTTACAAGTCGAATCAAAGTTTTCCCCACAATCCACGGCAAACAAAAATAAATACAAAGTAGAATGCAGATGTTTAAATTGTGTTCATTAATATCTTTTCGTAGCTTAAGAAGTAGAGCCACTGTACCTCTTATTAAACAGGAGGAGTAATTAATGGTGCAATGGAGCTTGTTTTTATTAATGCAAACTCTTTATACCCGGATGCATGCTTGAAAGAGCAACCAAAATTTATCAACTTAAGAGGTACACTCATTGTAAGTTATGTTTATAACAGAGGAATTAACTTCAATAATAATGCAATATTATACGATATAAACTCCTGGGTATAAACACTCGATATCAATCATAGTTTTAATAGTGTACAGTTTTGTTTTACACATTTAAGCTTTATAAGCAGGGGAAGTGGCATGCTGCTCTGGTCAAATGATCTGCTGTTGTCTTATTGTTTTGCAGCAAGTAAAGAATACTGAACATGAAAACAAATATTTTGACTGAAATATAGGATTTGAGATCACCTGAATTCATTTCTGATTACATATTTTGTAAATGATATCTTAACGGTATCAGTGGTGAGTATAGGTCACTCCAGAGGTCACACTGCTTGAAATATAATTTGATAAATAAACATTGGAAAATGTATTTTTCGTCGGAACATTCACTTCTGTCACAAATTGCGAATTTTTTTTCTTGTGAAATAAATTTAGCTCCTTTCTAAACATTCTAAAACTAGAGATTAGCTCTTTTGTCATAAAAAAGTAAACGTAATCAAATAACTTAAAATACATAAATAATTAATAAAATATCATCAAGACAGACAAAGTTCTTTTATAACAATCAAACAACAAGAAAAATCAAAGAAACAAAAAAAAACAACAGCCTGAGGAGTCTTGGTTGGAAGACCCAACTCTTCACCTAAACATACTCGCACTAATGGCAACTCCTGAAACATTTTCCAACAGTGTCTAAACCCGATCAGCTGTTCATGGAAGTTTGATAAATATGAGTACATTCAAGCAATGATGAATTTATAAAACATATTTCTATATCGCCATATATACTCAAACGGCTTCAGGGCGTGTTTAATACAGTGAAGAATGGAGTGTTATTTCCCAAAGTAACAATAAATAATTATTGACTTCGTGATGATTAAATTATCAATGCTAGTAAATATTTAGAGGGATGATTTAAAAGTACCTGTGTTGACCTTTATACGCACCAAGCCATATTTCAGGCCATATCGTTTTTAAATCAAGTCAGGTTGGCTTTCTACGATTTCCCCTTTAGCCGTCCCATGTTCCACATGGTGACGCCCAAGGTGGACCACGCGGAGGCAGGCAATTCGATGCTATACGCGCAACAGTATTTTTACATCGCGAAACGGCTACACTGGGTACGAATGATATTTCGGAGCAAAAGGAAGATCCCATGTAACATAACTAGGTCCGACGTAGTCGGGCTTACCTTAATCTTACGTCTAATTATACATTATACATGTGGATGACAACATTACTTGTCATCCACATTAAAAGTACCACCGGATGTTGTACTCACAACTATTACTTATGTAAGCAGCAATTAACATAATACGAATAAGGCAGACTCTGTATGATCATATTCTATGTGATTACCACGCTGGCAAATCATACCTAAAACCAATAGTACTGTGAGGCACTTTTCAAGAAAAATTATGAAGTTCATTAAAAATTTAAGATGAAATTACAGACGACAAAGGGAAGCAACATAAATTGACAGATTTCGGCACGGTGTGCACGAGTCCAATGAGATTCAAGCTCTCAGATTAGTAATAATAATAATAGCGCGTCAGATTCATGATTTCAAGTTTGTTTTAACTGTCAACATAGCCAGAATAAAACCAATGGAAACGGTAAAATTAATTGCCTATGAGTTTAACAATATATTACCACAGAGTACCTATATGGTACTCTTACAACATAGTCACTTCAAAATGACACCAAAACTGAATTTATCGTTAACGAGATTGGTATTATATTTACTTATGAGTAAAGATTAGAGTAGATCAAAGCAGATTTTTTTCTTCATTTGTCACTTGAACAACTTAATATGCATTTATTATTTGGTGCTTCCAATGGAAGTATACACCCTAGGTAGTACTCCATGGCATTATTGTACTAAGCAATGTCAACGAACTATATAGAAGGTTATGAGGCCATATTCGAAAGTTAGAGGCCGTATTTTTAAGTAAACAATTGAAATACTTAAGATAAATTTGTTTCACAGATATTTCATTCAATACATATATATTATATGGGGTTATTAGTGTCTGATAAACTCAATAATGCCTCTTAGAGTTCACAGAATCAGCTAAATCTACAGCACGCAAATGTTTTTTTTAGTATCTACGTTTGAGGAGAACCATTGTTTTTAGGAAGCACAAGTAAGCAAGGCCAATCACCCAATAAAATATTATGCACTTTCTTTAATTTTACAATTCAATAAAATCTTAGCAGTACAACCGAGACTAATTCAACATATATATACTATTGTTTCCTAAAGTTCTTTAGTACCAAAAAAAAAATGTAAATTAAAAACTATAAGAAAAAGAAACAGTAAAAAGAAAGGAGCTAAACAAGTTGAGATTACATATTGGAATGTTGATAGGTGAAGGAGTGTTGGACAGGAGTTAATGCTAATTGGAGGAGGGTTTTTTTTTGTGGATAAGTAGGAGATTGGCAGAAAGAAGATATCGTGGATGTCAAGCAGTATAGGATGAAAGGTGGCAGCCGAGGCCTACCTGGCCCACCTGCGATACCATCTCTGTTGTTTCAACAAGGCTTTGCCACTCCGCTCCATACATGCACCAACCAACCTCGTCGGCCCATCAAAACAACAATATTTCATAAGGGGCAATCTTACAAGTGTAACCCGTCACCTTCAAATATTAATAACCTCCATAATTAATAAAACAGCTATAAATACAGTAGATCATATGAATCAAAAAATATAATTATAAGATATCCTTTGTATTTTGAACCAATAAAAAGATGAATTAATACATTCCTATAAATTATCATTACTGATAAATATGTTGCTTGAGTATACACTTGAAATATCCACAATAACACGAAATATAAATATTATGTTAACCCACCACGATGGAAATTTTATCTAAACAATATAACCCAAAATACATTGCAATTTGCTCTGAGGCCTTTCATCGCCCTTTTGTTTATACAAACAAATCCTCATTTGATGATGTATAAACGAAATGCCTCAGATCATTTTTGAGTATGAAATTTTGATGTGAGTTACCAAAACGTTTGTACTCTATGTTCCTCTGACATTAAAACCTTTTTATAGACCTACAAAACAGAGGAAATATAAGATACTGAAAAAAAAACAGGTTTTCAGTTCAGTGTCACGTGTTCATTCAAACTGGACAGTTGTAGTTGAAATCCACAAAAAACCCAAAAATAAGTCGTTGTATGGTAAGCTAATTCAATAATTAAAGGTTAAAATAACAACACCATTGCAATATAAATTTAAAATAATAAATTATTTTTGTTTGTGTAGAGGCATTCTATTATACTTCTCTATGGTTTAAACTTAATGATTCTTTCACACGAGATATTTTAGTATTAAAAAAACAAAGTTAATTAACCTAAAGTTAATTACGTAACTAAAGTTTACATTATTGTAATATGCAATCATTTTACATATCTCCCCTTGTGAGCGGTTCATGAATTCTCACAAATGGTTATTTCAATAGTGGCCAATAAAGTGTTTTGTTCCGTTTGTCGTCGCAGTTCTCCTATTTACGTGGCCATTCTTTTATCTCATAAATATCCGGAAAGGAAACTGGAGAAAATGTTTCTTTAAATTCAATATTAGCTACTAGTTTTTTTTTTCATTGCCTACCCTTACAGCGGCGTTTTTCAAAAAAACAAAAAAGGAAAAATAGTATGTCTTATTAATGTACCACCGCCTATTAAAACTATCGGCGTGTCAAATTATCAGTGGTGCCAACGATACATCCCAGTGGTAACCACTTCCAGTGTTGCTGAAGTTCGGTCGTCTGAGGGTAACCGGTTAACAACATGGCTTTGGGTATGGCTTCGATTGGTTGATTGGTAGAATAACAATATTTTTACGGCTCGCTATGTTTTGTTCAGGGTGTCAGCAAAGAACAGGAGTATAATTCTAGTAACAAAAATCCAATTAGTATTAAGGGTAGTAATGCACAATGGGACTTTGAGGAATGTGAGAGAAAGCAACATGATCATGTATATCCTGTAATGAATGACCTACTCTAGGGGGTCTAGAAATTCCACTCAACAAAGCTGTAATCTAAATTACTATCAAATCAATTGGTTAATGTCGTTAAGCTTAGTCAAAGGGAATGTTTTTTTTTTTTTTAGCAACTATGGATGTTAGCTAGTTAAACAGAATATATGATGAAATTAACTAATCGTGTACGATAACAAAGTCCTATACGCTATCAACAAATCTAGCGTGGTATGCAGGCATCATAAAAGCCTCCTTAAAGAGGAGTTTACATGGGTTTTATGAAAGGAATACCAAGGCGTTCATGGACAGCAGAGTTAGTGGAGGTACTGTCGACTTTAGACAATCGAATGCCAGTCTTTTCATTTTCATGCTATGCTCAAGGTAATAAATATCTTAATTTATTATTACATCGCACATCCGTTAAGTCTCTTTCCAATTTACATATTTATTGCAACGGTAAACCAATATTTAAAAAAAAAACTGTACAAATTAATACAAAATTAGAAATTTATATTTATTTTTTTTCCTTTTTTAATCCAAATATATCTATTCACAAAATTAATTACAATAAAACACATAATTGAAATCAACGAAACAAAAAGCCACACGCAAAAATCAAAAAGAAGAAAAATATACTCTGATGCCTTTCACTTTATGCCATCAAAGAGCGACTACCAATAAAAACATAAAAGAGGTTACAACAAGGTTACAGAGGAGCAGGAGGTTAGGTAATGAAAAGAGAGATTTCAAAATACAAAATGGCAGACAAACAATCAAAAATAAACGAGATGAAGAAAATGTAGTGCAAAAAAAACAATCTTTTTTTTGTCCCTATATTTTCCTCATGTTTGTTCATTTTTAGCTGCTACTCTGAAACTTTACTTTTTAATACCTCTCTTTATTATCATTCCTTATGTTCCTCTGAAACCTTGTTGTAACCTTTATTGTTTGAATTTGTAGTCGCTCTATGATGAAATAAAGTGAAAGGCCTCACAGCATATTTCTCTGTTTGATTTTTCCTTGTGAGTTTATATATATATATACAATCAATACGTTTTCTTTTCTTATTATTATTATTCTTTTCTTTATTTTCTAACTAACTATACCTTCCCTATTAATTCTTACTCTTTTCAACTCTTAATTTAATATATCTTTTCTAGTTTACTATTAATCTTAATTATCATTATTATTAACATTATTATTATTAATTTTCTTAATCTATTTATTCTCTATTAGTCCAGTTATACCGTTGACCTTTCAACTCTTTTATTCTAACCACTTGTTTCTTGTTCATTATTGACCTTTGACCTTCTCTTTATATTAACCTGTGCTATCCTTTTAATCTATTTATAGCAATGACTAAGCATGAGTCATCGATTTTAATTTGACATGTCACTTGACCAACTCCTTTTCCAGTTGAACCCTGTTAGCAGGAGGTTAGTTCGTAGGATCGAATCTCTCAGTCTTAAGATCGTGAATGCCGAGACTGCGGTTAATTTTAATGATACTTGTTTAAAAGAGGATCTGCTGCCTATTTATACCAATATGTATATACATTATACGAGTTCAAAATTCAAGAAGAGTAACACACAAAGCCAAGCAAGTAAAAAGGGAGACCAAGCACGTTGCGTCTACAACGTGCTTGGTCTCCCTTTTTCTTTTCTCCTGAAGACAGATTACCCGAAAATTTGAGTCTGTAAGTGTGTTTCCTTACCCTGTGTGTTACTCTTCTTGAATTTTGAATTCGTATTATGTCCAGTTATATCGTGATTCGTTTTATTAAGTGAAATATATATATAAATATAGTTCAATGTACATAAAGATGTACATAGAGAAATTAAAAACACACACTTACAGTTTCTAATTTTCGGTTGAACCGTCTTCAGGAGAGATAAGAGAGGGAAACCAAGCGCACTGGTACAGAGACGGTTGTAGACTCCAATATATATATATATCTCAATCTCTCTTTCGGTTGTGATTACCCAATGACTTTATTTACCTTGATGTAATTTTACTGGTTGGTTCACTTTGAGCCTGTAGGATTTTAAGATATCAAATTGATTCTAGACAAAATTTTAACGTCATAGTGAAAATATAATACTTTTCATCTGTCACTCAATGGAAGTTTTTTCACAAAAATAATTATGGATGAATTTCGTTTAAATATTAAATATTTCCACCAGCTTTCTATATCTTGCAAATTTCCAAAATTTTTGCCATGAAGTTTAGACGGATAATTAGGAAAGCTATTGGGAAACACGCCTTTTCAATCTATTAAAACATAACGAATTAAAACTTACGTAAGTACATCCAAAGAATAATCACCAAATAAAGAAATCTAATTATAACTTTGCAGTATATGATAGAATAAGCAATGGAATAAAAAAATCGATAGGTAGGTATAAATATGTGATCACCCGATGAATATCCTCAGTTTATTGAAAACACTCCGTGGAGATGGAAGTATGTAATTACGAAACGATCGAGTGGATTTACGAGGAGGTTTACGAGGTACGATTGTAATTTCTTCTCTAATTCTTATTAAGAAATAAGAAATAGCAATGCCTTTTTTTCAGTTTCATTTTAAAAATTATAAAACTCATTAACTATAGTATATTACTCCTTTAGGTGACTGTCTAAGCAGTCATCATTGCACACTAAACGAAATAGCAGATCTCCAATAAACGCCCTTTCCTACTATAACAAATATCACATTTCACTGCTACAAAGCTCCTATCAGTAATACAAGTTTTGACTTTCCAAGAATACTTCATGGGCAACGGGTCACCATTTGTTAAGCAATCTTAAACCTCGAAAAGGAGCTCCTTCTTTTCAAGATCTTAGTCTTCTTTTCTTATTTTCCTATTGTGGTTTGATCATTGATTGTTATTTCACGTGCTTATGTGAAATCTTTATATATATATATATATATATTAGTATATTTTGGTAGCAGTCCTTCAGATATGCATGCTTTGTTGAACACGACAGAGTAGTTCCTGTCTATAAGCTTCTTCAATGAGATTAACATCCATCCCATTGGCTTGACTTTTGCAACCTCTACAACGTATAAGACCCACATCACCCCCCTGATTGATGTCCTGAAGATGATTACAGAAAGTGATCGAAACGCATCGACTACAATCGCTGACCATCTCAACCGTTCTTGAGAAGAAGCTTATAGACAGGAGCTACTCTGTCGTGTTCAACAAAGCATGCATATATATATCATTAAATAACTTGCCAACTTTAAGTTTAGTATGTTTCTTACATACCTTCTCGAGTTTTCTTATTTTATTCCTCCATCTCTCCGGTACCATATAAATCAAATCACCAAATGATTTAGTTATATTTCTATTTTCCATATTTACACAGGGCTGATGTTTCGGTCTTCATTGACCATTATCAAGGAAATCTTTATACAATATTTTTTACAATTCATAATAAAATTCATATTTACATTAATTGTCACTTCGCTTCATTCAAATATAACTAATAAAATACACTTTTTCAATGATGATACATATTTAAAAGAAGGTCTGCTCCCAAAGTATACCAATATATACCTATACTCGTATATTGTTATATTTATATACCAATATATATAGTATATTATATATGTATGTATGAATCAGGCTCTTGTCTGGTGTACAAATGTGTCAAAAGTTAATAATCAAATCCCAAAGCTTTCACAAAGTTCAATTCAATAATTGATAAAGAGGGAACCACATAAAAGTCTGTAAAAGACCTTTGTAGTTATTCCAAGAGAACTAACAATTCCTTATGCCAACCACTCGGCTTTTTGATTTGTTTGGTTTTCGTGAAAGACTTAATTTTGCTTAAGCCCACTCTTACTTATTTTTCAAACATTTCAGAATAAAAACACAAGGAATTTTAAAACAACTGAAAAAGAAACGTCCAAAAAAGTTAAACAATAGCAAAAGTTATATTTTATTTAATTTTCTTCCACCAAGCAAACTAGTTAGTCAAATAAATTCTTACAGAATTTTACTAAAACTTAATAATAGTGGATATTTCCAATCGTTTTATTTCCGCAATGATATTCATAATTCTTTTAATTATGAATAAATTAATTACGACTTTAAAAAGTCGTAAATGCAGAGGCTGCTGCATATTTCAATTCAGCTTGTTTAAAAGAAGATTTTCTGCCTACCTATACAAATATATATATATATATACTAAAACAATACGAACCAGGTTTAATTTGTTTCCCTAATATTTTACAGGCGTACATGACATAATGAAGTCAAACTAATGAATTTTTTTAAAAAAAAATGTAAGATATAGCTTTAAGGAAATCTGAAAAGACTGAGTCGATTGCAAATTGCATTCCCTTTTCGAACAACTTTTAATCTTACATTCAGAAACATTGATCTCTATGGCTTCATCGAGACAATCAAACTATCAAACAAATGTCAAATATAAAATTAGCGTTTATCATTTGTGAACATTTGGACATTCCACCAGTCCAAATATAAATATATATATATATATATATTTAAGTTGTTAAATATATATATATTTTAGTTCAAGACAATTTGATAATTTTTTATTAAGTTGCATTTTATTCAATTTATTAAATTATGAACTGTAAGTTAATTAAAGTAATTGATTCCAACACCCATACTGATATGCTTCTCCTTCAGTGTTGTTCCAAGATAGGAAAGTTTGGCTCATTTGTCATCGATTTCATTTGTGGACGAGCCATGACCACTAAAGGAAACATTTTGTCCTAAGTGCGTGTTAGCAGCACTGTGCAATCAGGTAGTGCTATCAGTGAGAGAATGGGATGAGAGGAGGAATGACTGCAATCAGAGGCGTGACTACACAGAGCTAAAATAAATTGCCTCTATATTGATCTTTTATCGGCCTCAGATTATATCTGGACCTCTTTACACTCAACTTTATCACAAGTAAACCCATTAAAAAACAAACTGGTAAGATACTGTAAAGAACCAAGTTATTTCTCTACTCAAGGAACACAAGCAATCAAGCGTAATTCTCCCTCAAAGTATTATATTTATAGCCATAATTAAATTATTTTTATGCATCAATTAGACTCATTAATGTACTTCCTTATTTTTTAAGAATCCTTTTAAATTGAATGTAAATAAGTTTGGTGCGTGTCTGATAAACATTTTTACTAAGCAATGTAAACAAATCTGACAAATGATACAAAGGAGGTAGCTCAAATTGAGTTTTGCGTCTTTTAATGTATTTTATCCAATATACCAGGTGTTTAATGTTTATTTCATCATACTATGGCAAGATTTAATATTCTATAGTTAGTAGCTTAGACGAAACAATTCCTGAATACAAAATATATATTATAATGAACCTTTTCTATGATGCCACTTGCACAAAATAATATACAGTTCAACCTATAAGGAACAACTTCCGCGTTCAATTCCATTATAAGTCAAACAAACTCAATAGTATACTCTTCATAATCATCCCCATTTAGTTAAGTAAATATACGGACACAAAATATCAAGAGTTAGCAGTTCAGGAGAAACAAAATGACATTTTTATAGAATACTGCCCTAAGACTAAAGCACAACAGATACTACTATAAGAGCTACCTTTCTGGTATAATAACAATTTAATCGTCAAACAGTGTGACCTATACTATGTCTGCATACATTTAAATGTACACTATTGAACCACACAAACAGAATAATGAAAAACTTTAAAAAATGGACTTTGACACATGTAAATCAAACGTTTTTAAATTTGAACTATAAGTATAATTTACTTATAGCATTTAAAAAAGAAGCTGACACTGATACGCATCAATGTGCCGAAGATGGGCACCGACTATTGTTAGATCTCTAATCTGAAAGAGTATTAAAGTTGGTAAAATACTTCTTATTGCGCTAAATCCCTGAAGAAGACTACAGAAGTGAATAAAAGCCCTAGTTCACTAGCATCAAACCTTGCTCCTTTTGACAAACTTCATGCATACTTGGACCAAAGCTACTCCACCAGACGGAAACATGCCTAATCAAGGCCGAATTGTCTGCAAGGGCACAACAAAACCTGGGTCCCCTTGCAAAGGATAAAGTTCTCTGACAGAGAGCAAAAACTGAAAACTTTTCCAGAAGGAAAAGTAAAATTAACAAAAGAATGTAGAAAACATTAATATTGAGTGACAGTTTGAGGGAGGGTTTTCTGATGGTTGTCTGAAGCGAGAAAGTATAAATCATAAACGGAATGACAGTAGTGAGGGGGGGGGATTGGTGAGGGGGGGGGGGGGGGAAGAAAACAAACAGGCGCTGTGACCGATGGATTTGCAGGCGGGGCGACAATAGGCGCCGCGAAGGCACCGTTAGTGCAGGCCAGACCTGACAAAGCCTTGCATTCGTTCTCCTCAGCCGAAAAACACTTTTCAATCTTAATACACCTCCGGCCAATCTTCCAATAACAGTTTCTAGAGAGTGGCATATTTCACGCATTGCATTCCCATTTTGCAAACAAATTCTAACTGAAGAGGGCCGCTAAACCGCAGCACAAAAGACACTTTCGAGCCACTAGACTACAGTTTTTTCAAGTTCTTTTCTTCAGGTGAATATGCATTCTTAGTACAATTTTACGGACCTATTCTAATTATCAATAAACTAACTGCCAGCAATATGATATTTCTCATAAGTTATAAATTAGGAAAGAGTTGCCCTCCACACAATCTATTTTTTTATTAAGATCTCGGTGCCTTGGTCAGTACGATTTACTTCGACCACTAAGAGTTCTTTCGAATCGTTTAACCCTTGGTTGTTTGTGTTGAGTAGGTAATTATGGGAGTATTTTTTGGGTTGGCGATAATAACTGTTGATATCATGAAAGCATGGTCACGATCTACGATACTACACAGCACTACTTCGGTCCTGGTACTTGATTCGTCCCTGATGACGGTTCATAAACCAATTGTAATTCACTTCTCTCTGGGTTGGGAATGGAATAAATCCTGTGACGTATCAAATAAAACCTAAAAACCATCATCATGGGCTCCTTTATATAACGGCAGATAGAATGAATCATCAACAGAATTGCTCGAAGCCACAATAAATTTATCCCATAAAAAATAAAATCAACATCTAAACCCCAGTAAGAAAATCAGAAAATGATTAACATCTTTCAACAAAAAGAAGTAGTAGTATTCTTCAGAGTCAAATTGGTACTGTCGTTTAGACGTTGATTTGTGTTTCAGGTGTTTATTTTGAATTTTTGTTATCGATAAAAAAAATAAGATGTAAATTCCATTCATCCATCCCAGACCACCAATAACAAATCATGAAGAATTCTTAAAAAGGTGAAATTATTTTGTGAACTAAATTTCTCTAGAATGGAGACTCCATGAACCGAAGTACCACTGCACTACGACACTGAGCCTGCAATAATAAACAAAACAAAAGAAATAAATCCCATTCAATTCGATGCTCATTTACTAGCAATGTCCCTTTGATGACCCATAACATAGTTCATATTTTGGCATAATTTAGTTGATAATATACCTGACACAAAAGTGATGTTGCTTTTTATGAATGATCGGAAAAGAATTGGCCACTTATGGAAATCCTATCTCAAATGTCTTCATAGGGTTACCATATTTAAAAAAAATATCACAATAATCTAAATTATACCATTTGTATACCATCATATTGTACTATTGTATATCATTATATACTATATATATTATATCATTATACTATATATATACTACATTATATATATATTATATCATTGTATACCATTTGGCTCTAGACATGATTACAAATTAATCTTACGTAATGCCAGAAAAATAATAGACAATAACTTCATGGAGAAGGTGGTCAGGGGATGGGCCTGACCACCTTTGTTTCACATCCTTCCTAATCCCCCAAATCCCCTCCTTTTATCCCAGCCCCAATCTAAGGTGTTATGCGATCCATGCCGAAGGTTGGATGACACAAAGGTTTCTGTATTATAAACAGAGCCTTAAGGGCACCAGGTGACCCCCTTGAGTAAATAGCCTTACTCTGGTATGCAGTGCTCTGCCGGAGCGGACAAAATACCACCGATAGAGCTTCAGGGATTTTCCCCTGTAAGGAGAAGAAAATCTGGAGACCATCCTCCGGAAGCGCAGAGGGTCTAAAAGCGCTAACTAGTGGGAACCTCCCACAAGTGCAACTAAGAAGGAGAAAGGAAGTACTTTCTCCCGAAACATAGGGAGCCTGAATGGACATTATCAATGATGGTTTGTGCAGATTCCGCAAAGAGGAAGAAAACCGTTTCTAAATTTCTAAAAAAAAATAGCTTTTTTTTTTAAAATGCAATGCTATAGTCACCATCAAATAATAAAAATAATAATAATAATGCTATGCTAAGTGCACAAGTTATTTTCAGAATTTCCAATAACTGCAATATCAAAAGAAGGTCTTTAAAATCAGATGATAAATTATAAAATTTTTGAATGAATTCGATGTATTATCATATCACTCTTCGTCATTCTTTAATCATTATCTGTCAATAAAATTAGTTACAAATACAATGCATGAATGAAAATAGTACAAGCAGTTCTTTACTAAATAAAAACTGGCATATTTATCGTTTTTTTTTTAAAAAAAATACCAATTATTAATAATGAGCAGAATTTATACAAAACATAATATATAAAAAAGAATTCCAAATAGGGTTCTTATTTATTACATTTGGGATGAAAGATTATTCCATTGTTAAAATTATTGCACGAGAAATAATAAATAATAAAAGAAAAAGTGTTGATTACGTAATCTAATAAGTAAAAAGAGTTTTAACAAATACAAAAAATCTGATATAGTTTGTTTTTACATTTAAAGGACTGGAGACCTGATCATATTAGCAATTTACACAAAATGAATGAAAATTAAAGAAGATGGACTAATTTACAACATAAAGTTCTTCCGCAATCGACCGGTTAAGGGTTTCCTACATGATTTCCTACAGTGAGTCTTTAATTTTACTCTGGGAGGTAGACAATATCCGAAACCGATGGAGTGAGGAAGGAACTTTATGAGGTAAGATGGTTTTCTTTTATATTCACTAATAAACTGTGTACTGCTAGCTAATAAATAATGAATGATACTGAAAATAGCCTTTTGACCAAAGTGCGTGGTGAGATGACGTTCGACGCATTCAAACAAATATAATTCCATTGAATTGTCAATAATGAATGGAATTACTTTTGTTGAATATAATTTCTCTATATTCAATCATATTAACTAAATAACTAGAAAAGATTATTTTTACTTTATTGAAAGTTAAGTCACAATAAAACAAAAAACATTTTCACGTATTTACGTGATATCCCTCGAATCTATTTTTGATATATTTCTGAATTTGACTATGTATAGCGTGGGTAGTTGTGTTACTGCTAAAATGGTATAGTTCGCATCATTTCAATTACATTCAAAAAATAAACTTGAAATTTAATGTGTAGTACACTATTCTGTAAGATAAAAATATTGAAACTAAAAGGGTCAACTAACTATTAACACCCACCTGTAGTACCTCTCGAAGTTGACTGCCGTAAGTTCATTACAATCTACTCTGGACAAAATAAGTAATTCAGTTAATGATTTTTCTTTATATTTTAAAAGCATCGCCACTTCGACATTAGTGCTAAAATTCTTTAAAATTACTTAATAATCAATGCTATTATCATTGGAAATATTCGCATCAATTAAATAGGGAACTAAATGTAAGTTTTTCACTTATCATTTAATAATTTCAATAATAATATATTTCGGAATGTCTCAACTCTAAATCTTGATATCTCTTTGCTTTCAATGATTTCTAATCTTGGTTTTATTATCTTTACTTTCCAAATGCTAAAGTAAGTTATACTTAATGTGCAGTAGCCACATTCAAATGAATCTCTTATCTTCATAACTCCAATACTTAGTATGTGTACAGTCCAGTACAAAGTCTTTAATACACTTTAATTCTATTCATTTATCAATTTATAGAATTTTTTTAAAAAATAATGAATAAGCGAGTTTATTCCTGTACAGTTCTATTTATTTTTTCCGCAATAAGTGTATTTTTAATAATATGTGGGGGGAGTTTCACAGTTCCTGGGTGCATTATAATGTTAATAAATCAAACATATTAAGAATAAAAATGCCAATGATGTATTTTGAAAGCTTCACTTTTTTTATTCAAAAATGTTCAATGAAGCAAGAAGACCAATCCTTTCACAAACCTCACAAAAAGAATTCGCAGGGTGTGAGATGAAGAGACAAGGGTACTAGTCGAGAGGAGTCTTGATCGAAGAATGGTTTGTATTAGAAATAATATTAAAAATAAAAAAGGAACATGGATTCTTTTTCCAAATATTGCTTCAAACCCAAATTATTTAATGCCAAATTTAATGCAGTCTAGACATGTTATCGCATCTATTCTTGTCAAGGAAATTTCTGAGTTTTATAAGCCCGGAGTTGGACTTAAAATGGTTAGTTCGCATCTTTCATTACATTCAAAAAATAAACTTGAATTTAATGTGTAGTACACTATTCTGTAAGATAAAAATATTGAAACTAAAAGGGTCAACTAACTATTAACACCCACCTGTAGTACCTCTCGAAGTTGACTGCCGTAAGTTCATTACAATCTACTCTGGACAAAATAAGTAATTCAGTTAATGATTTCTTCTTTTTATATTTTAAAAGCATCGCCGACTTCGACATTAGTGCTAAAATTTCTTTAAAATTACTATAATAATCAATAGCTTATTATCATTGGAAATATTCGCATCAATTAGAATAGGGGAGACTAAATGTAAGTTTTTCACGTATCCATTTAATAATTTCAATAATAATATATTTCGGAATGTCTCCAACTCTAAATCTTGATATCTCTTTGCTTTCTAATGATTTCTAATCTTGGTTATTAGTTTTCTTTACTTTCCAAATGCTAAAGTAAGATTATACTTAATGTGACAGTAGCCACATTCAAATGCTCTATTCATAACTCCAATACTTACAGTAATGTTGCATACAGTCCAGTACAAAGTCTTTAATACACTTTAATTCTATTCATTTAGCAATCTATAGCAATTTTTGTAAAAAAATAATGAATATAGCGAGTTTATTCCTGTACTAGTTCTATTTTTATTATTTTTCCGCAATAAGTGTATTTTTAATAATATGTGGGGGGAGTTTCACAGTTCCTGGGTGCATTATAATGTTGAATAAATCAAACACTATTAAGGATATAAAAATGCCAATGATGTATTTTGAAAGCTTCACTTTTTTTATTCAAAAGATGTTCAATGAAGCAAGACAGACCAATCCTTTCACAAACCATCACAAAAAGAATTCGCAGGGTGTGAGATGAAGAGACAAGGGTAACTAGTCGAGAGGAGTCTTGATCGAAGAATGGTTTGTAGATTGCTTTTTGAACGTATCACAAAACAGTGACACCCATGGGGAATGTCTCTGGTGCTCAAGACTTTCATGTGGCCTCTCAATACCCCACATGCGAGTGTTATGCTTGTTAACTGTGCAATTTAAATGCAAGGTGCCTAAAAGCCAGCCAGTCGTCTAATCCGGCATCTTAGAACTTCATACCATTGCAAAGGCGAAGACATGTAGTGCTGGTTTATCAGTGTCCCACACGAGTGGGACTAACTGTAGCTTGCAAGGCTCGCGTGCTGTCGTCATTCCAAGGCACGCTACTCAGTTGTGGGAAGCTGAAGTTTCTTGCTGCCTCTTCTCATCGATATACCGGACACCGCTCAAAAGCAGTTCGAATGCGTTCACCCATATCATCTCAAGTTGAAGGGTGACTAGTTCATCTCAGCTGGGCACAATCACCAATCTTTCATGAACTTACTATGACATCCCAATTTTATGAGTTACTACAGAAACCTCCTTGATTCATATGCAACGGTCGCATTCCAGTTCTAGGATCCAGACAAATATCTATTATTACAAAATTAATCTTACTAAGTGGTCATTAAAAAAAAGATAAAACTACTCCAACATTTTCTGATCAAGTCAGTATTGTATAAAATAAAGATAACTAATATAATAAATGAAGATAACAAAAAATATGTATAAAAGGTTAACAGAAATTATTCGGTTACATAAAAAGCTCTCGCTGCAAATATAATATTGTATCATATATTGGAGTAGATATTATAACCAGGGTTTTATATTTAAGGGTAAACTGTTAAATAATGAAAGACGTGATTTAAATTCTCTTCACAAGTTTTCTCCCCTCTGATTTCAACCTTCAAAGACATATTATAAGTAGAACTTCTTCGTACGTTATATTTATGTTTTTCCGAACAAACAGCATTTATAAGCATGTTGCAGCAAACTTTCTTGCTGCCATTTGCCAATTAAATGATTAAATAATAGTGAAAATGATCATTCTCATCATAAGATATGAATTTCAGAAATAACTAATTGGGATGATTATGATCATTAACTATCCATTAAAATAATTTAATTTTTAGTAATATGTTTAAACAAATTAGTTAAAATTAAAAAGAGCAGTAATCCCTTTTAACGAGTATTCAATTATATTAATTATCCAATTATCATTAGAAGCAGATGACTAAACTAGAAAAATACCATTTCCAATTATTTAAGCGATGAAATGAAACGATATGTCATGCATAATTATAATTCTTACATTATTTACAACATCAATATACGAAATAATCTAACAAAATGTTGTTATTTGTTTTTTTTTTTTGTCATGGTACTATGAAAAGAATCCCTTACAAACCGAAACGTCGATAATATACATTTTTATTTGAATCAATAGAGATATATTTATTCTATTCTGGCTTATAATGCCTAATTTATCAATATGTATTTTATACACTGTTATATTACAATGTATTATATCACTAGTCTCTTTTGACTAGTATGAAGGCATAAAGGTGAAGTTGTTTGTTGGTTGCTGTGTTTTGATGAGCAGTAGCGATGCCTCGGTGCTGCGGCAGGGCGTCAAGCCTCCACCGAGCTGGCTTGACTGGCAGAGTCGAGAGTGGCGACTGTAATGAGCGTTGGTGGGCAGCGCACAGCGATTCTCGCCATTTGACACAGATGTTTTCCAACACCAATGAATGTTTAATTAAATAATGTAAGGCCTGCGCGCAGCAGGGTGAGCTCGTGACGGCGACCATTACTCATGCACGGGCTCCTTTGTGCCTCCGACCATCAATCTTCCGCCATCTTCTCCCCTCCAGCCGCCCCTAATGATACCCCTTATCTTTCTGTTTCCAATCCCCAGTCGCCCTCTCTAATGGTTCTTTCATGCAACTGATTCCCCTTACTGATTCCACACTCGTTTCATTCAATTTATCTTCCATGTAATTAAAATCCTGCTGGTACCCTCACGACGACCACGCTCCCTTCGTCATTTCCTTTCCTCTTGCGGAATTGGATTGGATGAAGTCGTCCACCATTCCGTCAAGCCTCCATCTTCTTCCTTCAACTATATTTCTTCTCCAGCAGGTCCTTTCCTTCTTTTAAAATCGTTTTTATTTCCTTCCAACTTCCAATGAAATGGTAAGGTTTCACACGAATAAAACATAAATAAATATATCAAACATAAGTCATCGAAAATTAATCACTAAAGATAAATATAACTTGGACTTTGAAATATATCAACATCATAAGACCATCTCAGGAACTAATAACAATCTATGAATAAATGTTTTAAACCTTTCCTGAGGGCTCACTACCACAAAGATCTCAAAACTCATAAAAGTCTGTACGTCACATGTTTCTGTTGACTTTTCCACCACAATTTATATATATATATATATATCAATGATCAAACCACAATAAGAAATGGGAAAACAAGATTAAGATCTTTGAATCGTATGGTAACTGAGTTGGATTTTTGACTCTGACGAAGACCGCTTGTTACGGTTGAAAGATCTTAGTCTTGTTTTCCCATTTCTTATTTTGGTTTGATCATTGATTGTTATTTCACGTGTTTATGTGAAATCTTTATATATATATATATATATATATATCAGTTCAAAATTGAAGATTGGTAACACAGAAAGTAAAAGAAATACACTTACAGACTAAAATATTCGAGTAATCCGTCTTCAGGAGAAAAGAGAAAGGGAGACCAAGCATGTTGTAGACGCAACGGCTAGTAACCCAACGTCTACAACGTGCTTGGTCTCCCTTTCTCTTTTCTCCTGAAGACGGATTACCCGAAAATTTGAGTCTGTAAGTGTGTTTCTTTTACTTTCTGTTCAATTTTGAACTGTTATTGTGTCCAGTTTGGATCATCTTTCCGTTTATCAAGTGAATATATATATATATATATATTTCATACTGACTTCTGCAGTATGAATTAGATATATATGTATATATATTATATATATATATATATATATATATATATATATATATATATCTTAATGAACTCTTCAGATATCTACTAAGCATGACACAAATAAGAAACGAGAACAGTACACCGTATTTCAGTGTAGAGGAATAAAACAAAGGAAGTTACCTTTCTTTATATCCAGATTGAGGGAAATTTCCGACCAAAGCTCGTAGTCAGACTTCTCTTCCTGTAACATTAAAAAGAAAAAGGTAAACAAATATTTCTACTTACATATATTTTACTTTTCTTTTTATTAAATCATTTTCTTTTCTTTTATTTATTCACATTATTATTTATACAATATTACATATTTTTACATAATTTGCAATTACACAATTTTGTGTAGTTACAATATTCCTAATAATATAAATCTTTTTACAAAACTATTAAACGCAACATACTTATTATTTCTGAAAATTCACAGAGCCAACTTATAACCAATATCACCATTTCAATAAGAAGCAACATTCGTATAAAAGCAAGGCAGCATCCTAGAACATACAATATGTCTGTTTAAATAAACCATTTCTTTACTTCACCTGTCCTTTTTATTATTCTATAGACACAGCTTCTAAGCTTTCGACCAAGGAGAGTTTTCTTCAGGTATATCATAAAAACTTTTACAAAAAGGTTCAACAAACTACATTGCAATATTGAAGCTTAGTTAGAACAATTAACAAAACCAATAACAATAAAAAAAAAACAGTGACTCTAAAAAATTAATACGCTTGGAGTAACTCTCACGGTGTTTCTTTAAGTTTCTCTTGAAATATACATTATTCTTTTATTTAAGTGCGTTTATCATATCCATCAACTTTCTCATTTTGCCTGTTTTTATTTTATATCAGTCAAGTATAGTGATCGTGAAAAAATTCGAACTCAAATTTCAACGTCGTTACATGTTACGAAGTCCAAAAAGTTGTTTTATGAAGTTTTTTTGATGATGTCTGTGTGTGGGTGGGTGAGTGTGTATCCTAATTTTGTGGCCACGCTACTGTCCACAATCTTTGATGGATCAAATGGATATTTTACACAAAAATGGGTCTCATGGTTTAGTTGTGCTGTATAGTTTGGAAGCAATTGTATATGATGGAAAAGTCACTTTTTTGCCAAAAACCCGTTTTTTAGACATTTTTTTTGTCTTAAACTATAAATTTTAGGTCTTGGAATTTTGGCATTACCTTTGATGCTACAATAATAATAAACGAAAACTATTCTCAGATTTTTCTTGCAATGAAATGTAAAAATGTTTACTTCTAATTGAATATCAAAGCTTGTAAGGGCCATACAAGCAATATCATTTGACACAACAAAATGAAATTTTGCCAAAACATTAAGCAGAAAATTAGCAATTTATAAAAAAAAATTTCGTATAGCAATAAAGCTATAAAAACTGAATGTTCATCTGGGCTAATGATTTCCTTGCTATACTTGTATTTGTTTACATTTATTTGCATTGTTTACATTGACTTAGACATTTTTTGAGTGAATTCTCTGAAATAAAATTCATGTGTATATGTTTAATGAAAAATGTTTAAATAATTTAATAACCAAATATGATATGTAAAAGAATATAAAACATAATTTCTGAAGCTTTCAATGGTATGATCATTTGGTATGATCGAAATGCTCTCATCAATCTATCTATTGCACCCTTGAACAAAAATTAATATTAGTTGTAAATTATTTTTTGTTTATGAATCATAGTATCTTTGGGTATATTGAAGTGTGAGGAATGGACCCTTTCCTCAAGAAAGAACAACAATCTTGTTGAGAAATACTCAACTTTTTTACTATTCTACTCAGATAGTTCATATCTACTACTTTTAAAAATTTCAAGCTTCCAGCTATAAAAGTTTTAAATTATACTGAAAAACTGACTTTGAATTTGATTTGAGTATACAAAACTCGCTAGTTACTAATATTTTTTTTCAATATACATTTACAGAAACCTCATAACAGAGTACAACACGCAGGAAAAAGATTATTATAATTTTTGACAAAGGGAAAAAAAAGTGTTTTTTTTTAAAAAAAAAACCCTAGAATGCCATAAAATTCCCAATATAATAATTTTATAAAATATCAAAATTGTAAAACATAATTCAAGAACTGAAAACATTCATTGAAAAATAATAAATGAAATTAGGCACCTTACATCTAAAATTAAAGATTATTTTAAAATTAAATTTTTTGTTACATATTTCTGACATTTTCCAGGTCAAATAGGAATATTTTTAAGTTTTAAATGAGAAACTTGGTCTTAAATCTTCAATGTAGAAGAAGGTCAGATAAACTATGAAAGTGATCCAATGGCTATTGTGAAAAAAGCCATGTTCTCCTGTAAGAGTTTATTTCGTAATACGAAATCTACATTTCCGTTTTTCAAAAATGTTATTTCTGCTTTAGTAATACTAATGATATGATATATGCACCATTAGTGTAATGGGACAGTATATATTATATACTCAAAAAGTATTTTTTAGACATTTATGATATATAAATATCATAAATGTCTAATAACATAGAATATTATTATATTAAACATAGAATATTATGTTTAATATAATTTCTGGAGGCCACTCCAGATTGTTTTCTTGTTTTAGATGTCTGTATTATCAAAGTGAAAAATATATCCACTATTGAATATATGGTTGAATGGTCTTGTGTGTGTGTTTTTATAATTGCAATCTGCCTCATGTTCCGTTATTCTTCTTTTTAGGTACTGCTATATTTCTCCACTGTTTAGGCTAGACCATTGTGAAGAGGGTTTTTGTATATTAGATTTAATTAAGGTCATTAATAGTTTGTCTTTCTGTTTTTCTAACAAGGTTTAGTTAGATTTATCGTCATACCTATTCTTTACGTCAGTATTTTTAACTTAACAGTTTTTTTTTTTGGTCTAGTATTGTCCAACATGATTACATTTATATTTTGTCAATTTATGTTTGATTTTACTAATAATCAATTAATAATGTATATGCATAAAATTGTTGCTTTGTAATGTTATTGATTTGCGTTATTGCTTGCCGTGAATGAAATTATAGTCAAGTAATTATAGTCTGATGGAAAGAGGTTCTTGTAGTTTTGTTTTTATATTTCTGTTATCACCTTTTATTAGCTAAGACTGAGATTTTAGTGTTTTCTTCATTAACTAAAGCGAATTGAATGATTGTATCACAAAAGTAAAGAAACCATTTCAGTGGCACATAAAGCATTTATTAGTAAAAACCTGTGATAAGATAATGTTTCACTAGTTTCAATGTCTTTAACAATTTCCCAAACATGATTCACATAGGTTATCAAATATAGTTCTAGATAAGCGATTGCTCATTTGTAGTCCATGTTTCTCAATATACATTTATTCTTTATACTAAAGGTAAGATTTCTTCATAGAAAGTTTTAACAACTCTATGAATTGATTTTGTTTAGTGTCATGCAGTTTTTTATACTTCCTCACGGTGGGCTTATTATTTATTTGGCTACCGCTTTTGAAATAATAATAATAATAATTAACAAAAATAGTTAATGATATCATCATGCCATTATCACTTTTTTTAAGTGATATTTTATCTTTACATTCATATAAGTTTTTAACAGTATATATAGAAAATCTTCTGACAGACTGCAATATGTTCGAAATGAATTTAACACATTTTTAAAGGGGAGGTGTTTTCAGATGTTATTCCATGCCATTTTATTTTAGTTTCTATGTATTTTTGGTAAGAAGTTAGGTTCTAGTGTTGTTATATCGTACCTTAGTAATGGCTGTTTGGTGTTTTCAATATGCTTTCAATTTCTGAAATATGTTGACTTTTTTGTTAACCTTTGTTTGCTTTGGTGATATTGATAAAATACTGTGTTAAACTCTGTTTCAGAAGTCCAACCACTTAAGACTAACCGCAGCAATCTACTTTTTAAAGATACCCCACCCTATGAGCGCTTTGGTTGTCCAGTAACCTTTAAGCAACATTAATACTCATAGAAACTTAGTACCAGTGACCTAGAAATGTTCTCAAATAGATATTACCAACGGAAGCACAGGTGGTCCAGATACCTCTTATGGATGTAAGATATCTCCTCACATGACGACATAGAACCCCTCAGTTACCGTAATACTTTGAGTAAATAACCACAACTACTAAAGGCCAACAACAAAGGATAAAAAACCTACAGGAATGCATTGGGGCTATCGCACCATTAACCCAACTAACTGTGCATTCAGTTAATCCATGGAATGAGAAGGAAAAACAGAATATATCTTAATATAATAACATATATTATTACTCTAATTAAGGCTTACTCTAATGGTAAGGCTCAGTTTGCCGTTTTCATAGTCACCATTTGGCAGCGACTTTTACCCGCAAGACATTGCAGATAGGCTTTTACAAATCAGGAGGTATACCAACATAACTCAGGTATCTCTAATCCCTTGCGGACGATACTCAGGAAACAGAGACCACTGCATATCACAATCTTTCATCAGAATGCAAATATTGCCAAGTCAGTGAAAAGGTCCAAAAATATATTACACTAAAAAGCGAAATGAACGCAACATTGTCTTCTGGCTCTAAGTTGTCATCGTCCACTAGTATTAGGCATAATTCACTAATATTTTTTTCTTCAATAATATTTCATAATGAATTTCAAGTAATAAGCTTTTCTGAAGTATCCCAAAACGAATTCAAGAGTAGAGCACTAAATTGCCAAATTAGGAAACATTCGACAAATGACAAAACACAAAGTCATTGACAGAATGGATGCATTTATATATGTATATTTATTATATGTTTTGTTATTGAGGGCTAGGTCAAATAAAAGAAAATAAACTCCTTCCTAGGCCAATAAACGCCTTCCTATATATATATATATATATATATATAAAATCATTTAGAAAACATTCAGATTTCAATTTCTTTAATTGTATGGAGAAATTTCCAGCTTCTAAAACACTCGTCGTATTCAATGTTTTCGTTTAAAAGTTTAAAAATAATTCCACCATAGTTATGGTTTAAGAAGTTATTCTCAACATGTTTCCATAAATTCATATCACCATCCTCATGAATTGACAAATTAGATCCAAAGAAGGAATGTTCTCAACTTTTACAAATATAAAAACTTTTATATATATAAACTATATTGACACAAAGAACACACACAAATGAAACATAAACTCACTACTATATTCCGATATCCTCGTCATCAGGAAGATAAAAACGAGTCGCTCCGCAGGCAGAAAAAGACTGCCCGGTGGTCTTGAGGGAGCACAGAACAGTGTAGCCAACTTACGGAGGGAGAGGAGGCAAGGATAGATAAAGAAATAAAAGCAGAATAAATTATAACGAATGAAAACAAAAACTATTAGCACAGGTGAAAAAACCCAAACAAAAATAAAAATTAAAAAAAAATAGAATAAAAAAATATAAATAACTACCCCAGTCT
Organism: Hermatobates lingyangjiaoensis; assembly: GCA_026182355.1. Taxonomy (NCBI): domain Eukaryota; kingdom Metazoa; phylum Arthropoda; class Insecta; order Hemiptera; family Hermatobatidae; genus Hermatobates; species Hermatobates lingyangjiaoensis. Next base: position 2,291,867 of record JAPFBL010000251.1, read on the forward strand.
ACCCCCCAGAAGACTAATAAAAGCTTCTTCTGAAACCCTGAGAATGACTCTTGAATTGTTATCAGTTATCTTACTCAGAACTTGTACAGGGAAACAGTCATTAAAACTGAGTCCGTGAGAATTGGCATGAGAAGCAACCAGAAGGCCCGTTTGCCAACGGACGACCTGTCATTATTCATACGCAGGCTTAGCTTGCGTATATATATGTGTGGATTATCTAATCAGGATTCGGTCAGTTTTCTAGGTTCAAAAACCAAACTCTCGTTGCCGACGTTTCGGTTTCATTTAAAACATTTTTCATAGGCCTACAAACAAAGGATAATAAGAAATCACACATCAACACCCAAATATAAACAATATAAAAATAAATTGTTAGAACTTATGAATATTATAAGCAGAAGTATTTGAGAGATACATAAAACAATATCACTTACAGAAGTAAGAATTATTTGACTAAGATAATGAAATTTACATTATTTAAAGGAACAACAATTTTAAGTGGACAAAACCTTCGACTAGACTAATAAGATAACATTACAAGTAACCTCAACACTGTTCAGTCAAAGGTACTAAATAAATCAAATTTCACTAAAATTCAGCATAATACTCCGGAATAATTTAAGGAATATTTATTCTAAAGTGTTGTGCTGAGTTTTAATGAAATTTCATTTATTTATAATCCGACGTTCGGATCTTTTGTAAATATCCGTTTGTCAGGAGGTATACTAACCTTGACATTTGGTGAACTGGTGTACATGCTACCAATGAGATGGAAGACTCTTATAAGACAATTAGAGAAGGTATTTAGTAGACATACAAGGTTAGAAATAAGCCAGGCATTTAACGATATATATATACATATATAAGGCTGAGTCGTTATCAGCCTTTGGAGCGATTCATTTCTTTTCCTGAAGACGAGGACATCGAAATATAGTAGTGAGTTCAGTGGTTTCCTTTCTATGTGTTCTTTTTTAAATTCTAGTTATATATATATATATATATATATATATATATATATATATATTCTATGTTTTGTTATTGAGGGCTGGGTCAAATAAAAGAAAATAAACTCCTTCCTAGGCCGACGTTTCGATGTATTTGTACATCATCTTCAGGGCTAAAATTAGAGTAAGAACTATAATACATTTACCAAAAACAATCTACAACTCACATAGAGAACTAACACAAATTTTTTAAGACCAACAGATCCATACAAAAGGTTATTTTATAATCAGAGTTGTTGATTACACATCTATTTCAAAGTATCAGACAAATGAAGATGATGTACAAATACATCAAACGTCGGCCTAGGAAGGAGTTTATTTTCTTTTATTTGACCTAGCCCTCAATAACAAAACATAGAATAGAATAGAAGAGGTCAATAACAATTTTTGAGTTTATATATATATATAGTTCAATATAAACAAAGAAACATAGAGAAATCAGAAGAACACACTTACAGTCTCTAATTTTCGGTTTGAACCGTCTTCAGGAGAGATAAGAGAGGGAAACCAAGCGCACTGGATCAGAGACGGTTGGAGACCAACAGTGTTGCTGCATGCGCGCCCGTTCACAGAAAATAAGGTAGACAGGAATCAATTTATAATTAATTTATAATTTATAAAATAAAATAATGGAATATGAAAACAATAAATATAAAAAAGAAAAAATTGAAAAAATAAGGGAAATTGATACAGAGAAATTGATACATAAACAAAAGTGCTGACTAAGCTATGATAAAATAAAATAAAACTAAGAATACGCTGCATGTCGCATGCAGCAACACTGTTGGTCTCCAACCGTCTCTGATCCAGTGCGCTTGGTTTCCCTCTCTTATCTCTCCTGAAGACGGTTCAAACCGAAAATTAGAGACTGTAAGTGTGTTCTTCTGATTTCTCTATGTTTCTTTGTTTATATTGAACTATATTTGTCCGTTTTGGATCGTATTTCCAACGAAAAAAAGTATATATATATATATATATATATATATCTGATTGGTTGATGCAGGACCAAATAAGCTTGACTCATTTTATTCAAAGTTGAAGGCTTCTAGCTCTGATCAAAGTCACGTACAGCGGTTCTTCTCTTCCATGGAGTCATCTCCGCCGACACAGCAAATAGCATAAGGGCTCGCACTCCCTCGAACAAAATAAGTGATCTATTTTGTTCTGTCTGTATTTTGACTAATTTTAGTCTTATAGAAGGGAGAAGGAAAGACCAGAGATAGTTAGAAAGAGGGAAAAGGAATAAGAGAGGAAGATAATGGAGAGAGAGAGAGAGAAGAAGAAGAAGAGGAAGAAGAGGTGAGTGGAAAGGGTAGTATAAGAAGGTTGTCTTGGCGGAGGAGACAGCTGACTCAGCGTAATCAAAACTTGAGCAGTAGCGACCTGTCATCTGTCTTGCCCGAGCCCCAATCAAAGCCACCTCATACCTGCCTTACAACCAGAGTAGCTCTGCTTAACGACTCTCCCAACAGCCCCAGTCCACCACCAACATCTCAATATTACACTTCCACGCTCATCACCACGGCTTTTTGACAACTGAAACACTTCTCTCACAACCTATTTAAATGGTAAAAGTGAGGTTCATTCAAGTAACATCACCTATTACTTCCTTCTAAAACAGATCAGTCTTTAATAATATCCACTCCTTCCTCCCTCGCTAACATCTTGCTCAGTTCATAAAATAAAGAATACTGCGGCCCCTTAGTGGTGGTCTTAGTACAAATTAGTCGGTGGATTTACTATAATCAAGAATTCAGTTACTTTAAGAATCAGATATATTACCAACGTTTTCCTTCTTTAGCTAGAATCCTTCTTTCAGTAAAATCAAAATAATGGCCTTCACTGATTTTTTTTTTTTTTTTTTTTTTTTAATTGTTTAAACCTACCCCCTAGCGGGTGATAACGTCAGCCGTTTAGCAACTTTTTGTTTCATTGGTGATTCTACAGATTTTACAATGGGAGTCCTAAATTTTGAGCAACTCAAGTGCATTTCGAGTAGGGATCCTTAACGAGTACCTGACATCCTACAGGCTCGGGACCGACGGCTTAACGCCCTCTCCAAGGAATGACGTACTCTCCCGCGTTAATAAATCGAGGGCCCGGTGGGGATCGAACCCCGGACTACCAGCCCAGAGGAGTGTATGTTAACCACTGAGCTAACCTGGCCCCCTGGCCTTCACTGATACTACGAGTATATGTTAAAAATTGTGATACAGTAACCTTATTTATTCCTATGAAGTATGTATATTGGTACAAATGTTCTTTAAGAAACAATTTATTCCTCCGTAATCAACTTTTTCACAGTCTTTACACTATATTATATATACAAGATTACTTTGTATTTCTTTTGGAATTTTCTTTGAAAACAACACAAGTTACATCAGGTAATTTACTTTTGAAGTACCATCCGCAAAAAGAAAATTAAACAAGTTTTTATATTACACTTGCACATCAATATTTAATAAAATGGATTGTGTGTCCTAAGAATTTAAATCAATATTGTTTAATTCAATTCCATGTGTACTTCGTTTTTCTGTAATAATACTTTTACGCTTTTCCTATTTTTCTCCAGGAGTGATAACCTGCTGATGCAAAATGCACTCTTTCCGAGTGTGTTTTTCATGAGAAACGCCAGTTACAAACTTCTAAATACTTGGATAAATATATGAAGACGAAACAATGTAACAATGAATACACTGTAAAAAAATTCATTGTAATTTAAAGAATTTTTAACTTTCATGTAATCTGAGAAAATGTAGCAATGTTTCTCCAGATGTAAAAATCTCCATTGAATGATGTAATTTGAGGCTATCAGAGTATAGTGCTATTCATAAAATTAATAGTAAATATTATAATAAAATACTATACGTCAAAATGGTACGTTCTTAAGTTGCTCATTTAAAACAGAAATATTCCATATCCAGAGGACGATATAAATATTTTTTGCTTATAAATAATGATAATTTTGACATGAATGGACAGAAACAAATTTGTTTATATTCTGTTTTTTTTTTCAAGCAGTGCATTAGCACTGCAAAAGCAATTGAAATACTGTCTATAACGTTGAATTTGATGATTACAGTTTTTAAGTTATGCAAATGATGGCAAATGCGTTTATAGTGTTTGAAATAAAGAAAAAAGTGTTGATAAAATATCAAATGAAGTGTATAACTGTACACAAACAGAATTCGTTTATTGGAAAGAAAAATGAACAAACGAAAAGAAATAACGATATTTAAAGCACTTTCTTTAAATGAAATACGTCTTTGAGAGGTTTAGTAATGATTGTAGAAAGACTCTTCCATAGTACTCTTCTGAAATAAGAGTTTAATGAATCTGACAACTCACTTCTAATTTCCATTCTCGTCGTCATAAGGAGTAGAAGTGGCCCACCCAGCTGTCAAGCAGGGTCCAATCCCGAACTGATCTCCTTATTTACTTGAGCTTTCGTACAGGAGGTTTGATGACACAACATATGAATCACGCCGGCAGTTGAGAGGTTTAGCGGAGTGGAAACGACATTCAATACGTATACATCATTACTGGCAAACTTGTTAAGTAAATTGATATTTGTCTAGTATCATAAAAGTTAGTATAACTTCAATAAAAAATATTTGATAACGTCTTGTATTGTATGGAGTAGTGTAGTGCTTTAGGGATAATTAAAATAATTATCCATCATTTAAACTTGTTATACTGAGTTTACTGAGTTTTACTGAGTTATACTGAGCAATTGAATCGAAGTGGAGGCAAAAATTATCCAAGTGGGTAAGTTGTATGTTGCTAGTATAAGAAATGCGACATGATGTAAAGCAAGCACTTAAGATAACAAATCATGTTAAGTTAATAACATGATTAAGTTAATAATTAAGTTTATTAATAAGTTAATAAACTTCAGTGTGGTAATGACAATGTAGTATCAACCATTTGTATCAAGATTCCCCAGGGTATAGGGGAACCTCAATTAAGGCCTCTACTGAACCTACTATTAAAAAAAAATCACCATAAATGCTATTCTCCTTTAGATATTTGCCCTACAAGGAAATTATTATAATCGACAATCTTCTGAGCCAAATGCAACCCCTAACCACCTCTAACCTGTTTTGACTTTATATGTGTTCCTAAGCCTTTCGGCCATATAACCACCAAAAATCAAATCAGGCCGACTAGTTTAACGTGCTGCCCTTTAGCCACTTTAGATTACTCCAAAGTGCCCGAGGTGACCACGCGGAGGCGGGCCCGCACGATAACCACCTCTAACCACCTCGTAACAGTGCATTGTATAAATCTAGGGCCTAAAGATAGAATATATATGTACCTACTTACTAAAAAATATAATAGGAAGAATAAATAATATATTCTAACACTGTAAACCATTTGTGGCATCATCATGACGACTTTCGTACTTGAAGGTCCTGGGTTGTAATTTATTCAGACCAGGTGTCCAGTTTAGTCTTTAAATACTCTAAATGACAGCATGTTCTTACTATTTCCTGCATCTACTCCCAAAGGGAAACCACCTTTATGGCACTCCTGTAGAGAATCTGTCTTCCGTCAAGGAAGAACATAACAGTAACATTTACTCTAACCATCTTCTAATTTACAAGGACCTATTAATATGTATAATTATCCTACAACTATTTACCGAACTAGTACGACAGTGAACAATGTTCTAATGCAAATTGAATTTTGATTTCACATTAAAAAAATTTTATCATTTCAGGATTTTTTATAATTTTTTCTGGTTGGATTAACATAAAAAATTTTCGAAATTAATATAAGCAAATCATAAAAGTAGGTCACATTTTCTACTAAGGATTATCTCATTAAAAATTGAGTTTCACGTTTTGGGCTGTATTGACCATTCTAAGAGCGTAAAAATGTTTTTTTTTTAGAATTACAAAAATTAAAGTAGATACTACTACTACCACCAAAATATCAATGGTCTAGTTCAACAACCAAAAAATATTTCCTGAATTGTTAAAATGTACCATAATGCAAATATATATACAACTCAACCTCTCTAAAGGCGCTATTGTTGTCTTTAATTCATTATGATATCCCAAACAGTTTGACCAGTATGGTGTTCACAAACTTTCAGTTTCACTCATAAGAGAATATTTTTACATTTTTGGGCAATACTGACCTTTCTATCGTTAAAAATACTGAAACCTTCCTCAATCTGTGTCATTATCATTTCTTTAATAACTTTAAAATTTAAATTCTTTAGAATTATTATTTTAAGAGAAATAAAATGGACTATGGAAATTGCAGTTTTATTAGTTCAGCTGCTTGGAACCAGCAAGAATATCTATCAGTATTTAGGCAAAATTCAAAGGCCTATGGACCATCTAGAGTAGTGTTTCTCAAACTTTTTTAAGTATTGCCCCCCTTAAGATACCATTTGATTTGCCACCACCCCCTAAAGAATTTAATTGTATAATATAGAATATTTTTTAAATTTGAAAATGTATTACATAAATAAGTTTTAAGGTGCAGAAAAATGTTAGATAAACTCAAACATTGTTTACATTCATTTTTTTGACAAAAATTGAATTTACACAAACAAGTTTATAAACCGAGCTGGAATTTTCAGTGTCATACACAGCAAGATGCATGTAAAATAATGTCACAGCAATCATGCTCTTTGACTACAAACTCTAATAAGCTAGTTCGCATCAGGCTGTCTTTGTAAACTTTATAAACCATTGACAAGTAAGCATAGAGTAACTACCAAGTCAAGAAAAGCTAACAGTAGCAAGCATTCGCTATGAGTACCAAACATCAGCAACATTCGGCTACCAAGATTGCAAGGTCACTTTGTCAGAAATGAACACTTCTTACTAACCCCATCATCGGAAACCCTTAGTAGGTCCATATGAGAGAGGAGCAGGATTAAGTAGCATTGACCGCGAGGACTAGGATAACCACCACGTTACCCTATGGGTAACCCAAATTACCACCGTCTCATAAATGATATCATTTACAACCTGTGAAGTATCCATATATGATCAGATTCAAGACTTATTTATACCTCATTCAAAGGCGCTGTTATTAATAACAGCAGATAGCTCGAGAGTCCCCCCCTTACTGAATTGAATGTGGTACGTTCTGCCCGACTCGGGACAAGTTCTTAAAAATTCAGTCATTTCATGTATGTTTTGATACTTAATGCGATATAACTAGAAACATAAGAGTTAACATGCGTTAAATCATAACTACTAGAAAACGTCTTACCAGTATATTGAGAGTAGCGTACATCGCATAGCACTGCCTACCAATATATAAGAGCACCACAAACAATGCAGTACGTAAGATGTCTTGCAACATTTCTGATTGAACTTATTCTGTTATTATATGGGTTATTTATTTTAGTGAATTCACAACTGGTTAAATTAAGAATAGTCGTATAGTTTTTACAGGATTGAAGTTAGTTGATGGTCGCGAGGACACATGATTCATAACTTCTTCCCACATCAATTCAGCCACTGCATCAGACTGAACAAGAGAGACAGGGAGGCTCTGTAATCATGGAAAACGATGACACTCATCAATCCTCTGACAACACAGCGACTCGAGCTCTCCTAAGTTGGTAGGACTGCTGCAATGGCTCAGCAAAAGCCTTTCTCCTGGTCCCACCATTCAAGAACCATTTAGCATTTTACAAACATTTCTTCAACTAGCTACCACGTATACACACGAAAACAACTCACAGCCTCATAGAAAAGTCAGTCCGGCCTCCAGACTCTTTATAATTCTAAGGCAAACAATGATGGTCAGCACATGCAATGATTTAACAGAGGGTCAACGAGTCTTATGTACGTGCCTCTATCTTAGGACAAACCCTGATCGACTGTTACTACAATGCATACTGCTACTGTTAGAATATATGGTTAGCAGTTGAACAAAATACACAAGCATGGCATTTTGGAATAACATAAACTTCCTGTAACACGAATTGCATCAAACACTAAAATCGCATTTCGGTGTACAAGAAGAGTGAAAACACGGATCATAAGTGCACTAATGTGTATTACATGTTCTAATCTACGTGTTCTCACTGAGGAATTGGATGTGTTTTCTCATGGACCATTCCTTTTTTGTTTATATATATATATACCACGATCAACTGACTGTCGTCCCTCCGTCAATGCACTTCTTCTCCTGAGGACGACCACCATTACGGTCGAAATATTGAAAAGTGAATCTTTTGCTATGTTTCAGTCTATGTGTCACTGTTTATTTCAAGTATATATATAAATTCAATCTCGAGGATTTGGTCAAAAAAGATTAAACCGAGTTTTGCTGAAAATACTGTGATAAGAGGAAAGTGGACTAACCTTGACAGCGACCTGGGCCGGACTGGGGGGCTTGGAAGCGTCCTCGTCATCGCTGGTCAGACTGGCCGCCTCGGCTGACAGCATCACTTCCGAGAAGCCCATGTCAACGTCCTCCTTCCACAGCACCTCGATCAGGTCCTTGTCCTGCAACAATCGCCGAGTCACCAAATATTATAGCTACACACTCGGGGCACCAACACAACAACTCCATTGGTAAATATAACTTATTTATTCAAGGGACACTCATATATCATGAGAAACATCCTCATTATAACCTCCAATAGAATAAACAGAAGTTGCAAGTAAAAAAGAATTTAAGTTTCTTGATTTAGAACTTCAGTTTTATGTACTTCTTTAAAAAGATTTCACATAAACACGTGAAATAACAATCAATGATCAAACCACAATTAGTAATGGGAAAACAACACTAAGATCTTTCAACCGTAACAAGCGGTCTTCGTCGAGTCAAAAACCCAACTGAGTTTGGTGGTTAAATCATTGAATGTACTTCTTTATGTATACATAAACATTAAAAAGATTATCCGAAAACGATGAAACAAAAGTTGAGAAATAGACTTGAAAAAGAAACAATTGAAAACCCATACCGACAGTCTCTACTTTTCTATTTAACCGTCACCAGGAGAAAAGATCAGGCAGTGTTCGCAAACGTCTATTGCCCGTGTTTGGTCTGCATCGTCTCTTATTCCTGATCATGGTTGAACCAAAAATTAGAGGCGGTAAATGTGTCGGTCCATTCAGTTAAAAGCCACTGGATTGATTATAATTAAAATGTACCGGTAATTAGTATTTAAACCACACTGAACCTCAAGTGCGCATTACAGAAAGACCGCTAAATATATTAATAGAACTATAGCACTATACTAATAGAAACATTGTATTCAATGCATAAGAGACATAATTTTGTCACCCTCCCTCTGCTTCATATATCTCTTACTAATATACTTGGTTTATAGGATATACCAGAATGAAAGAACGTTCTTAGTTTTCTTGATTTCATACTAGCGAATACAAACAAATATATATAAGGGAATAGTGATGAAAGAAGAGGGACAGAGAAATACTAAGGAATGAAGGGGGTAAGAATGTAGTGGGACAGAGGTAGGAAATAGGCCTGGTGTAGAAAGTGGGACACAATGGGCGGCTTTCTCTGCCTTTCTCTGAAGCACCCCTCTCTCTGGGAAGGCCACTTCCTCGTGAGAGCCACTCGGCTCACAAGTCCACTAGCTCTACAGTCGTCAAAAATCCACCATCTAGAGATAATACCAATATGTCTTCCTTTGTAAGAACTACCAAGAAAGACAGAGACCAACTTTACCTAAATGCTAGAGTTGTATAATCAGGCATTATGTCATACTTACTACACAGGGGCAAGTCAGAGTTAATTATACTAGTAATAAAAGATGAGTGTGAAAAATGATTAACAAACAGCAGTTTTATTAAAATCAAATAATTCTCCCAACAGAAAACAAAAGAGTAAGCTGTTATAAAATTATTATAACATACTACTATATAAAATAAATATAATATATTATTGCATAATACTATTTTTCTTTTTTATCGAGGTTTGGTCTAGCTTCAATAATTCAACACCTTTAAACCGACGTTTAAGACGACGGTGTTGAATTATTGAAGCTAGACCAAACCTCGATAAAAAAAGAAAAATAGTATTAAATATATGTGGTCGAGATAAGGAAAACATTCGATTATTACATTATATATATATATAAATTAATAATCAACAATAACTCTTGATAAAATATATAAATTAAATACTACAATAAACAAATATATATTAATTAAAATGCTCTAAGGCCATTCGTTACATCATCAGAGAGCTAAATGAAACAAACAAAAAATATAATAACAAGCTGATAACAATATAAACTTGTTATTATATTTTTTGTTTGTTTCATTTAGCTCTCTGATGATGTTGTAACGAAAGGCCTTAGAGCATTTTAATTAATATATATTTGTGTATTGCAGTATTTAATTTATATATATAATACATTATAATAACAACAGTGTACCTGTAATCACCTAGGAGACCAAATGTTAATATTATTACTTTACTATAAGTAAAGTATAGTGATCGTGAAAAAATTCGATTTCGAGATTTTGACGGAATTACATGTTTTGAGGTCCCAGAAGTCGTTTTATGACGTTTTTACGATGATGTCTGTGTGTGTGTGGGTGGGTGGGTGGGTGGGTGGGTGGGTGAGTGTGTTAGCATTGCTTGTTACCACGCTACGGTCCAGAATCTTTGATGGATCAAGTTGATATTTTACACAAAAATGGGCCCCATTTAGACGAAGATCCCTATTGTTTGGGAAGAATTATGCATGATGGGAAAGTCACTTTTTTTGCCAAAAACCGTTTTTTCTAAAACATTTATTTCTCCTAAACTGATAACCCTAGAATTTTGAAATTTTCATATTATCTTTGAGGTTACAAATGGAACAAACGAAAAATATATTCAGAATTTTCAAACAACAAGAAATATTTTTTTTTCAATAAAATGTAAAAATTTTGACTTATAATTCAATCTCAAACCTTGTGAGAGCGATACAAGCCATACTGTTTGATGGATCAAAATGAAACTATGCCTAAAAATAGAACATTATGTGGAGAATGAGTTGAGATATTATTTTCTAAAATTACATTCGCTAAAGGGGCGTTACAGTACGATTTGTGTTTTCAGAAAATGTTTTTTTGACGCTAAACGGCTCGTTAAAAAATAATGAAAATTTGACCAAAAATGGAACAAAAAATTAGCAATTCATAAAAAAAAAATCATTAAGTTTCAATTACAGGAAAGAGCAATAACGATATAAAAACTCTTTGTTTACCCTAGACTAAGAGATCACCTGCTATACTTGTCGAATTTTTTGTATTTTTTTACATTGTTTACATTGACTTAGAAATTTTTTGAGCGAATCTTCTGAGATAAAATTGATGTTTCTAATGGAAAAATGAAAATATATTATTGACTTATATGAGATGTAAGAGGAATAATATTGTGCAGGTAAATGATAACACTGAGTAAAAAAAACTCGTATATATGTTATTTATTTAAATACTAAGAAGCTTATTATTATTATTATTACTTTACTATAAGTAAAGTATAGTGATCGTGAAAAAATTCGATCTCGAGATTTTGACGGAATTACATGTTTTGAGGTCCCAGAAGTCGTTTTATGACGTTTTTACGATGATGTCTGTGTGTGTGTGTGTGGGTGGGTGGGTGGGTGGGTGGGTGAGTGTGTTAGCATTGCTTGTTACCACGCTACGGTCCAGAATCTTTGATGGATCAAGTTGATATTTTACACAAAAATGGGCCTCATAAAGACGAAGATCCCTATTGTTTTGCGAAGAATTATGCATGATGGGAATGTAACTTTTTTTGCCAAAAACCGTTTTTTTTAAAACATTTATTTCTCCTAAACTGATAACCCTAGAGTTTTGAAATTTTGACATTATCTTTGAAGTTACAAATCGAACAAACGAAAAATATATTCAGAATTTTACAACAACAGGAAATATTTTTTTTTCAATAAAATGTAAAAATTTTGACTTATAATTCAATCTCAAACCTTGTGAGAGCGATACAAGCCATACTATTTGACGAACAAAGATGAAACTATGCCTATAAATAGAACATTATATGGAGAATGAGTTGAGATATTTTTTTCTAAAATTACATTCGCTAAAGGGGCGTTACAGTACGATTTGTGTTTTCAGAAAATGTTTTTTTGACGCTAAACGGCTCGTTAAAAAATAATGAAAATTTGACCAAAAATGGAACAAAAAATTAGCAATTCATAAAAAAAAATCATGAAGTTTCAATTACGTGAAAGAGCAATAACGATATAAAAACTCTTTGTTTACCCTAGACTAAGAGATCACCTGCTATACTTGTCGAATTTTTTGTATTTTTTTACATTGTTTACATTGACTTAGAAATTTTTTGAGCGAATTCACTGAGATAAAATTGATGTTTCTAATGGAAAAATTAAAATACATTATTGACTTATAAGAGATGTAAGAGGAATAATATTGTGCAGGTAAATGATAACACTCATTAAAAAAAAATTCGTATATATGTTATTTGACAAAGGGGATGGAAAATGATCTTATTAAATACTAAGAAGCCATAAAATTCCCAGTATAATAATTCTGTTAAAAACCAAAAATGTAAAAGATAATTCAAAATATAAATCTTTCGTTTAAAGATTAATAACTGTAATTATCGTACATCTTTAATTAACAAATCACCTTAAAACAACATTTTCTTCGCTGTTTAAGATGTTTTTCAGAGAAAAAAAGGGTATTTTACTGTTTCAAATTTGAAAATTTTACATTAATATTCAATGTAGAAGGATGTCAAGTAAACGATGTAAGAAATCTACTGGCTATTTGAACAATAGCCATGTTCTCTTGTAGGATAATATTTCGTTTCAAGAAATGTTCACATTGGTTTTTCAAAAATGTTATTACTGCTGTAGTTATACTAATGAAATTATTTGCAAATAATAAATTATTTGTGATGTACAAAAATAAGCTTATAAATTGATATGTCCTTCAATCACTATCTGTACTACCACACGAATGCAATGCTAATAATTATATCCCATTTAGATATTTATGTTATGCTTAAATAATACGTTATGTTTTATATACTCAATTGACATTCATATTTGACATTGAGTTACTTATAGTAAAGTAGAGTGTAGGCCACTCCAGATTTTTTTTATTAATAAAAACGTTTTCTTCTTCTTTGAGTTTGGTCAGAGTTAATATACGGAATCACCTTTTCGCCAACGTTTCGTCTTTATTTTAAGACATCCTCAGGGCTATAAACTAACAAAAAACAATGGATCATTGTTAAACTAAAAAAAAACCATTGTTTTTTGTTAGTTTATACTCCTGAGGATGTCTTAAACTAAAGACGAAACGTTGGCGAAAAGATGATTCCGTATATTAACCCTGACCAAACTCCAAGAAGTGAAAACGTTTTTATTAGTAAATTGTGGTCAAGAAAACAATACCTTATTAATTATATTCTTATATGTAACTTTAATAGTTTATTGAATACTTTGTCGACAAACTTTGACAGATCTTGAATGAACTGTACCCCTATTTTCTCCTCTAAACCCTCCACTTCTAGAATTTTCTAGTATGTTCTTTTCCCACCTCCCCTGTAGACCTCCTATCAACCACGGCAATTTCGTCTCTCACAAAAACTTGATTTCAATAAGTGTTACCGAATCTTTTTTGTTTACTGGAGCGATAACCTTTGTGTATACTGATGTTATTTTACCATGTCCTCCTCTCACCTAAGAGCATGATCCCTCCCCAGACCCCCTTATCCTGTTTCAAACGATTTTTTTTTTTTTGACGTTCAAAACCTGTGTTTATGATTTGCAGTATACTACACGTGATTCGTTCTTCGCAGGTTTGTCTTTCACTATGCTGAACCCCCTAAACCTTAAAAGATAATCCTTTTATATTACCTGTATTTTTTTATTTATTTTTTTTCCTTTTAATATTTTTGTATTTTCAATTATAGGTCAGTTTTCTCAACAGGTCTTAAAGCTTGTGTGTTTTTTCATCATATTTTTATCTGTCCATTTCTTAGGTTTCATCCTATATGGCAGAGCAGCTGGCCCAACTCTCAAATGATAAGTAATTCTTCTACTATTAATTCTTATTTTTATTTTAATAAGTTTACGTATTGAATGATGGATCAGTTTAAAATGAGAAGTGAAGCCCAAGACTAAGTAAAGAACTACACCTTACACTGCAAACAACACTTGTAACGAATCATATCTATTAACATTAAGTTCGCATGTAGTTAATGGAGGCTAATTGAATTACTAACCAATTAGATACATGGTTTATTACTATATGATGGTGAGTAATGGACCATTCATAAAATTCGGATGTTTTAAAATGGAGGTGACTGGAAGGAGGGGCGGAGACCAAGGACCATCGCTGAAGGCTTATGGCCTCCTTTAATGAAGCGTCACATTACAGAAAATAAATTGAAGTTAGTTATCTGTTGGCGCCGAGAAGAGTCGTTATCTTAAGGTAATTAATGGTGTTAGCAGCGTGGGGCCGAGATTAATCGTCTTGAGCTAGATGAAGCTGATTGGCAGCCCAGCAGGGTGTGTGTGCTGGGGGCTCAAGGATACAGGCTGGCGTATCCTTGAGCTCTGAGGGTACAAGAGCGACCAAGCAAAGGTCTATCAGCAAATAAAATACAAGTTTGAACCTTCGATAAAAGAAGAAAAAAGACATAAGGACAGCGCTGAATAGATAGAGGTAAGTAGAGACGAGGGAGGGGGAGGGGGAGTCCAAAATGGAAGGAGAGAGGGGCTTAAATGAATAAAACAGAATGGTGGACAAAGTTAGAATTTATGAGAATTTACGTCGGCATGACAAGAAACAGACAGAATAGGAATGGATTCAGAAAAATACCTAAAGACAGAACAAGAAGAAGGACCTACAGAGCGTGACGAAATGTCGACAGACAGGAAGAAAAACAGAGAAAAAGTGAATGGTACACAGATTTAGATCAGTATAAATGATTATGACAAAATTACATTACAATTTATAAATAGCTTATAATGATTATTTCTAGGAAATTGGAAAATATAATGCCCAGAAAGAGAAGGACAAAAACAATGAGAGGACAGAGAAGGAGAAAAGAGGAGATTGGGAGAGAGAAAAATACAAGTAAAAAAACGGCAAGAGGAATGAAGAACAAAGAGAGGGAAAAATGGAAAAAGACAGTCAAAAGTAACTAAGCATTGATTAACAGTAAGTAAACTTTGTAGATGTAACTCAATGAAATTGTTTATGGGCCAGTCGTTGAAATAATGCAATAAATACTAGATTAAGAATACCGAGGAGAAGGCATCTAAGATGAAAGACGAGTAGCCCTAATCGGTTTTCCAACTGGCTGATTATGAATAAGACTGGAGGAAGAGCTGGAAAAAATGGTGGAGGAGGTAGAATAGTTAGAGGGAATAGGGGGCCGGGATAATGGAGAGGAATGATTAGTAGTTAATGGTGGAGGAAGAGGCCGGGACTTGCCCTTCAGCCCCCAACCGACTGCTCAGCCGCTTTTAGTTTTTGCCAATAACCAGGTCTATCGAACAATGACTGCTACCACCAAGAGCCACAAGAACACAGAGCGAGCAGAATCACAACGGAATATACATTCATATGTCTTCACCCTAGAAAATACAAGTTGCATTTTTAATATTAGACTGCAAGTAACTAGCCAACGGTATTAGCTACCAATCCCACCCTTATTGTGTAGATATCACCAATAGGCTTCGGAATCACCAATATCCTCCTGTGTGCTTCGGAATGCAAATTATCCCAGTAGTTTCCAAGCATATCTGTATACGAACACCAGCACCACAAGTATCTGGTTTTTTCTAACCTTTTTTGTTTATGCGAATTTGGTACTGATGCGCGATGTAGTATAGTATAGACCGCCTCCGCGGGTAACCTCGCTAACACTCCCTAAGGGAGTGGCTAAAGGGCAACAACGGAAAAAAGCATCGGCATGCTTGAATTTTGTGTTTTTCCCAAAAGTTACAGGCGCACAATAAAGATCAAAATAGGTACCAGGCTGCTTACAATTTAAATACATTCTGCGTTAAAATTTAATGGTGCCTACCAACAAGTCGTCTTGCAGAGCAAATAAAAAACCATCAATTACCTTGCAAGCCATTTTCAAATTAAAGGAAAAGAATTTTTAAACCTTAATAAACCTTACAGTCAAAACATAGTAAATAAATATTTAATAAGTTTAAGCTTACATTCTAAATATATTTATTTATATTCTGAACTATATCAAAATATTATAGACGTATACCTAAAAATCTATTTAGTTACCTTTTCAAAAGAATACGATTTTCAACCAAAAGATAGTGTGAAAGCAAGATTTTGAATATAAAATTACATTTATTGCTTGAATGTTTCGTACAAATATATTTATTTATCTCCGCTTTATTATAGTAAAGAAATACTTTCTTTCTAAATATTTTTGTTTAAGATAAAAGCTGGGAAACCAAATCAAATATGTTTTGAAAATAAAAGATGTACTTTGTCATGTTATATCGAAAACTTCCAACCTTAAGTGGTTTCCATCCATTGTTGTAAAGCACTCCTTGCGGTTGGGAACAAATGGATTATGCTAGGGCTATGGTCCATAGATACTTGTCTGCTAATTATTGCACAGAGTAAATTCCAAATGGATAGAACTCGTAGATAATCACAAGGCAAAACATTTTTGCTTACTGATTATATCTAAACAAATGTGTTGTGAAACGCCACAGCCTAATATTAGGTTAGGTTAGGTTGAGTTAGGTTGCAGTGGCAGTTCCACAAGGGAACACACGTAGGCCGAGCATTGGCCCATTGTGATACCACACAATGAAGATTGATTCTACAGTGGGAGTCCTAAATTTTGCCTAAATCAAATGTATTTAACATTTGACGATCTTTAACGAGTACCTGACATCGTACAGGCTCGGGACCGACGGTTTAACGTCCCTCTCCGAGGGACGACGCCCTCAGATTTATTCACCTCCCGCGTGAATAAATCGAGGGCCAGGTGTCCTATCAGTTCAGGACAAAAATTTATCCGCGTGAATAAATCGAACCCCGGTCCTATCAGTTCAGAGGCGAGCACGTAACCTCTGAGCTAGCCTGGCCCCCCAGCCTATTATTAAGAAAAAAAATTTTAATCTAATCAGTGCGGAGCAAATTTACTAATTACTGCTAAACTGATTTTGTCTAATATCCGTATCAGCTTAATGTAAGGACTTTTAGAAGTTCATTTATACCTATATTCCAGAACAGTCTACGAAGATATTAAGCTACAAAGTAAGAACTAAAGGGAGATTTCTGCCATAGCTGAATTAAAAAAAGCAAACTGTTTTCATAAAAAGGACTGTAATATTGGCGTTCCGTCTGAAAGCCAACGGGAACGTAAATATAAAATTTGGTAATTATAACTGTATAGTTTTAAAATTATCCAGAAGTGACACACACACGTGTTTATATTTCATACAGAGAGTGAATGCCGTAACGTGGACATGAGTGGGGGGGGGGGAGTGGTACGCCATTTGTGGCACGTGCCAAGAGGTGAAGCACTATATACAATATTACTCTCTTTGCCATGGAAACAAAATATAGAACATACAAAATAAAAGCTAACAAAAACAATTTCAAACCTAAGAGCTGTGGATTATTTTCTCTTTTTTTGTTATTAAAGTTTATACTAAAGTTATGTACTTATTTGAACTCATATAACCACAGATTCTAGTAAATATTTATCATTGGGAAATGTGCTTACAGTATTTTATGCCGTAACAGCCACTAATTATTACGAGAGAAAATAGTACACAGAAAAGGAAAACTACTAGTTATATTTGTATTGACTCATCGGGTTGTTTACCCTGCTTGATTTATAGAGAAGTCAATGTCCGAGTGTTTGCTTCAATTTGCACAGGGTGTACTCCGCAGAAAGAAACGTTACGGAATCCATATCAACATTAAAATGAGTTCCCGCATCAAATTTGATAAGAAAGACCATCGAAATGGTCGAAAAACTCAGTTGGGTTTTTGACTCTGACGAAGACCGCTTGTTACGGTTGAAAGATCTTAGTCTTGTTTTTCCATTTTCTTATTGTGGTTTGATCATTCATATAATTATATATAATTAATTATATATTTATATATAATTTATATAAATAATATAATTAATTAAGTATACTTAATTAAGTATTTATACTTTTCTTTATCATCCCCAATAACTACTAAGATGAAGCGTGTGTTGAAGAAAAACTTTTGACACCATACAAAAACAAACAGAAACACAAGCACAAACACACACACACACACCTTCACGGAAAATATGTTCTTAAAACATTTATACGAGGTGTGTAAATAAAGTAGTGAGACTGGCAACGTCGCTTTCCGTCTGGCAACGCTGGAGACGCGTGGCCTTGAGTAGCGTCAGGTCCACGTGTGATGCGCCTCCAGTATGAATCTGAACTCGCCACAGTCATTTGTTTGTCCGTAGCGTTGGTTTTCGTGAAATGGTTTTTTCTTGAGCGTTTTAAAAATGAGTGACCTCAAAGTTGAGCAGCGGTGTGGAATCAAATTTTGCTTCAGACTTGGACAACTTGGACTTTTGAAAAACTTCAGGAGGCCTATGGAGAACGTGTTTTATCAATGGCACAGGTTTTTCGGTGGTTTAAGGAATTTTCAGAAGGAAGAGAGTCGATTGAAGATGAACCACGAAGCGGAAGGCCTTCAAGTGCAAACACCGATGAAAATGTCAACAGAGTACGGAACCTTGTGCGTTCAGATCGACGCTTGACAGTCAGAATGATCGGGGAACAGTTGAATTTGAATCACACCTCGGTTCATCAAATTTGACCAATGAATTGGAGATGAGAAAAATTTGTGCGAAAATGGTTCCGAAAAACCTTTCCCAAGACCAAAAAGATCTCAGAAAGGGAAGGAGTTTTTGGCCAGTAAAAACATTCCTGTTGCTCCTCAGCCTCCTTATTCACCAGACTTGAGTCCTTGTGACTTTTTCCTCTTCTCGAGATTGAAAAATCACCTCAAGGGAACTCATTTCGGGACACTTCAAAACATACAAACTGCTGTAACCGACCAGCTGAAGGCCATTCCAGAATCCGAGTTCCAGCAATGCTACAATGATTGGAAGGACCGTCTCCAGCGCTGTGTGGCTTCCGAAGGGAACTATTTTGAAGGTGACAATATCACATTGTAATTATATTTGAATAGAAAATTTAAAAAAAATCAGTCTCACTACTTTATTTATACACCTCGTACTAATGAATGGACTACACCAGACTTCCAAGCGAGTGCTTGTATGCAAGGACGATAATAAGTAGTTTATTTTTTAAAATAAGAAAATAGTGTTTAATCTGTAGGATTGAATTTTCATTTCATTTATAAATAATTGTACACCTTTCTATTAATGTATTCAAAAGAAATACTAATAAGCAATGCACTACTATTCAATACAATATTCTTTTTACTCTATTTCGAATTACAGTATGGACACGTCCGTAAGAAACTAATAGAGTAAACTCTTACGTTGATAGTTTAATACAAACAAAAAAAATATAGCATTACTAGTCTAAAACTAGGATTAATCATATTTGAAACCTAAAACTCTTAAGCTATCAATGAAGCTATATAAACGTTCCTCTGATTTTTAGCTCTCTCGACTGTTCGTTCCGAAGTCTACATCATGACTCCAAAGATGAAAGACTTTTGTCTTTTGACAGATATTTTTAAGATTGACAGTAGAAGAAGAAAATAATTTCTATTTGCATCTAGCACTATACGAAGTAATATTTTATTAACGTAGTATAATTTAATACAATTCATATGTTGTGAGGATCACTGGAAGTATTAATTTTTGTGATGTATCGTATTTTAGTTATAAACAAGGCAAATCAAGTCCCGATACTGAAACCGAATATGAGACTTGACCCTTCACTATTTTTATCCATCAAAGGCTACATTTAGATTTGTCTGAAGAATCAACTACAGGGGAGTAGATGGTGATTGTCGGAGGCTAGCAGGGGGAAGGAAGCAGAATGGCGGTGCTCGATTAAATGATAACTCTATGGAAATGAATACAGTCGACGAGAGCCGGCTTGAATAGACAGGGTGGTCACCTCCGGGGTTGGAGGGCGGGTCGTTCTACCCTACCAGGAAGTGGAGCCTGATTATGCGTCGCAGGAGGGTGGCACGTGCGCATGCCACCAGACCCCCTGAGCCACTTTCTCCTTGTTCTTCAGGAGTGAACGACCCGTGAAGAAAGGACATTGTGCACCCACCTCCTTGCCTCATAACCATAGTTCATTCTTGGCATATTACTGCTCTCAAAGAATGCTCGTTGCCTCATACCTTCCATTTGCCTTCTCGTAACTATAGAAAATCAGTTGCATTCGGTTCAGTTCTTTCTGCTGATAGTTTGATTAAGTAAAATAAATATGAAAAAAATCTATTCCGAATATTTAACAAAATTCTCTTCTTTTGTAGAAACAATGTTTCCATATACGTATATACGGTTCAGGTGTAGTTTTACACGCAGTATGTTTGTTAGTACTGAAGATCGGAGGTTCAAATATTGACCAGTAACCTACATTCTTCATGTAAGAGGTGAAAAATCATACATAATCCATCCGAAAGAGAGTAATGATATGGGGCAGTAGAAGTAAAATTTGAGACCCCCAACGGATAATCAACTCGGTAATGTAGCCCAACAAATACATGAAACAGACACAAATAAATAACAAATAAGCCCCACTTTTTATAACCCAAAACGACATGAAGGTAACTCCTGCGAATGTGAGTGCTGGAAAGAAAACAATATATTGTTTAAAAAGATTCAAACAAGTATGAATGTATGGTATATCAACTCTTTCTGAGAACATTCAGACTTAAGTAGACCACTATAACCCATGAAACGAATAAAAACTGCTCGGTAGAACTGAGGAGTTCTCAGGCGAATCAGATCATAGATAAAAGGTCCTTTATGGTATGCCATACGTCAAAGAAAGTATGTTTTTCATTCTGTTACTGATCATATAGAGTTGAAGTTAAAATAAATAAACAACAAATAATTTTCCTTTACATTATTTTATTTCAACTAATTTACATATCCTTAATATTACTATGTACTCCCTTTGAATATTGAATTTAAGTCATTAATAATGTAGTAGTGAATATCCACTAATAACCGTTAGAGATGTTTTCTACAGTTTTAAACATATTAAAGTATGGCTCCTTTATTGTTTTTTGTATTCATGTTGGTTATTGATATCGTGCATAGTGAGTTTACAGGTTTGTCTTGTTTAAATATATTAGAATATGGATCACATATCATGCCCTTTTCTAAATAGAAGTAAATATATACCCCTTGAAAAAAGACATTACGGACATTGCTAGACTTGAAGTGCAAAGTTTCAGTACTGATGGGACTGCACTACATCAAAAGCACCCTGTTAGATTTTAGCTGCGAGTTCTCGCTTTCCAGTTTGCTCAGATCGAGTTTCCAACATTGCTTTGATGTATAAGATAGTCTTACTATTGATGTGGGAAAAACTTCACGACCTTTGAACGGTGAACCTTAGACACCAGTGGTGAACTCTCATCAGATAATCATTGTGGTCCTATAAAACTCTTAACAGACTTCTGAATCATAAACTTAAGACTTCGTTAAATTTAAAATTTTGTTTATATATCTGAACTCTTCTCAGTCAACCTTACCGACTGACCGAATCCTGATAAACTTTATATACATATTTTTTTATTTGTAGTAGCTCTCTGATGAGATAGTCTAGAAGGCCTCAGAGCTTATTTTTCTTCATTTTGATTTTTCACCTACGGCATTTTGTCTCACATACATATCTTAGGTGTTGCTGGTCTGAATACTGGGCGGTGACTGGTTGTTGGCTTGGCGAGTAGCTGGTGGTTGGTCACCTAGTAGCTGCAGTGTGCGTGAAACCCCGGTGTGTTGACGATTAATTAGTGGGTTATGTTTAAATAATTTCTTCTTTTTTTCATCCAAACGTTGCAGAATATTTGGTAACATGGATCAGACAAGTTTCGACTGGAATATAAAAATTAATCGTGTGCCCGTGGAATTCTGTTAATCATGTACAAAACCAAGATCAATATAGACCTGAGCAAATGGAAGATTGGTGGGTCTGTGGGTGAACCAAGCGATGAAGGATTATAGACTAAGCAGGTGGCCGATGATGCACTTGTGCTCCACAAAAGGCGGTAGTTTTTGCAGGTGGGAGAGTTTGTTTGCCAACATAGGGCCCTGCTGAGACACGACGTGGACAAATCACCTTGCCCTTTCTCCACTTTCTCCGACACTCCCATTACACCTTGTCCCAACCACATCCATGTTACCATTAATAAAAGTAACGCCAACAAAAAAATTCTTGCGAAGGGCACAGGTCCTAAAGTGGGGGCTGATCGATCTCCTGCAGCAAACAGGAATTCGCCTTATTTACTGGATCGTCAAAAGTCATACTTCTCCAGTGTTTACAAATGTTCATCTGAAACAACTGTCCGCAATATAACAAAAATTCAACCTCCATGACAATGTGGAGCCCTAGCAACTGTCAGTTATTTATTTAACATGTAGAGAGGTTTATACAAATGGAAAAAACCAAGGATACACAATAGACTTCCCAGCCCTGAGGAGGACATAAATATATGTCGAAACGTTGGCGAAGAAGCGTTTTTTATTATAACTAGACCAAAACCCTCAAAAAATATCAAAACCTTTGAATAAAGAGTGGTCAAGAAACAAACAGCCGAAAATTAGAGAATGTAAGTCTGTTTTTCTATTTACTGTGTACCTAAAGTTTACTTTGAAATATATATATCTATAATTAAAGTCACGCATGCAAAACAAAAAACATACCAGCACTCAGATTCTCGATCATTTCGACTGTCTTGCCGTCTTCAGGAGACGTATATAATAAATCAATGATGAAACCACAATATGAAATAGAAAAAAAAAAAGACTAGGATATTTCAACCACAATAAGCTGTCTTCGTCAGAGTCAAAAACCCAACTGGACGAAGGACCAGTTGGAACTGGACCAGTTGGGTTTTTGATTCTAACGAAGACCACTTGTTGTAGTTGTAAGATCTTAGTCTTTTTTTTCATTTCATATTGTGGTTTGATCATTGATTATTATTTGATGTATTTATGTGAAATCTTGTTATATATACGTACTGATAATGAAAATAAGTTGATTGTCCATGATTGGCCAAAATTATGGTTTACATGAAAAAGTTCAGGATTTTGGAATATTGGATAGTGAAATATGAAGAAGAAGTAAGTTAGCAAGAGCAGGCGAGGACTAAGCAGAGGTGAGAGGTGGTACTTGAATGGAGCCGCGGTGGAAGTGGCATGTCAAAAGCAGGGCTGTAACGAGGCGAATGCTTTGTGCTTGCGGCTTTGTGGCGAGTATTTTTAGCAGGCCGCTTTGTGTTTGGTTATTGGCCTAAGCCGTGGCTGTAATCGAAAGGCTAATCGCAGTGAGCAGATGACATTGTACCCTCAAGGCCGGGCGTGGGAGGGGCCTGGCCGCCATCGCGACTTCGCAGCCGACGCAGCCCTTAGCCACCCATTCAAGAGGCCCACGGCTGCCTCCAGCTCTAGCGCGTCGCCTCAAACTCAAGCCCTAAACAGCACTATCTCTTCTACTGACATAATCCAATCACTCGAGTCATATCTATCAATTTCTATCCTATAACCCTATCGAACATGCTTTGCCAGGTAAAAAAAGTCCATACAGCCGATGGAAAATGAAATATAAGATAACAGTTTTTTATATATATAAAAGATTAAAAATTATTCTTTTATATATATAAATGAAATACAAATGTTATCTATATATAAAAAGAAATATCTGGGATAAGACGTAAACCGTATAAAAAAAGAAAAGACGTCGGTGGGGTCTATTCTCTATATCCGCCAACAGAAGTCAAGTTGAAAATGAAATGGGTTTTGTTGCAGGTTCTCATTACAGGAGTGTTTGCATTAAGACAGGATCTTTCCGTAGCTTTTGTATACTCCACTGTTACAATCGACAAAAGTGCGGATCCCAGACAGTAAGGTTAGTTGCAGCAATCATACTAAACCAACACCTCTTACATTTTTAATAAAATAATAGTTCCACTATAGTATGAGTTCTACTCCATGGTATGGCTGAAAGGTATAAATAAATCAAAACAGATATGAGTTCTATACTGTCTTTAACTTAACCATTTATGTGAAATGGTTACGGTTCGCAAACATACTTTTTCAATTGAACATAAGCTTCATAATATTATATAAATCCGTATTAACTCGCGAATGTTGTCGCAGACGTCCGACCGGTTTCGCACATGGTGCATCTTCAGGTAAGACTGATTTGTATAATATTATGTTTACTAATCTCTTTGGCACTATCAATATTTATTTATCTGAAGATGAACTAATTTGTTTTTTTTAGAAAAGCACAATTGTATTGTCTAAGTAGAAAGCACAGACTCCATGGCAATATTAGGTTCTGTTCAACACTCAAGTTGTATTATTTCGATAGTTTTCATCTTAAGTAATTTTTACCACTTACTTCGATTCACATGGATGGGTAATGGTTAATTCATTAGTTGTGTAGTCAGTTACTACATGATATTTTCTACTTCTTGGGAGTTACACAAGAAGTCTCAACTTTCTTTATCAATAAATAAGTTTTACTAATAAAACAACGCATTTCAAACATGCAGCGTTCTCCTTCAGGTAAATCTGCTCGAGTGTAAAGGCGACAAGGCTTCTGTGTCTTGTATTTGGAGAGTCCTGTCACCTTTTCACTAGAGCAGATTTGCCTTGTAACAACACTAGACGCTTGGAAACGCGTCGTTTTATCAAGAAAACTTATTTAATTTGTATATAATCAAACATTAACTTTTCACATCAAAGCTAATAAGAATTTTAATTTAACGCATTTCTGAATAAACCCCAGTATAACCAATGAAATGCAATTCTTAACTGAAATACAATATTGACAATGAAATTTAAAATTATACACTTACAATAGAAAGTATGAGATTTTTTTAAAATCATATTTCTTTTTGGATTTCATTCTATTAGTTTCAATAATAGATTTTTTGTTTAGAAATCACAAAAGGAACTACGTCTTCTTGAAGACAATTTTGAAGTACTACCTTCACAAAAAAAAAATATCTCGTCTTGCGAAATATTTTAAATAATTCCCATTAAAAACACCCAATAATTATATGCTTATAAATTAATTATTAATTAGATTAATTATTAATTAATTATTAATTAGATTAATAATTAATTTTTCGTTAGATTTTTAAATAATTATTCTATTATATAAATAAATCAAAACTCAAGGTTTTAAGGTTACATATAATTTTTTTTTGTTATTTCCCTTTCTGTTATTTAGTAGAAATAATGTACACTGATGCTGAAATACAGAATACCAGTTGCTCCTGTATTTTTTAGTTAAACCAGTGTAAGTTAGTTCGTTAATTCGGTTTTTAGCTGTCAATAGAAGTAATCGAGTACAACACATTATTATATTATTTCAGAACAACCTTTGTGAAGAGAAGTAACAATAATTTTAACCATTCACAAGGCATTTAAACAAATTAACTCAACCAACGCCATTCAAATATACAATTTATTTTAGGCGTGAAAGATAAGAAAGGGACTGACGCTCAGAAAAGTATTAAAAGGCAAGGGAGCTCAATTTACTTGACTGGTACTGCTTAGTCCAATTACACTGGAGGTATGGTTACAGACCTCGAGACAATTACGATAACCTAATATCCACACAAATGTCATATCATATCCCTTTAATAAATAATTGCTGTTGTACCCGACTTTGGCAGGCAAGTCATTCTGAAAACAATAATTACGGAATAATTTACTTCTTTGGCACCGTTAAGCCAGAGTTAGTCAATTAATAACGCACCGAACTGTAAGGAGGTTAATAATTGATTCATTTTAACTTTCAATCCATTTAAAGCTTTTCCATAGGATTGTGTAAACTACCCAATTAGTAAGAATTAATTCTCAAGTGCTTTATTGTGCATGATTACACTTAAGTTGAGGAAAATGTATGACTCTCAATGTGGAATCATCCCGGTATTGAGGCTCGCCTTTTACTAACATGGATGCCAAATAGTAAATGAGTCACACTTTACACCTCAAAGCAAGAGGAAAATGTAAAAGTGAAGTGTGGGAATTGAAAAACAAATATTATTGTACATGATAATCTAGTCATAGATTAGTTTATGTTACTGTGGGTGTCGATATCAGTGGCACTGTGTGTCCGTCCATGTTCTTTGTTTTGCAATCGCTAATTATTTGTTAACATATTTCACAACACAAATTAAACTAATGACATGTAACTTCAGATTTTCAACCAGTCACTATATGCACTATATTAAAATATTTGGCCCAGTATGTTAAAATATTAAAATATGTAATAATACAAATATTAAAATATTTGACAACAGGTTAATTTAAATTTCACTCTTTATTTAAATCACAGAAATAGGAAATTGCGTTTCCGGAGTGAATAGAATATGAAGTTTAGCACCTTTATTGCATCCCATGGAGAGCCAGCGTGAATTCTAGCATCAGGAAGCGACAAGGAAAGACAAGGAAAATGAGATAACACTTAGGCGAGACGATGGTCAGCAAGAGAAATCGGATGTGAAAGTTATTTTAAGATGCTGAGATCCGAAAGCAAAGTAGTAACTTTGGTTCCTCTTATTGTCAATAAAATTAAATATACTAGTCTGGTTATATTGTGGGTCAGGTATGTTTTAGCAGTAGTTTGTTCACAGTTAGTACCGAATATTCCAGATATGAATCCTGGTCATGATGCTAGTTTTGTCACAAGGGAGAAGGAGTATCTTAAGAACTACACATCCAGAGAGGACGGAAGGAAGTCGGTCCCAAACCAATTTCACGCTAGGTTTCTACTATAATAAACTTGACTGGGCGAAATTAAGAGCACTCGAAGAAGAATCAATATGATAATATGGCTCATCCATATAAAACTAATGTCAATAATAAATGAGATGCACTTTCCATCCCTTAGAAAAACACTAAAGGAGAAAGCCTGAGGACAAGAAAGTTGAAAACAAACACAATCTTGATATAAGTAAGTCATGCAAATATAAAGTTCTGATTTCTTTATCTTTTACACTTTTAACTAATAAATTACCACAAAAAGATACCTGCAAAACATTTTATAAGAATCAGAATTACTTCATTACAAATTTAAAGGGCGTGCTTATGTGAGGTGGATAGAAATTAATTTCCAATATGTACACTTGCAGTCCTTTTCAAGATATAACTGTTATACCTTGAAAATTACATTCTAACACCTGTCAAAACAAATTTTAAATAAATCCGAGGTGTTGGGTGTAAAAAGAAGGAAACTCTGATACATCTTCTGCCATTCCGTATCTTCATGCCTGATCTGTTCTATGCATCTTTACGACAGTTACCCTTAAGCACTCCAGATCACACAGTTCTTTAGGGTGCTCAATCGGGTGGAGGCTCTCTAACCAGGTTCCCTAGTCGTGCGCTAGTAGAACTCAACAGAAGCACCTTCATCCTCTAAGTCAATAATAAAAACTATTTTTATGAATCCTTAGCTATAATTTTGATTAGACATTTTTAATGGAATAATAATGATCACCACTAGTTATTATTTAAATTATTAGTGTCAACTAACATGAATCAAATAACGAGGAATTCATAACAACAATAAGAATATATCCAAGGAAAGCTTTCCCAACTGTTCACGAGCGCTGGTATAAATATAGGCGACAGGTAGTGTGATCAGAAATATTTGACTGCTGCCCATCAGTGAGGTTCATAAATATCCTAAGGTTCACAATAATATTGTAACATTTGTTATCGAGTTGGAGGGTCCATCGTTCAGTAGGGTAGACCTCCTGATTCCCAAGCGCCTATTTCCTTCGACCCACACCGAGCCGCAAGCCAAGGAGAGTAGCCTTTCATACTGATAATGGCCCACTAAACCATTGTACCCCACTTGCCAGAAATTAGTAAACCCCTCTATGTCAATTTGGGGTTACCTAAATAAACACTAAATACAATTCGATTGCGCAGGAGAGACAGCACTTGAACTCGCTTTGTGGTGTTGGCCTAGTATGACTATGGTTAAAGTTTTAAGCAGTTTCAACAGACTGTTAAAATAACTACTAATAATTTCATAGGAATTCCAAATAAACATCGTGAAAGTGTTTAGGACGCATTCTTTTCCAGAATTTACAATTTGAAGAGAGCTGTTGGCTTGACGTTCAAGTGGACAGAGAGACCTAAATCAATATTAGTACGGGATCACTGCTTGGACTGAAGAGCTCGTCTAGCTACTGTACTTGAAGACACACTGAACCCAACACAAACACACTGCCATCCCGCCCCCTCGCCTGTCTTCCCACAAGTCACTTACACTTCATAACTGTTTCAACATTTTTTTTACAAACTTATTAACATTTTTATAATTATTCAAAGAGAAACTCATTTATACTAAGAAGAAGTATTTAAGAACAAGTGGATTTTCATATATTTTAGAGACTGCAATACTTTGAGATGACAAAACTCATTTTTTCATATTTTTACTCTTCTAAGTAATGTATTGTCATAATGAAATAATCTGTTTCAAGATGTCGATGGACTGTCATGTTTAGTTATTCTCTGAAGTCATGCTTTATATTATGTGACAGGGTGTGTCTGATAACATAAGTCCTTTATCACAATTCATAACTATTATATCTTGAAATTTCATACCTACACCTGTCAAAACACATTCTAAATCCGAGATGTTGGGTGTAAAAAATTGTTTCGAACCTGGAAACCTAACACACTCACGACATTTTTTTTCTTACTTTTTTTTAAATCGGAGGTTATTTTTCGTTTATTGGTTTTCTAGCCTCAAATATAATGCCAAAATTTAAAGACTTAAAATTTGTAGTTTAGGACAAAACAAATGTTGTCTAAAAACAGGTTTTTGGCAAGAAAAGTAACTTTCCCATCATGCATAATTGCTCCCGAACTATACAGCACATTTACACTATGACACCTTTTTTTTTTTTGAGTAAAATATCAATTTGATTCATCGAAGATTCTGTACCGTAACATGACCAAAAACTTTGGATACACATTCACCCACCTACACACACGCACACAGACATCATCGAAAAAGCTTCATAAAACGATTTCTGGGACCTCAAAATATGTAAATCTATAAAAATTTCGAGATCAAATTTTTTCACGATCACTATATTTTACTTATAGTAAAGCAAAACCAGATGTTGACCATCACGTTGTTCGGAGCGTGTACTTTTTCAAAATTCGACTTTAAATATTTCTCAAAATAATCTCCACACAACATAATGTACTTGTGCCAATGATGAACTAGATTTTTTAATACCTAATTGCAAAGAATCTTGTTTTTTGAGTTAACTTTTCCAGAAATTCACCTACCTCTTTAGTGTTGTTGAATTTGAATTAATTTTTAATGTAAAGATAGTATGAAACACGTTTAAGCCTTGATAACATCAAATAAATTAGACGAAACATTGGCACTAATGTGAAGTGTATGCTTCTGAAAGGTTAGAGTAAAAGTTTTAGTTAAATAAGGATAAATTAAGAATCATGCTAGGGTTCTTAATGAAGCAATGTTAACTTACGTATTTGAAAAGAAGGAAACTCTGATATATCTTCTGCCATTCCGTATCTTCATGCCTGAGCTGTTCTACGCATCTTTACGAGAGTTACCCTTAAGCACTCCAGATCACACGGTTCTTTAGGGTGCTCAATCGTAGGGAGGCTCTCTAACCAGGTTACCTAGTCGTGCGCTAGTAGAACTCAACAGAAACACCTTCACCCTCTAAGTCAATAATAAAAACTATTTTTATGAATCCTTACCTATAATTTTGATTAGAAATTATTAATTGGAATAACAATTATCACCACTAGTTATTATTTAAATTATTAGTGTTAACTAACATGAATCAAATAACGAGGAATTCATAAAAGCAATAAGAATATATCCAAGGAAAGCTTTCCCAACTATTCACGAGCGCTGGTAGAAATATAGGTAGTGTGATCAGAAATATTTGACTGCTGCCCATCAGTTTAATCTCTTCGAATGAAATTCAACTTTCAAGTGTCCCCAACAGCAGTATATGAGCGAAGAAATGAATATTTAATGACGGAGGTACATATTTAGCCGGACGTCAGGGTCAAATGAATAAGTACAGAAAAAAATATTACGATCCGGGATAGTTTTTATAAAGAAACTAGCAATAATTTTGGTAAACTTCAAATATTTGATCTACCACCAAGATTTCATTATAATATGTGAACTAAAGTGACGAATGATTAATACCAATAAATTAATTAAATACAATCACTATAGAGTCACTAGTAGTTGAAAAGAAGGATACAGTTTTAAGGCTCAAAATCTTTGGATGACTTTTTTGAGGTCACAAACACGATTAACTTTTGGGTGACTAATATTTTTAGTTTAAACACATAAAACATGAAAAGTATATTCATTTTATAAATAGAACTATTGGTGACAATGACAAATAGGAAACAAATTAAAGAATATCTCTGGAACCTAAATGCCTTTTTCTTCCAAATATATCAAACAATTAAAAATCATATCGATAGAGTCCTTACTGTCCTCAAAGGATTAAGCCTGGATTGTTTGGGGTGTTGTATGGTGTAAATAACCATAGATTTTGTTTATATTAAAAGAAAATTTACAAAAATCCTGAGGACTGCTAAGGATTGTGTTACTAGAATAGATTTGATGTTCTGTGCTTGACTTTGTGAGGATACAGCTACAGCTCTATAAATTCATGGGATCTGACGAGTTATGTTGAGTGGTTGCGACTGAAGATGTCAGGTAGGAGTGGTCTGGCCATGGACAGCGGGAGAAAGGCAGGCATTATGGAGGAGAGTTTCGTCAGAGAGGAGGGGCCTGCGTTGGCCAACAGGCTTCAACAAGAAAGGACGCTCCAAAGAACAGGAGAAAAAAAAAGATATCTAATGCGGCTATTGTTGTGGACAGGTGGCAAGGCCACCCCCTCCCCGAGGGCCGAATGAGACGTCATCGCAGCGCGCCCAGCAACGCCTTGCTTCTAATCAATACTCCTCGGCAGCACAATGAGCCTTGATTGGGCGTCAATCACTCCGCTGACAGCAGGAATACAGCGAATACAGGAATCCCAACTAGCCAAATTA
Organism: Hermatobates lingyangjiaoensis; assembly: GCA_026182355.1. Classification (NCBI taxonomy): domain Eukaryota; kingdom Metazoa; phylum Arthropoda; class Insecta; order Hemiptera; family Hermatobatidae; genus Hermatobates; species Hermatobates lingyangjiaoensis. Next base: position 2,323,138 of record JAPFBL010000251.1, read on the forward strand.
AGGGAACGATGCAAATCCTCTTCCGCAATAATCCTCCCACCCGCTCCACCGATGCAATCCACAGTCGTAACACCTTCGACCAGAGGGAATGTCTCTGCCTTCGTTCACACTAACTTCGACTGTGTAAATTGAATGAGTAATCCGTCATTAATAAACTCAATAAAAAATCTTAAGGTAATGATGAGTCACTTATAGTTATTCGAGAGTATATTACAGTTACCCTTGGCGTGTTTGTGGTTCTAGCCAGAGTCCAATCTTGACAATTCTAGACATACCAGTAAAAAAACTACTATCTCATTATCTTATTTTATTATTTTTACTACTAACTAGCTAATCCGCGTCTTGGAGACTTCAAAAGAGAAAAAGACATAATGTTGGTGCAGCAGCTACTGTGAGAAATAATTATAGCTAAATATACAGTGAGATGGAAAGAAAGAAAGGAAGAACGAGAGAGATTAGAAAGTAGAGAGAGAGAGAGAGAGAGAGAGAGAGAGAGAGAGAGAGAGAGAGAGAGAGAGGAAGGAAGGAAGGAAGGGAGATCTCTAACTACTATGTACTGAATATATCTATATTTATATAGATAATTATAGATATAGATAATAGATAATATAGATAGATTATATATTCATAGAATATATTTATCTATATTAATAAAAGAAAGGTTTTGTCTGTACATTGCTTAGAACTGACTCATTTCAAGTTAGCTTTATGTTTTATATCTTAGAGAAACCGAATCCACCTTTAGAACAATTACTATCTCTCCAAAAATTTTGTTTGAAGTTAACTCAGCCTCTATAAGTCAGGGTACGCTGAAACTTTGATAGTAGCTTTGAGTATGTCTAACTTAAAAGCTAAGAGTTGAATTGATTGGAAAATTAACGTAGAAAATAAGTTATGGACTTTCAAGCTGTGTTTGGCTAGTTATACAGGAATACCAACTGACAATACCTACTTGCTATAGTATCATGCACCTAAAAATACTTGTATATTTTTAAAATTAAAATACCAAACAGGCAGACACTTTTCTAAGGGTGGATTCAGTTTCTCTAATGTATAAAACGAAGAGATAACCTGAAATTGGTCAGTTCTAAGCAATGTACAGTCAAAACCTATAAAGATATACAGTTATTTTTAGGTGCCTGATACTGTAGCAAGAGGTATTGTTAGTTGAATATAATTTCGGTTGCGTTTATCTTAAGTTGCTCACTTTAGAAAAGTGAGTAATCAAAAAAATTAGAGCTCAGTATTAAAACTGCAAAACGTAAAAGAATTTCCATATCTCCATATCAGAGTAATGGAATGTACTAATAAAGATATTTCTACTATTTTATGACTTTTAATAGTATTTTGGAATACCATATATCATCTGAGACTTTTATAAATACCCGTCAAAGACGATCACGTCTGCTGCTAATATTATATGAATAAGTGTTTATCAAAATTAAAAGAAACATTTATTTAACAGAACCTCGGTAATTGAGATAAGAAATGAAAAAAGTACTAAATTGTTTAAATTAATTATTAGAAAAACCTCAAACAACTTGAAATAAACTGAAAGTGGTGAAAATGAGTTAAAATACAAACAAGTATGGTATAACTTTGGTATACTTTAATGGTAAAGTATTTGGTATACTTTGGTAATATCAATAAGAGACATATAAAGATGAAATACGAAAAACCCTTACATATCTACAAACAATGCAACTACGGCGTAACTGTTAAGGACAAGCTTACAGCCATTCACAATGGATATTAGCTAAGTTAAACATTCCAACAAAATATAAAAAATTAAATTACAGAGAGTGAATAACAAACAGGAAAACTAGCGCTAATAGTCCCTTCTCTTTCTCTCTCTCTCAATCAATCTCTTTTTTTCTACATACATATTTAGATACGACAAAGAACTCGTTATCAGTTCTTCGTGCCTTTCAAACTTTGGAACTAGGAACTTTTTTTCATTTTTTCCGTTATTTCAGTTGTGATAAATTTTAATATAAAGTAACGTATGTTTAATATGACCTTATTGTATGTACATACAAATGGTTCGGTACATACAAAATGCAATCGATATTTGAATAAGAGTACCCTATCATGAGGAGTTTAGAAGAGAAGATGTATTGAGGTAGAAAGTGTGTCCGTATGTGATGTACTAAGACGGGAGAATCAAGAATTTCGGACCGAAATCTTCAACATGAATCGGTAACCAAACAAGCGTGTTTGTCAAATTCGCAAGTTCACTTTTGAGAACGTGGTTTAGTTGTAGCATGCTTGATATTCCCATTGAAAATTCGGATCTTGGTTTCTTTTTTAACTCTAATTTTATATATGAAAAATTCATTTGAGATTTTGTCATTGGAAAGTTCTTCATGAAGATAGATAGTTTTGAAGATTGAAAATCTACTACAAGCGTCCCTCAGAAATGACGTAAAGCAATCGGTGCCAAGCTGTCAAGTTTACGGTGTCAAAAACTCATTAAAGGTCCCTTATGCAATAAATTAATCAAAGGATCAATTTAATACTCTTGGTGTAGAATCAATCCGCACCGTGACACGCTTGCAACTAGAATAGGTGCCAAATAAGAATAGATACATCAATAGGTCGAATTCAATACTGCTAGAACGACAAACCTACACGCAACTAGCCAGAAGATCATTTATACAAAATCATAACACTTTAAATTCGGAATGTATACTAAGCTACAGAGAAAGTCGGTTAACAACTGACTGTCTAAGAGCTGAAACAACTGGTGTCAGAAAGCAATCTATCTATATCAGTCCCTATAACTATATCTCCAAAGTAGGTATGAGAGATAACGCCTAGTTTATATTGGAGATAACCTGGTGTCTGAAAGAGATTTGGGTCAAAATATGTTTAAGAAAAGACAACTTTTAAGAAGTTTAAGTTCGACTGCAGTGGTAGTCCCCCAAGAGAAGACACATAGGCCAATGAAGTCCTTTGAGATACCACACAATGAACATTCTGCATTTGGCAACCCTAAATTATGCCTAACTCAAGTGTATACAAAATAGGGGACTGTAATGAATATCTGATATAGTATAGGCTCGGAGCCGACGGATTAAGTCTTCTCCGAGGGACGACGAGGTCAGATTTATTCACCCCCCGCGTATTTATAGGATAATCAACCCCGGATCTAACAGTCCAGAGGCAAGTACATTGCCACTGGGCTAATCTGGTCTCCAATATTAAAAAAAAAATCTTAACACTTGTTCAATTATAAATTTGATTCACTACAATAGTTAATAGAAAGTTTTCCCTGCACCAAAGAAAGTATTTATGCTCCAAAATTGTAAAAAAAAACTGTAAAAGTTTACTATTTACGTTTTATCCTCTGTGTGAGCGAAGTCCTAAGGAAGTAATCTATATAAAATCGAACAGTGGAAAATATTTCTTTGAAAATATATTTCACTTATAGCAAATGTTTAATTTCATTTAATTTTTGAAATTTAGAACTGCAAAGCATATTAACAATAATTGTTTAATAATAATCCTAATTAATAACTAATGTAATAAAGATTCTGTAACAATCGGAATATTTCAACTGCATTCCTCTGCGTGATTTGCAGTAGCATTTAACAAATGAAGATTCAAGTAATCAACAGGTATGAAAGAATATTGAAATGAATTCATGCATTCGTATTAATAGAAATATTTTTAAATATGATTACAAAAAGGGAAAGACTAAGTCTCGACACAAAATATTTGATAGACGCGTTTCATACAGTTAGTATTCATCATCAGGTTACATCTGCTTTAGTAAGGTGATGTTCAGTGTTCAAGGAATCAGTTGACCTTAGTTCAATCTTACTAAGTCGGATGTAGCCTGTGGATGACCACTAAGTTTTCGAAACTCGTGGAAGTTTGATAAAATCTTTTTTATGGAGACTTAGTGTTTCATTCTGTGTTCATACTAATCATAGTAAATACCACATAATAAATGATTAAACAGCTCGAGAGTATTTCTAAATAGTTCAGTAGTAGATTGTACAACCTGTGTGTGGAAGTCAAGTTGAGACAATGACAGTAGTTAGGTGCAGAAGGAGGAAGCGAAGAAGACTGTCCCGTTACAGGGTGTGACAGCGGAGCCCCATAATGAGCCTGACCACTGAAGGGCTGCCCCATAACAACAACCCTTTGTTCTCTAAACCTACCTTTTGGTGGGAAACATTCGTTCTCTCTGGCGTACCCCTACCACTTTGCGGTCAAATCATCCCTCAACTCTTCCTCACTTTCTAACTGAAAAAGTATGCAGTAAGTAGAACCCCACCTAATATATACACTGATGAATGAGTACCAGTGAAATCTGCAAATCTCTTATAAAATGTAATACCAAATATTATAAAAACTTTAATTCACGGCAAAATAGTTTGCTATCAATTATATATAAATAAAGAAACACACATTTTTACTCCTCTTTCCATGTAATAGGTATAAACTTAGTAACCTCTTAATCATTCCTAGTGGTATGAACTTTTACATTTATTTAGGATATTTGTTCCCAAAGGGTTAATATCAACCCTTGGGAATAGATCAGATTTCGCTAGAGATCTATTAATATAGGGGGTTGTTAGGGATCGATATTAATGCTATGACGATCAGTTAAACATTCTGGGGTAAAAGAGGAGCAATACAAACATTTAAAGACGCATATTTCCTTAAGTACAATCTTAATTTAGCATTATCTGTGCCACTGTACGCATGTATCCCTGAAAATACAAGAAATATAATATCAAACGATTACAAGACATGAACACGTAGAAACAACTCACTTCAAACCTCGTTATCAGAAAAAGAAGAATATGAGTTCTGCTTGACTAGAAACAGCAACTCAGTTGCCCGAACTCATCTACTTTTTATTTTCCTTCTCCTGATGTCGACCAGGTCGAAATATTGAAGTGAGTTGTGCGTTGTTTCTAAGTGTTCTTCACTTGTAATCGTTTGATATGTTGTCCTAACGTACCGCTTCTTACTTTAAAAAACATATATGTGAATATATGTTAGTTTTTTATATTTTTCTTCTATCAGCAGTGTTAATTCTCACCCCACCTTATTGGCAACTCCACATTGTCTTTACTACTCAACAACAAAAATAGCAATAATTATTTAATATTATTAAAATCTGGAGGTCGATGAGGAGGCAGATATTATATGATGAAGTCAGTAGATTAAAGCACTTGGGGACTCTGATCTAGGAGAACCAAACAATTCTAAGAAAGCGCTATTACCACGAAGAGTACGAAAAATAAGAGAACTGACCAAACTCAGGTTAAAATTTATATTTCAAAGAATTGAAATTCCTTTAAGAAATAGACGTAAGAAAATAGTTCATGCTACATTTGAAATAAGTAAAAATTGTCGAATGTATTTGACTACCTAGTAATCAACGATATAAGAAAAGAGGGCTCAAACATCGTCCAGTTATGCTACAATTCATTAAGGAAACTAACCAGGAGTCGTTTATATAAGAAATGGTTGTAAACTACTATTTAGGACGCTATTCATAAATGCACATGTATATTATTGCGATAAAATAATTATTACCTTTCATTGCAATAATAGCATTATTCTAATAAAAAATATTCCTAATATCACCTATACGTATTATGACTTCAAATAAACTGAAATTATGATTGCTGTCGTAACTTCTTTATTATAAGAGATAATTAGGATACAACAAAATTTAATTTAAAACAAAACAAGTATTTGTACTTTAGGGATATGTTTAAAATTTATGTTTAACATTTTTTTTTAAACACCATCGAATTAAAAAAAAATATTAATTTATGATATTCTATGGAATGGTAATTTTTGATTTCCTTGGTTTCCTGTGATGACGCTTCGGTGAGAGCTTATACGTGTCGTGTCACGCACAGAACGCCTTGCCTATCTTCTCCACTATAATCGGCTGGGTTAAGTCCTGTTCATAAACAACCCAGGATATCATTATTTTCTTCTCCACTTCTCCTGTCGCTATCGTCAGTTAACACATATAAAGATTCTTCACCTTCTTCTGAAGAGAAAGAAACTTCCTTTTGTAATTTTTTTTTAATGATTTTCTAAGACTTCAGTGATATTTTCCAGGAAGTTTCAAGCAGAATTACAAGCGTTTCTGAGAGGTTTTGAAAGAAGAACTACTCTTTGACTACTGCTTCACACCAGTCACATACTCTTACTGCACGAGGTGGAGGAAAGCCTTAGCGGGTCACATCATCAAAAACAAAAAAAAAAAGCTGTTGATACCTTTTTAGGGAATGCAAATATTATTTTCAGAATAAGTGAAAATTTCGAGTTCTAAGTTGGTAGTTTACGAGAAAAAAAATGGGAAGGAGAACTTCCCACGAGGTAATATTTCCCAAAAATTATACAGATCATCTAGATATATTATGTGGGCTATTTGCTCAAGAATATCAAAATGATCCAACAAATGGTGTGCCCTCTAGCAACTTTTGGTACACCACAAACACACTGATACACACTTATATTACCAAAAAAACTTCAAATATGGACTCAGAAGACCTCGAAATTTCTTTACTGTTAAATACTTAACACCATCCTATTCATGGCTATTACTATGAAATAAGATAAAAAGGCTATTCAATGACATTGGAAAATGCCATTACCATTAAGTAAAGAAAAGTTTCGCCTATGAAAAAAGGAAAAAGTCCTATAGCATGTGGAAAGATTTCACACCATCTGCCTCACATAGAATATCGTTCACACTTTCTAATGTATTCAGTTGTCTCCCTTTCAACAAATGGAGGCACACTTTTCTCGATTTGACGGATTGAAGTGAGAAAGCTAAGGAAGGTAGGGTGAAGTGTATTCAAGGATCTGCAGCACATCGCGAAAGTAGAAAGGATTGAGGAACTAAAGAATTATTTACGCATGTATTTACGAGTATAGTATGTCTGAACGTAAATAATATAGTATGGGTAGATTGCTAAGGGAGAAATATGTTCAACATAGGAATCTTACAAAATGAATACTTAATCTGGGAACATAATGTATACCGAACAAATTAAAAGGAAATAAATGTTGCATATCGAAGGACATTTGACTTAGCAAAGAAATCTGAAAATAAAAACTTCTTTTTTATTGACGAGGCCATGTTATTGGTGAGGCCATGACGAATCTGTTATTGGTGAGTCCTCGTCATACTTCATAAAATAAAAGGATACTTCACTTTAAGCAAATTCTTCATCAAACGTGACCAAAGAAATAAACGACATATCATAAAGGATTGAACAGGAGAAATATACAGCTTGTGACATCTGTTGATGGAACTTGGAACTACATTTATTTAGCTCGGCAAATAAATACAACTACAAAACATACCGACATAGCATTACATATCGTGTATATATTTTAATATTTTTATTTACCAATTTATTTAACTATTAAATAAACACATTTACCTTTTAATATTTTATTTACTTCATTTTTTTAACATTCCTGTAATGATATATCTCTCTCACTCTCTCTATATATGGGAAAGAATCAATGATCAAATCACAATATGAAATGGGGAAAAAAAAGACTGTTTCAACAGTAACTCTGACGGTCTTCGTCAGAGTCAAAACACAACTAATGGGAAAGAATATATCCACATGTATTCTTTTATATATAAATTTTATTTATTTATATAGAAACCTTATAAAATAATATTTCACTAGGAAGAGCTGAAATAAAAATCAATGGCTAAACAACAGAAAAATTACTAAAAATCTTTCAAGCAAAAACAAGTGATTTCGTTCGTGCCAAAACAACTGATAGTGAAAGAAGCGATGAACAAAGGATCTGGTGTGGGGTTGAGAAGGATAGGAGTTAAGAGGGGTATATATACATACATATAACATATAGGATTGCGGGAATCGTCTGCTAGTATTTCATCTAGCTTTCTCTTGTGCTCTGACCTGTAGAAACCATTAAAGTGTTGGACTTCTTTACTCGCTTTATTACGATGTCATGATTTCCCTGGGCTGCTTCTCAGAGCATATCTAAGTTTTTTGCCACATCTTAATAGGTAGGTGTGTATTAGTATTGGCTAGGCGTATATCTAAAAGATTATAAGCATGCTACAGGCTTCATAGATAGATCAAATTTTATGTTTAGCGCAAAATGGGTCCTATAGTGTGGATATATATATATCCTACTGTTTTTGGGCAATATTGCCACATGGGAAAGTCACATTTATGGCAAAAAGTTATTTATGATATCTTTTCCTTCTAAACTACTAACTCAAGTATCTTACAAATTGGGATTATTATGAGGTTAATAGTTACACTCAGTGAAAATATTTCAGAATATTTCGAAAATTAAAAGTGTATTTTTTGCAAACAAACGTAAAACCATCACTTATGATTTATTTTAAAAGATTTTGGAAACGATACAGGTCACACCTTCCGTTTGATCGTAGTTAAATTATAACAAAAAAAAAACACCTTATTAGAGGAAAAGCTGAGTACTTTTTTGTTGAAATTACATTGTGGGAAAGGGGCGACATGGTACATTTCATGACTTAAGGAAAAAAAATTTTACGTTAAATGTTTAACTATAGATAAATGTAATTTTGTGAGAAGTATATATTTAAAATTAGTTACTTCCGAAAAATTATTGCCACTAAGTCAATATAGCTACAAAAACCCTTAACTCAATATGGACTAAAGCATTACCTGTTCTACTTGTCAGATCTGTTTCTCCTACTATTATTAAAGTCCGTCATACCTCATGAATCGGTGTTATAGTCGACCAACCAGTTTCGCTCTTGTGTATCTTCAAGCGGGATAATTTGCATGAATTTGTTTTTATTAACTTAGAAATTTTTTCTCAGAATCTAATCAAACAGAATTCTTGTTTTAAGCTTTAAATAGATGAAATTTGGACAAATGATTTGTTAATAATTTAGTATGACATGTATAGACGATAAAATATTTAAAACTATGTAACAAACTCTAAATAACCATATATTTTAAGATACTTTTCAGGGTGAAGAATTGTCTAGCCAGAATTTTGCTATTAATCTACACGTTATATTCTTCAACGTATCAAATTGTTTGATATGTATTCTTTGTATGTTTAAAACTAAATTATTTCTGGTAATATTGGACCATAGGAAAGGTACTTTTTCATTCATATGACAATACGGCTACTATTTGTAAGCTCCTTCTCGAGTGATTCAATAACTTTAAAAACTTTTATTGGATTTGTCATAATACGAATATTTCATGAGCTTACAATACAGGAAAAGTCATGTTAGGCGGCGGTTAAGCCTTTGTGATACTACACAACAAAGAAGGACTACACTACAGAGGGAGTCCTAAATTTTGCCTAACTCAAGTGTATTTACAGTAGGGATCATTAACGAGTACCTGACATCATACAGGCCAGGGACTGACGGTTTAACGTCCTTCTCCGAGGGACAACGTGCTCAAATTTATTCACCTCCCGCGTGAATAAATCGAGGGCTAGATGGGGATCGAACCTTGGTCCTATCAGTTCAGAAGCAAGTACATTAACCACGGAGTTAACCTGGCCCTTCTAAAAGTGATGTTACATTATAAATAAAAAAAGTTCTATCTGTAGTAACTTAAAAAGTTTTAGGTAAGAAAGCACCTTCATACGGGAGAACATACATATCCCTAGAAGAAAAGAAACTGAATCAGATCCAAACATGTTGGTTACTAAAATAGAAAATTCTTTAATTATTAATTAAAGGTCCAGTCCTTTAATTAATAATTAAATTATTAGGTCCAGTTTTATTAATTAAATTAATAAGACTGGACTGTGTACTACTAATGACTAAGTCATTATACGATGAATGGTGAACTATCATATACACAGGTTAGTTGAGTTTATTAGTATATTTTGTCGTAATTGTCTGTTAAGAAACTCGGGTCATAAGTACTTGTTGTATTCCAAAATAAACTATCTAAGTACAACTGGGTAACAAATTTTTCGTTTGGTTTATTTTTAGGATTAACAAACTTAATTGGTTCTTGAAATGAATGACAGTGGCATATCCTGCCATCGCTAGTAATTCTGCTCTCCGTGTGTGTCAACCAGCTCATCTATTTCCTATAATTGTTCCCCAGTCCTTTTCCGCATAAATATATTGTCAATTATAATACTATTAGATAACTCCTAGAAGTCAATAAATGTTACCCGTTTACATTAAACAGTTGACGACTATATTTTTTAACCTGTAAAATTCAATATCTAGAAAACGTAAATACAAATTATAAAAATCAAAAACGAAGAATAATAGAAATGGTATGAAATATTCAAATCATTTATCGAACACTTTAAAACGTGAAAGAAGGCGATATAGGCACGATCTAGCGTCGGTCATAAGAAACAACCGTTACAACCACTAGATGGCATTCAACACGCTTTTCTTCAATGGCTCTAGTTCCTTTTAACTTTCTATACTTGACCTTCGTTTTAACTATTCTATGCTACATTATAACACACATATCTTTTCTTCTATATATGCCATTAACGTTTTACTACTAACAAACGCAAAGTGCTTCAGAAAGCATAACATTTTATAAACTTATAGGTTGCATTCAACTTTTGACACCTGATCGTTCAGTAACTTAACCCTTTTTTTTTATTATTAATCAGCTTAGAGCTATGTATATAACTTCATAGTCTGACAGGAGGAGTCATTTTAGTAAATAATTAAATTATTTTCATGTTACCTAATAATATGAAAGAAATTGTTAATGTTTTTTAATGTCTGAACTTAATTAATGGAGATAATTTCCTTTGCTCTAACACTAATAGCGCATTCGACCCGTGAAGCACAATGAGATTTTATTATCCATGATACTGATGAGAACACCACTTCTCTATGTATGTGAGTGTGTAGCACATTTTTTATTTGTTCAGTTTAAATGTTTAAAAACTCCCTTCTGTCTTTTACTGGATAACACCACTGGTTCAACAAACACACAAATTTTAATATTCAAAGAAATTCATCTTTATCTAGAGTATATTAACAACATTAACTTCCATAGAGTATATAAATATGTATGGATAACATGTTATACGATACAAATATTACAGTGCAAACAGAGCGGCTGCAACAGCGATTCACGATGCATGACAGATTTCTATGATAATATGTTGTTTACTAACCTCCATGGTAACAACAGTATGCATGTAATTAACACAGGCAGACTGGTTAAGATTATGACTAAATTTCAAGAACTTTGAAAGAAAGTATGACCAGTAACGCTAAGATCTGATTTAACAGAACTTGTTTAAGGTACAACATAATACTTAAAGAGATGCTATCACTATACATAAAGATGAGACTTACACAGGACAGAGGACTACTAGACATAACAGATATTACGATTAAAAAACTACTGAAACCAGCAAACGGCTTATGATTCAACATATTAGACTGACTAACTTAATTTAAACTGAAATTATCTGAATTGCAAGTAAAATTATAAATGAAAAGATTAACACAATAGCTGACAAATATGAGAGACTAAACAAAAAACTGATAAACTAAAGAATATGAATAATAATGAAAAGGAAGTAAGAAACTAATTTTACGCTAGACTAATAAATAAACCGAAAATAAATGTTAAATTTATCGAAACAAACTTACTATACCAACAGTGATACTGGCAGGCTTGGGAAACGAAATATGTGAAAAGACAGACCTGAGGTTTGGAAGTTAACAATAGGAGATGGAAGGCAGCTTTATAGAAGAAGAATATAGAGAAAGTTATTTATATTGTTTTAATATACTTTATATTTCTTACAGTGAAGTAGTAAAGCTGGACATACTAAGCACTTAGACGCCTGCTTCAGGTAAGATCATGAGTGCTTAGATATAGTCCATGCTGTTATGATTGGAGATTAGAGGTTTAATCATAGATATCATGCTGTAATTTTCCTATGTCAAATAGAGAATATTGTGCGATCTGTGCATCATAAAGGAAATAAAACAGTCGATCCGAATATTGTTTGGTATCAGCTAAATGTTAAAACTCCCTGCTATAATAAACTGACTAAGTAAAAATATAGAAATCCCTATGAGGAACCAAGCTAGTAATGCTGCTGGACGACATTTAAAATAGCTCTGAAGGAGAAATCCGAGAAGCGTGGGCATTGGAAACATCAAACATGAAAATAATTCAATCGAATTATAAAAGATTTAAAAATAACTTCGTATGATACTAAGTGAGAGTGGAAATCAATCCAGAGTTCTATAACTCACATGTATGACCGAGATACTGTGCACTAACATTAGTGCTTCTTTGTTAATAACAAAGTTTTTAATTTGTTAATGCTCGGTCTAAGTGTGTTCCCTTGTGGAACTGCCACTGCAACCTAACCTAACCTAACCTAATAACAAAACCTCTCAATCATGAAATTATTCGTGGTCGGAAACTGGATGATAATTGTATGTTAATTTGCCAGAACAGTTAATATAAATACAATATATTTACTGCTCCACTCTTAATAATCTTGAATTGTATGAGTTGAGTACAGTTGAATGTGAAACAGTAGAAAATGATTACGCGAGCAATTATTCTGAAAGAGACCTGTGTAATTAATTCTAGTTGCTTAGGAAGGAGTTTCATTTCTCCTTTTTTCACTCACCTCAATGAACTAAACCAGAACAGTTTTGGTTGGAAACGCAGTCGGGATGAAATATGAGTCGACAGTGTTAGAGGTGCAGTAAAACATAGACTTAGTAATTAGTACCTCACAATATCATCCACCAGTCTCAGGAGAGCTTTATAAGGCCATTGAAAAAAAAACTACCAGATTTAATACTACTTGGTGGTAACAAGGACTCCAGGTTGTAAAACTAATATAGTGCTTCTGAGAAGAAGACTTCAGTCTTGGATTTCCTCCGAAAAGATTCTTTAACCTCTTCATAACGATGGATATCAAAATATCGTAGTGTTTTTGTATTTCCTATATGTGTATTTATTTGATTAACTTTGTTAAATCGTTTTCAATTTATCGTTCTCTCTAGTTTGGGAACCAGATTAACCCAGTGGTAATGTGTTCGCCTCTGGACTAGTAGGTTCGGGTTTCAATACTCACTGTGGCCCTAGATTTATTCCCGTGAATAAATCTGAGCATGTCATCCCTAGGAGAGGGACATGGAGCCGTCGGCCCCGAGTCTGTTCGATATCAGGTACTTGTTAAAGATCCCTTGATAGGACTTCCAATGTAGAATCAATTTTCTACATGGTACCAAAAAGGACCAATGCTCGGCATATGCGTGTTCCCTTGTGGGACTGCTACTACAACCTAACCTGGCCTTTCTCTCCCTTTGGTGTTCCCCTGTCTCTCTCTTGTTTTCTTTATCACTCACTCTCTCTCTCTCTCTCTCCTCTCTCCTTCCACCCCATCTTACTTTTACTTGGTCCGTTTCTTACCGTGAGTATCAGTAACACATTCCACTTTTCCTTAACCTTACTTAAGGTGCTTTTGAGCATTCTTAAGAGCCATAACAGAATTTAAATAGAAATACTTCTTTGATAGATGAAACTGTTTATTTGCCTCCTAAAATTGGAGTATAGAGTGTGTGGTCATCATACAAACTACTGACTTTTAGTCAACCACAATATATAAGAGTTAATATTTCGTATATAATATTCAAATATCATTCAAATCTGTGCAAAGTTGGGTTTCAGGAAGAAACAATTTACAAAATACTAATAAGCAGTATTAAAGAAAAATCATACTGCATAACTGAATTGTTCTAAAAGGCCTCTTACTTTGGTGTGATGATGTTTAAAGATGACACAATCTCTGCATCGCCTTTACGTTCTTCAAGGGTACCAACCTTCGTTCTCAACAAATAATTACGCTAAGTTAATCGGAAAAGCTCAGCTGGTTGCTATTATAGGTAAACCGTGCCAAACTAGTTAGGGTAGAGACGTCACAGCCTTGGACCTTGAAGCCAACCACCCGTAGTCGGTTCACTTAAGACAAACCTGCTCACCGCTTTTAATTGAGACAAACCCGTGCATGCAAGCAGTAACTCATGTAATATGACTTAATTTAGACTCAGACTCACATTTATAAAGGCAACCCCCTAAACAAGCCTATTGCTTTCGTTATTACTCAGCCTTATTTTAATACGCTGTGGTTTAAAAACACATGGCTACTTTTATCCATCAATTCTTTTTGTTGCTGATCATGAACACCATATTAATTGAAATCCTTTGCCCAATTTTAGAACTTCTTATTGAACTTTACAAATTGATTTTTATTTAATATCCATACCACAGAAGAAAAACGACAGATATAAGACAGACTATGATCTTTTAACCAAAACAACTGGTATTCGGCAGTGTTCAAGTGTGACTGGTATAGAACAGTTATATTAGTTCAATAACTTGTTTAATATATATATATTGATAAAAGTATCGACCGTGGAATAGAAACAAAACTAAAATTTATCGGGACTCGGTCAGTTCTTCAGGTTCAAATTAAACTCTCATTGCCAACGTTTCGGTTTTTATTTAAAACCTTTTTCATAGGCAGAAGTATAAATTTTGAAACAGAAAAACTAAGTATTCATTAGAAATTATTTTACAAAGAAAATGAGTCTGTGGATTTTAACAACAACTGAAGTCTGAATGAACACGTGATACTGAACTGAAATAACGGTTAAGGAACAGGTATCAGCTAAATTTGGTGTCATTTTCAATAATGTGTGTGTCAAAGAAGGACTGCTACCAAAATTTACGAATAATATATATATATATATATATATACCTTCTTCTTCCCTTCTACTCCCTTCCTGATGACAAACTTCAGTTCGAAATATTGATCCGGTAATGTTCTCGTTTCTTTTATGTGTTATCTTTTTCATTTATATATATATATTAGTATAAGTGAGCAGCAGGTCTTCTTGGAGACAGATGGAATTAAAATGTGCAGCAGCCTCTGCATTATCGACCTTTCTACTGATAGCCTCTATTTTTCGTACAATCGTCCGTTGCTCTAGAGGTAATTTCCATAAATTATTGGCCAGAGACATGTGAACACACAAGCAAAACTACTGATAAAACTAAACGACTATATTGATGACACGATACACTAAAAAGGAACAAGCTTTCGACCATACATTGGCCATCTTCAGGTTTAAAATATGTTAAAACTATGTATAATATCAATAACAAATTAATAAATGAATCTTTAACACTAAATAAAACAGGTGTCACAAAACATAAAACAGAAGAGAATTCGGTACGTGAAAGTAAGACAAAACAAAAGAAAGAAGGTTATAGCAGGTTGTAACAATATTCAGGTCGGACCCTCAATTGTTGCCAATCTACTAGATTCAAGATCTCTAACAAATTTGTAACTGGACAGTTATCAGTTCTATAGTCTTTTGATGTTATAGTGATTACACACACACACACACACACACACACACACACACAACACACACACACACACACAATGTGTGTGTGTGTGTGTGTGTGTGTGTGTAATCACTATAACATCAAAAGACTATAGAACTTTGTGTATATTCCTTTGGTTAAGTTGTGTTTTATTGGATAGAGGATTACATCTTATTATGATATTTCTGCACATTGGGTCGTACATACACACATACACAGAGAGGGAGGGAGGGGAGAGAGACAGAGAGAGAGAGAGAGAGAGAGAGAGAAGAGGGGAGAGGTCTATAATTCTTTTAAATATAAACAAAATCAAAAAGATAATTAAACACTCAAAAATGAATAAACATCAGAAAAATTGTATAATAAACATTATAAATGATATTTGGTTGTTAAAAGTGATATTAATAATAAATAAACGATTTATTTCCAATCAGCTCTGATTCGAAACATTGGTTCTACCTTGTGATAACCAGTTGGAATTAAATTGAGGACATTGGTTAAGGCAAACCCAGCCTGCTACTTAGTAACAATTAAGACGCACAAAGAATTAACCAAATGGCCCAAAAGGATGACGATGTGATTTACAATTCCTTGCTGCTATTAACCATTGAATAATAAACAATTTTCAGGTAACACTACTCAAGTTTGTATTGTATTCGAATTAACCACTTCATTGCGCAGTACACTATTAAAAATAGAGGGCATTTATACGTGGTATAATTATGCATTATGTAAGGCCTACGTGTTGAGATGAAACGCAGTCCATTAGCAGTTAGCCTTCAAGGCTTTGAATCAGATCAGCTTAACCAACTGACCAATGCATTGCAATATCTACCTGATAGTCTCTAAAGCAGAGAACTCACAAAACAGTAAACAATCAAATATCATAACAGTCAACTAAGACACCTAAAGAAAAATCAGGAATTTAAATTTGAGAGTATGTTTTCTTTCCACTATTTTACCTATCGCTCCCACTCTCCCTCTCTCTCTTTCTCTCTCTCCCTCTCCCTCATTCTTCTCGCTTTAATAAATTGAATTCCCTTCAAAAGCAACCCTTTATACTTCGCTCATATTGACTGTAAAAAATTTTAACAGTTATTTCATATCTTTAAAACTGGAGTCAATTATATGTAGGAAAGAAATAAACGTTTGTAGCCTGAAATTGATAACAGTGATTATAGAATGATGAAATAAATGAACAGAACTAATAATAATTAATATTAGAACTACAATATACCGTCTTAACTCGTACACTTCTGCTGAAGCTCTCGGACCGGTTTCGGGTGTCATCCATCTTCAACAAGAAATGTTGAAAAAGCTTTATCATTGACCGTATATACTATTTAAACTAATAATAAAACAAAAAAAAACTACTTGCTAACTTGATAATGGTAACGTAAATTATAAAAGAATAAAATCAGATAACAAATGAATTATACAGGATTATTTGACACTTATCAGTCTCACCTGAAGATGCACCGTGCGAAACCGGTTAAGCGACTGTTAAACCGATTCGCGAGGTAAGACCAACTTTCATAATAATGTGAAATAAGTTTTATTCAGACTGTGTGGCTAGCGCTCAAATCACACGACATTTTGTAGAAGATTATTTTTTATTGTTGACTTGGATTTATCTATTTTTTTTTTTGCTTTATATTGGCTTTCAATAGAAGAAAGAGAACAGATTGTGTTAAATGCATTCATGTCCTAATGCAATAAACTAGAGAAGCAATGAGGCAGGGAAATCAATAGGAGCAATGGATTAGAGGAAAAGCGATTTCTACAAATGAGACAAAGGTTCAACATGCATCCTCTTAATTACAGTGATCAATAGCTATTACTGGCGAGTCAATAAAACAGATTGTAATATTAATCTCACAACTTTTGACTTCACACAATGTGACTATAATTCTAACTGGTCCAAACAACTCACTTTGGGAACAACACAAACCCAACCTACACGAATCAAACTCTTACAACTCCGCAATATTCGTTCATATGGACCAATATACTTCGACTTGAGTAAATAAATCATTGCAATATTCGTTCATATGGGCCAATATAGTTCGACTTAAGTAAATAAATCATTGCAATATTCGTTCATATACTTCGACTTGAGTCATCATTCCAATATTTTTATAGGCCATTGGATTTGACGAAACAGATCGATCCGAACTCACAAACCATTTAAGAGATGACGAAGGTTAATCCTGAGAGTATTATGACATGGCAGCAAAGAACAGGCATTGAATAAACTTAAACTATATTTTAAGATGAATGAGAATTTTGAAGTTTTCACTTACAGAATGATTAAAAGGGCAACATTTAAAACGAATATCATCTATTGTTTAACTAAAATTTAAAAAAAATAATATTCAATTCTGACATCCTGACATGGCGGTGACTATTACAATTTCATGAAGTGAACATAAAACATCGGGAGGATTTAATAATTTATTTAAATCGAATAATTAGCCATATGAGGATAAAAATGTAATTATTTTTGTTGAAATAAATAGGAATCTGTTTGAAAAGTTTGGGAAGAAAGCGTTTTCAAGATGGACTGGTGAAGGCCAGGCCAAGCACCGAACACGGTTGACTGATGAGCAGTTCCAAAGGAGCCGTCGACCATATCTTATAAGGGTAAGCGCCTCTTTCATAATTACCAGTAACTCTGTATCTGTTCAGCCAGTTAGCACGGGATATTTACTTACACTGAAAATCAGATTTCTACATAATCAAATTGTGTCTTTTTGTTTCTCGGCTTTTTTTCTTATCCAATTTCTGCTATGGTTCAGAGATAAACCTCCAAAACTGCTTGAACCAGACAGTCTGGAATGTATGTTTTATGTATGCATACATGGCATCATACGAACGATTTTGCTATAAACAATTTGCATTTCCGATACTACTGTTGATCTCGTGGTCCAAAAAAAAAAAAAAAAAAAAAAATTGTAAGTCTATGAAGAAAAAAAATACGACATTTGAATGAAACAAAAGGTGAAGTAGTGTGAATAGAAATTGATAACGTTCAGGATATTGAGTAAAAGAGTACAGCAATTCTTCAAGGTTGAGCTGTCCGGCTAGAGACTGCAAGCAAGATAAGAACTACGAAAGAACTAGCAGGCTTAAACGACCGCCTAAATGAAACGACCAGCATTTCTACTTAAAACCCATCGTCAAAAATTTAAATTTTGTAAGGCGTGATTATTTACTATGTAAAATTATAAAATTAATTCATCTCTGCAAAGTCGAACGCAATAGCTAAACAACTGTAGTTACACACTTCGAAATTATAGCCTTTAATTCAACTACCACTATAACTCCCATCTCACAAATTGGACCCCAGTAATTCTACGACACCTACATAGACTCGGAGGCCAATACAAGAATAATTTTTCAGGAGGGCTAATTATCATTCAGAAAGCCCTGGAATACTGCCACGATGAGAAGCAAATGCTTTCTAATTTTGTCAGACTTCTGGGAAACTCTAACAACTCTTAAAAACCAAGAATTGAACGACCCTTCAAGTTGATATCGTGAATCTTGGAATCTATTCACACTTTCTTGGTCTAAACATGAAATAATTGATTAGTATGGATACTGAATGGTACTGGGGTGGAGGGAATGAAGTGACTAACAGAGAAGCGAAGGAGAGTACATCTTACTCTTTTGAGCGAGAGCTTACAAGACCACAAGACCAACAAAGATGGCCAAGAACGCCGTATGGGGATCTGGAACAGTTAGTGGAAAACAACCACTATTCAGCTCTGCAGAATCATGGCTAACACATTTTGGCAAAGATAACAATATCAAAATCTTCTAAACGACAAGAGGTTACACTGAATTAACTAAAAATTGGTCTCAACAGCCTAACTCGAAGCACCTCCTCAACCAATAAGAACACACTAAGTGCCAGTTTTGGATCTATGTTGACAATCAGTCACTTGTTTGCAATCTGCTCTCTCTTGACGAAGACGACGTGGCATTAGTTTTAGCAGCAGCAGAAGAACTGTCATCTATTGAAAAAAATACATGTCTCATGTCAGTAACAAATCTGCAAATACCACAGCAGTAAGTGATAAATTTAGCAACATTCTATGTTTTTATTTTAAAAAAATAAATAAGTTAACTTGAAGTATAAGGTAAGTGGAATACGAAAACACAGTAGTCTCCTCTCTCCTATCAACATACGGTGGAATTCAAATTGTTTAGTTAGAGATAACATTGTGCAATATAGTCTAATGTCTTGTTATCGCTGAGTAGATATAGATACGCTCTCTGTACTGCCTGACCTTAGATCCAATTAACCATTGTGAATTAGGAATATCATCAGGTGACAGCAGTGTAGTGTATCACATCTCTTTCTCGTACTTACCCAACTTTAATGAGATTCTAGGCCCAGAAAGTGTTGCTCAATTGTTATTTGGAACCCACTTTAGTTGCGATACCAGGGTTAATTCTAAGTCACTACATTACTGATCGTAACTGGGAGCCCTGAATTTTTATATCACTCAAGTTTTTTACAAAATGGATGTTTAAGGAGTATGTTACATTATACAGAGGAGACTGACTGCATTATGACCTCTCCTATGGGCAAGACGTTCCATCTTCTACATATAAAAGGTCATGAAGAAGATTCAAACAGCCACTCTTCAGCATGAAAGTGAAGCACGGTACCTGCTAGACCGCACCTGGCCCTCACTGGCATCAACTTCACTGTAAAAAACCTTCCCTTGAAAACCTTTAACGATTAAAAAAAAAAGAGTGAAATATTAGGCAATAACTTTCATTGTAAATTACACAAATTAAAGGGAGTTCAAAAATATAATGGATTGTTCCCTGTATGGTAAATATCATCTTCAATAGTCAAATTTTCACATAAGTATTCATCCCTTTGTCAACAAACGATGTTACGGTACTCTTTACTTAATTGCGAATAGCTTCAACCATAACAGTCTCAAGTAATTTTTTATGCATAATCATAACACATATTCAATAATTAAAACTTAATTAACGTTACAAAATTGTTTGTATTTTAGCAGTTATTAAATCTATACTATCATCTGTTATTCACTTTATGAAGATCTCTAACTAGATCATCTGTTTTAAATCTGTATTTCGTAATCTGATTTAGATCTGTTTCTAGATCATTTAATATATATTTCTAACTAGAACATCAGTTCTAATCTTTACTTTTCATCTGTTTTATATCTGCCACTAGATCGATCATTCGTTATTAGATCTGCACTAGTCCCCTCTTATTAGATCTATACAAGACCATATGTTATGATCTTATCTATATTAATTTATGAACGGAAATAGTTAACAACTGACTGACCGGTAACGTAAAATCAAAAGTACTGATGTCAGAGAGACATGAAATATAAATAGTCGATTACTTTCGTGACCTATGCAGGCAATAAGAAAGGATATTAGGAAAAATCAGTCCTTTAGAGGGTGTAAAATTTAGAATAACCTCGTTAGTTCAAATAATTGATAGCAAAATAAACATCCAACTGATACTTTAATATAGCAACTTCAAAACTACACCATCTTAAAACTCATAGTAAAAAGGAAAATATTTAAAGAAAGACAGACGAACTAGAACATTGGTGTCAGATGTGGTACAATATACCTTATCTTCAGTATAGCACGCGCTTGTCTTCAGTGCTGGACGTAGTAGGTTAGAATTTTAGCATTGATCTTTGATTTTTTTTTTTTGTACTCATTAAACATCAATCAATACAACTTCAGTGAAGAAAAATGTATGTTTACCGATGTTAGAATCAACGCAGTGATGTGGTAAGCCCATAATTAAAATGGGTGCCCAATAACAAATGAGCCATATTTACCACTCCTAAAACAACACCAATACTAATGGTGTAAAACCTGTAAATAAAAAAAACTGACAAAAAATTGAAATAAAAGTACAATCTAAAAATAATTGATACCTCTGACTGATGAAACAATGAACTGGCATATCTAAACCACATCCAGACGCTAACTGATAAATCAGAAACGACCAAGTAGAGAACAAAATTTACAATAAATTGAAAGCTTTTATTGCGAAATATAAAGTAATAAAAAGTGTGTGCTTAAAGTAATATAACCAAACAAAAAATAATCATATTAGTTTATTGAGTACTTACAATAATACAATTATGAAGATGTGTGTTTATTAATTAAATTATTAACATGGAAATAACATAAATTTAGTAGGTTTTAAATAGAGGTGACCTTTGTTACTGAATGAAGGAACGAATGTGATAGAAGGAGAGGAGTGGAGGGGAAATCTAATTCCTTATAGAGTCTGAAGCAGGCGTTCACCATCTAAGGAAAGTTCACCACAACCATCTGTTCAACGATTGTCCTTCAGAGTACAGAATCAGCAGACTACGAATACTCCCCCAAAGTCAGATATGCTTTCGGTCACACCTGCGGGCTCGAGTTATTTATATACAGGCAAAAACAAAAACACTTCAAATGTTTAACAAAATCGACTGCATTCTATTTATTATCTTTCAAAAAAGGCAAACAAAAAATACAGTTCTTTAAGCTCACATGAAGGGGTTTATATTTGTATCGCAAGTAATTAATTCTTGTAGTTTAATCAAACTTCTATATAATTTGGTGCCTTTGCATGCAAAATAAAAGCGGGATTGATGAGTTGTTTTATAACTTATGAAAAGGAATAACTTCAATAACCTTTGCCCATTATCATACTTCAATCAATGTGTATAAATAGATTGCAAATATTCTGTAAAAACTGGAATTTCACGATTATCAATGGGTAAACAGTAAAAGTAAATCTCCTTATCATATCTAAGAACAAGTTATACGAACCAGTCTTATAATCTGTCTTGAATCGGGCATCTTAAAATCTCTAATTAAAAAACATGTGATAGTGACTTTTGAAAAGGAGTTCTGTTAACATTTCGCCTTATTTGTAGAAGTTCAAGACATGACTTTTTGTGAGTCTACATCCGGTCTGACCAAGTTAGTGGTAATCTCTAGTTCTGAAAACACAATCAATATCCTGAGACCCTTTAGCAAGAAAATCCTTTCATCTAGTCACATCACGTCATTCTTTTTCTAAATAGGTTATTTTAGGTTGCAGTGGCAGTCCCACAAGGGAACACACGTAGGCCGAGCATTGGCCCATTGTGATAGCTCACAATGAAGATTGATTCTACAGTGTGAGTCCTAAATTTTGCCTAACTCAAGTGTATTTAGAGTAGGGATCTTTAACGAGTACCTGACAACGTACAGGCTCGGGACCGACGGTTTAACGTCCTTTCCGAGGGACGATGCGCTCAGATTCACCTCCCGCGTGAATAAATCGAAGGTCAGGTGAGGATCGAACCCCGGTCCTATCAGTTCAGAGGCGAGCACGTAACCACTGAGCTAGCCTGGCCCCTTTTTTCTAAATAACTGAAAATCCATATTTCTCTCAAATTCTTTGACTATATAGTGGTCTAGATCACAGAGACTCAACAGTATTTTTTTACAATACTTAGGGACCAGCATAGGCAGCGGCTTGCAATCTGGTCTGGTTGATCACGAGTTCAATTCTCAAGTTGCCTAGATTTTTTTATGTGGCAGGTAAAAATTCTCAGCACGTCATCCTTTAGAAAGGATGTAACGCCGTCGTTCCTGAGCCTATATCACCTCCGTACTCGTAAAAGATCACCACAAAAACGTACGTCAGATAGGTAAAAATGTAAGACTCCCAGCGTACAATCAACCGGGTAATGTGGTAAGCAAAAAACGCTTTTTATTAAGGTATAACAGATTAAGATGTTTATTAAAAATGCAGGTAAGAAAGTGCCTAAGGGTTTCAGGTAGTTGATATGAGCTTTAATAGATCAGAGTAGCATTAAAATTCTGTACTCTTTTCTAATTGAATATTTATATTCAGTTTTTTTTTTTATTCTGTGATGATCACCATCCTTAATTAAGGTTATGTGACAACAGGACAAGGTTAAATAAGACATACATATAAAATAATGTGCATACATATACATATAGATAGACAACTCTACTTGCTTTAATAACAAGCATATGTGGATTGTTATTCTTGACGCATTATTCTCTGATTCCTCCGATTCTTTCGCGGCTCTTCATTTAAACACTCTATTTCATCAGCCTTCATTATGACACATAATGAATGTCTATTTCAAGGTTATTGCAAATCTACATAGTAACCGACTCGGGTTGAAAGGCTCATTTAGACATGTTGAAACCGTGTTAAAAAAAATGCATGTTTTTCTGCAGGACTCATTTATTTCTGTCTAAAACGATGTTGAATTTAGGAAAGGGTTTTAAGATTAATGGATTTTCAGTAACAAATGTTAATTTTTGAAGAAAAGGAATATTTCTTTGATTAATAATTTAAATAATGCTGACAAGGCATATAAATGCGATATGTAGGCTGCAGAAGCAGTAAGATGTAAATGATGACAGGAGGGGGGAGGAGTGAGGCAATGGTGAAGCAGAAGGCTGCAGAGTGACGCACAGTGACCATGGGAACAGCGTCAGCTGATGAACATATTTCCTTATACGATGGACGCCAGTCACCTGGCCGAGTAATAATAAGTCTGAAGGGGACCTTGAGAGTTCAACAAACCGCGCGCGTATCCCTCAACTCCGCACTTAGTGTATCGTGCCAAACAATTCCAGCTGCCAGCCGTCCACCACCCACCGCGCCTCTTCCTTAAGGCATACTATACATGCATAAGAGACTTCGCAGTAAACACCTCAAGTAACAATCAACGTCTAAACCACAGTGAGAAATACAGAAATGTCACTAATATCATTCAACCAAACCAAGTCGTCTTCATCAGACTCACTCATAATATATATATATAAACTAGAATTTAAAAAAGAACACATAGAAAGGAAACCACTGAACTCACTACTATATTTCGATGTCCTCGTCTTCAGGAAAAGAAGTGAATCGCTCCAAAGGCTGATAACGACTCATATATATATATATACTTTTTCGTTGGAAATACGATCCAAAACGGACAAATATAGTTCAATATAGACATAGAAACATAGAGAAATCAAAAGAACACACTCAGTCTCTAATTTTCGGTTTGAACCGTCTGGGTCTCCAACCGTCTCTGAACCAATGCGCTTGGTTTCCCTCTCTTATCTCTCCTGAAGACGGTTCAAACTCAAATATGTTTAAATGAGAATCTGCTGCCAACTTATACAAACATATATATATATATATATATATATATATGGTATACTAGCTGATCTACCCGACTTTACCCGGGAAACAATTTAATGCCAACTCTAATAATAAATTACATGAAACGAAAACAATTTAAATTTTCTATAGTTCCGTTATACTTAACTTTTTTGAGATAAACGCAATTATTACAGAATTAAAATTATAGATTACGCAAAAAAGATATAATCTATAACACTGATTATAAATATCACACATTGTCTAATACAATTGGTAGTTCATAGATTAGATTAAACAAATAATAAAAGGAATATTTTTTGCCGAACAATATATCAAGAAATTTTGAAAGAAGTCTTAGCTCATTAAATGTGATATGTCGTATCTGTTAAATATAATGACAGGAATTTTAAACCCACAAATCGTTTCAATTACCTGCGGCTGCCATTACCAATTAAAATCAAAATGTAAACAAACAGGTTATACAGCAAACCTTATCTATTATAATATTTTTGGGATATTACCTGAACCACAACTCTGATTTTTAAAAAACTGTACATAAACCTTCCCGGGGATATACCTAATAATTTCCTAAATTTTCACGGCGATTGGATGTATGGTTTTTGAATCTATCGAGTACAAACAAACAGACATACATTCATTTTTACATATATACAGATATATCCCCGAGTCTAATTCTCATGTCACCCTTAGAACTTCTGAAGAGGCATTCATATGTCTCCTTGGGGCTTGTTCTCCTCCTGGTCTTAACCTCTGCCGTTAATTATTTATTTTCCCCCTCATTGTTTATACTTTTACATTTTTAATTTTTTTGCATTCTTATTGTTGTCTTCATTATTATTTCGCATTATATATTTTTTATCTTGTTTTATAAATAAATATTGGTGGGATATCTATTTTCCCTCTTATCTGGTTGGGGGGGGGGGGGGGGGGGGCGCCAGCATTGCGGTGGTTCACGAGTTACTCTGGAGGCCAGTAGCAGTTTGCTTCTCAACGCGAGTACTTCGCACTTCTTACCGATGACGACGGATGTCGAAATATCGAAGTGATTTCTGTAGTTCCCCTCAAATACCAAAGATTTCATTATGTATTACTGCAAAGAATGTCCACGCATGTACGGTTCCTGTACATTTCCAGTCCTATTCTAGGGGCGAGAAGTGTGACTCATCTGTTACTCCGCAGACAATATAGTCACAGTGAGCCTCATTATGGGTTTTACTCTAAATCGGATACTAAAAACACGTTATTCAAATTTATTGACTATGGATGTTTAAAAGTATTTGATACCTACAGATACAGGGACCTATGACTTTATATTCTCCCCGAAGGACAAATTGATTGTACTTATGTGTCACCACAAAAAAAGTCCAGGGTCACGATCAAAATCTTTGAAACTGACAGGCTGTATATCCACGACTGGCGGGAATCTGGGAATCCACTCGTGGTATTGAGTGTCAAAACACAAGCGAGCCATACTTCCCGCGCTTATAATACGAGTGGTATACAGAAAGCCTGTGAGTGTGGGAGTGGCAAACAGCACATTCATTAAGTACCTTCACAACTTGTACTTTACGGACTTTACCAAGCAAACTTTTTAACCCGTTTCTATAAATCACTTTTACGTTATTCTCATTTTTGTAAGAGTATCGAATTCAATGACTATTAACGAAATTCAAAATTTGACAGACGAAAGTCAAGAGATTAGAACATACAGACTCGGCATCCAGCTGACCCAAAACATTGCTGCAAGACCATACCACATAATCAGTATGCTTTGGTAAAAAAAAATTGATAAAAAACTAAAAATTCAGAAGCACTGGCTGATGGAAGGGACGACAGAAGACAATGGGCTAATAATTATAAGTGTGCGAACATTTGAGCGGCCTTGGGAGTTGAGCAGACCGTCACGTTCAATCGACCGTCAATTTACAAAGAGCAAAATATATCTATTCATACACTGGGCTTTTATTAATTAATAGCTAATTAGGCAGAATGACTGAAAGCCATCTGGCGCATCGCCAGCAGTAAAACTAGTCTATCAGTTCTAAGAAAACTTTCACCTTGGGCGTTGACCCCAAACAGGACACACACGACGAAACGAAGGCAAATCATAGAATTCCAATCAACTCACTGACGCTCCAGTCGGAACAATATACTAGAACAGGTGATGTAACAACTTAAAGGGAATCTATAAGGGTTAAAGAAATAGGAATAATAGAATTATCTGAGCTTTTCAGTATATGTTATCATACAGCAACCAAAGCTAAATAGAGCAGGGTAAAGGAAATGTTATAAAGAAGCAAAGAGGATGTAGTGTTGTAGTGGCAGTCCTACAAGAGAACACACCCAGCCCGAACACCGACCCTTTGTGATACCATACAATCAACATTTTACATAGGGAGTCCTACATTTTGCCTACTATAACATAAAACTTATAACATACATTTTTCCTAAACTTTTAACATAAATGAATTTCGAGTAGAGATTTATAGTACTGAGAACTTATAGGCTCAAAACCAACGGCTTTACCTGACTCCGAATTATGACGTTCTCAGATTTATTCATCTCCCGCTTGAACAAAACGAAGAGCCAGAGTAGGTACTGAACCCCGGATCTACTAGTCCAGAGACGAGCGCGTTGTCACAGTAACAACAACAGACAGATTAGTAGTTTTCTTCCTACTGAGTAAGTAATAAGAAAACAGCTGGTAAAAGACAGATGTAACTAGAGAGAAGTAAAGTGACAAAATATAAGAGATTTATAAATAAGAATAAAATTAAGCATAATAACGTTACAATAAACAACAGGAGTTATAAGAAATAAAGGACCAAATAACACAGGAAAAATTGTATGGACTGGAAAAACTTGCTTACTGCAGTAAACAGTAAGCATTCGGTAAAGACAAGAGCGGTCAAATACCTAGTACTAAGAATTTAATAACCGGAATCACGCAATCAATGAATAGAGGTAAAAACTTGTTTTCACTGCCTTTAGATGCTAAGAGAAACTATGGAAAATGCCAAAAGCAAAAGTATTAGAGACAGCAAATTAGAATCGAATCTAAGTTCACTGTGTCGGCATCGGAACACGGTGCGCTAGGTCCATGCAAAATTAGAAACTGTAACTATCTGTTTTCCTCAACAAAGTAATTGTTTCTTTCTGAAGTTTATTTCTAAACATTTACTCATCCGACATTATATCATTTTTCAATGCCTAAATGTACATATCATATTAAAATAAATTGTGGACTCAGTTGGTTTTCTACGTTCAAATCCACCTCTCCAATCCATCGTCTGATATAATAATATTAAAATAAAATCGGCGCTCCGTAAGTTTTCTGGGCTCAAATGGCAACGTTCGTGTTTTTATTTCAAACCTTCTTTATTTCAAACATACACAAGTAAGAATTTATTAAAAGATGAAAACTATAAACTTTTACATTATTTGATATATATATATACCATGATAAACGACCGCCATTACGGTCGAAATATTGAAAAGTGAGTTTTTGTTATGTTTCAGTCTATGCGTCACTGTTTCTTTTAAGTATATATATATATTATATATATATATATATATAATATAATATATATATATATATATAGATAATAGTATATATATAAATATTAATAATAGTGATATATATATATATATACATATATACTATATATATATATATATATATATATATATATACATATATATATATTATTTGAGAACGTCATCATTCGGAGTCAGGTAAAGCGGTTGGTTCCGAGCCTATAAGTTGTCAGGTA
Source organism: Hermatobates lingyangjiaoensis (assembly GCA_026182355.1). Taxonomy (NCBI): domain Eukaryota; kingdom Metazoa; phylum Arthropoda; class Insecta; order Hemiptera; family Hermatobatidae; genus Hermatobates; species Hermatobates lingyangjiaoensis. Next base: position 2,351,547 of record JAPFBL010000251.1, read on the forward strand.
CTCGTTAAAATCTCTAGTCGAAATTAATTTATGTTAAAAGTTTAGGAAAAATTTTTAAGTTTTATAACATAAATTTATAATAATACTATAATAGTATATATATATATATATATATATATATAGTATAATAGATACGTCACATTAAGAGATTCTGAAGAAGTCCATATTTGACTGTTGGGCCCATATATTCTCTTGTTCTGATTATTATCTAATTTGATCGATATAAAAGATAACCAAATTTAATGTAAAGCACTTTTTAATCTCTTCAATCAAAACAACTTTTATTATCGTACAATTAATTAGTAACCAGTTTGTTTATTTGTCGGAACTGAACTGAATTAGTATGCAGAGCTGTATTTGAAGTCCCATTCACACGGTTTCCGTTAGCGTCCTTAAACCTTTGGATATAAGGCCACGTATTAGCGATTCCAGATTACGAATACTAAGACATTAGTTCCATTGGCATAGATCTGCATAGTGGACGTGGATCAGTCATAGTAAGCTGTTGTGGTACGTCCAACTGATGACTCAAGGACGTGAGTGGCCTTGGGAGTTCGCCAACATTAAAGCTGATACTTCACGGAATCAGAGACAGCAAGCACATTTGCCTACTGCACAGGTCAAGAGTTTCGATGATTGTATCTCCATCGCAGGTAAATCTCAGAAGATATTTTTTAATGCAGGATAGAAAAAAAAATATTACTGCGCTTAAAGGAAAATTTGTTAAGTTTAGGTTAATAGAAAAGAGGGAAAGGGTATCTTTAGTTTATCCTTAAATTTGTTATCCGGTTTAAATATATTTTTCTATTATTAATGTAATTGATATTCGTTTATCAACACATTTCCAACAATACTTTCAACAAGAACATAGTCTTATTCATAACTAATGTACCATTTCATCATCTCATGTAGCTGAAACTAAAGATAACATTTTATAAAAAATTATCAATAAACGAAATTGCACTTGAATTATATCGGAGAACGATGTGAGATATGACAAACCTTATCAGAGTTCAAAACAAAGGTTAATAATTGTTCAAATCACTAGGGTATAATCCAAAACACTTAAACATTATTTACAACTCAAGGATCAAGCTGACCGTAACTTTGTATTTACAAATTATAAACTTTCTAATATTATTACAAAGAGGACCGTAATTGCAGTACGGTGTGAGTCAATGACTAGATAACCCAAACATCAACTAGATTTTTGCTCCCCCAGCACACCACACAGCTGTTTAATTTACCCTTCACAAACCTATAATCAAAACAAGCTTAGGACATTGACTGTCTTAACTTTGTAATTCTCAAGTTTCTTAAGAATAACAACCCTTAATAACGACGTCACGCAGAAACGATAGAAAGTTTTTTTTTCTCAATTCTCGAGCCATTGCGAACTTTTTCTATTACCCCGATTGGGATTAGATATAGTTTAACAGGTAGATGCTTGCCTTTAGTATTAAGATTGGAGTTTCAAATCTTGTCCAAGGAAAGGGAGAAGAAAATGTTGCGCATACCAAGCCTCGGAGAGGACATAACAGAGTCTGTATACAATCAGTAATGCAACTCATTAAAAGTCCGAGGTAAATTTCGGACTTTTGATGGAGAAGATAGTTGGTAATGTGGCTAGCAAATATGAAAAATGGGTGCCAAATAACAAATGAGCCCAATTTACTGCTACCAGAATAAAATTGTGTGGGATGCTATAAACTCGGTTATTGGAAACAACCATTACTACGGCCCAGATAAAAAACAGTTTGGTCATTCCTAGGTTTGACCACAGTAAGGAAGGTTACAATAAAACCACGCCTGGCATCAATAACACGTTACGGCAAAAGGTGAATTGATGATACCCACCTGGATGAGTTCACTTCTTTTGGCCAATTAGGTTGTGTTGAGTTCTAACAACACTGATGGCTTTTTTAATAGCATTCCAATGCATTCCAAACTGTGATATCTCCAATAATGGAAAGGGAGATAAGTTGTCTAAAGAGCGGTGATCCCTACTCCACCAAGCTTACCATAGAACCTATATATAAATACGGAAACAAATTAAATCAGGAGTAGAAAAAGTCACAAAAGAATACTAGTAAAGTTGGGAAACAATAGTCTCAGGACAGTAACCAATGACCTCTCATGAGATATCGATGTGATTTTTCAGAATGGCTACCGAGTATGACTATTAAATTGTGTACATTATGCAACTGCGACGCTGACCAGCGCGGTCTGGAGCTAAACCAACCGATCTGAACATGACGGGTATTGACCGAAGGAAAGACAATCAGAGGTGTCTTTAAAATACAAACTTGAGTAATCAGTTGGAAACTTGTTATCAGCAGTTAGAAATCTACGACAATAGAGATTGTATTAAAATTAAATAGTTTTCACCTCCTCACTACCGATAATTCAGAACTGCGCAGTTGACGAACACTGTTATGAGGTGAATCATACTTACCAGGTTACATAACCTCTGCTTTTGATAAGCAACAATACACATTCAAAAAAACTAATAAACAAGACACTTTACATAAATCATATAAATTCAAACTTCAAGTCTCGAAGAGACTTACGAGTGGGCCCTCCAACTAACACTTCTTATTTAGACATCTGTAAGCCTGCAGTTACTGGAATATTGATTTCTTAAAAACAGTCCTGTTAGTGCAACAGTGCCTATTGGATACATGCAATAACATGGCACATGGAATTGAACATTCCATTATTATAACATTAAAATAACATGATTCCATGATAATAACATGATTATGGACTTGAACATTCTCTGATAATCTAACAGCGCAGAAATACACTACACTTTACATTCAAAGGAGTAAACCCAAAAATACGTCACCTTACACACATTCAACTTTAATTCCATTACAAACATTCCTACAGACATTCTATTAAAAAACTATACCTGGTTCCATCATAACGTCCAAAGACTAATTAACTAATGGAGATGATAATTAAAAATAAACGTTAAGAATAATTACAATAACTTTAATTAGTATAAAAGTTATTGCTAATCTGTAAGCAAAACCTGTGTCACTCATTTTCGTATTTTGAAAATGTGCTGTCATTATTTCTCTGATCAATTATTTTACAGAATATACTAAATAATTCATTGAAATAATAATGAACTTAACTACTGATGGTTCTGTAAGTTTACATGTTGGTCATAGAAGCTTGAATTATGGCATCTCATATTGAATCCCAATGAAGATTAATATGAACTTTCTTAGGTAGTGTAAAGACACTACTTGTGTAAACACGAGACATTTAGACAAATATAGTAGGCACACACTAAATTCTTAATCTTTAATTCCCTTTATCAGTATTCGATAACAATTGAAACAAGACTGGGTGGTTCGAATGCCAACAGTGTTACCAGTGTATTGTTGTTATTAGTGCACACTTTCGTTTTGACAATGTAATAAGTCAAAACAGTGCAACGAGTCAGAGAATGTTTCTAGTGAGTTATTTTGTCAACGCGATGAAAATTATATTAACAAGGAGAATGATTCTTTTTATTAAGTTTTAATTTTGTTATTAGTTATAACATCAGAAACATTTAAAAGTAAATTCAATGTAATGAGGTTATTTGTTCAGTAAGTATTAAGAAGACGCCCACAGAGAAATCGAAATATCCAGATCAAAATAAAAGTTTTTTTTTCTAAATCTTCTTATATTTATTTTTTTTTTCTGTATACAGTTACATCTATTGAATTTAATTCTTTAGTCTTCCGAATGTTTTCTGAGAATATGATCCCTCCGATAGCAGTTGACCTAATTTGACCAGAATGGCAGAATAATTTAAAATCAGAATGATTTTGAGTCATATCTGTTATGCACTTAATATATTGAGGGTGTTTTAACCACTGGACTTTATTTTCAAAAGAGAATTATTGAGTTGACTGAACTGGTAAAAAACAGATATATTTCACAGGGTGTTTGTCAGTTTTATTTACAGTACTGGGCCAATGGTCTGGTCAGCTGCCAAAACATCTGATCTGATAGGGCAGTAGTCAGGCCTTAGGGTGGCCAAGACATGAGGTCTTGGGACAGAGTTAAGGGGTTAGATACAAATAAACTCAAAAATATTAAACCATTACTCCTAACTTTACTAAAAGTAAACTTACAATCAAGCTCAATGGGAGATCATGTTAAAAATGGATACTTCAAATGGATATAAAATCTTCTGGAAAAGATGAAAAGTTGGGAACCTTGCTTGAGCTATAAATAGAAGTTATTTATCTATATATATATATATATATATATATATATATATATATAGATAGATAATAATATATAATATAAATATAATATATATATAAGCTCAAAAACGAAGAAAAGCAACACACAGAGAAAGAGACACACTTAAAAACTCAAACCTTCGGATGATCTGTCTTCAGGAGAAAAGATAATGGGCGACCAAGCACACCGGAAACACAACGGTAGGAAACCCATATATATATATGAATTAAACACCATAATAACCAAATATATATTAGATACAATGCACTAAGACCTTTCGTTACAACATAATTAGAGAGCTAATTGAACTAAGCAAAAAATATAATAACAAGTTAACCTGGTTGATTGAAGTCTTTAGGATGCTGGCATCCCTGTCTGAATTTAATGTTCCTAAAATTGAAGGAGTCTTGATCTACTTACTTATTTCTTTTATTAATATTTCATCTAGTTTGTAAAGTCCCGGACTATTGTTCATTAAATTTCCATAGAAGTTCTTTATGATTGCACTTTTATGGAAATGTTTATGTCCATTTTTATAGAAATTTAATGAACAATAGTCCAGTCCAGGACTTTACAAACTAGATGAAATATTAATAAAAGAAATAAGTAAGTAGATCAAGACTCCTTCAATTTTAGGAACATTAAATTCAGACAGGATTGCCAGCAATCTTAAAGACTTCAATCAACCAGGTTAACTTCTTATTATATTTTTTGTTTAGTTCAATTAGCTCTCTAATTATGTTGTAACGAAAGGTCTTAGAGCTTTGTATCTAATATATATTTGGTTATTGTGGTGTTTAATTCATATATTATAACAGAAGTTATTGTTGATCATTAATTTATATATATATATATATATATATATATATATATATGTATATATAAAAAGATTTGACATAAACACGTGAAATAACAATCAATGATCAACCACAATCAACCAACTCAGTTGGCTTTTTGACTCTGACGAAGACCGCTTGTTACGGTTGAAAGATCTTAGTCTTGTTTTCCCATTTCTTATTGTGGTTTGATCATTCATATATGTATATATACAATTCCCTGTATGTCTAAATATTTGCTTCATGAATAAATATATCTTACAATCTAAACATGGATAAGAAATGAAAGATATTGACATGGTGTTGAGACCTGCCAGTATTTAAATAGAATCAACACCCCATCTTTTATGTCAGAATGTGCAGGCACAGCAATCCCATTCTGTTGGTCAAATTTAATTTAATATTCCTTGTCTTTTACAAAGTAGGTGTCTGAGGAGAGGAATAGTGGAATATATGAACGGACACAAACATTTACACAGAGAACTATAACCTATAAAGTCCAGTGTGATGAATGAACATTCAATCACGTTCTTTTGAATATAAAGTTTTAACCAGAAACAGTCAGAGGCCTTTAACATACCCTTCAAACAAGTCACAAAGAACTATTCAATAACTGGGAAGTGTAATATTACCTTGAAGAATCCTCCATATCAGGAGGCTGTTTTTATACCTCCAACCATTTTCCAAAAAGATAAATGTACATTGGCCTTCATGTTTAGAGATGGCATTGAGACGAACAAAAGTAATCAACACTGCCTATAATGTCTCAAAATTAAAAATTAATAACGGAAACGCAAAGTAATACGATGGGAATATGGTGATTTATCAATTATAAGAAAGGTATTTTTATTGTTTTTATTGATGACTCGTGTAATTTGGACAAAAGATTCCTTTGAAAATGACAGGTAGGACTTAATGCTGAGCAAATGAGCAAAATACAAGTAGTTTTTCTTGTTTTAATAGGTCCTTAACGTCCATATTAAACAATCCTCAGATATGTATACACAAATCTGGATAACACTCACAACCAACGGTTCTAACACGAGGTATTTGGAATCTTGACCCAGGCGACTGAGGCAAACGACCTTCCGACTATGGCGCCCAAATTATTTTATCAAGGAGTCATCTCAACTTGCACGCTGAGACAAAATATGGCACTCGCAATCAATTCGCAATAATATGAGGTCCACTGAAACACATTGCTAAACACTCATAAACGCTATAGAAACAAGATAAGTATTTATTTCTTTATATTGAGTCCGGTGAATGAAACCTTAAAATACGTCAACAAATAGAAATTATTTTACACATTAACACAATATTTTGCTTTAATAAAGAAAACAATGAAAATAAGTCAGACTCAAATTATCTTTCACTGTGAATAAGAGTTATCAAAGGCTGAATACTTACAGATGTTAAACAAATGCTATTAGAACTATAATTAAAAGCCAAAATACATTCAGGCTATATAAGTGGTTAGCAAACTTTCATGGTGTCGGCACTTTCAGTAGATGGTGATACTGTGTTAACTTCATAAATACATTTTAGAAAAATAGGATAAAGAAGTAAGGGGAACAAAGGTGACGAAACCAAAACAATCAAATTTAAATAAATAGTATCCCTTTTTAATGAATAGTAAACCTAATCATATTTTTGTAAAAAATTGCAAACGAAGCAATCTTCTAGTAAGAATAGCAAACTATTCATCTTGAAGTAAAAAATAGCAAAGATATATATTACTCAGTATAGGAGTTTAACATATGGAGAATGTAGTTTTCAATCTTTTCTATATAAAAATTAATTAAACGAACTAACATGAAGGTGTATTATAAAGATGATTTTAAATTGTTGGCTATTAACTAAAAGGTACTTGTTCATCTGAAAAATTGATCAATAATTAGAATAAGCAATTTAATAAAAGAGTTGTTGAATCAGTTTATTACAATAGTAGCATAATAAAAAGTTAATTAGCGGAAATTCATGAGTAATATTAAAATATCAATCCTAGAGTTGAAGGAAAGCGTGTACTAATCGATAATCCTTAATGCAGGATTGACATTAAGTGACGCAGCATGATGACAGTCAATATCAGATAACAACTCTTATCGTGGAATATCCTTCTTTTCGGTTAAAATGGTTAAATAGAAAAGCCAAAAACAGTACGCTTATAATTTGGAAGTAATAGTATTGTACGAGCTAATGTTCAGAATGCCTAGGCATTTAAACAAAGAAAATAACGCGAGTACGTTAACCATTGATCTAACCTGGCCCCTTAAGTTCCATAGTAACAATAATATTGGTTTTAGCAGATGTTGACCATTTGTATTATTTTCCTTTTTTCTTCCTCTCTATTTGAATTATTATACATAGGCTTTATAATGGTTGGGTGAAGTTTCAACAAAAAAAAAAAAAAAAAAAAAAAAGATAAAGAAAGAAGCATGTTATTCGTTTTCGCTGTTTTCTTCAATGAAATTGTTTGCTGTATTTAGTTAAAAGCTTAGTTGTAAATTTAAATAATGAGTTAGCTTTAACATCTAAAGCACAGGTGTCAAACATACGGCCCGGGGGATAAATCTGCATAATTGTAAAAAAAAATCAGTTTACTCCATTTCCTTAAAAACCTGCAGTTCTTATATTAGCCACCAGTGTTTTAGTACGTGCTGTATTATCCACTTTTCCTTTGCAAACCCTAAATAAGGAGAATCTGGCATAGTCACGCGTGGCATATTTTAAGTAAGCTGGAGTCAAGGTTATCCTTTAGATCAGGGGTGTCAAACCCATTTTGGTCTGGAGGCCGAATACAGCTTAGAGTTTGACCTCAAGCGGGCAGGGCCAGCAAGCTAACTACAAAATTACATAGAACTAACAATAAGTTTACCTTTTTCTTTGTATCAGTCAGTAATACTAAATTAGTGCCAAGAAAAATAAGTAAATTATAAAAATCTTTATTAAAATCCGACACACTGTGTCCACTATTACCCATTTTGACACAATATTTCGCTAGTCAAGGTGCGACGACAAAGGAAAAGTGGATAATATAGCACGTACTAAAACACTGGTGGATAATATATGAACTGCAGGTTTTTAAGGAAATAGAGTAAACTGATTTTACTGCAAGAAAGTCAATTGCAGACGGACTTCCCGATCGCCTTTAATACTACCTTTCTTGGCCTTCTTGATACCATGTCATATAAGAAACTAACAAAAAAGAGGGCTGCTTCAATGCTGTCTGTGTTCTATTCACGTACAAAATGCAATTTCATGGTATGCATACAAATAATGATCTCACCAAATATTTAATTTTTGTGAAAAGTTTGAATATCTTCTTAAAATACAATATACTCGTACATCACTTAACTGTAATTTTTGTAACATTAAAATTTTTCTAAGTTCTATTGTAACAAGCTTGAAAAGACAAGAATTCAAAATTGGAACCACGGATCAAATGAAGTGATTGCAGGTTCTGTAGGCTTGGTTGTGGTAAGAAGTGTTGATCGGTTTTGTATTTCTCTCAGCTTGATCAGGCGTAACAAGACACCTCTATTTCCATCAGTCTATCTATCTAAGCTCTGTTTAGTAAATTCAACAATGTATTTTTTTTTTTAAGAAACTGCAGAGTGAGACACATTTAACTTAATGAAGTAGATCATTTATTGAATACCGAATAATGTTTCCAGAGCACAGTCTCGCGAACAAGGCCATCTATTAATATCCTTATATTAATTTCAATAAGATATTAATTTCATATTAACAAAATGAAACCCGGGTTTCTGGAAAACATTTGGCAGCACTATGAAGGTAAGTTGACTTGGTTTTCTAAAATTGGCAGATGGAGTCATATAGACCTGAGTCATCCGACCAGTATACACTCCTATAGTTCGCCTGAAGGGTGTCATATCCCACTCCAGAAACATATTAAGAAAACTTGCCATTGCACAGCAGAGCAACAAATCAAAAAGTCTTCCTTACTCTTCCAGATTACAAAGTCCACTAGCTTTTCTTTGATTTGTCATTGCGCAGTAGTATCACAAATCAAAATCATCTTCCTTTTACTTCCAGATTGCAACTGCACTAGCTTTCTTTTGATTTTTCATTGCGCAGTAGTGCCACAAATCAAAATCATCTTCCTTATACTTCCAGATTGCCACTGCAGTAGCTTAATATATATCATAAATTAATATTTGAAGAATAAAACTACACGAAAAAAGGAAAACAATAGAAATAAATGCTCTGAGGCTTTCCACTTTCTCCTATCAGAGTGCAAAGTAAGTAAAAAGTAATTATTTTTACTTTGCTTGCTCTCTGATGGCATAAAATGAAAGGCCTCAGAGCATTTATTTCTATTGTTTTCCTTTATCGTTGTAGTTTCATACTTCATTGATAGCATCACGTGTAATCTTTTGCATAATAATACGTATCAATCATTCTGAGGTAAAATGGATAAACAAACAAAAGTTTCCACACAAAGGAAGTTTTATTCAACAACAATAACGCGTTTTGTTTGTTTATCCATTTTACCTCAGAATGAGTAATATATCAAGATTTCACATAAACACGTAAAACCCAAGTCTGTTGGGTTTTGACTCTGTCGAAGACCGCTTGTTACGGTTGAAAGATCTTAGTCTTTTTTTTTCCATTTCATATTGTGGTTTCTTGAACATTTTTCTCATCCTCAGGGTCTCGTATTTCGGGTTTTGTGAATGAAGAATTATTATATTGGTTTGTCCTATTTACTTATCTACTATAGAAAGCCAAAATTACCCAGCCCTGAAGATGTCTAAAAATACAGACGAAACGTTTATCCAAGGTGTTTTGAAAATTGTTTCATATTGTGAAAGCCTTAAGAAGGTTTTGAAATACTTCACCATACACGTGGTGGAATAGGGTATATTTAGGTTTATATCAATATATTGAGACCATCAAAATGGTAATCTGTAAGTTACAAATATTTCTTACAAGTTGAAATATATTGCCTATGGAACTGGGTATTTTAATGACAAAATTTCACTTTTTCATTATCATTCTTTAGCATTGTAATTAATTTAATTCAAGTGTCATTTGGGTTTCTCATATTCAGATTTTTCCTGAGTAAGAACGCTAACTTCGAAAGCGTTGTTTATATAAATCGTTTCTAATGAGGATATATATTCCTTTTATTTTAGTGAAATATTTTTGTGATATAGTAACTGATAGAATAACTTTTAACCTTTATAAAACCTAAAAATGGAGAATATTCCAGTAGAAATAGAGCTGAAAAGTTTTAAAAGTAGAGTGAGGGTCAAGTAATGTAGCTAAGAGTGATGTATTGTAGAATCTAAGCCAAGGATTGGTTCAATAAATAAGTAGGAGGAAATGTTAAAATAGTGGAGGAGGAAGGCGGGGTTGAAGGGAATGTCACAATTCTGGCAAGCAGCAGGCTCCAGTGGCCCTACAGCTCACGACAGCCGTCGAGAGGCCAGCCTGGCACCCTCGACAGCACCATGTAACAGAAGCTAGCATGCCAGCGGGGCTCAGCACCAAAGCAAAAGCCTTTCCCTCTAAATATTTATTATTCCACAAGCAGCAGGCTCCAGTGGCCTTACAGCTAACGACAGCCGTCGAGAGGGCAGCCTGGCACCCTCGACAGCACCATGTAACAGAAGCTAGCATGCCAGCGGGGCTCAGCACCAAAGCAAAAGCCTTTCCCTCTAAATATTTATTATTCCACAAGCAGCAGGCTCCAGTGGCCCTACAGCTCACGACAGCCGTCGAGAGGCCAGCCTGGCACCCTCGACAGCACCATGTAACAGAAGCTAGCATGCCAGCGGGGCTCAGCACCAAAGCAAAAGCCTTTCCCTCTAAATATTTATTATTCCACAAGCAGCAGGCTCCAGTGGCCTTACAGCTAACGACAGCCGTCGAGAGGCCAGCCTGGCACCCTCGACAGCACCATGTAACAGAAGCTAGCATACCAGCGGGGCTCAGCACCAAAGCAAAAGCCTTTCCCTCTAAATATTTATTATTCCACAAGCAGCAGGCTCCAGTGGCCTTACTAGGCTCCAGTGGCCTTACAGCTCACGACAGCCGTCGAGAGACCAGCCTGGCACCCTCGACAGCACCACGTAACAGAAGCTAGCATGCCAGCGGGGCTCAGCACCAAAGCAAAAGCCTTTCCCTCTAAATATTTATTATTCCACAAGCAGCAGGCTCCAGTGGCCTTACAGCTGACGACAGCCGTCGAGAGGGCAGCCTGGCACCCTCGACAGCACCATGTATGTAACAGAAGCTAGCATGCCAGCGGGGCTCAGCACCAAAGTAAAAGCCTTTCCCTCTAAATATGTATTATTCCACAAGCAGCAGGCTCCAGTGGCCTTACAGCTGACGACAGCCGTCGAGAGGGCAGCCTGGCACCCTCGACAGCACCATGTAACAGAAGCTAGCATGCCAGCGGGGCTCAGCACCAAAGCAAAAGCCTTTCCCTCTAAATATTTATTATTCCACAAGCAGCAGGCTCCAGTGGCCTTACACCTGACGACAGCCGTCGAGAGGGCAGCCTGGCACCCTCGACAGCACCATGTAACAGAAGCTAGCATGCCAGCGGGGCTCTGCACCAAAGCAAAAGCCTTTCCCTCTAAATATTTATTATTCCACAAGCAGCAGGCTCCAGTGGCCTTACAGCTAACGACAGCCGTCGAGAGGCCAGCCTGGCACCCTCGACAGCACCATGTAACAGAAGCTAGCATACCAGCGGGGCTCAGCACCAAAGCAAAAGCCTTTCCCTCTAAATATTTATTATTCCACAAGCAGCAAGCTCCAGTGGCCTTACAGCTGACGACAGCCGTCGAGAGGGCAGCCTGGCACCCTCGACAGCACCATGTAACAGAAGCTAGCATGCCAGCGGGGCTCAGCACCAAAGCAAAAGCCTTTCCCTCTAAATATTTATTATTCCACAAGCAGCAGGCTCCAGTAGCCTTACAGCTAACGACAGCCGTCGAGAGGCCAGCCTGGCACCCTCGACAGCACCATGTAACAGAAGCTAGCATACCAGCGGGGCTCAGCACCAAAGCAAAAGCCTTTCCCTCTAAATATTTATTATTCCACAAGCAGCAGGCTCCAGTGGCCTTACTAGGCTCCAGTGGCCTTACAGCTCACGACAGCCGTCGAGAGACCAGCCTGGCATTCTCGACAGCACCACATAACAGAAGCTAGCATGCCAGCGGGGCTCAGCACCAAAGCAAAAGCCTTTCCCTCTAAATATTTATTATTCCACAAGCAGCAGGCTCCAGTGGCCTTACAGCTGACGACAGCCGTCGAGAGGGCAGCCTGGCACCCTCGACAGCACCATGTAACAGAAGCTAGCATGCCAGCGGGGCTCAGCACCAAAGTAAAAGCCTTTCCCTCTAAATATGTATTATTCCACAAGCAGCAGGCTCCAGTGGCCTTACAGCTGACGACAGCCGTCGAGAGGGCAGCCTGGCACCCTCGACAGCACCATGTAACAGAAGCTAGCATGCCAGCGGGGCTCAGCACCAAAGCAAAAGCCTTTCCCTCTAAATATTTATTATTCCACAAGCAGCAGGCTCCAGTGGCCTTACAGCTGACGACAGCCGTCGAGAGGGCAGCCTGGCACCCTCGACAGCACCATGTAACAGAAGCTAGCATGCCAGCGGGGCTCAGCACCAAAGCAAAAGCCTTTCCCTCTAAATATTTATTATTCCACAAGCAGCAGGCTCCAGTGGCCCTACAGCTCACGACAGCCGTCGAGAGGCCAGCCTGGCACCCTCGACAGCACCATGTAACAGAAGCTAGCATGCCAGCGGGGCTCAGCACCAAAGCAAAAGCCTTTCCCTCTAAATATTTATTATTCCACAAGCAGCAGGCTCCAGTGGCCTTACAGCTAACGATAGCCGTCGAGAGGCCAGCCTGGCACCCTCGACAGCACCACGTAACAGAAGCTAGCATGCCAGCGGGGCTCAGCACCAAAGCAAAAGCCTTTCCCTCTAAATATTTATTATTCCACAAGCTGGAACCCGTGGAATTCTCACAGAATAACAGAACTAGTCCCATAAACACAGTTTTCTTATAGGTATTCATCATAATTGATTTAAAATTGTTTACTTAAAGTAGGAGTACCCATAAAACCTTTCAGTGTGGGCGGGCATTCAAAAACAAAGTAATTAACATACAGTTGTTAATTTCACCGGCTTAATGTAGTCGGAATAATGAACATTACCACATCCTGAAGTGAACAAAATCAGTATAAAGCTTATCGATAACAATGCCTATATCACTGAGAAGTGAAATGCAAAATGTAAACAAGTGGTAATGCGAATTTCAAATGTTTTTAGGCCTTAAATGAAGGGGCTGAAAATAATGTTCAAATAACAGTTGTAGAGAATAAAATATGCTATAGACTAGGTGCTTTCAGTATTCCTCTAAAGCGATTTGTTTTTAAAATATTTTTATCTGATCTTTTTATATATATTACTACTTATTTCTATAATTTTTCACATGTATAAATAAACAGGTTCTAAAAAGTTATTGACAGAGACTTCTCTTTAGTAGTTGGCTCTTCTTATTTAGTAGTAGACATCACTTCTTAAAGTCGGCTCATTAGCAGTATAAACATAGGAAGTATATTCGCATCAAGTGATAAACAAATGTGCCAAAAAACTGACTTCTAAAACATCAAACACTTCTTTAAATTCTATGAAACTAATTTTTTTACAATAAAACTTAAAAGGGAAAATTTGGAAACCAAATGACATCCTTCACAAATTAAATTCCGGTATTTCTACTGTGCGGATCTGTATAGTTCAAATATTATTAATTCTCGACTATTCCATTTCTAAAAGCAATTAATTGATTATTTTGGTCGAAAGAACTATTCCAGCTGACATTTAACCAAAATACCCAAAGGATGCCGAATAATTCCGATGCAACCTTAGCTGAAATGTAGAGTGTTGTTTGAATTAACAAAACCTTCAAGAATAACTTTATTTATTGTGATTTATAAATATTATTAATAATTATGAAATACGATTTTGTGATTGTGCTGGTTCATCTATGAATTCATTCATTATTACGGGAGTTTTTTAATTGCCTTTTCTTTGACGTAGACTAATTCCAGTTTAGACTGTCTCCTTACGCTTGTCTCCTGTAGATGGGCTTGACATCAGTCAAACTAATTAAAGTACTTGTGGCTGGTTTGTGGCACGGTTTTAGTGGCTTTAGACAACTCATCAGCTGCTCTCCTGAATAAGAAGGCCAATGGCCGCAAAGCGTCACTAGAGTGTAACCGTATATCATTACAACTAATGGCTTCGGAGATCTCCCTTGCCAGCCATTTAGCTTTGTGCTTGAGACAAACGCTTTACATCGAATCCTGCTTCCAGCTAAAGAAATCTGAACCTATAAAACACTTGAAGAATGCTCAACAGGTGGCCTTTACCTACTACACGTAAAATCATGCGTTAATATCGTGCAGACTAGTACTTTCTTAAGAATTCCAAGGTTCATTCCTAATATCTAGCTCTCTAACAGCTTATATAGGTGGTGTCAAAAGTCTCTATAACACTAAGAGCACCTGTTCTGAGGTTATCATTTAGGGAATATACGTATATAGAATATATGTATATATATGGAATATATATATATATATATTATATATATATATATATATATATATATATATATATATATATATATATATATATATATATATATATAAGTAAGACAGTTTTCCAAAATTCTTACTTAATTAGAAGAAACATCAGCTCGTAAAATAAGTATTTTTAAAATTAAAATTTTTTTTCATTATTGGGTAAAAAAAAATTTAGTTAAACTGCAGGACTACCCAAGTTAAATTTGTATGATACATATTTGTTTTATTCAGAAAGACTAGATTGACAATATGTTAGCCTTTCCCTAAGACCTCAAAATAGTTGTTCCAACTCTTAAGTTGGCTTTCATCTTCAAAAACAACTTCATCATTGAACAACAATTTTAATTATGTTGAGATACAATACCCGGTGGCTTCCACATCGGGAGCTCTTAGTTCCACACCACGTACGTTAATTACAGTAGGGATTTATAACGAGTACTTGACATCTTACAGTCTAGGACGACTGGTTTTAACGTCCTCCCCGAGGAACGAGGCGATTAATTTACCTCCGAAGTGAATAAATAGAGGGCTAGAATGGGTATTCAACGCGAGATCTATCAGTCAATAATTATCAGTACAGCGAGCACGTTGCTACTGGGCTAACCTTGAACCTTAAGATTAAGCATTCCCTAACATCGACAATATTAGCAATAAGTAATACTATTTCAAACATATAGTTTCCGACAAATATATCCACAGTTAACATTCAAAGTGAAATATGGTCTCAATTAATGATTATTGTAGACCTAGTGGATTGCATTGATAAGAAACATCTCACTAACATTGGTAAATACCGGTCTGACAATTCCCGAACCATAAATATAGATTAATGGGATGTGATCAATAACATTTCGTCGTTGATTTCTGGAGAGGGAGTTGTAAATAACAAGATAGTATGAAACGAAATGGATGAGTGTGTGTGTATGTGAGTGTGTGTTTGTGTGTGTGTGTGAAGAAGGGATGGAAGGCCAGATCATGAGAATGTAGTCGATTGTAATCAATGAGGTGAGAGTGAGTCCATTCAAACTAAACTGTAAGAGATGAACAAACCATGAACATATCTCATGCCATTCAACAGCAAACTAGAACAAATGGAAACAGTTCACAGAGCTAAATCCTTAACAAAACGAACATTATTGATATTTTCACTGAGGCAGGTTATAAAGCTTTGGATCATGCCAAGCTCAGGCACTGAGACCAGTTGAAGTATCTAATATCACAATGAAAATAGTATGTGCAATACACTGAAAACATGCCATGCCACGAAAAAACACTGCTATCATTTACTTAAAAAGAAAAGAATATTTACATATTTGAATCATGAAATATCAAATTACACTAATGCATCGGGTGAATACTCCTAATATTTGAATACACAAGTAAGCAGGTGATTCGGCATTACGTAAGCGCGATCCAATAATATATTAAGGAAAAAATACACGATTAGAGATGTAGCTAAAAGATATGAAGATATGCAGGTGATTGAAAAAGTGTTTCATCAATACAACTGAGTCATTGACTAAAGGACATCTGAACTTTTTGCTGAGGACAAATAAAACCCTTCAGTACGTGGAGGCCACAGGTGGACTTCTAAGATGTGAAGCCTGCAAGCACAAGGGAACTCTTCAATAGACAACCTGAAATTACAAGTTTTGAAGATCATATTTTTTTGTTGTTGTTTAAACCAATACCCTAGGAGATGATAACGTCAGCCGTTTACCGGCTTTTTGTTTCATCAGCGATTCTACATTGGGAGTCCTAAATTTTGCTTAACTCAAGTGCATTTCGAGTAGGGATCTTTAACGAGTACCTGACATCGTACAGGCTTGGGACCGACTGCTCTCTCTGAGGGAGGACGTAATCAGATTTATTCACCTCCCATGTGTATAAATCGAGGGGCAGGTGGGAATCGAACCCCCGAACTACCAGCCCATAGCCGAGTACATTAATCACTGAGCTAACCTGGCCCCTACGTGTAAAGTTATGACTGGTCACCATGTGATCATGTGTACGAAAGCGCATTGAGAGGCAATGGGTTCCCATTTTTTTCCCAACAGAGTAGCCCTGCTTCGGGACCGTATATTTACAATGTGTTCCCTTATAGATTACACATTTATCACAAACTTGAATATATCTTATTTCTAATTATATACAATATATATAGCTTATTGATTATAGAGAATATATTGTAAATGGCTTCCCATTGTGATGGAGTGTAGGAGCTATCTACCTTTTCAAGTCACCAGTTTAGGGGCCGACTCTATCATCCTAATCAGTGAAAACCACGGAGAAATCAAATGCCATAGTAATATCTCAGCCAGACTGACCACTATACCTAGCATAAAACGAAAGCTGTAACCATGCTGACTCTGTTCATATATATTTGGTGGACAATGGTTTGAGTGTCTATTTCTGTTGGAGTGTTAAGCCGTAGAAGGTAGGCGGTCGTTTAGGCTCCAAGTATGGACTTTTGAAGCAAGCCTTGTGCAATTCTCAATGCCCCTACCTGGCTCCGACCTCACAACGCTCCACTCCTCAACTCAAGTGCTCTTTCAAGTTTTGTCTCAAACCCTCCACAAAATACTCTTCATCAGTATCTCTCAACTCCATTAATCTTATTTCATTCCATTCTTTTTCAACACTCATTTATTAATCTACAAACGAAAGATTTCAATTTTCAATTATACTTTACATTTTTGGTCTTTTATAGAATTATTATACTAGGAATTTTATGACTTCTTAGTATTTAATAAAATCATTTTCCTTCCCTTTGTCAAAAATTATATATACCAATTTTCTCTGAGTGAGTGTTATCTTCTTTCCAGCGTCTTGTACTCTGTTATAAGGTTTCTATGAATGTATATTGAAAAAAAATATATTAGTAACTAGGCAGTTTGCATACTCAAATCAAACAAACAGTTTTTATAACTGTATTGCTCTTTGCCCTTGTTGAAATTTCATGAATTTTTTATAAATTCTTAATTTTTGTTCCATTTTTGGTCAAAATTTCATGATTTTTTAATGAACCGTTTAGCGTTAAAAAAACATTTTCTGAAAACAGAAATCGTACTGTAACGGCCTTTGAAGAATGGAATTTTAAAAACAATTATCTCATATCATCCTCCAAATAATGTTCTATTTTTAAGTATAGTTTCATTTTGATCCACAAACGGTATGGCTTGTATCGCTCTCACAAGCTTTGAGATTGAATTATAAGTCAAAATTTTTACATTTTATTAAAAAAAATATTTCTCGTTGTTATAAAATTTTGAATATATTTTCGCTTATTGCATTTGTAACCTCAAAGATAATGCGAAAATTTTAAAACTCTAGAGTTAGCAGTTTAGGAGAAAGAAATGTTTTCTAAAACCCGGTTTTTGGCAAAAAAAGTGTTTTTCTCGTAATGCATAATTCTTCCCAAACAATAGGGATCATTTAAACTATAGGGCCCATTTTAATGTAAAATATCAACTTGATCCATCAAAGATTCTGGACCGTAGTGTGGTAACAAGCAATGCTAAAACACTCACCCACCCACCCACACTCACCCAGACATCATCTCAAAAACAACATAAAACGACTTTTGGGACTTGGAAATATATAATTCTGTCAAAATCGCGAGATCAAATTTTTTTACGATCACTATACTTTACTTATGGTAAAGTAAAAACGATAAAACATATACCTAGATACATAGTAAGGTGGATACCGATAGGAATGGTATTACAGGCAAAATGGTGGAAGAAGCGGCCGATTTAGACTCTGTAAACATGTTTTCTTTGAAACCTAGAGAAGATAGAAGAACTCTAATGAATTCAGTGTGGCAATAATGTGATAATAGATAGCACACCCAACAGGAACAATTGGGACACAGTGTTACGTAGTATTGACTGCAGTCAAAAAAAATAGACGCAAACTAAGAAAGAGAGATATAGCGAGAGTAGAACACATTCGCCTAAACAATGGTTGCTTTCTATAGAAAAAAAAACAATCTATGGATATCTGGATCAATTTTGACTGTTTATAATTCAACTGGTTTATTATTATTATTATTTAAAATCAACTTTTAACTTTGATTTCCAGCTTATGAGGGAAGTAATTTTTTTAATTAAAATAATATTTAATTTTGACATGAAAATTCTGATTAAAAATGTGACTCTTTATCCCACTTTTCATCAAACATAACCTATTCCAGGAGTAGTATTGTCCCGAGGAAGAAATCAGGACTTTTACAGTAGCCTGAGGGTTGAATTATGACAATTGTAAAAACGTGCACCTAAATAATAACTATAATAACCTTTTGTCATACAAAAACGAAACAGTAATAAGTAATAATTGAAAAAAAAACAATTTTATGTTTTAGTTAGTTAATTTAGAGCCTTGAATTAAATTATATAAAAAGTAAACACAAGAAAAATAAATACTCAGTTTTTTCGCAAAAATTTTATGCAATCAAATGGAAAGAGTAAGAAACATAATAAGAAAAATGGGAGATGTTTAGTCTTTCATTCCTGAGATAGTATAGATAGTGATCGACTTATCAATATATAAGCTTATTTTTGTATATCATACCACTGATGCAAATAATCTTATTAGTATAACTACAGTAGTAATAGCATTTCTGGCTCCATACTAACTAACGCTCCATACTGCCTTAAGTAGCGTTCAATCAAAACACCTGTAGTTACTAAGCTATATGTCTAATGTAGTGCAATCAGATATTATGTGTTATTTACTCATTGTAGGGTAAAAATCTAATGAAATGGGCGCGATAATTCTTCTACTTGCCTCAATGAGCAAATTCCCAAATGTACAATGTTTCTTAATTTATTTATATAAAAATAAAATAAAAAAAAAAGTTCTACTTTCTCCTTATACGTATATTTGGTTTATATTTCGTTATAGCTCTGTGTGTTATTCTTTCAATATGTTTCCTACACTTAGTCTAATAGAAAATGTAAAGGCTCAGCCTAACTTTAAGAGAAAAATGTACCTGCTCTAATAAGAAACAGATGTACCCTATACCCCCACCCATGTCCATTCCATTTCCAGTCAGTCTTATTCAGAGGCACTCATCCTTAGGTTCGTACTTTCTGCCTTATTTTATTTTATTTTATATTAATTTTTGTACTTATTTACTTTGTACTATAGATAACTCTCTGGTGTCATTGTATTTTTTAGTTAATGCCTGAGGAAGAACACTACGTGTTCGAAACGCGTTGTTTATATCATTAAAAGTTTTATATGTGGAGACCATTTCATTAGATTTTTACCCTACAATAAGCTATATGTATTCGCTGCAAGAACATATAGTTGAAATCCACTGGCCTAACTTCCACCAAACACAGAAATACTCTGTCGTATGAAGCATTCAGAAGTGCTTCCTTCATACGTATGACTTTTTCATCTCATAATTCTAAACCAATCCTGCTCTGAATCATATACCTGTCATGGTCTATTCTTGAGAAAATACGCAAATGTCTTAAGTTGACCTCAAGCACAAAAATTACATCACGTTCTTTTTTCTTGTGCATTACCTGACCATCAACGATTAATATTTCCACCGTAGGATAATGTAGCTTTTATTGTACATTGATTTAAAGTGGTGCAAAACCCATGGTAAAGTTCACCAAGAAATCGGCAGTTAATTTTAATTAATTTCAGCATACTATCCAAGGTTCAATAAAGATAAAGAATCGTGTATAAGAAAGTTAAAAAGAATTGGGGAATCGCCAGGAGTTGGAGTGAAAACAAATTGGCAGACTCTCTCTTGAAGGCTCATTATCATTAAAGGGGATTCAATGACACCAGTCAGAAATAAAGCCAGAGACGGAAAGTCGCAGACTAGAACAACAGGTCAAGTTGAAGGTCACTCTGACCAATATCACTTAACAATATTCTTATTGAGTCACCACGTAGATTTTTTCTTATATTACTGTTATTACATAAACATTATTATTAAATCAGATTACATGTTTGGTAGTAATACTCTTTACACAAATAGGACATTTTGATGAATATTATAGGGTTTTTGCTTCACAGCTCCAAAATAAAGGCATTTACATATTTAGAACAACTTGAATTAAGTTTCTCGTAAAATCAATATAAATAAAAGAAAAGTTTTGTCTGTACATTGCTTAGAACTGACTCATTTCAAGTTATCTTTCTTTTATCAACTAGAATAACTACCTGCTACACCTGTATATTTTCAAAATAAACATGTCTGTGAAGTAAGCAAAATACAGCTTAAAGGTTCATAACTTCGCTACTACGCTGAATTTTCAGTCCATTCAGAGGCTATATTTTAAGTTAGACATACACAAATCTAGTGTCAAAGTTTCAGCTCAGTATGTCTCACGTTGGCTGAGTTTACCTGTGACAAAAGGTTTTGCTTTTAAGGTCCGTAACTTCGTTCCTACGTTGAATTGCCAATAAATTTATAGCTTATATTTTAAGTTAGATATACAGAAATCTACTGTAAAAGTTTCAGCTTGCTATGTCTTATGGTGACTGAGTTTACTTGTCACCATTACTTGTTTATTTTGCGGACAGACCGACAGAAACTTTTTCCAAGAGTAGATTCGGTTTCTCTAATATATGAAACGTAGAGGAATCTTGAAATGAGTCAGTTCTGAGCAATGTACAAACAAAATCATTCTTTTATTTATATAGATTACTTACCCCACTCTATTGGAGGTCAAATTTCTAAACATAATCAGAGTTTGGAAATTCCTTACTATATCTATGCTTGTATAAACATTGAAACTGAGCAAATCGTAGTAAAGGCCCAAGGTGAGGCAAACATATTTCTTATATTTCTTATTAGGTGTTGAGGCAAACCTCTTTCACAACTGTCACAATCGAAAATGGTTTGATTTCATCACACTTTATATAAATAGAACGTTATGGATGGACATTTCCACTGCAGTGAACAGACACAAATCTACATCTCTAAAGACATGCTCAAAACAAACCGACTTTAGAACTGGCTCATCCCCTTAAACTCTTATAAAATCATTTTTTTTTTCGATGTATATATATATAGTTCAATATAGAAAAAGAAACAGAGAAATCGAGAAATAGAGAAAATAACACACTTACAGTCTCTAATTTTCGGTTTGAACCGTCTTCAGGAGAACCCAACCGTCTCTGAACCAGTGCGCTTGGTTTCCCTCTCTTATCTCTCCTGAAGACGGTTCAAACCGAAAATTAGAGACTGTAAGTGTGTTCTTTTGATTTCTCTATGTTTCTTTGTCTATATTGAACTATATTTGTCCGTTTTGGATCGTATTTCCAACGAAAAAGTATATATATATATATATATATATATATATATAAATGATCAAACCACAATAAGAAAATGGGAAAACAAGACTAAGATCTTTCAACCGTAACAAGCGGTCTTCGTCAGAGTCAAAAACCCAAGTGACTCTGGGTCAAACCTCAGTTGGGTTTTTGACTCTGACGAAGACCGCTTGTTACGGTTGAAAGATCTTAGTCTTGTTTTCCCATTTTGTTATTGTGGTTTGATCATTGATTGTTATTTCACGTTTTTATGTGAAATCTTTTTATTTATATCAAAATAAATAAATTTGTCCATTCACTACTTTTTTCCTGTCTACTTACGTTGTATTGGTGTTGTTTTACACTTGTCTTTAAAGATTTACCAGTTTGACCAATATAAATTTTATGGCAATTTTTGCACGGAATTTTATAAATACCACCGTACTCCAATTCGCTGGGAGAGTTTTGGCTCTTGTTGTTGCCTTAAATGGAAAGGAATTACCAGCACAGTTATTCTATAAGAAAAAAGAAAATTAATCCACTGCATTAGCTGCACACAGTATTAATGAAGGCCATAATTGTGATTTTGATGAAATAAAAATAATAGCCAAAGAAATGGATGAACAGAGAAGGAAAACTCTGGAAATGTTATATATTAGAAAGGACCAGTCATCCATTAATTATAGAAGTGACATTTCAAATTTCAATAGTATTTATTCTGGTGTGTTAAGTTAAACAATGTTGATAGATGAAAAATTGTGTTAGTGTCTTTTTGGTTATCTGGTAAAATTTTGTTACCTTGCTTGGTTATTTCAGTTCAGTGTCACGTGTTCATTCAGACTACAGTTGTTGAAATCCACATACTATTTTTCTTTGTAAAATAATTTGTAATGTAATACTTAGTTTTTCTGTTTCAAAATTTATACTTCTGTAAGTTTTCTCACTAACCTCTAGTCAAAATTTCTATTGTAATTTCTTAATTGTAACTAATTGCACTTTTATGTATGTTTGATTCTTGAATGATTGTATTATTTCTTATATTTCCTCTGTTTTTGTAGGCCTATGAAAAAGGTTTTAAATAAAAACCGAAACATTGGCAATGAGAGTTTAATTTGAACCTGAAGAACTGACCGAGTCCCGATAAACTTTAGTTTTGTATATATATGTAACTAGGTAGCAGACCTTCGTTTATACAAACATTATTAAATTTCTTCCCAACTTCTCTATGTATTATTTTTTGATACTGTTTTTCAAGATTTCGGATCTCACATTTCCATTTACTTGGTACTAAGTACAACAGTTCACCAAAAGATTTGTTCGTACAATCCATTTAATGATTAAAAAATTACAAATAAAAATACAGACCAACGTTTCGGTCCTCATAATATATATTCGGTCCTTTATATATATATATATATATATATATATATATATATATATATATATAATATATATAAGAGTTCACATAAACACGTGAAATAACAATCAATGATCAAACCACAATAAGAAATAGGAAAACAAGACTAAGATCTTTCAACCGTAACAAGCGGTCTTCGTCAGAGTCGAAAACTCAACTAAAACACTAGAAGCAGAAACATCTGGTGAGGGGTTGAAGAGGGGTATTTTAAAAGGGTATAAAGTGCAGGAAAGGACGAATGTTACGGACGAAGACCGCTTGTTACGGTTGAAAGATCTTAGTCTTGTTTTCCCATTCCTTATTGTGGTTTGATCATTGATATATATATATATATATATATATATATATATATATACACTTTAACACATAGAAAAGAACACAGAAAGACACTACAGAACTCACTTCGATATTTCGACATCCGTCGTCATCGGGAAGAAGTGCGAAGTACTCGCGTTGAGAAGCAAACTACTACTCATATATATATATATATATACGAGTTCGAGATTAACAAAGAGCAACACACAAAGTAGGGAAACACACTTACAGACTCAAATTTTCGGGTAATCCGTCTTCAGGAGAAAAGAGAATGGGAGACCAAGCACGTTGTAGGCGCAACGGCAAGTAACCAACCCGGCAACCGCCAGTGCTGTCAACCGTACCCGGTCTTAAAGTATAAAATTAGGAGAAGATATAAACAGAAGCTCAGATAAGCAGTACTGGTTGGGTAAAACTATAAGTAGGTAAAAAATTATAAACAATATAAGATAAAAACAAACTATAAGAAACAAAAATAATGATAGAGAAAAGAAGAAAAAATAAATAAATAAATAAAAATAAATACAATACAAAAAACTTGCATTGGTTGTTTTAGTAAATAAAAGATAGAGACTGAATAAAATGGTAAGTATGGGAAACTAGTTAAGAATAAGAATTTAGAAAAATAAAATAGGATAAAACAAACTAGTAGTAAGTGAAGAAGACAAAATAGATATACACAAAATATACGAAAGAGGAAAAAAGAAATAAGTACTAGAGAATAAAGAATACTGGAAAAAAAAGTACAAAAAAAAAAAATGTACAAAAAATTATCTTTTAAGGTTAAGTCCAGGTGCACTGCGCGCCCCGAGCAACCAGATGTGAGCCTCCTCAGAGGCTCTAAGGGTCACGGTATTATCACCAGGGGGAATCTGACGCAGAATCTGCACACTGAAGCAGTCGTTAAAAGACAGACCGTGGGATTTGGCGTGTATGGCGACAGGTTCCGTTAACAACAACTCCAATTTACCTGTCGCCATACACGCCAAATCCCACGGTCTGTCTTTTAACGACTGCTTCAGTGTGCAGATTCTGCGTCAGATTCCCCCTGGTGATAATACCGTGACCCTTAGAGCCTCTGAGGAGGCTCACATCTGGTTGCTCGGGGCGCGCAGTGCACCTGGACTTAACCTTAAAAGATAATTTTTTGTACATTTTTTTTTTTTGTACTTTTTTTTCCAGTATTCTTTATTCTCTAGTACTTATTTCTTTTTTCCTCTTTCGTATATTTTGTGTATATCTATTTTGTCTTCTTCACTTACTACTAGTTTGTTTTATCCTATTTTATTTTTCTAAATTCTTATTCTTAACTAGTTTCCCATACTTACCATTTTATTCAGTCTCTATCTTTTATTTACTAAAACAACCAATGCAAGTTTTTTGTATTGTATTTATTTTTATTTATTTATTTATTTTTTCTTCTTTTCTCTATCATTATTTTTGTTTCTTATAGTTTGTTTTTATCTTATATTGTTTATAATTTTTCACCTACTTATAGTTTTACCCAACCAGTACTGCTTATCTGAGCTTCTGTTTATATCTTCTCCTAATTTTATACTTTAAGACCGGGTACGGTTGACAGCACTGGCCGTTGCCGGGTTGGTTACTTGCCGTTGCGCCTACAACGTGCTTGGTCTCCCATTCTCTTTTCTCCTGAAGACGGATTACCCGAAAATTTGAGTCTGTAAGTGTGTTTCCCTACTTTGTGTGTTGCTCTTTGTTAATCTCGAACTCGTATTGTGTCCAGTTTGGATCGTATTTCGTTTTATCAGTGAATATATATATATATATATTTATATCAATATATATTTATATATATATATAATATTTATATATTTATATATATAAATGATCAAACCACAATAAGGAATGGGAAAACAAGACTAAGGTCTTTCAACCGTAACAAGCGGTCTTCGTCAGAGTCAAAAACCCAACTGATCGGAAGGGATGAGCTGATTAAGATGACTTTTGTTACTTTCTTTGTGATCTAAGATGACTTTGTTTCTTTAGTGATTCAGTGCGTAACAAAAGTCATCTTAATCAGCTCATCCCTTCCGATTCTGACGAAGACCGCTTGTTACGGTTGAAAGATCTTAGTCTTGTTTTCCTATTCCTTATTGTGGTTTGATCATTGATATATATATATAATTCAGATGGTTTAAGACTAAATTAAAGATGGCGCTATGAGGTGTTGGCCTAGTTGAGATGAGTTCAATTGTTACTTCGAGTTCTATTCACATTACCTTTTTACAACCCTAGAAAGTCATATTTAGTCGTCATGCATAGTGGAGGGATCACACTTACTCAATACATCAAAGCATTGAAAGTAACAAAGTCTTTCGCACTGAGACTGACTTAGGACAAAGTCGGTTGTCATCCTGTTCTCATTGAAACCTTCAATCCATACCTTTCAGGAACAATATCCTCACTGTGTAGGGGAACTATAAAGTTTATGGTTGTTTTTATTTCGGTTTCGTTGATGGTCTCTCATTTTCAATCTGTTATTCTCTGTTCAAGTTTATCAGAAACTTGATATAACAATTCATTATGATAGCAACAATGGAAAGAAAAAAGAAGAAGAAACAAAACCTCAAAGCTTATGAATAAAATGGACAAAAAGTTTGAATTGGAATAAATAGTTTGAATAATTTGTTTAAAGAAGCGAGGAGACGACAGAAGGTACATTGAGGTCAGGTGTGAGTGACGCAGGTGGTCATTTGATTTTCATATGAGAACGTCA
The DNA here is from genome assembly GCA_026182355.1 of Hermatobates lingyangjiaoensis. Classification (NCBI taxonomy): domain Eukaryota; kingdom Metazoa; phylum Arthropoda; class Insecta; order Hemiptera; family Hermatobatidae; genus Hermatobates; species Hermatobates lingyangjiaoensis. The sequence continues at coordinate 2,378,033 of JAPFBL010000251.1, forward strand.
CTTGGAGCTTGTCCATTCAATTTGAAAGCAAATCCATTTAACCCTCTCCTACTGCGTCCGTGGATCAATCTAATAAGGCACCAAAGGCTCTTTGTGTGACTTTGGGAGCTTTGTGCCTAAAGGTGAGCCCTCATTTTACTAATATTATAAGCGCAGCAAGCATATTATAAGCTCTTATATATTCGCATAATATACCTAAAAATATCAGATGAAAGTAATGTATATAACAAACATGGTTTTAAACATTAAACTAATTGAATAATACGAAATGAAATCGGCTTTTGGTAAATTTTTTTTCGTCATATCAAACTTTCAAAGCAGACACATGGCACGCGGTTCGTGCTCCATGTTAAGTTTATATACTCATATCAGGATAGCACAACCAAAAACATATCAAGGCGAGCTTCCGTTAGAATATGGAAATATAATAATCAAAACATAAGACTCAATATTCTAGTCTGTACTTAACAATATATATATAATCTAAATGAAGATATACAATATATAATTCTTACATTTAAAAATACATTTGAAAGTAATGGCCTAGTCATTTAAGTGCGTTTGTGCAATGAATACAGACGACAAACTAGGCGTTGGTGATTTGTTTACGCTTATAGAGGTTTGTGGACTGCAGTTGATGGGTAGCAGCCTTTTTTGTTGAGTTTGTCTTTTGGATATAATCATACGACTGAAAATAGTGATGGAATAATTTAAAGACGATAGAGTTCCGGATATGAAGGGCAAATTCCACACCACCTCCCTTCTTACTTAGGCAGTGCATTCCCATCCAGGCACTAGCAGCATGTCTTGCGTAATGCTTGCATTAAGTTGTATTCAACTTAGCTTGATACAACTTACTTAATAATAATAATAAATCTTAAGAATTGTGAACACATGGATTAAGGTAGAGACTAGCAAGTCTCTACTTAACCTAGGAAGTTTCTAAAATAAAAAGCTAGACAAAGTAGCCAAATTCAAACAAGGCAAAAATGTTTGAATTGCCAAAGACACATACAAAAATTAGTCTACATAAATGGCAATAATATATCGAAAAGATAGGGCAGTTGTTAGCAACTGAATATTGAATGCAATCATTCTATGTTACCTACTTATGATATCTCCGTGTCAGAAAGGCTTCAGATGAGAATGATATCCCATACATAATACGAGTTTCATAAAAACGTGACCGCATACTTCAAAACCAAATGACAAATGAATGAATTCCTAACTGACAACTAACAGTATAAAACTGTTGTACCTAAGTTTTTTTTTTAAGTTGAATTAAAAAAATGTTGTTGTGATTTCTGTTTATTTCTCTAAACATTTTTCATGAGTCTGTAATAAAGTATTTTTCATCAAATATTTTATTTTTCTAAATTACATTATTTGATCAGTTTAGATTGTTTGCTATCAACAACAGTGATTGAAAAAAAAGGATAAAATAGTTTTTTGTTGAGTTCACTCAAGTGGAAAAGTAATGAGACGCATTTGTTGAGTTCACTAATGTGGAAAAGTAATGAGACACATTTGTTGAGTTCACTCATGTGGAAAAGTAATGAGACACATTTGTTGAGTTCACTCATGTGGAAAAGTAATGAGACACATTTGTTGAGTTCACTCATGTGGAAAAGTAATGAGACACATTTGTTGAGTTCACTCATGTGGAAAAGTAATGAGACACATTTGTTGAGTTCACTCATGTGGAAAAGTAATGAGACACATTTGTTGAGTTCACTCATGTGGAAAAGTAATGAGACGCATTTGTTGAGTTCACTCATGTGGAAAAGTAATGAGACGCATTTGTTGAGTTCACTCATGTGGAAAAGTAATGAGACACATTTGTTGAGTTCACTCATGTATCTGCAAAGACTCACATGCAATCGAACACGTTTATATTAGTAACAGAAAAGGAAAAGGTGAGGTACCTCAGGAGTGAGGTCGGTGTCACAAAAGTTAGGATCTTCAAGGTTCCAGGGCTGCGGAGAACCCAACTCGGAGAGCGAGAACTCCTCCTCATCGTCGAAAGGGTAGCCAGATGTTGAAGGGAGCGTGTCGTCGTTATTCGTAAGTCCCACATAAGCAGTGTAATCCTGATTGACAATGGCTTCACTGTAGCGACCCAACAAGTTCAAATCATACAGTATCCAACGCTCGTAGTTAGACAGCATAGAGTCGACGCCCTTGGAATTGACGTAGTTGTTGAAGCGTAGGGACGTAAGAGAGTGTTCCCAGGCAGCGGGAGCCCCGACCTCAACAAGAGGCGCTGGGTGGCCCCAGCGGGACTCCGTGTCCGTCCTCAGCAGGCTGAGCAGTAGGGCCAGCTGCACCAGCTCCTCCCGCCACGTCTTCTTCACATTCCACATGCTTACTCAACCCTACACAAACAACACCTCCAGTCAAACTCCATAGTCCTAACTGAATTCAAACATCGTAAACAAGCTGACAATTCTAACAGTACTTTTAAATATGTGTATCAACATGCAGAGTAAATATATTTCAACAAGTCAGCCTCCCCAAATCTAAACTATGTCGACAAATACGAGGTACCTGCGGTCGAGGCAATCTGCCTTGTAACAACGCCACCGAGGCACCACGATAGCATTATAGCGCCGCTAGTGCGACAGAGGTTCTGAGAGCACATGCCCATCGTTACTCATCCATCGCTTACTCAACTAAACCAGTTTCTAAACAAATCAACCAAAGGACATAAACACGGCAAGCACTTACTCCTCGCAGCGGTACATGGAAGGCCTCTTTGGCGCCCTAGGTAAGGCTAATTTTTGGAGAAGTGGCATACTTTCACCTAAATTCCCTTTATAAACGAAATAGGGTTCATTTTGTACAATAGCCTTGTCTATGACAGTCCTGTACATGCAATCGACACAAGCATTTCTCGGATTTTGGTGAATTGAAAAAAAAAACTGGGGTGAAGAGAAAACTACATGTTTATATCAATTATATCGAGAATATTATAGAATATTTATATAAAACCCAAATCTATCTCCTTTAATGATCTGATAACTGCTATAAATAGTATTATTGGCACTCACAATATATTTTTGCTTTTTTTCTTGTTAGTTACATATTATCTGTTTTATTTATTTAAAAAAAAATTCTTGAGGGATTTTGTCTTGACTTACCATCCTAGCCAACCTCCTAATCGGCTATTGTAAGCATTCAGTCTTTGATGCAGGACTAAAAGAACACTAAATGTCTATAACCGAATCATTAGTTGCTAGACTATACAAAGAACAATTATAGTCTCAAAGACCGACTAAACAACCAAAAAACTCTTAAAAACTCTTAACAAATAAAGATGATAAAGAAATGAATTTTACAGAAACTAGAAACAAATAGAAACTAGAAACTACGAGTATATTCTAAAAATATAGAAACGAGATAAAGTGATTTAACAAAAAGTGTCACACTATACAGGTTCATGTTGATAAATGAGTCTTTGTGCAATCATTTTAACAGAATAAAAACGGGCTACATCCCTATAAAGACGTAGTAGTGGGTGTGATATAATCAATAAGATCACAGAGACAATGAAATCTGAGATGGCAGAAAGCAGATGATCTCTAAGGCGGTGAGTGGGTTATCAGTCATAGTTGTGGAGATAGCTGATATTGAATTTGTACAGATAAAAGTAACTGTACATTCGTTTTGATTAAAACGTCATTTATCAGAAGAATGTAGGTACCAACAATCAATGTATTATATTAGTGACGTAGGGTGTTTATTTTTATCATGAATCTAATGAAATCAAAATATGACTGGTGACTCCTCTTATTACACGCCTCTAAAATTATTTTTAAAAAAATAACGCATTGGAGGTACTGAAATTAAAAAAAATATTGTTACGCGATATGACCACGTGTATACTCCCCAACCCAGGGACAGGTAACTATTATTGGTAAATTACCGTTCGGAGTAATTAAAAAAAAAATGACCCAAATTTTAAAAATGACTCAATATTATGACAAGGAAAAGTCGTAGTGAACTCAGGTATTTTACACTTTATCCCTAGAGAGGAGAGGGTTCCATTTCGTAGTATTTATATTTTAGTATAATGGATAAACAAACAAAATCTCCACACAAATGAAGTGTGGAGACTTACATGCTTCATTTGTGTGGAGACTTTTGTTTATCCCTTTTACCTCAGAATGAGTAAATGCCACACAATTACGGATTGCACAACTAATGATTTTAAGTATAGGTTATCGTTACCCCAATATTTTTATTGCTTTTTACAGGTGTTAAATTCATCATTTTTTCTGCATCTCTTTAATTATATACTATTAAGCTATCTTGTTTGTTGTCAACGTTGCAATGCATATTCAGTGCAAAAAAACATTTTTTTTTTAACAGCTAATAACTGTTAATAATTTAACAAATATTAGTTATCACGAAATAGTTATACATGTACACCTGTCTGAGTATATAGTTACCACATGGAATGAGTCTTTTGTAGAAAACTACTAATTTATTCTATATAATACGGGATATATTTTCTCTAAACCTACAGAAGAGATTAATATTAGAAATAGAAAAAACCGTCATACCTCGTAAGTTGATATCGGAGATGTTGGAGTATATAATTAAATAAATTCAAAAATAACGCCATAAGATGAAATAACAATATCTAGACAGCAGTGGACACGACTATAAAACCCCTTGACAATAGCCCCATAGATTAGTTGCGAACGAAGATGGACAAGATCCGAAAGCGCTCCAACATCTCCGATATCAACTTACGAGGTATGACGGTTTTTTCTATTTCTAATATTAATCATACTAACCTCAGTGGTAATAACAATATGCATGTATTTACTACAGAAGAGAGTTAAATCTTGATCCCATACATTGGGACCTCAGTCACAAGAAAGCCTGCATAATGTTCAGGTGTGTACAACTCATTCCTGTTTCCCTTTAATATAAGTAAAGTATAGTGGTCCTGAAAAAACTCGATTTCGAAATTTTGACGAATTTACATGTTTTGATGTAAATCTTTACTATACGTAAAGTATAGTGGTCCTGAAAAAACTCGATTTCGAAATTTTGACGAATTTACATGTTTTGATATAAATCTTTACTATAAGTAAAGTATAGTGGTCCTGAAAAAAATTGATTTCGAAATTTTGACGAATTTACATGTTTTGATGTAAATCTTTACTATACGTAAAGTATAGTGGTCCTGAAAAAACTCAATTTCGAAATTTTGACGAATTTACATGTTTTGATGTAAATCTTTACTATACGTAAAGTATAGTGGTCCTGAAAAAACTCGATTTCGAAATTTTGACGAATTTACATGTTTTGATATAAATCTTTACTATAAGTAAAGTATAGTGGTCCTGAAAAAACTCGATTTCGAAATTTTGACGAATTTACATGTTTTGATGTAAATCTTTACTATAAGTAAAGTCTAGTGGTCCTGGAAAAACTCGATCTAGAAATTTTGACGAATTTACATGTTTTGATGTCCCCCAATGTGTGTGGATGGGTGGGTGTGTATCCAAAAGTTTGTTACCATGCTATAGTTCACAATCTTTGATAGATCAAGTTAATATTTAAGACAGATATGGATTTTATAATTTAGACGAGTCCTATAATTTGGGGGCAATATTTCATGATATCAAAGTTTTTTTTTGTCCAAAATGTGTTTTTAGACATTTTTTTTTCTTAAACTACTGACTCTAAAATCTTGAAATTTAAGCATTATCATGGAAGTGGAATAATAATTGGAAAATATCCTCAGTTTTTAAAACAACTAGAAATATTTTTTTTCAATAAAACGTAAAAATTTTGAACTATGATTAAAGCTGAAAGTTTGTGAGGAGAATAGAAGTCATATCGTTTCAAGATCAGTGTATAATGGACCTAAAAATAGCACCTTACATGAGAATGAATTGAAGAGTATTTTTTTTTTAATTACCTTACCAAAAAGGGGCGTTACGATACATTTTATAATTTCAGAAAATATTTTTAACACTAACTCTTAATTATAGAACAATGAAATTTTGTCGAGAAATTAATTTTATAATTAGCAATTTACACACAAAAAAGACCTATAAAAAATGGGAATTAGTCCTCACCCTGGCATATCTAAGCATTATTTCACATCAAAAATGAAGCAAGATTGTAAGGTTAGTGCTATTGCCTAATAGAGAAGCGATTACTTATAAAAAATTAAAAATAATTTTAAAAAAATGTATGTTACTGTGACTGTTTTACTCGTAGGTATGTACCTTTACGATTTAAATCACTTTGAGATATATATCCCTGATGAACGAAATCACAAGCAGACAATTTTCTCTATCAGTAATTATGTGGAGATGATGCATATTTTATATTACAATATAAAAATATACAATATTACAATACATTTTTTCAATTAATTAAAAAAATGATATAAAAAGAAAATATATATATATATAAGAAAACTATCAAAATAAAGACGTGATTGAGTCAATAACTGAAGAAATCACTTGGAAAATATAGTGAAACAAAGCAAATGCTCTAACAACTACCTTCATTTCTAGTGTTTTCTTTCGTTATATATATATATATATTGAATTCTGAATGAGTGGTCCGGATAAGGCCAACGTCCGGGACCTTGTTTACACCAGAATTTGCCCGAAGATGACTGCGGGAGCAGTCGAAACATGTCGCATCAAATAACCCATGTACACCCAGATCCAAAATGGAAAAATATTTGGTCAAAAATAGCTAATCATATATATATATATATATATATAAAGATTTCACATAAACACGTGAAACAACAATCAATGATCAAACCACAATAAGAAATGGGAAAACAAGACTAAGATCTTTCAACCGTAACAAGCGGTCTTCGTCAGAGTCAAAAGTGCTTTCACCCTTTTAAAATACCACTCTTCCCTCCCACTCTTCTCAACTCCTCACCAGATGTTTTCTGCATCTAGTGTTCAGTTGGGTTTTTGACTCTGACGAAGACCGCTTATTACGGTTGAAAGATCTTAGTCTTGTTTTCCCATTTCTTATTGTGGTTTGATCATTGATATATATATATATATATATATATATATATATATATATATATATATATATATGTATATGTATATATAATCAATAAATACTTTAAATCAACCTTATAGAAGGTATTAATTATACATGTAAACATTCTTTTTATGTAATACTTTCAAACGATATAGAAATTTTTTGCAAACTAATATGTAAGTACTAATACATTTTGTGTTAAAAAATATTTGTCCCGTGCTAATTAATTTGTATTTTATATTTTTGCCAATAACTCATAAATAGGAGTATTTGATTTTTAAAAGAGTTACCGTATTTTTCGGACTATGAGATACAGTGAAACTTCTACAATTGTCTTACTATTCAACATTGCGTCTTATGTATTAATTATGATTGCGCTTTAATGGCTGATTTCCAGAGGTACAAAGAAATTTGTCAAAATGTGAGAGCATTATAGTAGTGTAGAGTTTTAGGGAGAAGCACGTGGAATGTGCTGTAGCATAGTACCAGTAAAAACAGAAACAAAGCCCGTAAAGTGATCGATAACAGAGATAGAACACGGCTTGCTACACATCAAAGCCTTCTTAAGAACATATGAAGCAAATGTTATGGATTATTTTACATCAAAACGTGACCTAGAAAATGCTGCCTAAAGTGACGTGAGGTTACTTCCGCACTAATAGATATTCAATCGAACAAACAGACACGATTAGAATTTGCCAACAGGGACATGAACTGACATACTGAAATCATTTTCATATCTACAAATTATTGTACCCCGGAATTACAATTATATTAAATAGATAAAAATAGTAATTTTTTTTCAAATAAAAACTTAAGAATCGTAATAAAAATTTGAACATTTTTGAGATCATTCCACACGTATTTTGTTCAAAAAATTAGTATTTATTATGAAATTAAATTAGTTTAGTAAGGCTTAAGTATAAAAGTAGACCCATTCATTGATATTGTGCTTTACAGCCGAAAAATACAGTAATTGGTAATTTGATTTAAAATATTTGGGACAGGGGTGGGGGGAGGCAGGGAGTGAGGATTAGCTAGAAAACTATACCTCTGACACTGATTCATCAAGGCAATATTGTGTCTGCTAATGATTCTAAACTGGGAGTCTTCAATTTTACTGAACTTAAATGTACTTAGAATAGGGATCTTTCCCAGTACCAGACATCGTAAGGCTCAGGACCTACGGATTAACGTCCTCTAATGACGTGCTCAGATTTGCTTTACCTCTCTCATGAAAAAATTGAGGGCTAGAATGTGAATCGAACTGGTTGTACCAGTACCAGACGAGAGGCAAGCATTGCCTGTGCTACTCTGGTCCCAATATAAACCTTACAAGTGACTTTGATACATGATCAGAAGTTTGCACATGAACAAGATACTAAAATAATCCAATTGTTATCCTTATTAACATGGGAACAAGCTTTTGATATCACATGAATTTATCAAGACTACAACTAAAAATGCGTTTCGGGTTTCGTAAAGAAATCCTTTTAGCCAAAGAAAATTAGAAGCCTATTTGTCAAAGTTTCATAGAGAGACATCACTATTTCGTGGGCAATTGGAATCTTAATCTCTAAATAAGTTACCTCATTGATATCTTAACTCCAAAAAGGATAGCAAGTTTTATTTCATTTTTTTCGTTGTAATTAAGTTCAAATGTATTAAAGTATAGTGATTGAAATAAGAGTGTTCTCCTAAATATTTCCCAAGGATCAGTGCATTGGTAGCGGTGCATTTCATTACTTTAATTCGATTGCATATGTCCATAGTAATTCGAAAAGGAGTATTGTAAAAGATTAAAGTCAGTTGTGACAATGGTAACTCGTGGATGACGCTTCACAAGTCGCCTGCTCACTGCTGGCATTTAGTTTTGTTTGAGGCAGCCAGGTCACGTTCGCCAGGAACACTCAAAAGCAAGCGTGTGGGACAAGGTCATTCGTTCATACTAGTGCCATCTCTTCATCACGTCACTAAGAGATCGAACAAATAAGTAGGCCAGTCGACAAAATCATATGATAAAAATTTTTTTATTACTGATACTACAGTTATCTGTATTAATATATCTGTTAATTATTCTGGGTTATAGTTAACACTGACTACAGTAAACTCAACTATTTTGTAACAACAAAACAGTTGATAATTCGAATAGATAGTGATAGCGAAAGGATATACATATAATATTATAAACGTCCAAACTACAGTAAGAAATCAGAAAAATACTAAGATCTTTCAACCCTAATAAGCGGTCTTCGTCAGGGTCAAATCTCAACTGTTGAGAAAGTCAACCTTGTAGACATATCACTCAAAGACTACCATTACATTGACCAACAAAAAGGTACATGGTAATAAAATATTTAATAATACGTACGACGATATTACGGACAGCACATGTATAATAATACTTAGATTAAACATATTTTTCAAGTAGCCTGGTTCGTGTGAACACATATGCCAAAAGAATGGTCCTTAGTGATAATACACAACGACCATTCTACATTGGGAGTCCTTATTATGCCTAAATCAATTGTATAGAGCCTATATGTCATAGTCAAGGCCCGCGAGAGGGTTTTCTATGGCTCGCAAGATGATATTAGTTTATTATTAAAACTGACTCGCAGGCTCAAGAAGTTTTACACGCACCAATACTACATTTCCCACAATGCAAAGGCGACGCAACGAGCGTGGCTTCATTTCATAATTTATCAGCAGTCATAAGCATAATAGGAAAAGTTAACTTTCAGATATCCTTCAAAAATAGCAAAACGGAATGCGGGCACTGAGAACCGGTGGTTTCAAACAAGGTGGGAGTCGAAGTACATGTTCACGGAGGTAGCTGGAAAACCTGTGTGTCTAAATGAGAAAATATACTGATGCTGCCTTGAATAATACCGCTTCAGTCGTTTAATATTCAGGCTATGGGGATTTATATATAAAGGAAATTTGTCTTTTGTGCTGTTGAAAATTAAAAATGACTGACAAAACCATAAGAAAATATTGATTTATTAATCCTATCATATTATAATATTTTTATAGGTTTTCAGCTCAATTCGGTTCACTACACTATATGTGGTTATTTTTAAAAAAATCAATAAACATTTGATCAGTCCGGCCCTCCACATGTTGCTAAATTTTGTATGTGGTCCTCCGTCCATTTTGACTTTGACACCCCTGGTATACAGTAAGGATCTAAAACGATTACATTCATTGGGACCGATGGCTTCACGTCCTCTCCAAGGGATGACATTCTGAGATTTTGTTTCATCTCTGGCGTAAATAAATAGAGGGCAAGAGAGGGTATCGAACCCCAGATCTACCAGTCTAAAGACGAGCACGTAAAGCACTGAGCTACCTTGGTTATTATCGTCATTAAGTAACGTATGTAATAACAAACAACCAGATGATGATTACATTAGTGCAATCTTTTTGTATATTCAAAGCGGAAAATGTCAGGGTTTTTTAAAAATTCATATTTGTGAAGGGTTATTCTAGAGAATGGGTTCTAACATAGTGACGCTTGTTACATAAAAACAAATTTGCAACAATTCTACATAAAATTCATATTTTGTATCTCAAAATGCTAATATCCATTGATTACCATTTGGAAAGGAAATAGTTTTATAAGTTTATCAGCGGTTCCTTACCCGTGGAACGCGATAAATAATCATCAATAGCGGACACTGAGAAATTTACAATAATAAAAATAGACATATTTTTCTCCATAACTCATCAGGGTGTTTATAATCTGTAACATTATTTTAATTAACCATAGTTGGCGTGAATTTATACAGTTGATGATCAACAATGCAATGGATTTTCTCTAAAGTTTGAGTCGCTTAAATATTTTCCGAATCGGCCTACAATCCTACAAGTCATTTGAGATGTCACCATCTCTGTTTTCATCGCGATATCACCTCTCCTCCCGTCTTAGAAGCGACAAGTTAGTTCTGTTCCTTGTGAATACATCAACTTTGTTTATTAAATTTCTCAATTCCAAATAATGATTCACAATTTTTTTTATAGTAATAATTACACCATTTTTAATTTTCCTGGAACTATTTTTTATTAAAACAGAAAATTTAAAAAAGTAAGTAAAAGTAAGACAAAATAGTAGATACACATAGTGAGTAATATTATATTTAATTGTAACTCCTCAAATAATTTGTTCACAAATTTCTTCTTAATGAAACAAGTCCATAGTGTATTGTCTTCGTATTCCTTACCATGCAATATTAATATGTACAATTACACTAGCAATAACTAATTTCACAAAATACAATATTTTTTATTAATGGTATAATTTACAGTAACTGCTAGCAAGTAATAAGAGAGATTGGTTACTGCTAATTTTCAGATATTAATTAGATTATTATCTTCTGGCATAAATTGCAATATGGAAATGACTTATGCAAATATAAAACATTGAAGGAAACGTCTAATTTTTTAATTTCCTTTAGTTATTTTAATTTCCTAAAACTATTCATAGAGGTTTATTTGAAAACCATATTTATTCCATTTAAAAACCATAAAATATCGATCATAAAAAAAAACTAAATAATAAATTCATATGAGAAAGGAAAATATATATATATAATTATTAGAATATAAAATTGAATAGTTTATTATTACAACAAACATTATACAAAATTTTAAAAAATGATCATCAGCTCATTTTTAAATAGAGAATAAGTTCGGCAATAACAGATTTATATTAAAGCGTGTTTAGGAAAATAATGAAAACAAGAAGAAAATAAATGTTTCTCAAACCTAGAAAACGCATAAACAAATTAGTATAAATAATGCATTATCGTACAGACTCGTTTTCGAATATTTCTTTCAAAGCAACAAGTGCAAATTTCAGCATAATCAAAATGAATAGTTAAATATTTGAACCTAAGTATAAATAACTTTGCTTCAATTTGCTTCAAACATTTAAAGATTATTATGTTACTTAAAATTTGATTGAGTTGGCGCAATTATTTTGTGCTACCTAAACACAAAGTCCAATCATTTTGCAAATATTCCATGAAAGTTCTTCAGAAAACGAATATAAATTGTTTAAACTATGTCAACACACTTCTGTAGTGATAATTATGAATATTTACTTAAATTTTTGAAATAAACTAAGTTACTCATCCAAAAATTATATTTGCAGTACTTTTGGGGAAATACAATCTGATATCACAACATATTACAACATACATAAAATTTCGAATTGAAATTTTTAAAAACTAGTCCACAAATTTAAATTCAATGAAAGGACTCACCTTGGCATACGAAAAGAAGGAAATCGGCAAGAGAATAACACAGGGACTTCGAATCGTGCATTACACCATAATACGTTTCACTGTGTAATTACATATTTATTATTTAAATACACAACAGAATGAAATAACCTAATTCGATTTATATTAACAAACCCTATTACAATTATCTAATCAAACAACAGTTTAAAATGCCAAATTAGAACGTAAAATCACAGTTTAAAACTAAATTCACAAGCCGACTGTTATTAACTCCCGAGAAGTGATTACGATTGACTCATCCAAGTGATAACTGGCGTCGGTTTGTATTCAAGGGAAGTTGTCAGTGTTATCAACCGTACAGGGTTGCCATAACACAGAAAAAACCCTATCTCATTTTAGAAATGACTTTTTCTTCTGATTTTTTCTAAAAATATATTTTATAATATTAATAAAAAATATTTACGGACTTTAATCTCATATAACTAATATCATATAACAAAAGAGTGGTATATTTTATTTATTTGCCTTTTACGTACCTATCTTAAAATAAATTACTTATTATAACTTTATTGGTCAAAAAATTTTTCTCTCATTCCTTTAATTAACAACAATTTATAAACAATTAGAATCTTACTATCTAGTCACTATTTAAACAATCATATTTCCCAGTATCAACCTAAATACAAATAAATTTTAAAAAGTTATATAGTACCATATTGAAGTACTTTTTTACTAGTTACTGTTACAGTTTTATAAAAAAAAATCTGGAGTGGCCTACACTCAACTTTACTATAAGTAAACTTAATATCAAACTTCTTGGGTATATAATATATAATGTCTCATTTAAGCATAATGTAAACATCTAAATGGGAGATGTTTATTAGTCTTACATTCCCCAGGTAATACAGATAGTGATTGATAAACTTATCAATATATAAGCTTATTTTTGTACATCACACAGCTGATGAAAATAATGTCATTAGTATAACTACAGCAGTAATAAGATTTTTGAAAAGCCAAAGTGAACATTTCTTAATACGAAATAATCTCCTACAAGAGAACATGGCTTTTCTTTAAATAGCCAGTGGATTTCTTACATCGTTCACTTAACCTCCTTCTACATTGAGTATTTAAGTCAAATTTCCATTTAACTTTTAATACAGATATAGTACATAAAATATTGTTTTCAATGTATGTGGAGGTATGTATCAATAAAATTATGAAAAATAATATCATAGGACATGATCTATGAACAAATAGTCATACCTTAGCACGATGAGACGTAATTTTGTACTGTTCGGTCAGGCAACTGAAGTGTTAACACATGTCTCTAACTATAGGGTTCAAAAGTACACTTTCATTCATTCTACTGAGAAAAATACCCCCACTATATCTTAATAATTGCGTCTTAATTTATTAGGAGAGAAAATAAATGTTTCACAGTATTTCAATCAGAAATTGTATTAAACATTCTTCTGCTGTTTTCATCAAAGGCAAATAATATTTATGAGGTTTTCTTTCTTGCACTGATGCAAATTCAGTGCAATAAAGTAAGAAATAGAACAATTAAAGTAAAAAGTTTAGTGCAAACATTTACTTCTTTATATTCATAGTTTATATTTACATTATTATATTTATAGTATTTATATTTATATTATTATATTAAATTTAATTATATTTATAGTATATATATATAAATTGATAGCGCTATTGGCTTAAAATATTCTCATATTATTACAACAATAACAAATTAAAAATAATTTAATATCAAACATCTCGGGTATATAATATATAATGTCTCATTTGAGCATAATATAATCGTCTAAATGAGAGATGTTTATTAGTCTTTCATTCCTGAGGTAGTACAGATAGTGATTGATCCACTTAGCAATAGATAAGCCATTTTCTTATGCCACACAATTAATGGTTATACAATCATTAGTATAACTACAGCAGCAATAACATTATGAAAAGCCAAAGTGAAAATTGGGTTATACGAAATAATTTCCTACAAGAGAGTATGGCTTTTGCTCCAATAGCCCGTGCATCTATTACATAGTTTATCTGACCTCCTTCTACATTTAATACTTAACACAAATTTAGAACTTGAAAATATTTTAAGTATTTTAAAAACATTACAAAGTTTTTGTCTGAAATGTCAAAAAAAATGTCATTTTCAGATAATTTTTAATTTAAGATGTAGGATAATTTTATTCATTATTTTTAAAAGATTTTTTTTTAAATTCTGAATAATGTTCTACATTTTTGGACTTTTATAAAATTATACAAAAATAAGACAAAAACATAGAAATAGACAAAAACATTCTTATAAGGTATAGAAATTAGACATAGGTACATACTCTGTTTTATCTCACTAATTTGAAACCTTATAAAGGTACATACTCTGTTTTATCTCACTAATTTGAAACCTTATAAATGATTTAACTTTTCTAAGAGTTAAAGAACAATTCTGTTAACATATTAAGAAAATCTGGAGTGGCCTTCACTCAACTTTACTACCTTAAGTAACTTAATATCAAATTTCTTAAGTATATAATATATAACGTCTCATTTAAGCATAATGTAAACATCTAAATGGGATATGATTATTAGTCTTTCATTCCTGAGGTAGTACAGATGGTGATTGAAGGACATATCAATATATAAGCTTATTTTTGTACATCACACAGCTGATGCAAATAATTTCATTAGAATAACTACAGCAGTAATAACATTTTTGAAAAACCAAAGTGAACATTTCTTAATACGAAATATTCTCCTACAAGAGAACATGGCTTTTGTTCAAATACCAGTGGATTTCTTACATCGTTTACTTGACATCCTTCTACATTGAATATTAAAGTAAAATTTTCAAATTTAAAACAGGAAAATACCCTTATTTTCTCTGAAAAACATCATAAACATCGAAGAAAAAAATGTTGTTTTAAGATGATTTATAATTACAGATGTACGATAATTACATTTATTAATCTCTAAATGAAAGTTTTCAATTTTGAATTATCTTTTACATTCAAAGTCACCTATTCAATATAATTTAAATCTTTTATAGTTGGGAGCTTCTAATTTTTGAAAATAATAAATATGAACTATTAGACTATAATTGTAAAAAAAAAATGGATATTTCTCAACAAACATAAGTCCTCTTTCTTGAGGAAAGAGTCCATTCGTTACATTTCAATATCATGGAAAGATACTACATTCACAATGATAATGTAATTGTAACTGATATTAAGTTTTGCTCAAGAGTGCAATATATAGATTTATTAAAGCATTTTATGAGACAAATCCATCATGCCATGGAAGACAAAGGTAATTTATTTATGTTTATTGCCGGTGATTTTTTTACATGTAACAATATTATTCCTCTTACATCTCATATAAATCAATAAACTATTTAAATTGTTCCTTTATAAATATCAATTTTATCTCAGTGGATTTGCTCAAAAAATTTCTAAGTCAATGTAAACATTGTAAAAAAAATATCAAAAATTCGACAAGTATAGCAGGTGATCTCTTAGCCTAGGCTAAACAAACAGTTTTTATAGCGTTATTGCTCTTTCCCGTAACTGAAACTTCATAATTTTTTCTTATGAATTGCTAATTTTTCGTTCCATTTTTGGTCAAATTTTTATTATTTTTTAATGAGCCGTTTAGCGTCAAAAAAACATTTTCTGAAAACAGAAATCTTAATATAACGCTCTTTTGGTGAATGCAATTTTGAAAAAAAATATCTCAAATCATTTTCCATACAATGTTCTATTTTTAAGCATAGTTTCATTTTGATCCGTCAAACGGTATGGCTTGTATCACTCTCACAAACTTTGAGATTGAATTATAAGTCAAAATCGTTACATTTTATTGAAAAAAAAAAATATTTCCCGTTGTTTTAACATTTTGAATATATTTTTCGTTTGTTGCATTGTAATCTCAAAGATAATGTCAAAATTTCAAAACTCTAGGGTTATCAGTTTAGGAGAAATAAATGTTTTCTAAAAAACGGTTTTTGGCAAAAAAAGTGACTTTCCCATCATGCATAATTCTTCCCAAACAATAGGGATCTTCTTCTCTATGAGGCCCATTTTTGTGTAAAATATCACTTTGATCCAACAAAGATTCTTAAAGATATTTAAAACACACTCACCCACCCACCCACACACACACAGACATCATCGTAAAAACGTCATAAAACGACTTCTGGGACCTCAAAACATGTAATTCCGTCATAATCTCGAGATCGAATTTTTTCACGATCACTATACTTTACTTATAGTAAAGTAAAAAGTAATACTATTGTTATAAGACAATTCAAATTAGTATATCAAGTTAATAATTATCTAGAGACCGTTAGTTAAATATTTATTAAGTGTGTGTGCTTGTGAGTTTGCGGTTTGTAAACATATATAAGTTGAAAAGTAAATTATGTAATTCTGCACTCAATCTTTTAAAAACTTTCGACATTGAAGATTGTGTTTCAACCTGTAATACTGACCGATTCCTAACAAATAATTTTATTCTTTTCAATTTTACGGTCAACACCACTTATGTTTTACTTATATATAAATTTTATAAGTAACTAGCTGATCTACCCGGCTTTACCCAGGAAACAATTCAATTCCAACTCTAATAATAAATTACATGAAACGAAAACAATTTAAATTTTCTATAGTTAAAATTTCCGTTAAACTTAACTTTTTTTGAGATAAACGAAATTATTACAGAATTAAAATTCTAGATTACGCAAAAAAGATATAATCTAACACGGATTATAAATTGCACACATTGTCTAATACAATTGGTAGTTGATATATCAGATTAAACAAATAATAAAAGGAATATTTTTTGCCGAACAATATATCAAGAAATTTTGAAAGAAGTCTTAGCTCAATAAATGTGATATGTCGTATCTGTTAAATATAATGACAGGAATTTTAAACCCACAAATCGTTTCAATTAGGAGCCAGTTAATTGAAGAGGCTAAACCATATTACATTACATTTCATTAAATAATTTCAATTTGAAGACTTCACACAGTTCTAAATGTTTAATTAAAATTATATCAGTAAACAAAATTGTCTCTTAAAAGTTTGAATAATATTTTGATGAAATATTATTTGTTTATGAAGAAGCCATTGTATTGAAAAGTGTCAATTGAGTTCTAAATGTTAAATTCTACCTACATTTTTCATTATGTAATGTTAAGAGTTATTATGTTATCAACTGTATTTATACACACAAATACATGCAGTGATTAAGTTTTATATATGTACATTTTGATTTGAATATTTCTTCATCCACTTTTTATGCTGTATATATTCCCTTATAAGTTTTACTGATTTAGACGTTCATAAATGTCTTCTAGTTAGATATCATCGATATATATAATAACTTATCATTTTAGCTATATGGAGTAGGGCCGGATACTAATTACTAATAAATAAATATTTTGAACAAACGAAATAATGAATGAGGAATAAATAAAGAAGCCTTACAATTATTAAACATAAACAAAATACTTTAAATATTCTTTTAAGATTAGAATTAATGGTTCAAATACTTACTATCATTATTATTCGTAATATTATCATGCATACTTAAAGTTAACAGGTTATTATTTAACGCATAACTTTCTTTAAACCTTAAAGCAAGTTAAACCAATTAGATATGAAAAGTTAATTGTAAGCTATTGATAATAACTAAAGCTTTGTTAAAGTTAATAAGAAACCCATATAAAATTACAATAATTGTCTTTAATGTCAATCTGAAAACAATAATAAAATTTCTGGTACCTGGTTATTTCCAATTGAACAAAGCATGTGGAAATATTATCATAAAGAATAACCTACCTGCGGCTGCCATTACCAATTAAAGTCAAAATAACAAACAGGTTATACAGCAAACCTTGTCTATTATAATATTTTTGGGATATTACCTGAATCACAACTATGATTTTGAAAAAACTTTACATAAACCTTCCCGGGGATATACCTAATAATTTACCAAATTTTCACGGAGATTGGATGGTTTTTGAATCTATTGAGTATAAACAGACAGAAATTAAGTCTGTCAGAAGTCAGTATTAGTATTAGTCAGAAATTACTAAAAACATTAGCACGTTAGATTTTCATAAAGTTCACCTCACTCCCTCACTATCTTCAAAGATTAAGGAATTTCGTTTTCATATTAAAATATCTGATATTTACTTTTTATATTAAAATAGCTTTAATCAGACAAAGACTCCTTATTGAAAAACATACTATCGTCAGTAAAATTTATGATAGTCATAAAAGATTTCTTAAATATTCGTCTATAATGTTTTAAGCTGTATTTCTTGGGAGCACAGTTTGGGAAACACCTACTCTATTGTAATAAAAGCATTGCATTAGAAATGAAGCCAAATAAGCACTTTTGGTACAATTTTAAAGATACATATAAATATTGTTAAAAATATGACTGTTTGATTTGAATTTACTTCTGATTTCCTTATATTGGAGCTATCCATTTTGAAATTCCTTTATGTCTTGACAATGACTGGTGATAATGGAAACATGTTACAATCGGAGGTTTATAATTTAGTGTGGATGTAGTAACAAGAAATTTATTTAGGAAACATGAGAAACTTATAAAAAATCAAGTTCCAGCCAAATATCTGTAGACAGCAAAGACTGATACCAAAATTTAAAATATATTATACTATAAATTTAGTTTTGAAAAAACATTAAAAAATTGAATTGTTTTTTCTTGTAGGCTTGTTAAAATATTATTTTAACAATAGAGTCTCCCATTAAAGTTAATTAACTACATCATTACAAATTTCAGTTTAGAATAAATTAATGTAATTAAATTTTGTCTACCTAATAGACAATGTTTGTACATAACGTCGTGTAGAATGCAGCAGGTTGATCTAATTATTACATTTAATTATTTAATTGATATAATATTCGCCTGAGAATATACCTGATGAATGACTGAGTAAATATTTTTACACATATTTATAAGAAATTTATTGTCAAAATATTAACTTTTTTAAATAAAGTAAAACGATTTAAAAAAACAAGTTAATTATTATCTTTGATCCTTGTTAAATATTCCTAGGTGTACGTTTGGTAATTAAAATTTAATAACTTCTATTTCATTTTTAATTTAATTTTAAATTTTGTTTAATTATCTTTAAACTTAGCATATAATTGAATGTTTTACACATCTATTAACATTTTTAAGTTAGTTATTTAAATAAATATTTGGGTTTAAAAGGGAAAAAGTAATCTCTATTTTGGAATAATTTATTATTATATACCACAAGTAAATTACAATTTTAAATTCACATCAATTGATAGAAAATATAAATAATTTTGTATCAATAACAAATTTTTATTTTTTTTCCATCATAGGAGGACAGTTACTATATTTACAAAATCAAGTGGAAGACTGAATAACTAAACTGAACTAACTAAAACTGAATAAACTTTGGTTATTTCTCTTCTAACCAAAACTGAATATCTAGAAGTCAATGAAGATTGCTACAACCTTTGTAGCCTTTATGCAATGGTTCTACAATTTTTTTAGATGCCCCTCTCCCTTTCTAAACATTCTATTTGACTCGTGCTTGTTTGTTTTCTTTTCCAAAAATTACCAACTCTTAAAGGATTTCCAATATATAATAAAAACTGTTTTACAAGTGCATATCTTAACATTATGTTTATAAATGATTACAAACATTTCCCTTATTACTAAAAAAGTCAGAAACCTTTGTCATCACTTTAGGAGCGTTAAAACCACCTCTTTCACCTTTGTTAATTAAACTATCATCTATAATATTTTACAAGTTAAAAATATCTAATCTTTATTTTATCTTTGTTTTGAATATATTCAGTCCATAAACTTACAAAAATGTCCATTTTATTACTTTCTTTAATTTAACAAAGAATTTAGGGAAGATTTTAATGCACTTAAAGATGAAAATTCAAACTGAAAAATGTATTGAAATTATGGAAATTTTGTAATCAATGAAAATGTCCTATAAATTAAAAGATAATTAATAATAACAAAAAAGATAACAATTTTAATTAGTAATTTCTTTATGTGAGCTTTTAAGGGTCGTTTTTATACAGTGTGATATATAAATTTTTTCAAGGGGCCAGGGTAAAAGATGTAATCGTGCATTTTTTTGTGTTGTGTAAGTTCAATATTTATTTCAGTTTAGATAAGTCTTGCAAACAGTCTCACTCTTATGACATTCAAGATTGGAGATAGTAATTGTGTTGGTGTTACTGATAGAATATCGGCAAATGCCTAATGTGAGTCGATTGAAGCCAGATCCACCTCTATTGTGCCTGGAACAGCAACAAACTTGGTGGGAGTAAACGTTGATGACTGGAAACTAGACGAAGTATGACAATGTACATATGATATTTGACTCTGGTTACGAAAAAAAACTCTCCTAGGAAAATCAAGGGAGTCATTTAAGAATCCTGTGGGAATCAGTGAAGATGCAATGAAAAACTTTTCCTCCAAAATTAATAACTGCTAGAGATAGTTTGAATACTATGAGGGTAAACCAGTCAGAGGGATGCATCTGAAATTTCTAATTCATAGAGTTCCCTTTTCGTTTTAGAAAAAGGTTATACGCCACTACTTTCATCAACGCATTAGACATATATGTTCTAGCATCCATGTATAATGTGTATTAAATATTAAAAAAAAAATTAAATTTAAACAAATTTGAAAGAAATTGTTTTTTAAAAATTTTAAAATTTCCAAATTTTGAAAAATGTTTAAAGACCCAACCTGACGATGACTATAGAATAGTCGAAAGCTAGTATATAATGGTCTTGTAAGTTATGTTATATTCTTTACATGTGATGTTACTTTTCAATTGTATTTAAATTGTTGATATCTATTAAAGTGTTTCAAAAAAGTATCTCAATGTCCTTTGGACAACTCATTTGGGAATTACCACCTTATATTCGTAAGACTATCAGGAGACTGGAACAGCTTAGTTTGAAAGTCGTTAATGCCGAAGCTGCGGTACATTTCAACAAAATATGCCTCCGAGAAGATTTGCTGCCAACCTATACTAATATATATATATATAGCGAGAGAGAGAGTGTAGAACATGAGTAAAGACATACAAATAAGGAAAGATTAACACCCATGTTACAGTATCCTCTATACACAACAGTCCTTTCTTCTTGGCTTATTATTGACAAGTCTGTTAAACAAGTTACCATCATTACTGAACACAGTAGAAACGTCCAACTTTTTCATAAATGAGGCATATCTTTCAAACAAGGACTGTATGGAATGACTAACAAATTCCTTCTTGTGAACTGTTCTTCATTATTTAATGGGTACTATTTCTAATAGTTACATCAAGATCTTTTATCAAAGCTAAACTCTTGTTCTTATCAAAATAGTGAAATAGTGAGCTTTGATGTCAAATCTCTCTTTAGGAATGTCCCTGTTGAAGATGTGTTGAATTTCCTAGAGACAGAACTAGGCAAACATGTTCAAAATTTACCACTTCCTATCCCAGTATTAATCAAGTTGATTCGTTTGTGTGTATTGGATGGCTGTTTTTCGTTTCAAGGAAAATTTTATAAACAAAAGTTTGTATTAGCTATGGGAAATTGTCTCTCCCCAGTTTTAAGTAATATCTAT